>JAWIIS010000038.1:3635348-4241240 GCA_033682625.1 Helicoverpa zea x Helicoverpa armigera | reverse complement strand
TGTACGTAGGTATGTAGGTACATACGTTGTTTCGAGGTTGAAATTATGATAGCATGAATTCGGTTCCTAATTGGTATTTCGTCGTTTGAAAATCTTGTATCTTAGGTAGGTTTTCTAAAGCTATTCTTCTTAATAATCTCACTTTAGTAACATTTTTTGTCAATGTTTTGTTCAGACTAAAAATTCTGCAAAAATAAAATAACTACATAAGTATACTTCAAAATTTGAATATTTTCATTTTGAATAACACCGATACATGACCAGAATATAATATAAAATCAAAAATAAAATAGAACCGTCGCACCCTTCTCCGATAACTGGATTACGAAGGTATAGGCAGTGACAATTGAAACATCACACCGCTGGACCGCACTGAATTTAAATATACGATGTTTCCAAAGCGTGGTCACCGAATACCGCAGTTATTTAGATGAGCATCAAATTTGTCGGATTTTTGCGGATATTCTTCGGAACACTCCCGAGGGATTGCGGTTTGTATTCCGATATTTTTATTTTCATTGACCAATGTCCATAAAGTGGGAATGGTATGTCATTTACAATTTTATATGAGTGTGATGATATGTTTAGTTCAATTTTAAATTATGTATATTTCTTGTCATACGGAGGAGAAGCATAGTTTTTAAATATGGGGGATTATCAGACCTTCAGGTTAAAAAAAAGTGGTACTGGCACTACTGATTAAGTAAACTTAGCAAATCATCAACGTTTTTACAAGGAAGGTAAAATTTTCTTTGAAGTGAAAAGTTTGTCTCAAAAAGTATATTGCTGAAAAATATTAACTCCATCGCATTCGTTAAAACACAGCTAATATTTTCCAAATCATATCCACAATAAATCAGATATAGCCACCTCATTGGCATTCCTTGCGTACGTCTTAGCATTCCTCACTGGCAGGAATCAGTGCGGTGCGGTGGTAAAAATCAAATTGAGTGGCCGATAAACACTCCGACGTTCCTTCGCGCGGGTTTCCACCAAAATTTTGATTACACCGAAAAGTGTTACTTATTCTCAAATAAAAAATACCGGAGGAAAAATTTCGCTGATGTCGATATTGTTATGGCGGGTTTATGTCGAAAATTGGGGGTACGGTTATTGCATGTCATTAGGAATTATGGGCTTCCGAGGTAGGCACGAGAAAAATTCGCCGGTGGTGAGGTGGCGCTTATGCGTACTTTTTTCGATAATATAATTATTGGAAATTTATTCCGCGTCTTTTAAGTGGCAGGCGGTTTGTGTAAACTGTGCTTAGTATCTATTTAGGTGAAATTTTTGAAGACATTAAGGAGTGTTGAGGCAAAACAGTCATTTTATGTATTGGCGTTTAAGATCTCAGCAATTTTTTTTTGCATTAGGTTTAATATTCGGATTCATAGAAGTTATGTCAAACTTTTTCAATACACAGTATATTATTAACGCATAATAATTGCAATTGTTATAAGCTATATCGTAAAAAAGTTTCCTCATTGGTAATTCAAACAAAACTTAAAGACACTTGAAACTAATTTGAAGACGTTGAACTCACAATAACAGCTAATTTATTAATTACACACACTAGAAAACACGAGACATAACACTCACGAGTAATAATAACAAACTTAACAAAGAAATAAACCATCGGCTGGAGCCCTTACCGGCACTGTGATGCATGGGGCCGTTGAAATAATATTATCGTTACCGAGTACTCACACTCCAAGGAAAATCAACATAAAGTGAATAAAAGAAAATTATGAATCGCACGAAAATAAATTACCCCGTGTTGGCGGCAAAATAACATCACATTTGAATGCCTTTTATGCTTTATGGGCCCGTAACTATATGAAATAAGTCCCGGTACCGTTTTATGGGACACGGGAGCACGTACGCCGCATTATTTTTCAAATGTTTGTTGCGAATCGTAAGTCATTTTTGAGAATGCAGAAGTTTCTTCTTACTTTGAGAACACTTATTTATTGATCTGAAAAAATGTGCTGGTTGTTTTATTACATCATTTTGAATATTCCATTATAGTGGATACAATTATTGCCAATTGCCCTTTTATTTAGAAATGGGATCTGTATGGGTTTATGCTTTTCAGAAAAATACACCTATTTAACCGCCTACAAAAAAGCCAACCTACCAAAACACACAAAAACACCCAGAAGGTTTAAAGGTAAATATTTGTTTATTTTCCAGACGTTTGACGCCTTCTCCCGTCAGGTGAGAAGTGTAATGGCGTGCGATTCTCCCCTGCCTGGACGTCCACCGGCGAATATTTCATGCGCCAATGAACGCATACTGGTCCCGAATTATGACGGTCAACTGGCCACCGGACTGAGGAGTCCGTAATCAGATCAACAAACACAGCCTTTGATAAAAGGCAAAACGTCATTGTTTAGCTTATCTATGTAGAGTGGAGTGGAGATAATTTGGTTATCGAAATGTTTGAGAGAAGGTTTGATTGAAAGTACGTTTGATTGTGATGGTCTATATAACATAGATAGGAACTAGTAGATAGGTTGTTATGTAATAAGAGCTTTAAATACATAACAGGTGAATACTAATTTTAGAAGTTATACAATGAGCAAAGAACTAAGTAGGTTAGGTAAGTTAGGTAAGTTCCAAATTCTTACAACCAAAAACTTTTACTACCGGCATCAGACACAAATTCAGTATACTCGTAGCGAGCATAGTTTGGCAAGTTTCCGTCGTTCAAGACGTGACTGACATGACTGTAACGTCAGATTTGCAAGTTGAATGTTTAGCGGCACCTGCTAGGGCCATCGACTCATAATATTCGGCTAAGCGCGCCTCCCTCGTGAAACGTTTTATATTGAACGGCTTGAACTAAGGGTGGGTACATGTGTAAACAAATCGACAATGCGTTTTAGATTATTGATTTTCTGCGGGATGACCTTTTGTTTAAATCCAGTAGATAAAGTTGGGAAAACAAAAGAAAACTACCTCCGTTTCTTAAGTGATATCTCTTTATCGAAGTAGTTAGCAGTAAATGGGTGTCATTGCAATGAATCAACTGTCAGACGCCCATCATTTTCTCACATCGGGACAGAAACAACGAAATGCGTTGTCATCAATTCCGTTTCTGTTCCGTTGATAGTTTTCCCATAAATGACCACCTTGGGGTGGCAATAAAATCGCCCACTATCTACCCAGTTTTCCGATACACTGCCTGGTCACTGCGGACGCAGCTAACAATTATCTAAATAGCCATCTACATTCTTACCCCTTACATTTTATTATTACCGGTCAATTTATCCGATAGCCTGGTGCGGTGTTCGCAAATCTCTGCCATACTCCTGTTTGCCTGGTAGATTTGCCGATATCGTTGGAAACTGCCCAAGAAATAAAACAGGGGATTTTCATGGTGTTACGCACAAGTTTTTTTCTATGTTGATATTATCATACGTAATTGCGTTTGTGTTTGCGGTACGGATTTTATTGGGTAAACTTTCGTACATTTCACACAGCGATTGCTCACCCATAGTCAGTCATGTAGTAGATACTATGCTGTGTACTTATAACTTTTTTGAATACTGTTCAAAAATAATATAGTCAAGTTGTACTTACATATACCTACTACTATATACCTAGCTAAAAAGAACGTACAAAACTAGATAAATTTTGTCCTCAATTTTCTACAAAATAAATTAGAGTCATGAATAGTTTCTTAGACACAATAGGTGGTGATTTAAAATAAAGCCACCCACGGTTGTCAAACGGACCCCGCGCCTTGTGGTCTGAAGTTAATGTGCTGGACATTGGGAATTCAGACGTTTGGGTAAACCACAGGCTATGGAATGAATAGAAGCCGACATTAAAATATTTGTAGTCAAATTGCATGTGGAGTCTTTTTGTGATTTCAGTAGCAGCTGCAGATTTAACAAAAAAATAAGTTTTACTAAGACGTTGGTACTGTAGTACTGTCATGATCAGATACAACTTAATGTTCGTACTGATAAGGGCGTTTTCGATATTTCAAGGTTCAGGGCAAAATCTAAACTGACTAAGATCTCCATCCTCGAAATACTCTACGCTGACGATGTGTGTCTTATGTCTGACAACCTGACATATTTGCAAAAATACGTCGATGCACTTCATCAATCCTGCCAAAGGTTTGGTTTAGTCATAAGCATCGCTAAGACACAAATCCTCAAGCAACCGTCACGTGGACACGAATTGGATAATGACACTATAAAGATAGATGGTAAGCCACTAGAGGAAGTAACCCATTTTAAATACCTAGGAAGCAATATCAGACATGATAACACCCTAGCTTCTGAGATACCACTACGCATCGCAAACTCCGCTGCAACTTTTGGACGACTGAGTGATCGTGTTTGGAGATCCCATAACATAAAGCTGCAAACTAAAATTGACGTGTACAAGGCACTAGTAATGCCTGTGCTTATGTACGGCGCAGAAACTTGGTGCCTGTACAAGTCAGATATTAAAAAACTCGACACATTCCATCTCAGGTGTCTGAGGTCCATCCTTAGAATTAAGTGGCAGGATCGCATTCCCAACACAGAGGTGCTCCGACGGTCCAATATGTATGGAATGGAGGCGTTGCTAATGCAGCGACAACTCAGGTGGTGTGGACACGTCCTTCGAATGAACAACCACCGTCTACCTAAAGCGGTCTTTTACTCAGAGATGGCTGAAGGTAAACGGAAGCGAGGAGGACAATATCTACGCTACAAGGACGTGTTCAAAAGACATCTGAAGGCTTGCGGTATTGACCCTAATGATTGGGAGAGGCTTGCTTCAAATAGGTCATCTTGGCGCAAAAACATCTACCAAAATGTCAAGCTATTCGAAGCAAAAAGACTCGAGGCTTTAGACGAAAAGCGCCAATTACAAAAAGAGAGACCTAAGCCTTCGTACACCTACACTCTCAATGCTGCGGGTCAGTTGTACTGCAGCGCTTGCGACCGAGTCTTCAAATCAAAGCTCGGTTTAGCCAGTCACATCAGGGCTCACGCTAGGAGGTGAATTTGCCATGGGTCGCCGTTATCGAAATCGATAAGGAGGACTATATATATATATATACTGTAGCGCGTGGCGCGCTAACAAAACGCGTTTCAAAAATAACAACTATGCAATCTAAAACCGTTTAAAATCTTACGTAGTTCCTTTATAGATAACTTGGTCACAACACTGACCTTTCTCCGGGATTTTGAGAGATTTTTTCACTTTTAAATTCTACCAAACTTTGCTTTGACTCAACATCACATTCCTAACTCTATTTTCCAAATATTCGTCCGCTGTCGATTGCTGACTGGTCTTCCTTACATTGTCTCGAGGGCGGCTCGGTGGCTGCGGGCGGAGACAAAAGAATCGCATCGCTCACCACCCGCGCCGGACACAATGACCGAAGCCTATTTATCTTCGGGATTAACTTGCTTATCGCTGACCGGCTGCCCTTGAGTTATTACGTTTTTGAGGATTTCAACATACTTAGGTTGGGATGGGTGGTTTTGTGTAGCAAAGATGTATGTATGTGTAGCTTTTAGGTTGGAAAGTTGTGACTAGTAAAAATTTTTATTGTCTGGTCTCATGAACAATCACCTCGATGACAGTTTTATTTTCAGTCTAACATGAAGAAGAAACAATAAATTAATATGTTATACTTTCTCTCGGAACAACAAATTCCATTTATACTCCCCATAAAGAAAATAACACATCAGCATTATCCACATTATTCCCACAAAAACTAAACACAATTAAGACGTTAAATTATTCAGATGACAGGCCCAAGGGTATACTGATGTCCCTCTTAGCACTTTAATAGTGTGAGGAGTCCCCAAGCGGCGGTCAAGTACCGTGGACAGCCCAAAGGCGTTCCGGGACCATTAACGGCCGTCCGGCACCTCCCCTAGTTTGTTCCCGCAAATTAGTTCGCACAAGAAAACGTAATCCCGGTGTCACCTTCATTCCACTTACCAAATGAATCTTTTCGAGACATTCTGGCTTTTACCGAAATATTAATATTGGGCACGTAACGCAAGGGTGAATACTAAATTAACATCCGCTACCTTCGGCAAACATTGGCAAGACACCGGTTCGTAATACAATGTTTGCTTCCATGTAAGGGCCTTTCGATGAATCTTAATCTTCCTGAGTCAGGTTACCCTCTAACCCGCATGTGTATAACTTAATCGGCGCCCCCCATCTCCCTAACTTGCCTCTAATTGTTTGCTCTCGATATTGTCGACGTCCGTGTATTCGTAATGTTCTGTAGCTAGTCTCTGTTTGCGCAAACAACATTAGTCAGGAGTTATATTAATCAAGTAGCAGATCTTTGTATAAGCAACGTAGATTTCTTCATGCCTAACAAGGAAGCCAACATTACACGTAAAGTGCGTCGCCTTTTTATTGCTTGTCTTGCGTCGCTTATTGCAAGGTGTTCTCATTACAGAGGAGACAAGAAACCCTCCCACGTTCTCAATTGCCGTGACGAATCGCACTCATAAACTCACATGCTCTTCTTCCTTATACACTCCCAGTACTTTCGACTGCAACTTATGAACTTTTCCTGTAATTAAATGGGTCTTTATTATCATTGCTTAACACATCTGATTACGTACGTGGAGCATCATGTTTGAGAAATTGGAAACATAAAGTGTAGTCATTTTGTTCTGAAGTGAGTAGTCACAGTAACCACAGTGTAAGTAAAGACAAAAAGATTAAGAAGTTCTGTACTTTATTTTTGATCCTGTACAGCAATTAAAAAAGCCGCCGTTTCCTCCGTCTCGTCGCCGACCGAAAATAAACACAGAATACGTTTGGCGTGTTTTCCTTTAATTAGCATATCACTGTTGTCTTGCGCACCGCTCGTTACATCATTTCCATATGGAAAAATGATACGATTCCCTGTTAGATACCCCTGTGACGCAATATGTCGGTTTGTGTGGGACCGGGACGTCGCAAGAAACACCCTCCCATACGCGAAAATTATACGGTAGCAGAACGCATTAATTTGCCATATTAATTTGGCCGTAAAACTCTGCTCGCGACAAGCCGACGGGGAATTTCTGAAGTTTGGCGTCCCAAGCGGCCGCTTGTTCACACAATCGCTTGTTCAACACGGTGGGTTTATGGGCCTACAGCTATTGAAGAAAATACCGAAGCGATGCGCCGTGTTATGTTATTGCTAATAACGGTGTTGTAAAACCCTTCCGCTACACGTAACAATGTTTCATTGTGGATATTTAATTTAACTTGTATGTTACAGGTGACTTTGTGTGAGTTTGACAGTTTGCAAAAATATTGCTCCATATTCCTAAAAATAGACCTTTATTCCAGATTTTCGGGAATCATTAGCACTCCCAAGCGTTAACGTTATAGTTCCTTATTTTCATTAAATACGATAACTTTATTGCCAATCGCAATGCAACTGATTGATTGAAAACGAAAACGTGCCAATAACTCACTTACAGATTACTTTCCCTTTCGAAGGTGCAGCGGAGCGATTCATCAGGGCTGACAGTTATCGGCAGAGTTCATTTTTAACGGCATTGTTGGAGCGTCCATCTGCAACGGCACAACACGTGGAGTGCCAACCCTAGGGATGAGTGGTCAATCGCCACGTAATTAATGATGGTGATGTGAGATATAAATGCAACACTTGAGGTGGTAAAGGTTTTTGGAGTCACTTAGATGAAGCCGGGAAGAGTTCTTACTGGTTCATTTGAAAAGAAAAGAATACATTTATTCGAGAGAACATGAGAGCAACTACAAAAAGAGAAACAAAGTAGATATAACAGAAGAGAAGATATAAAGGGAATATATCCGCATTCGATACAATGTTAGATAAGCATGAAGTATTAGGTTTATTTTATTTACGTATGCAAAAAATCATATCATGTAGTTTCACGTAAAGCCAACAAGTATGGGTTGATCATACAAAAAATATATCCAAAAATACCAAAGGTATATGATACAAACATAATGCGGATCTATGTCGCCGAAACGATATTCTTGATCAATTTAAAATTCAGAATCAAACTCGCCAATCCATCTGACTTAGCACTTCCCGTATCTAATTTCAAAAACATCCCACAGACATCTAAAACTAATAGTCACAGATCACACGGCAATATGTTACACCATAATTCATCCCCGTCGGAGCCGCTATCGAATCCCATGATAAGCGTTTTCTCATGACTTGCATATTCCGCTGATGTTACCGTGGAATATCTGATACTGGTGAATTTGGGAATGGGACGATCGATGTTTTATGTATCGAGCTTGGAAGTGTTCTAATAATTTCAGCTTAGTTCAAAGTATAATTTGAAAAAATTGGTGTTGAATAGAAGTTTGATGATGCGTTGGTATATCTAAATAGACATTTTATACATTACAGACCGTACATACATTACAGATGTATAAAAGCTGGCTTTAAGATTCAATAATTTCCATTTCCAACCAATATACGTACTCATAAGTTTATTTTAACTTTTTATGTAAATATTTTGATAAACATTTTATAATTTCCATATCTAACTGCCAGCTCATATTTGAAGCAAATGGTTAGTACTTAAGATAGGTTACATAATATTTTCAGAACAATCAAAATTATAATATTCTTAAACAAATTCTTACTACTCTTACCTTCATAGTAACATCTACGCAGATTTCTCGTACAGATGAGAAGGGAGGGTAGCCACGCGTGTCTCTCCAATCGACATGTTTATCGCTTTAATATAAAATAAAGGGAACGGGGTTACCGATATGGCAATAGATGAAAAACTTCCACAAGATATTCCAACACGGAAATTGTATTTTTTTTCTCGTGTAACCTGTCAAAAGATTATTTTAGAATGATCGATGGTTATGTTTTTTTTTGTTTTTTAATCGAGGTGATTAGATTGAAGAGTTTCTTCTTCACCGTCGTGTAGAAATATTAAAGTATGTTTAGGATAAAGGCTAATGCTGTGGACAGCAAACTGAAGGATAAAAATGACCTGTGTACAGTCGTGAAACTAATTCACGCAAAAATCCATTTTCTACAAAGCGAGTAAACCATACATCTTCAGTATGCAATAAACATCACACATGAAGAATTCAGGCCACGAATAACTTCGTAAGGGGTGCACACTGAATAATTTTATTTGTTTATAATTTTAATAACTCCCCACGCGCGCCGTATATTACTGCTTCGCGAGGCACGGGGTGTGCATACATTTTTCACATCGCGGGTACAATACGAAATATTGTCACTTTAGAATTTGCTACGGGGTGACACGAGGGCGATATTTATAGATTATCCCGGATTTTCCTCTCGAAATATTCTATGTAAGGCCATAAACATATTTCTGCATCAACGTATTACAGGAGATCGTTGAAAAAATTGGTCTATTCATGCGATGATGATAAGGTTCGACGGTGAAGTCATAAAGTTAAAGTAACAGTAAAGTCATTGCATATTTTGTTAAGTTATTAACAAAACAAATAGTGAATACAACTACGAACATGGATGGCTAATTATTAAAATCCCTTCAGTAGTTCTAACCTCAAAATAAGGGCACATGCGCTGCTTAAAATATAAGAAAATATAGGTTAATAAATATAAGAAGCAAAAATAAGAAAACACGGCGACCTTATCAAAAAGGTTGTGGTAAGATTTGTTTTTCTTCCATACATGTTGCAGCTACAGTTCCTGTGTGGTGCCAAAGTCAACGCGCGGGATTTGAATTCCAAATTCAAATTCACCGAATCTCGATATTCACCTTTCTGGTTTTCTTCTTATTGTTTATCTATCGTCTTTTGTTTGGTTACTGGCACATGATTTTCTTTCAGGATGATCCAATAGAAAGTGTCAAAACAAAGCTTCATTTTTAAAATACCTTTTTTATTTTAATATTTTGGATGTATTTTTCCACGAATCGGATCGAAATGCTTGTCAACGGCTATATTGTTGTTACTATTGACAAAAAGTCACATTAAATGTTCTATTTTCTCGCTAAACTCAAAACAAAACAAAACTAAATCCACTTCCATTTTCTTATAATCATTCAGAGGAAACTTTTGAAGAGCCTCCATATTGAATAGTCCCACTCTACCAGGATCGCATAAGTACGCAGCGGTCACCCCTGTTGTCTTAGTAAGCACTAAGCGCAGGTCAAGTAAACGTCCATAATGGATTCTACCCGAGTCGGTAAATTATCATCTTCCCGGATATTGAATATATTAAGGCAATATTGCTCCAACTGAACATGCAAAGCAGGAATTATGTGTTTGTGTAATTGGCGTTGGCGAATCTCACGATGTTATGGTTAGCAGCGGTTGGGTCCTTTGACAATAGTAGAAACAATATTGTAGCCCTTTATATTACTCAATATTTCCTTATGTAAATATTAATGGTGCAAGATGTTGTTACTCTAAAAAGAAAAATACGAAGACTCATCTGCATAATCAGCAAAGACGATAAACAAACCTCCTCAGGAATGCAATCACTCACAAAAGGAAAGTAATTAGCTTGTACGAAATCAAAGCAAAAGTATAGAGAGGACACGAAGGCGGTGTCGTCCAAGCAATAATGGAGAAGGAGATGAACCAGACCAGCCGGGCCCTGAATATTAATCGACTGCGGGAAATGGATTAAAAATTCGTGTCCGTGTCCCTACAACCGCACCAGCCTCCGTCACGATCTCTCGTGTTTTCCAACAAGTTTTTTTAAACATTCCGATCTCATTTGCATTATTTTTTTCCTTTTCCCTCGTGAATAATTTAATGAATCTTAAGAAATATCGCCTTCTGCGGTTCGGAGGGATGTCTTTTGTTGATATTGTTCTTTAATTTCGAAACAATATAAGTATGCATGAATGCAGGAATCAGAAGGAAACAAAAAAAAACCGGCACAGAATTTACTTACACGACTTTTAAATTAGACTTTTTTTTCCTAACCTCCTTAAAAGGATTCGCGCTGAGTGTAACAAAATTTAACGGATATTAAAAAGTTTAACTCGTCGTACCGGAGTTAATATTGACGGGCGTGGCAGATGGGAAGAAAGGGTTTCTTCAAAAGAATTCAAACGGTGACAAAAAGGCGTAAAGAATCACGGGCGGGAAGGGGTGAAGTAACTTATGCGGCGAAGAAAGAGCCCCAAGAATTAACAAAAATAAAAGGTGACGGCCGCGTCGCTGTTTACGGGGTGGCGAAGGGCGACCCTTAATTAAAGGCTTTTGGACTTTTCGCGATGCAATTTGCCTAAAAGACAAGAATTATTTTTATTGAAGTCATCACTAATTTCGGAAGAAAAGAGGGGGGTGAGAGGACCGCTCCTTTGTTGTGGACAAATGGCATTTAATTGCGCGGTTTTGGGGACCAATTGGGAAAATAATCGTCCGTCGGCTGATTGTTAAATGCCATTAATTCCCGGAATGCACAAAAAGCTATGTAAAATTTGCATTTTCAGTTCCTATCCATTTTTATTCTATTTTAGTGCGTATTATATTCAGTATATATTGTATGATATTTAATTATTGAATCTAACATTTTCAGGTAACCATTTCCTAAATACAGTAGAAATTCGGCGTTACCTGAGTTCGGGTACCTAGGTACCCCATAAATTACATTTGGTTGTCAGGTTGGTCCACAGCCCGCTTACTGAATAATATTGGGCGAACTATATTGACTTGAATAACGACGTTTGAGACATTATTCCATATTTCACCATTCAAAACCAGCAGGTACAAAACTCCTACTTATTTATCCGTAACAAGGAAAAGATTTTCTAATTAAGTTTAGAAATGCTTAAAAAAATTTTAAGTAGTATTAATTGTCTTCCTCCTTTATTAATAAAAGTCCAAACTGGAGTCGAAAAAATTTGAGTGGAGACAGTTGTTCACAAATCCTTGATTTGGCCGAGGGTTCGTACGGAGAGCAAAAATTAAAATCATAAGAAAATAATTAAAGTCCGTAAGGGGATTTATTGGACAGAGGCGACGTGATTAATTGGTTTTCTTGGATAAATTTGGGGAAAAGCAATAAGTGTCAATGTTGTGCGTTCGGGATTCATTGGAAAAATTAATAAAGAAAATTTTAATTAATACGCTGGTATGTATAAGCCTTGTTTGAGATTGTTTGGCCCTGTCCGCCTCTATTGTAAGATGGCGCATACTCGTAGTTAGGTGCCTATATAATATAGCTCGAATAATGAAAAAAAAAATCTTAACTTACTAAATCTTACTTAAAATTATTATTATTTTTACATATAAAATGTCAGTGTAAAATACAGACACCGTGTCACACCTTCATATAGAGTGTCTTTTGAAGTCATTTCTACAAAACAAATACCATATATTTAATTTAATAAGTAATCAACATTATTTTAACCCAAAACAATTTCCCCGTTATTAAAATATCTGAGAAACAAATGGCATCAATTTAATAATTCAGTTACAGCAATCAGTTCTAATTTGGGGCGAAGCGGCGGCGGGTTGAACTTGACCATTAATAAATGGCAATGATACTTCAAAGTTAACCCTCTCTGCTGAGGATAATGAGAGGTATCAGCCTCAACTTATGTTTCAAATGTCTAAGCTGGTGGATTTAAGTGATTTGGGGGGTTGAAAAACAATGTGACTCAAAACAATATGACTCAAAACTTCGATGTGATATGTTCGCCTCTATAATTTTAATTAAAACTAATTAGATGTCTATTTAATATTTAAGCTTTACGATATGACTTCTTAATATCATTATTACCTTACATTTTTGACAGTCAAAAAAAAATGGTTTAGAGTTACTGGTATAGACTGGAATTAATGGTATAGACTTTACTCTCTTCTGCAGAGTCAAAAGACACTAGTTACCATGCCTTCATAATTCACATCGCAATAAAACGGACATTAGAACCGTTACACACTT
Source organism: Helicoverpa zea x Helicoverpa armigera (assembly GCA_033682625.1). Lineage (NCBI taxonomy): Eukaryota > Metazoa > Arthropoda > Insecta > Lepidoptera > Noctuidae > Helicoverpa > Helicoverpa zea x Helicoverpa armigera. The sequence goes on along the minus strand of JAWIIS010000038.1, from coordinate 4,228,348 downwards.
AAAATCACATAAAATATCGCTCGCCCTAACCTTTTTAATGGCCTTGGCTCACCCTAGGGGAAAACAAAGCGGAAAAAAAACTTTGCAAAAAGTAGTGTATTCTGGTGATATTTATTATTATATTAAAAGTAGGGGATTTCGGACCTGTTTGAAAAAATGTAGCTCCAAGTTTGATTCGAAATACATTGCGTTTTTTTCTCAACCTTCTAACAAAATTTCAGGACAAAAGCGGCAGTGTATGTTGAAATGGAGCTGGAATGTCTTCGAATTTTCTGTGGATGTGCCGTTCCTGGGGTCGTTCGCTAAGAATTTCGCCGTCGGCGAGCGCCAGGCGATTACTGCACCGACCACAGAATTTATGGTCAAACTTCTGTGTGAAAGCGACGGCGCGAGTTTTATTATGATCAGCCCAGTGGACCGTGAAAGCAAGTTGCCGCGGGGAGACGTAATTTCCATACCTCATGTCTGTTTCTGTCGCCCTAGTACTTTCTTAATAAAAGTTGCGGTTCTGTTTTATTATTACTAAATTAAACAAGTTCGTCTGATGGGCTAGGGTTTGTTTTAATATTTTATGTTTTGAGGAAAATGGTAAACAGGTATGTCCATGGTACAGGGGTCATATACTGTTATTACATACAGGGGTAATGTAATATAATTACCAAAGTAACACTTACATATGCATAATATAAAAATAATAAAAGAAAAATAATGAAAATTGAGAATAAAGGATCTAAGTTTTTAAACATTCCAATCAACACAAACGTCTGTTCAATCAGAAACAAACTAAACAAAACTCGGAATAAAAATTAGCCAATCATCAAAAAAGAAGAAAGAATAAACAGTCAACTCTCAAACTCCCCAGTTATGAAAACTTTAGTAAGTAAGACGTGAAAAATGGGAATATGAAAAGAAATAATTTTCCGCGCGACTCGTCTGTGCAAATGAGCTGAATGAACGAACTGCTCACGCGAATGATTGAACGCAGTTCTGATGAAACAATATTTAAGTTCACGTCGTTAAATACACTTGGAAAATACGGGAAGAGAATGACTTTTTAGGACGCCTGCGCATCACTTCCATTGTTAACGGTTTGAAGATTCGGTTTTAAGGTGTGTTATAATGGTAATAAGTTGACACCGTTTTTTTTTCTTTAACGAAGTCAAAAATCATCAAATGACCAAAGTCAAGACACTCCCTCATAGCGGGAGGGGGTTCCCGCTATGAGGGAGAGTCAGACTCTTACTGACTAAAAACCGTCGTGTGTGTGTTCCGTCGTAGGTCTTTTATGTACCTGGGCCGCGGTAACTCATTCAACAAGCCCATAGTTGACACCGCTAAAGAAGCACTTTAGACAAGACTGTTTACATGCTGAACTGAATTCAGAATGGCTGTTTAAACACTACTCGCCTTTATCAGTAGGTCTACATCGATTACAATTCATTGAAATCATCTTAAAATTCGTAATTTGATACGACTTTACGACTGAACATATATTTTTTTATAATAACATAACTCATTCAACTCTGGAACAAATCTAGCTATCAATGCCATCTATTGTTGAATTTGTAATATTCATAATTTTTCAGACCTTTGTTCACCAAATAGAAATAATGTTGAGCATAGCGACATCTAGTATGGCTGCTGGGAAAATTAGCCGGCGTTTTGCTTACAGCGCCATTTACATTTTGATTCTGAGAAACACGAACATTGTCCTTCCATACTCCTATGTGGTTATGTAGCCCTGGTAAAATTAGATCCAACGTTCCGAATATCAACGAAAATGTTCAACGTTTGTCTAACAGCGCCATCTTGATTTTAGATTCGAGAAACACGAACATTGTCCTCCAATACTCCCGAGTGGTTATGCAGCCCTGGTAAAATTAGAGCCAACGTTCCGAATATCAACGACACGGGCGGATCAACTGTAATCTTGGGTTCGTTCAGAAATAAAAATGAACCACAGATTAAATGAAAACCTGTAAAATTGGTTAGTTTGTGTTCTGAGTTTGGATTGAATTTTGAAATCGAATCGGGTTGGTGGCAGTATTCAATGAAATACCAATTTATTTTATTTCTGTATTTTTGTTTGTGTTGATTTAAAATTTTTAGTAAATCAGCGACATCTACATTTACTTTGAGCATTATTGTATACTTACATGCTTTGAATAAAATAACTAGGTATTCTGGTAAAATTCAATGCTTGCTGTTAATTTCAATATGTAAGTAGGTAGGTAGATTTTAGTTTTGTAGAAAATGTACTAGAGTTTCTGCATTATGAATCTTCATCAGGTAGTTTGTTAAGATTTTCAGACAGCGTTTAGATAAATTATCTAAATTATAAAATTAATACAAGTTATCGAAGCTTCATATCACGGCCACCGGGAGCCAGTGCCTGGCGCGGTGTTTAAGCCAACGAGTGCCCTCTTCATAGCCATTGTAATTATAGCAAAGCATTATTATATAGCTTGTTGTCTTTGGTTGTGAAGGTGTAAGCTTGGTTCGACACAACTAGGATAAAATAACGACAAAAATTAAATAATACTCACGGTTTAATATGTAATATATAACTTTATATTTTATAACAAATATAGAATTGCACACTGTATCAGAATGCATTGTAAGGTATTACAGAAATAATATTTACAAAGAGATATTATTAAAGCTACAATTAATTTAAATATTACTTAATTATATTTTCAACATGTGGCCTATATACATTATTATAGGAAAATATTCTAAAATTATATAATAAACCAGTCAATAAACAAAGGCAGTTGTATCAAGTTACACTTCTTATACAAAGCTGAACTTGAATTCATTTTAGCTAAAATCCTGTACAATGAACGAAACTAGCTTATTATAATTTATTCTAAGTATCTGGATATTAGCCAAAAAGATATCAATATTCCAGCGTAAAAATAGTTCATTTTGTTTTATCAAATAATTTAACACTTTTAACATTGGACGGAGAGTAAGAAAGAGTCTTTAATTTTGGGACTATCCTAATTTATTCACATTGATTTTAAGGCACTCAATCGACGGACACGAATATAAAAGTGATTTAGTAAGAAGTGGAGCTACTATCTGGTCGAAGTTGTTTGGTTTGAACATCGTCGTATGCGATTGTGAACACACTTTTCTTTTCAGTGATGGGTAACCTCTTCGTGTTATTCTGTTGAACCAACGTATTCATAGCTATACCGGAATCATTATCATCTATCTTAGACGTGACACTTCTATGAGCTATGTCGGGTATATTATCGCCTCCTATGTTTATTTTAGAAACATGAACTTCTGGATTCTTTCGATCTTCTTCGTAGCTCGTTGATATTGATATACTGTGGGTTAGGGCACTTTCTGCTATATCCTGTTTAGGTTCTTTAACATCATCTTGATTTACATAGATGGGCTGTTGTTCTGGTGCTTGTTTCCGCGGCATTGGTTGTTGGCCTAAATATTTAGGTATATGCGTAGGCTGTATGTAACATAGAGGATTTTGGTTTTCGTATTGGTGTTCATATCTGTGTTCAGAATGTTGCAGTAAAGGATGTACATCTGGTAAGGGGCCTTCTGGAACTGGAGTAACCTTTTCTTCTTTCAGTATCCGTGGATGAATAAACTCACTTTCTTTTGATTTGAAGTTTTTTTTTACCTCAGAATCGCCTTGAACCTCTTTATTCATAATCTTACCGTACCGACCAACTTTATCATCATCGTTTTTCGTTTTCGATGACCGTTTTGGTTTACTCGGTACTACTTTTTCAGCGGGTGTAGATTTTGCGGCTGCAGACTTTTTTCCATACCATTGCATATAGCGTGGTAAACTTTTTTGTGTCGGTTTAACACTTTCTGACGATTTCGTTGATTCACTTGCTTCATTTACTCTTTTACTAGCTTCTGGATTACTTGGACTATCTAATTTAGAGGACTGCGCCTCTACGTCTGATGTTTTTGACTTTGCTGAAGAATGTTCTGCTGCAATTTCCCGTGCTTCTGTGGAAGAACCCTGTCTTGAAAATACTAAATTGCGAGGGTCTTTTGAAGCTGAACTGCTTCTGCTTTTATTGTCGTTACTTTCATTTTCGATAGCTAAAGGGCTTTTGAGTTGGGTATCATCGGTTGTGACAGAAAATTGTTTCTGGAGCCTTAATCTTCTGTCGCTGATGTCGGATTCCACTTTATCATCGATAGAATCCGAAATCTCCATTAATACGTCTCTTCTTAATCTTGATTTTCTGTCACTGTCAGATATTTTTATTTGAGTAGACGATACGGTTTCATTTTTTGATGTAGTTACTGTGCTTCTTGTCATATCGCCGTAATTTTTTATGTGTTCTTCCCTTTCGTTTGTTTTGCTTATTTTAATATGCTTTTCACTCTCCAGGGAAGGAGACACTTCACTTTCTTCGAGGATTGGTGTCTTTATTTTTCTACTTAAATCGTACACTCTCATACTTCGTCGGGGATCTTTGTGTTTTAATTTCTTTTTGGGCTTTCTCTTTTTCACCCACGCTACTTTTTTTGTTTCGTCCTCGACAACCATTTGTGATTCATCTTCACTGTACGAATCGTTGTCACTTCTCGCTTTTCTTCTTGTTGGTTTCATTAGCTGTGGTTCAGTTTGTGTGCCAATGTGACATTCGGTTTGAGTTGCCATCACAGAATGGCCAGGTAGACTCTGAGTTTCAAGTTTACTTTCAACTTGAGAAGCAGTTTCTTGGTTTTGTAACATTCTTTCTCGTTCTATGAGTATTTGATGTAAAAGCTCATTTTGTTTTCTGAGTGATGATTCTAGTAGCTCTTGGTGGATCGTCGATTTGTTTTGCATTTCTAATAGTGCTGACTGCAAGTAGTCTGTTTTTAAAGGCACGGTACCAGGTACTTCAGGGTGAAGATTAGTATATTCATGAAATTGATTTTGCCCTTCGCTACCTACTTGTGACCTTTGTCCGTAACTTTTAGCATCTTTACCATTTGAAATGTTATCTAAGTCAGTTACTTTGCTCATTCTCTCTCTAATGTTTTTAGCTTCTTCTCCTTGTTCTCTTATAAATCGTTCCATTAATAGATTTTTTCCGCTATCTACTACAACGTATTGCGTATGCGGTATAAGTGTGACAGGTCTTTGTTGTTGAGCAGGAAGATTAACGTAGCGCTCTTCTTCATTCTTACCTCTAGTCACTAATCTTAAAATTTCGGTATTTCCCTCTTTTATAAAATATTGATCCCTGCCGTGAGTAGATGGGGCGCGCACTTTTTCCGAATATTCGTGTTTAGTTTTGCTATCAGTCTTGTCGTGTAAATTTTTGTCTACATCAGACTTGAGGAAGACCCCGACTTCGGAGCCCCTATCTATTTCATGTCTACGTATCGAATCGTTGTCTTGTTCCCTACGTTGATAATGTAGTGTTGCAATTCTATCGTATCCGTTTTCTAAGTCTTCGATATACTCTTTATGTTTGTTCGCAAATGCTTCTTGTAGTTGCATTTCTTTTGTGTAAATAATGTTGGGTCCATCTCTGCAACAAGGAAAATATATTTAACCTTAGGTATATTGAATGTAATAACTCATATACAATAGTTAAACATATTTCAAATTACCTGCGAAATGATTGCCGATTATCGTTATATCTGTAATCATTGTCAGCTGCTGTATGTACGAACTCTTGATGAATATCTCCCGGCGTTGAAGCTGGTTTAGATGGCTCTTTATTGGATCTGTGGTTTCTCTTATTGAACTTCCACTGCGTTGGTTTCGTCCTCAAGTCTGCCTGTTCAGCACTCCATGCCTCGCGCCTCCTCCACTCATTAGCTTGTATTGACTTATTTTCTATATTTTGCGTCGACTTGTTTTCCCTCCCAAGTCCCTTGTCGCGCACCACTAAATGCACGTCGTCCTCTGTGGAGTTGACACGTATCACTCTTTTCCTAGAATTTATTAATGGATATCTATGTACCTATCTGTTCTGTTATCAACACTTAATTAGTATAAGAATTATGTGGTGCATGTTAACTTGTGGAATACATTCAAACACATTCCCAGTTAGGTATCATGCAATGTTTGTGTTTTGTCGCTTTAAGGATACTATTATCTCAAAAAGCTCTTTCACATTAGAATCCTAGATTAAGCATCATTTTTTGGGTGAGATTGAGGAACTTAAAAGAAAATAAATGGTGCTTTGTAAATGAAAATAAATATTTACCTACAAAAGTGTTAAGCTGTTGTGGGGACTTGCATTAGTTGGTGCATTTCAGTCTGTTAATAAGAAAAAAAGGAAATATTAGTAGAAAAAAAATTAAACATTAGTAGGGTGCCCAATAAGAATAGATGTGTTAAAATATAGCAATTATGTGAGTAGTAAAGCTAATAACAAAACATAAGAGTTGAAATTTACCTAGGAGGCATATAAAGTGGACATCCTTCGCATATGCAGCAGCATATAAGGAGTAACAGTACCAGGGCTACTAATATCGCCAGCAGTATTAGTAGCCAAAATAATAGCCGACTTTCTGCTCTGTAGAGACCCTGAAAAATGCAAAACAATGAATTATGAAGGTTCCATAAAAATAAGGAGAATCCTAGGAAATTAAGAAACAGTTGATATACTTACAGAATCACTACCGTCGGCTGTAGACGCATGATCAGATTTTCCTGAATTTGATCCTGATCCTGTTCCAGTATTGATGACACCACCCGAGTTAGTGCCAGTCGTGTAGATTGTCACATTCTTTGCCAGTTGCTCTTGGAGCTTGGCTACATTTATGGCTGTGTTTCCAGACATACGAACCACAGCGATAACTTCACTCCTGGAATAGACAATTTATTAGTTTATTTTTAAATAACATAATATTTTGTAACAACACTAGCGAGGATATTGAAATAAAATCTTAGATCTAGCTAAAAGTAAAGTCAATACTCACTTTTCTTGACTAGATTCCTGACCGTTCAAATCTGTTGCAGCATTATCACTGCCTCTGTATGGCTTAATATCAATAATAGTTACTTTCCCTCCAGAGAGTGTACTAAGAACTTCTTCTAGTTTCTTCTTATCAGGGTTAGCACCAGGAACTATGAAAGACATTGTCCTAGTCTTACTCTCTGGAGGATATACTTTCGCTATTGTTGTAGAGGATAATCTAGGAACTCCTAGATCGTAAGCTCTTATTGTAAGCACAAATACTTCGCTTTCCTCTTGATCATTTGATTGACGTCTTCGTCTGTGAACATTTTGTTTCTTTGTTCTTTTGAGCGCTTCTAGAAGATACAGTTCACCTGGAAATTAAAAATTTGTATTAAGTTCACGGATTGTCAAGTTTCCTAGCACGCAAAAGTGTGAGGGTAAGTTATGACTTGACTAATTACCTGTATCTTCATTTATAGCGAATTTTCCATCTCCATTTCCCTGTATTATTTCATATCTGACTATATTATTTGGTGGTTCGGAATCTCTGTCAACTGCCTTCACGAATGCTGCCGATGTGAAATTATTCAGACTCGGCGACAGCACAAACTCGTAAAGCGATCTTTCAAACTCTGGTGGGTTATCATTTACATCTAGTAACTTAATAATTAATGGCACTGTTACTCTTAAACCTACTCCATCATTATCTCTAGCCTCTACTAAGAAATGCAGATCTGGCATCGCTTCACGGTCGAAGCCGTGATTATTTGTGGCGACTGTTATGACACCCGATATAGGGTCCAAATTGAGGGACGTGTTGAGGTATCCTAATATGGCAGTGAACTGTACTTTGCCGAATGCGCCAGTGTCTACGTCGTCTGCTGCGACTTGTACGACCTTGGTGCCGGCTGTCACGTTTTCTGGCAGTTCCACGTCATATGATTGCGCCAGGAAGATTGGCGGGTTATCGTTGACGTCGTTTAGATAGACTGTCACATTCGCTGTCACTGACAGATTCGTTGCTGGGCCAAGCTCTTGAGCTAAAATCTGAAATGTACAAATATACACGTTAGAACAGCGCGTCTTTCCTATTTCAGAATCAAAAAGTAACGTTTAAAATGCACGTACCTGAAACACAACAGACTTTCTAGCTTCAAAATCGAGCATGGTATTATCCCGCACTTTGATGATGAACTGGGCGTGTCTCTCAGCGACAGTGGGCGAGATCTCGAAAGTTCCATTGTTGCCAACCAACGAAAGAGAGAACACGCCATTCTTGCCAGCGTCGTTGTCGTTCACCTGCGGTATGTAGGGATCGCTGAACATCAGCGCTGTGCCTTGAGGAGCGTTCTCGTCTAGGTAAGTAATGTAGCTGGAAAAGTTTGGTAGATCTCTTTAGTTTTGAATACATAAGCATGAGCAGTTAAATATAGGTTCTAAAACAAAAAAAAACTAACAACTTAGCTTTTGCGAATGAAGAGTCATTTCTGTTTACTTCACCTATCATTGAATGTCCATAAACACATTTTAGTATGCCACCTGACCCAAACATTTAAATTGGTTCACTAGCAGATATATATACATACGTCCCAACATTATTAATGAAATAAATGAACGTATAGGTACTTACAACTGATTCTCAAAGTACGGCGGTGAGTTCTCTCGTTCGGGCAGTATGAAAGCAAGCTGTACAGTCGAGGACATGGCTTCGGGCTCCTCTCGCGACAGCCGAACCTCCTCAGCCACCACTGTCAGGAGTATTGGGGCACCAGCGTGGGAGATCGCTGCTATCTCCTCGATAGGACGCTCTAGGGTTACCTCACCTGAAATTATGATCAAAGAAATTATGATTATTTGCTCAGAGATATAATCTACATACAAGTTATACGAAAACCTGAAAGTAAATGCTTACTAGTAAAACTGATTGATCCCTATTATGTAATTATATGCCTATAATCAAAGAGCTTGTTGGTTTTTGAAAACCAAGTTTATGCAATTAAAATGTTTCTAGCGTGTGTTAACGGGAGATGATACAACGCCATCTATAAGACAAACCTGTAATCCCGTCTTAGTAGCAAGAAATGGAGGCTGATCTCGCCCTATCCACCCTACGTCCTTACACACCGAAGGGAATACCTATTTATAATTCTGTATTTCGCTCACAGATGGCGCGTCATAGCTATCTCATAATACCATACTGTATGCAAAATTATTCATAATTCAATTAATTGTGTAGATATTTTACATAGTCTATTTCTCCTATTTCCATCATTAGTAGTTATGGGATACTGGCTGTCACTGTATCCCTTCAAAGGCTTTCCCCTCTGACAATAATTTGCTGTTCTAAAAGCAAAGTTACGACAAAAATGTAAATCAATATAAACAAAAGAGAGCGCCATGACAACATACACCCTGGTATGTGAAAAGAAAAACAATAAACCCCTGAACATTTTATACGCCAGTTACCCAAACGCTCAAGCGTCCCCTTATAATGAAATTCTTTACCAAGTTCCATTATTTATTAAACGAGTTTCAAACAGCCGAACAACTACAAACATTTACCATCTTTGTCGAAAAAAAAACATTTATGAAATTAATTAATATGGACATAATAATTTGGACGTGCAAGAACATGCTTCTATTCATAACAGCCTGGTACTTTGGGACGGTTTAATTATGCCAAGTAGGTGTTTGAGAAAAAAGTCGTGAATGCCGATTAGCATACAAAAGTGGTGCATCCACTCTTGATATGAACCCCCCGAGATCGTCATCTGTCGGCGGTGACAAGGCAAATGAGGGGCTCATTAATTATTTACTAGCTAGACATGAATGGGACGAATAAATTATTGCTAAGGTATAAATTAGTTCGGGTTTGTTTTGATCTTTACTCGTCAGAAGGAAGTGGTTTGTAACTTCGTCAAGTTCGAAATAAGGTTTATTAAAAAGGTGCACCTTTTGAAGCGTATATTTCCTTTAGTGAAATGTTTGAAGATTTTACTTGAAAGAAAAGTGCTTTGTTTTGCGTTAGCCGTCATTGATATTAAACGGGTCCGTTGAATTAATCTTATACTCGACTAACCACTGACGTACTCGAATGTTAAGTATTAAGAACTAAACCGGAGGCATATTAATGTAATACAACATAAGTAATAATTGCTCCAAAACGTTTCTATAAACGTGGGTGAAAAATACAAAAACTGTAATTAAATGTAAAGTGTTTAAGGTTAAATGCGCATTAACTTCACATCGTCGCATTTATATGGAAAAGCTCACTTATTTTACACCAACGCGGTATTAACGCTGGACCGATGGCTTAACTAATGAACAGAATTGATCGCCTCTTTTATTCATTTCTATCTCCTACTTAATAGCAAAGCTTAACCTTTAAGCTCGAACATTATTCATTCATTGTACTGGGATTAATTTAATTACTAGGAAACTTCTGCAGGTAATTCCTTACTGGCAATTATTGTAGTTAAAAATGAAAACATTAAGAAAGTAATCGTCTAGCGGAATCCTGTGGATAGTAATCATTACTAGATAATTAAATATAACGTTGAGAAATATGTAGTAATTACTATCAAGTAGAAAAGCTTTCATCTGTATTCTTAATGATTAGAATGATTCTCCAGATACCGATTTAATTCAAAACACAGTGAACAAAACAAGGTTCTAATAACAGCGAGCACGAATATTGAAATGAGGCCAAAAATATACCACCTTCTTTTTATACCGGAATCACAATAAACTTTATGGGCGGGTGTTCACAATACAACCATTCGTATGTACCAAGCACTCGACTCGTAATACGTCCTCACACTAACTTCGGAATAGCTGCAACCAAATGAATCTTGATACCCATTCACACGTTCATAAGGTGTGGTCTGATTAATGCGACAAATTCACAAGTGCGACAGGTCTTCCGATACCTCGATGAGTTTTAACGGTTCTTAAGGGGCAAGTTTGCGGAGGCGAGCATTTATCGAGCTGATAATGTCAGAGCAAGTCGGGATTGTATTGTCAGCTACTACGTAGGTACGGGGACGCTATTCAAAGGAAGTGCCTTTATTATGAAGTAAGGTAGGGCAGCTTTACAAACAATGGATGGCGAGGCGAGAGCGCGACCGGTAAGGTCTAATGAGCCATTATGTGCTTGTTCAGCAGAATGCAAGGTTGCATTAAAAGCCCTGTTAGCGTTTTCGAAGTCCGTCGCGTTTGTAGTTTTGTTAGCAAACAAATACGCATTGTTAAGTGTTGTCAGAGCTACCACCGCCACGCACTCAACATCAACTTATGGCATTGTTAAGGGAATTTAGATGTAAAGTTCAACTTTAGATTCTTGTACGTTGAAAGTTGGAGCAAACTTTGTTCTAGAATAGTTACTGTGACTGCTTGCGACAATGCGGTGGCATAATGTTTATGCTAAGTAGCTTTCAGGCATCTGAACGCGTTGAATGTATATCAAATAAAGGTTATGGGGCATAAATATTTCTAGACATAACAAAGCAATATTAACTAACATAAAACAAATAGCAAACACTGCATTTAATTTAAACTCAAACTAATTACGAACCCTTTTGTCTACACGTTAATTGTTACACTTAACAAACAAACTTTGGCTATTAAATTTGATGCCATAAAATGGAAGTTTGGTGGAAAATGACTGCAAACTAAATCTGATAGTGTTATAAAAGTAAAGTGGGACACGCAAGGTTGCGGGCAGTGGTACTTGTGTATATATAGCAACTGGGCCATAAGGGGTGGTGTCGACCAGCGATAAGGAAGTAGGATATCCCACGGAAGCCGGACGCTCGACGGACGTACCGATCTTATCAAAGCAAAAAAAACCTATGAAAAACTTCTCTGACCTAGTAGTGTCTGCAAAAACATACCTACTTCTAGAATACTGAGAAACTAAGCTAGCAACATTATCAAGGCTAAATGTTAAGCTGAAGTGGGTTACGTTACAGGCTGCTAGACTTCTTTTACGACCTCCGGCAAACGGTTAAGTTAGTGCTAAAGTTGAGCTGATAAATTCTCAGTTTATAGTCCAGTTTTAGAACATAAAAGTAGCAGGCCACGCTTAACAAATAGCATTTGTTCCTTTAACATTTGTGCCTTGAATTGAATTGATGTGTAAAGTTGAAAATCGAACATAATCATGATTTGATTTCCCATAGGATAATACATAATATATGTACAAACAAAATTAGTGCCGAGTGTGTCTTGTAGCAAGGCTTTAATTCTACAAGTTATTGAAACATGAATTATGAAGAAATATACACAACCAAAGCCGCTCGCAAAACATGCTAGCCATTAAAATGCCGCTGACCCATAGCACTTAAATGTTCTTTGTGTAAAATTAACGTAAGGGTAAATGCAGCATTTTAGTGTCCCACAAAGTGAATTCAACCCTCATTCTGGTTTTAATCTAACATTGAATAATTAGTCCAAAAATAAAGTATTTACGTGCAATTTTAATTACTGGTTAAACTGGGATATCTTTGAGGTCCATTGTTAAAAGGTTTTCGGATAAAACGCCGGAAACCTTCAAGATTTTATTAATTAATTAAAAAAGCTTTTAGTGCGCTGTTTATGAGAATCGGATACAAAATGAGTTTATGTAAATGAGTGTTCGTGTTTTAAGTAAGACTATATCATATTAAAATATGAAAATATTTACTTTATACTTTATAGGCTTTTAAAGTGCCCATTGTGTCGTACTCTAATTATGAAATATAGGAGAGATTTTAAACTTACGAAAGATTTGCCTATATAGAGTGAAGGTATCAAGGAATGAAAGAATCTGTGTGTTGTATAATTATTTGTAGAAAAACTGGGAGTAGCACCAGAAAAATAAATTTTAGAATGTTGTGCAAATATAACGTTGCTAACGATACATAACCAATATAACCATCCAATACTACAAGTACTCAAATAACTCAGTAATACTAAAAGTAAGAAACTCACCCGATGTTTCATTGATGTTGAAGAACGGCGTAAAAGGATTCCCTTCAGACACCAGTCCGTATCTGATCTGTCTCGGCGCCCCCTTATCTCCATCTTCTGCTCTCACCCTCACCACCATGTCTCCCGGAGCCACCTGCCTAGGCAGATGGGTGATTGGAGGAGCAGCAGTGAACACTGGAGGCATGTCCTGAACATCTTGAACCACCACCACGACTTCTAGGCCAGCGATGTTGCGTGTATCCTTGCCTATTTCTATGAAGGGGTCCTGGAAGCAGAGAAAATAGATAAGAACCTTTTTGGAAATAAAATGACACAAAACACGTTAAGATCTAAAGCATATACAGGTGTCTTCAAAGGCGTTCAATCTTGAAATTTAAATATTCAAATTCAAATTTATTTATTTTCTACTCTCTCAAGATAACAGCTAAGGTCCTTCAATGCAACGGTCGAATAGCAATCAGCTGTTTTATACTACATCTATAGAACACTGTAACACTACCAAGTTCACATGCTAAAGCAGAATTCATTTTACGACTACAAAGAAATCATCATCCAATCGAGTATGAAGGTCTCAATATTGGCAGTATACAAGCCAAAGTGCAGCTTATCAACTGTTTATCATCCTATTATAAATCCTCTAATCCTCTCGAGGAACACCCACGGGGCACATAGGTTCTATTCTTAGATCACGACCACACTGCTAAGAGGACTGTGTGTTTGTATTATTTTATAAGCCGACTATTAATCGATAGAATGTGCGCACTCCCACGCAGCCTTATGTTCGGAAAAGGCTAATAATAATAATAAACTTCTTTATTCAGATAACTGAGATCCATACATTAGGTACACAATACAATTAATATATAATAGTAAGCAGGGACTTACACACACACATTAGTGGGCAGTCGTGTCTACTGGCTATAGCATTCAAGATGCTGTGGCGACTTCCACGCAACCGACTAATGAAGGATGCGGTCTTTTTACGCCATATAGCTGCAAAGCCATCTGTGTGCGCAACAGCAAACATTGCTGATGCGCTACAGAAACGTGGAAGCCGCAACAGCGCCCTGAACGCGTTATTAAATTGGACCCGCAGAGCATTGTATGTTCTCTGAGTATAGTTAGCCCACAGAGCTCCCGTGTACAGTGATGTACAATACGCTTTAAATAATGTAATTTTAACTGCGTCTGTACAACGGGAGAATCTGCGTGCCAACATATTCGCCCGAACTGACAATGATCTGCTTTCCCTCTCCATATCGACATCATCTTTCAAGTCATCGGTGACCCAATGTCCAAGGTATTTAAATTGGTACACTCTAGATAACGCTTCACCGTTCAGGTGAAGTGGCTGTACTGGTGGACTTTTGGGACCCGATTTAAAAACCATGTAAACAGTCTTTTTCACATTATATATAAGTCCGTGTGAAGCCACAAAAGACTCACAAGCTGCGAGCAACTTCCGGAGAGCTCCGATTGAGGGGGCCAGCAGCACCATGTCGTCCGCATAGCTGAAGTTGTTACAACAAACACCATCAACATAGCAGCCGACATGCATGCCGCTGAGCTCCTCAACCAGGGCGTTTACGTACAGGTTGAAGAGTAGGGGTGAGGTCAAACCTCCCTGCCGCACCCCACACTCCAACCTGCTCGCATCCGAAAGTTCACCCGCCCACTTCACACGATTCTCTTGATTGAGATACCAGTACCTCAGGATTGATGCCAACTCTGGTGGCACTCCAGAACTTGCTAACTTCTGCCACAAAACATCGTATGACACTAAGTCAAATGCTTTACTCAGGTCCAGGAAACAGGCATAGACGGGAGTTCGTCTATCCGTGTAATACTTGACAGTGTGTTTCAAACTAAATATCGCTGTCTCTGTGGACAACCCAGCTCGAAACCCGAACTGAGCGTCGTGCAGTTGTATGTACTTAGAAAAATAAGAATTGAGCACACTGTCAAGTACCTTGGCAACGATAGTCGCTAAAGAAATTGGCCTGTAATTGGTCTTATCTGCCATGTCTCCTGTCCTGTTCTTAGCTATTGGTACCACCAGTGTCTGCATCAATCCGTGGGGAAGGTATCCGTGACTTATGCACATATTAAACAACATGGCAAGCACTCGAGGTAGATGGTCGCCAGCGTGTCTCAAGTGTTCGACACTGAGTCCGTCATGACCGGGGGATTTACCTCCTGTCATCTTCTTTATAGCAATTTTGACATCTTTTGAAAGCACCATTGTTGTAATATCAGTATGACAGGCGACATCATCCCGGCATGGCGGACCCAGCGGAGACTTAATGGAATAATAGTCTTTAAATAAATTGGCTATTTCTTTGGGACTAGAGACGCCATCGATACTTACAGGAATACTAGGCTTAGTGTTGCTATTATTCGTACATTTCCAAAAATTTTTAAAATCGGACTTTGAATGGTGCTTAGCTAAAATATCCATCTTGATTTGTTCCTGGTGGTTCTGACACCACTTTAATTTACTTTTAAATTCTTTACGTGCCTGTGTCATTTCAGTAAACGTTTCCGAGTTACTTGGTTTACCACTAGATGCCCATATGTTGAACTTTAGCCTAGCATTCCTGTAAGCCTCGCTCACATGTTTATTCCAACCAGCCAGCAGCTTTTTACGTCTACCCTTATTTGTTACGTAAGAGAAACGTGCAGCGTCACATAAAATATTTACTACATTTATATACATTTTATCTATAATTTGCTTATGACTATATAAATTACAATGTTTACCACTACAAGATTGAAATTCTATCGGGAAATCTACATATTTTAACTTAGCATTACATATATTTTTAAATTTATTAACTTGAGATCCATTTCTATTACCCCAGTGTACTTTATTACATGGTGATGTTTTTAATTGAGTTTTATGCAATACTATATTTAAATTACACTTAATAACTAGTGGGTAGTGATCAGACCAATATATGTCATGTTTCACATATATATCTGTAATACAGATAGCAGCTGCCTGAGTAACAATACAGTGGTCTAACCACCTTTTACTATTATGTGCTTCACTAATGAAAGTAAAAGTACCTTGCAAATTGTGATGATTTAGATCCACACATGTCCACCTTTGCTCGCGTGAAAAGCTTAGGAGCTCATCACAAAAACGTTCACCGGGATGTGCGTTAAAATCCCCCAATACAAATACTGACTCTACATTGCTGTCCTGTATGATTGCACTAAATGCGCCTAAACAGTCCGTAAACTCGGGTAAGTTCTCACTACAATCGACGGGCATATATACACTTAACACTAACACAGATCGATCATTTAACGAAATACGGATTGCTGTGATTCGCGGATTTACACAGGGTATCACTGACACATTCTGAAACACTGACTTGCGCCACAACAACGCCACCCGCCGTATGGCCTGCCTCTCACGATGCCAGCTGTTGTGTCAACCGCCGATGTACCGGTACTGCCAAAGTCCGCGTGAATAGTATCAAGAATAAAATCGTCAATGCGTTTAAGGAGGTTTTATTTGAAAAGGGTCCTAACGGCTTCTGAAGGTTAAGTGCCTTTCTACTTCTGTCTATCTTAATTCTTGATCTATTCCTGTATTTTGATGTTTCCGAAGAAACGAATATTGAAATTCCAGATTAATTTATTTCTTGAGATTTTGGCATTTACGAATTCTGATTAATTTTTAACTCGGATATTTTATTTCATGTTATTTTTGGTAATTTAAGAAAATTTCTGTTACTTCAGACATAAATTGTTTATTAAGAGAAATTAGATTACTTTATAAATAGATTTTTTGTGGGAAATATCAAGATGTTAATAAGTTCGAATTTACTTTAACTTAGTTGGTTAGCGTCGCTATTATTAAGCAAATATTTGTACGTGAGGTAACATCACAAGAAATTATGACTTTTGGCACGCGTCCACCATACTATTCTTAATTAATGGCTTACTTAGCATACAGATTAGAACCCCCTACAAGAAAAAGCACTTCCTTGGTTCCTTTTGTATTATTTTATATATCCTTAATTATCGATCTTTATTAGATCTATTGTTATGCAAGAATTGAAACTTAAATGGTGTAATAACGTCGCATAAGGGACTCCATATGAATATTTAAGAGGATTGTGAATAATAGCGAATTAGGATTCATGAAACATTTATTATTGGCAATAAAATTTAATTATTGTGGTGCACTTAATCCTTGTTCTGTTTCCAATATGAAATCCAGATTTTTTAAACAGCTGCGACCTAATTGCGCATTATTTGGTACTTGCAATGAAAGAGAATTAAAAATCTTATCCATACTTCTATTCTAATACAATAAAGATTTAATAGGTATTTTATTTACATAATATTTACATTAATTTTAAAAATTAAAAATAAACTTATATGTACAACTTAAAACTAATACATTGCATCAAAAAATTGCTCCTCATCGCTGTCACCGGGTAATGTACCCAGAAGGCTGGCAGCATTGCCACGTTGGATGGCAATGTTAATTAAAAATTGTATTATACATTGGCAGACTAAGAATGCATTGGGAGGTCAAAGCAGTGACATAAATCCAAAGTAGTACAAATATCACGCGTACCAACATACATCAGTCGGAATCTCGACAAGCCACGAAATCCATCGCACTTGTTTTGCCATAATTAATTACAATTTAAATTCTGATCATTAGTCCATGTACCAGATTGCGCGCTTGATCTAGTGAAGGAACTCAGAATAATTAACCCTAATTAGGGAAATAAGGTTCATTTGAATAAACTAGTTCCTTACCACGGCCAGCAGTGTCAAATGGTACATAGATTGGGCTTCGAAGTCTAGTGGCCCCACCAGGAATATGGTCCCTTCAGTATTTTCGGCTGATACCCGCCGCTGCCGGATCGCGAAAAGAGGAGATCCCTGCGAACAAAAATGTTAATTATGAAAGTGAAGCTATTAAGGTTAATAATTAAGTTATAAAGTATCGTTGACGTCGTAAAGTAACGTAAATTATTTAAGTACCAATTACGTTTTAATTGATGTGATATAATGTTGACACCGCAATTTGAGCTTCCATTTTTGGTACGGTTAACGACCTCACGATGAAATCGAGCCGATTTTTTGAAACGTTTATTTTTCATAGCAAATGTGAGATCCTTTTGGTACAAAATTATTTCCCAGCACTAACTTAGCGAAGACTATGTACTTATTAGCGAAATAGGGCTCTGGACCGATACAGTAAATTCACTTAGGCATACCCAGTTGGATGTTACCCAGCCCACAACCGACATTCTAAAATTACACTACATGTAAGGACACGATCTCCATTATTATAGCATTTAAGCCTATAAAACGACCTCGAGTCGGGTGCTAGCCATTCTCTGGCCTGTGAGAATTTTAACACGCTTTGCTCGTAATGCCCTATAATTGCATCCCGACTGATGGACCCTCGCGAAAACGAACCACACTACATGTATTAAGTAGAGGCCTAATGTAATCTCATTCGCGAAATAACGTATTCATAGCTACTAGTTTAACTTTATCGAGCACCATAACCATCAGTTTGGCTTGAATACATCTGTAACTGTAACAAAAATGAGGCACGAATTGTACCAAGAACACTTTAAATTGAGCGAATTAAAGCTTTCGCCTTATTATCTTTTTGTGCTTTCAACGCGTTTTGTTGTTACAATTATCATTTTGTAATGGTACTCTACAATGTTCGCAATTATTGTAACGTGAATTAGATTATTTCGCACGAACATCACATTGTCGAGTCAGTTGAAAAGGAAAGAATTTACGTAACATTTTACCGTTTCTTAACTTCTTCATATATTTTTTTGAATTCATTGCCTTTTTAAATTGTGACCGCATAAACAGCAAATGAGTTTTGCGAAGGCGTATCCCGCGTCAGCCATAACACCGTGAAAATGATCCCTATTACTGAGCAAGCGAAACTTCATTATGTGGTTACGGCGAAATGCGTGTCAAACACGACGCAGGCGTAAAATATCATTAGCTAACCCCTAATCATCGCTTCTATCGCGATCCCTTTTAAAATACAAATTACTTACCCAAAGTTCGAGTTCCAAAGGCTTCGGCGTCACGGGGTTTTTTCTCGCAATTACTATCTCAAGATCGGTTCCGCGTTTAGCGTCCTGTAAGAATTAAAAATTGTTAGACTTTGTTACGCAAACACAAAAGAGCGCGAGAAAAGGCCTTTACTTTAGGGAAAAGTAAAAGTTCGCTAATAGGCTGGTCAATTACTGTAGCACAGTGTTATGCAATAACCATAAATTATGTCTAAACTATGAGAACATTTTAGACAAGAAAATTACGAGGGAAACTGTAATTAAAAAAGTAATTCTTCCATGAATTTACAACTTTATTATGCGTTCTCAACCACAACAAACATCTCACTACTCTGTTTACTATAATGTTGCGCTAGAGTAATGCTAATTTGGATATGAGGCTGGCGTCCATTGTGCCAGAATGCACGTACGTCATCATCATCATCAATCACGGCGTCACACGGCACGCTTCTCGGCGCCTCATTTGTTGCCCTGAACACCGACAGGTGCTTTTTCCACGTAAATCCGCCATTATAACTGGACTATGCAAATGAACATCTTTATAACCGCCGACATTTTTAATGCTGCTATTTTATTCCGAGACTTTTGCAATTCTAATGAGCCATTCATGTGTCATTTGGAGTGATAAACTCTCATACTCAAAGTTTGTAGCCCTCTTTACAGAAATTGATTTTGAAGCAATTTTCGATGATGCTTTACACTTACGTTTACTAGAACTATCAGTTAAGAGTGCATAATGAAGGAGAAAATTGCAGTATTTCAATTACAGTCTCTTTTATGATAGGTTAAATGAAGTGGTTTTTTATATTCATAGCGGGAGAAGGTAATCGTAGGTTGTTCATATAATTTGATGGATCACAATTTGCAAAGATTGGCAAATGCTTTTGACTAAGCTATACGGTTGGATAAAATCAATTTATTTGACAAGTTTTAGACTTCATTGATTCCCACCAACAAATTAATGTATTTTAACTGAACCTACCTCTGGCACCAAAATGATCCCGGGCTGGTGAGGAAAAATGGTATCCCTGGGCGTTGTGGCATTGGTCCCAGTTACAGAGCAGGCTATCCTGGAACTTCTCCCCCTGGTGTTCCGCACCGATAGCCTGAAGTCCACATATCGGCCCGGCTCCAATCTCCTCAGGAGGATGATGTTGGCTTGGCAAACTGAGTTGTAGCGAGTACAGGGAAGGGTTTCCACACCGATGTCTAGGCGACCCATTTGACCTGGACGAAGAGAAGAGAGAAGTTGGGGGTTAATTAATACTTCTTGCATTTTCTATATAGTGGTCTTATACATAGGCCTCTCGTAAATATTCAAATTATTCATTTGATCAGTTGTAAGGTTTGTTCTTGCAATCTGACCATGTAACAATACATTCAGAAATGTTACTATTTCCAGATTTGTTACCAATTCTAGCATTGTTCGAACATATCAAGATTTATGAATAAGGAAACAATTCAGATTTTGTCCTGAATAGCAGAAATTGTTTACGTTGATTTCCGTTAATCAATGACAAATTAACTTCTCGGGTTTCTTGCTAATGGAATGCAATAACGCTTTGTTTTCTTTCAGGCCCCTTTGATATTGGGTTACAAGCTGTCGAGTTGACTTTAGTTAACTTTATCTTGTATCCCGTACTAATTGGGTAGCTTGAGTCGAGGCACGGCCAAATTCTATTTGGTGTTTTTGATAATACGGCTAAGCGAAAATCTCAGGAATTACTTTTGGTTTGTTTAACTACATTGCTTTAATCATCTATTATATTGTGCATCATTAAGCATTTATTGACTGGTTGCTTATGCCTTACCTGGTGGTTCTTTTTTAACTTCATTAAAATAGGAGCAAAATGAATTGGCTCAGATTTTAAGTAACCACTAAAGACAAAATTAATTTGAACTATATCCCCTTACCAATAAGTTCAAAATGCAGCGGATAATCGAAGTCAGGGTCGGAGGCGCGGACGCGGTAGATGACTGAGCCGACGGGCACGTCAGCCGGGACGAGCACCAGCCGCATCAGGGTGCTCGGGTCGAACACCGGCTCGCCGGCGCGAGCGCCGACCGCCCACCAAACCACTACCAGCGCCAAGGCGAACGTCATCCTGGAAACAAAGAATTTGTTAGAAAATTTTATCTTGCTTCAAAGAATAAGATGGTAGGTAGTAGTTGTGTAACTACAGAAATTTTGACAAGTAGGTACTGCATCAGGTTAACGGTCAAACTCGTAATAACTTATATATGACCCTACTAGCATCCGCTCGCGGCCTTCGGATACGTGATGTGTTGATAAGAAGTAGCCTATGTGTTAATCCAGGGTATCACTTAGCTACATACTATATTTCAACCAAATCGGTTTAGCCGTTTTTGCTTAAAAGAATAACAAACATACATCCATACATTCTCACAAACTTTCACATTTATTATATTAGTAGGATGTGCATAAACATTGCAGTAGGGAAGACTATTTTATGGTAAATGCATAACGAACAATTAGATACGGAGTATATTTTCATGAATGATGTACGAGAGGTACATAGGACTGTCCGGTGTGGCTTAAGATTTATTTCCTTTTGGTCCTGTGAGAGGAGACTTTTCTGATTACTCATTGTCTTTTAGAACTAAAATCACATGCATAAATGTTTTTGTTAAGTATTGAAGCATGAATAAAATTTCAATTGCTAAAAAAGGTTTTATGTCTGACAGTTATGAGATGTAATGTTTCAAGAACTGGCAACTCTGAGTCTATTTAATTAACTCTCCAATTTTAGTATTAAGTGATGTAAATGCTATTAGCTGCGGTGATGCTTGTTTGTGGTCTTTAATTATTAGGAATAATGCTGAAGAAAAATTTTTAAGACTGGATTTTCCCATGGGAGTTTTTGCAACTGTTAACGTTATTGAAACCTTGATCAAAGGGAATCAATAAAGAATCTTTAGTACTACAAATAGAAAAATAGTTCGATTAGTTTTTCTTAGTCTAGTTTTTCAGTCCTTGTCCCAGTTTTTTAGTAAACTTACGAAGTAAATATTCAATATACGAAATATTTTTTTTTTGTAAAAAGAACTTATCTAGTAAATTTTACTGTACCTACTCAGAAAGCAAGAAACACAATGACAAAGTTTCCGTAGTCACCCCCAACACTAAGTTGAATCAGAACCAACTCGACGAACAGCTACAAGTTCGGAAACAAGGTTTCGCTGCGACCCATTTCATTATCTAGACATAGGTAACTCAGTAAATCATAATTCGAATAGCTGAAATCAAAAGTTAGGTCCGTGTATCTACTCGTACGATTATGTCGGGAGCGAGCAAAGCGGGCATTAAATTATAAATTGGCCGTATCTCCGTGATATTCTCGGGATCAGCTCCGACCGCAGACCTAGCAAGCCTTGCGAAAGGGAAATTCGAGTTATGAAATCATACCACTGCGCCGCTTCTGTGTGCCGACCAGGAAGTAGCCGCTCTTTATGGCTCGCCCGTAATAACTCCTTTAGGGATGCTATCAACTCAATTTTATTTTAATTTCATACGCAACCTGCGTCTCTAATCTCGGATCAGCATTGTGCGATAAAATAACCACAATTAAGCGCACACCATAACTCACTCGTTTATTACAAATCTATAATATTATTTGCTCGATGTTATTTATTATTTACGCTAACTAAAATTTATTGTGTTTCGTTACAGAAAGTTATCACTTCCAATAGGTTAATAGATACAGTTATTTCTTTAAGTAGCCCAAAGCATTACGAAACTGGTGTTGGTTTTCTCGTATTCCTTGAACTGTGGCATAACTATTTTAAAACTAAATCCAGCCGGCGAACTAGAGTTAACCTATTCTCGTGTTGTCTGTTTGTGTGTTATCTACTGCGCTGCTGTTGTGTAAGTAACACCAACAACGAACAAGTTCACTGGCACGTTAACATGGAACATGTCTAACTTCGCAACTTTCGGATAAACATTCTGCGAAGAAAATATCGCAGACGGAAATTGACACGACGATACCGATATGTATCGGATTTCTGTTTAGACGATTATTTTCAAGATTTTACGTTTGTTTTGTTTGAAGGGCGTCTAACTGGAGGATGTATACGGTCGGTATGCGAGGGCTATTAATATCGGCCAAACGTCTGAGAGGCAATTATTCAGCAGTAAAAGTTATTGCTTGTCGGTAGGGAGGCTAGTGTTTTAGAGGTGAATCTCGCAAGACGAATGTGGACGTAAAGGCTCCGGGAGTTTGATTTAGCGCAAGCAAGGTTTAGTGTGGTCTGCGTCACATCGGTGTTTCCTCGTGGCGCCGCGACCAAGGTGAAATATTTGTCTGACGCGAACGCTCGCCGCCTGCGACACTAAATCTTGTCGCGTGCTCAACCCGGACTGTGAACTACACTACATCTAGCCCTAGATATCGACAACATTTTGATACCACACCTAAATGTTGTAACTTATTCAATAAAACAACAATTTCCTCCATAACTGTAAACACTTGAGCGATACTTAATTATTACTTTCCGAACAATAATAACAAAGTCTATTGAAATATACGCCATCTCCCGACGCCAATTAAAGTCATTTCGGGCAGACAGAGAGCTATTACTGCCTTTCGATCATTCGGGAAAGCACAGGAACGCAATTAAGGTATCATTATCTCTGAGTCCATGCGAACCGAGAATTTAGCTTTAAATCATCTGACAGTCCGTTTATCCTTGACATTAATATGAGCTTTATGGTATGGTAATGTGTATTCTCGAGGATACAGCCTTGTTCTCTCAGGTAGATTCGAACATTTTGGTGTAAACCTCAAAGCAGGTAACTTGGCTTGTAACTACAATCTATTTATAGCCACAACATTCCCATAAAAAGTTATAGGCGTGAACTGCACCACAAATGGTAACGAGTACGGCGATCGTAGTAGAATATCATTTGTCATTATTATTTATGAGAGCTTTCGTTTTGAAGTGGGAAGTAGCGGTCGGTCGGTCCTGGGGCTTTAGACCCTAACAGCGGGAGATATGCGGCAAAAATGGAAGGCGCACGATGTCGTCCGAGCGAGCGATGCGACCGGCCGGCCGAGCGACCCCGGCGCAGCGCGTAATAGAGCGTTGTTCCCTTTTGGTCACGGCTCCCCATTACCATAACACTGAGTGTGTGAGGAGCGGACGTGAGCCTCTCGCCGACAGATAGCCTCGCGGTCTCGTGCTTATTATAAATTCTAATATACAATCTCGTAACAACGTAACATTATGCGCTGGCGATCGATTTGTTAAGATACCGGGTCATGGTTCCCAGCCTCCAGCTATCCCGTCTATAAACTTTTATTGCTAATTTACCCGTTTATGACCTCAACGCGTATTAGTTCGATTGTGTGTACTCAGTAAAATAAAACAAGCGAAATGTTTATAGTGTAAAACATACCGAGGGATCAATTTACTAAACTGAAATCGTAGGAAGTCAAGCGAGTTTTGTGATGGGATTAAACCACCTAATCCTATATTGGGAGGTGTTAACTAAATCCGAGATTAACATAATTGTGATCTCATGAGGTTTTTCTGCTGCGTAAGAGTTCACTTTAAGTAGTTTATTTTTATTTGTATTGGGTTACAAGTTTATATTAGGTAATAGAATGAGTTTGGCCTCGGCATCTACGTACGCGTGGGTAGTAATATTATTGATTTTTCTTTCACATCAATAACGTACTGAAACAAATTGCCTGTCCATGTCGCTAATGAGGCGCTGGCTTATTTTATGAAATAGACATTTTGCACAAACACAAGCAGACGATCATTGGAGATTGTTAGTAAAATATATCGATTCGTATTCTCGATAATTTCATGAAGATATCGACCGAGATAAGGTCAGTTAATATAGAGTAACAGTAACAGCAAATGGACTAGCTGTAGCCAACTTGGGGGAACTTATTAAACTTTATTAATGTCGTGCAGTTAATCATGACCCCCATTTAAGGGGGTATCGTGGCGCGGTAAATCTGGACAAAAACGTAATTTTATAGCGAGAATCACGCGAACTGACCTCTGGTGACCCCATTAACTGTGTAGTGGCTAAGTTGGCCCGTGCTTACAGAATAACACTATAACATTGTTAGTTCATATTAAAAAAAGTAACTTCACCAACATAACTCTTTGAAGCTATTAAAGTGTATTTCCGTGAGCAACTCTAGTAATTTGAATATTATTATAAAGTTTGTTACAAACATTTACCTTTCAGGTCCAGCATGTCGATTCTATAAAATATCACAACTCACTTCGACATCACTCTCACTTCGACTTCGATCTAAAGGTAGAATTCCGTGGACGCGACAATAGTCAACCTATGAAAATGTATGGCACCGTTGTCGAGGCCCGTGACAGTCGCGCGCGGCCGACGAATTTCGTAAGCTGCTCGCGGCATTGTCAAAAATTTAATTCTGGTTTTACTAAAATTCTATAGATGTTATTAAGCGCTAGACCATGTTGAGAAGCGTACGGCCGCGAGCGGCTCACGAAATTCGTCGTCCGCGCGCGACTGTCGCAGCCCTCGGCAGCGGTGCCATACATTTTCATAGGTTGACTTTTGTCGCGCGCGGCTGCGACAATCGCGACCCACGGAATTCTACCTTAAAGTTTCGTGATTGACATTGTCAAACTACACTAGCGCTACACTATCGAGCGTGTTGACAAGTTGAACTAAATCAAAGTCGAGATTTTGACAGATCTGTCAAAATCTGTCTATCTATAGGGGAGGTAGGGGAGAGATGGGCAGTTGGGAGACATGATCAAATCAGAATAAAAGTGGGGTCCTTTTATTCTGATTTCTGATCATAGTTTTGTTTTTTTTTATTGGGTAGTTTACGTTACCGACTGGTAACGGTGTTCATCCATAGACTATCTGTCATTTCTGTGAGTTGTCAAGAACAAACACTCGTAAAAGTACTTAAATATTTTGTTGCGGTTTCGGATTGTTATAAAGAGAAAACTAATGAAAGGTATGTATATTTTCTATTATTAATTATTGATTGTCAAAATCTCCAGTTACAATTATAGTAAGTCGATGCAATCCACACCTATTATACCTTTAGAAGAGAGTACTACAGCAATAGTTAATGGGCCCCACGTTTTTATTTTAGTCTAATATGACCGGGACCACCTACGTAGGTTGACAGGTAAGTAACTATTTTTTATTTTCTAGTTTTCAGTGCACATAAGATAAAACCGTTTAACTTAAAAGTTTTTTTACCGATTTTTTTTTCATAAACTAAGTCAAAAGTGTCCAATGCTCCCATGGTAGGGAGGCTTGGACATACCATGTAATGTATAATTTGTAAATTTTTGCTCTTCTTCGTCAGTGAAAATTTGTGAGGTTATAAATCTGCGCGAAAAATCCTTTATAGAATCTTGTTTCAGGTACCGTTGCCAACTTGATCTAGAGACTATTATATTTAAAATAGTGTTTAAATAAAGTTCTAAGTGTTTTAAAGTGATTAAGTGCCTACCTTTAACGATGGCTAGAATGTTTTTGCTTAAATCTTTATTAGAAGAAGCTCATGCTTTAGATAATTTAGAAAAGCGTCAACAATCTGCTAGAATTCGTAGTTTATCTTTATTAACTCGCGATGATGACTATGTGAGCATATATAGATTGTCAAAGGAGCTAATTGACCAACTGGAGTCTGATTTACTGCCCCTGATAAAGCCCACAAAACGTCGAGGCAAAGGACTTACAACTCGTGTAAAAGTAAGTATTGACACAGTTTATAGTTGAAAAATTGTAATCAAGCACACAATAATAAGAAAAACACTTAGTTCTTAATAAGGAGTATTCCCTTTATGTGGTTTCCCCGCCAGCTGATATGTTTTCAAAAGACTCTGTACTTCAGTTATAATATTGGTATTCTCTTAAGCATGAAAATAACCAAATTGGTCTCAATTTTGTTTTCACTAAATCCAGATAAAGTAGGTATTACATTTTTTATTGATTTATTGTTTCACAGATACTATGTACTTTATCATTCTTGGCTAGTGGCAGTTACCAGAAGGTTATTAAAGAGGGCATCAGAACTTATTTATCGCAACCGTCTGCATCTCGTTGCATAAATGAAGTAGTGGAAGCTCTGAACAATCCGGCCGTAGTAAAAAAATATATAAGGTTTCCTCAAAATCAGCAAGAAAGGCAAATTGGCGCTGTCAGTATTTTTTTTTGTAGGGTAAGCATAGATTATATTCACAGCACGAATTTAGAGATTTCTGTTTATTTTATACTTAAAAGCTGCCTCAAATTCCTTACAATAACAAATTATAACTAAAACATCATATTTAGCTAAAATTCTGTGTCAAAACTGATAAAATTAAAAACTGATTAATCTCGGTTGACATTTTGTCGAGTGGGGAAGTCACTAGCACAGCATTGGTCGATGTCGAGCTCACTTCACTTCGCAAGTGATTAGGTGATGTTTACAGAATGCAAAATCAAGGTCGTTCTGAATCGAATGCGAAGTGAGAGTGAATAGCGAAGTGAAATGCGAGTTGTTGTTCGAATTTTATAGAATCGACGTGCAGGCAGGCCTTGGCCCTGTTGCGCCCCGCTGGGGTTGCTGACAGTATTCTACTTGTGTAGCCCTTTCATTTGATACCCATATTGAGGGGGCTGTGCCATTTTGTGCCGGCGGCCATATTGGATTTAATTAAAGGTGTATACAAAATTTCAGACCAATCGGTTGACAGGAAGAGGGTGAAATTTGAATTACTAAATTTGATCCAAGAATAAATAATAAAACAAACGGGGTGAGCTAAATAAAACCGTTTAAATATCTCGTAATGTTGAAACTGATTGTAATTTTTAGGAAAGCTCTTTCATTATATCTAGCCGAATATAAGAAATGGCAATAAAAGTTGATAATGATCTGTAAAATCTGATTTTTTATGCAATAAATTGTGAAAAAGTGCCCATCCCTCCCCTACCTCCCCTAAAGTATGAAATGACATTACGAATCGAAGTGAAATGCGAGTTGTTGATCGAGTTTTATAGAATCCCAGTACAGATTTAATTAATATTTTTAACCCTCATTTTAAAATTAGAGTGTCTGCAAAGTATAAATGAGCAAAATTGAAGCTTATTACGAATTTAATTAAACACACTGTTAGGGCTGAAGACCACAAGGATTTATTTGTTTAAAACAAAACGGACCCCTATAAACTGTGATGGATAAGCTAAAAGACTAACTTTTGTTAACCCGGACCATTCATTTCTGCCAAAAGTGATTTGTTCCCCATTACATCGGCAGACAAAGCCAATTTATTTGAAAATTTAATGAACAAAATAAACAAGGAAATCCTTTGAACATTTAACAGATAATCTCAAACATAGCTGATATAACGTGTTATTATTTATTACGTAAGTTTTTAAAGCTTTAGAAGTAACGAAACGCAGCCCCATAAAACTTCATTATCAGATGCAAATAAACAAATTGTTGAGTAACTAACGAAGCTGTAATAAATGCTCCACATATAATTATAATTGATTAATGGCTTATTCAATTACATTTTTATTTCGTATCAAGTTATTTGTATTTGTCACGATTGATAAATTAACATGGTCATAAATTACTATAATCTCGAAAGTAAGCAGTAGTAAAATAATTACATGTTTCTCTATATCTTTTTATGACATCAAGTATTGTGAAAAAGTAGCAATTTAATCGGTTTTCCGTTTCAAGCAATTTCAATTTAACGGGTCAATTCAATTTATAATTTTGTCGTACGGATTGTCAACCTACTTTAACGGTCTTGAAATATTAAATGCTTTCAGCTTTTAAAAGAAATTCCTATTTAAGCCTCATTTTCAATTCGTATTCAAAGTAATTTTTAACGGAAAAATAAAACTTTTGTGACCTAGACAGGCATCCTCAATATCATTTTCATGAATGACTAAAGCCTATTTTTACCGAGAACATGTCCAAATTTCCGACTTCTGAAAACAACTTTGATAATAGAAATCCAAAAATTCACAGTGGGTAAACATGTTTCAAAAAGGACGTTTATGTTGTAAGTGAAAACAGGCCTAAGACTAACTACCTATAAATAAATAGGTACGTATCTACCATCGTGACGACACGCCAAAAAGAAAGATAGCGAACCAAACCCTAGCTTGTATGAAGTAGCTTTTGTAATGTTACACAAGTCTGCAACTATCGGCTATCCTAGTGCTGATAAATTCGCACTAAGCCCTACTTTCTCTGGTCACGTCTCCTAACATGCCGTAACAAATCACCGACCATTATTTCTTCATTATAGCTCATTTCGCTTTTATTGAATCGCGTTTCAAACTATATGTTTTAATTAGAAGGATAGAATGTTCTGGAAGCGAATTGATTGCTTTATCAGATGCTGTAGTTGCTTGCAGTTTATTTGATAACTTTTCATTTGATGTTCAACTAGTTGTATATGTAACATGTTGTATATTCGATTACCTATGTTCGTCTTAAAATACTTTATGCGTATGGATATTTGTCATAATAGCGGCATCGTACATACATAGTAAAAATCTGAATATTTCTTTATTTAATCTAGATAACAGCGGCGTTGTGTAGCGGTAGAAATAGACACGATAGTAGAACCACGTCGGACAAACTCCTACGCAAATACCTCAAAACAACTGAACTAAACAAGAAAGACCCAATAATGTAGCTATAGCTATCACGTTGCAGATTATTTTTCTAAATGATGCAAGGGTATCTATTAAGTTATATACAAAATACGTATATTTATAGAGGAAAAAACTTTGCACACAATTAATTTTATATATTTTTAATTGTATTTACGAGACTCTTCAATTCGCGATACCCATTCAGCTATTTCCTAATAATCTGGTACCGTAAATGAGCGATCGTGTCTTGTTTTTAATCAAGTGAACCGATGTTCAGTTCTTCAGAGATTGTTGCTTCGAATACTTTAATGAAAACTAGTGTTTTCTCATTTAGCGTTCACTTTGAAGAAGTTTTCTTTGACCAACTTACAAAGACCTGTGCTTTTAAAGGAGTCTAAAAGCTTGTAGATTGGTTTACGGTTCTTTAAGTTCTGGTTTACCTTATTTATGTCATATTGCTCAATCGTTCGAGAGACCATCTCGCTTACACAATGTGAGCATTTTTGCTCAACACTGCCCACTCGGCCATTGTTCAACGTACATAGTAATGTGAAACAATGATGTACTATACTTTAATGTATGTAGTCATGTTTGTAGTTTTGGTTATCGATTGTGTATCAATTTCTTTTGTTTGTTTAAGTAATTTAATTTTAATTTGTGGTAATTTATTCTGTTTTGTGTTTGGGTATTGTATTTAAGATTTTGTTTCAAACGCTGCTTAAAAAGTATGTACAGTTAGTTTTTCTATTAGGTACACTGGACAACATAAATAATTTGCAGGCCGTACATTAGAACCACACAAACCAACATCAGAAACCTAATTAAAACAACAGTTACACTACAAGAACTGAAACTAATTTCACTTAGCCACTTTAATCGGTCAAATAATCTCTTTTACAAGTTAAATTCCGATACGTGTCGCAGATAAATGGGACTTTCGTTTCGTCCGCAATGTTGGTGAGTTACGTGCCTATTATGTGCTTACGGTATACCTCTGATTGTTGTTTACCTGACGAGGTATCAACTACCTGGGAACTATTTGTTACACACCGTTACACAAAACACCAAAAAAATACCTAATTGTGCCACTGTCATTGACTTCTTTTGACGCCGAACCGATAATGATGTGTATTCCAATTTAATTATATCAATTAATACAGCATAATGTGAGGAAAATGTAGTGTAAAAACGAGATAGGAAAGAGTTTTTTTTTATCTGCCCCCATAAGTCAAATGAGCTATTAACAGATTCAAAACAGCATAAACCAGTAAAAAGAAACATTACGAAAGCCATTTGGTAACGTTTCATTGGTGAGGCGTAATGTTGATAAACTAATTGTAACAAAACTTTTTACAGCCGTTTTGAAATTGTCTAAATGATGCTGGCTGGAGAAGAAAAAAATACGTTCTAAATTTAAAATTTAAGCGTTCGAAAAAGGAGCACGAAATAAATCAAAGAGACTAATTTATTAAGAATTATCGAGGTGGCAATACAGATTATAATAATAGAAGCTTTTAACACCCCTACGCGTGGGAATGAAGACCGAATGAACGAATGAACGTTATTCATCGTCGCGACAGTTATGGCTTCAGTTGATTACATAAGGCCTTAAAAGTTTCTACAAAATGAATTCAAATGACATAAAGCTGTTAAAATTTAAATTATGACTGCGCCGTGGTGTCGTATCACTTTAAACCGAATTTAATGAACTATCGTCGTAGACAGATTTGGTCAAAAGTTGTGGTTGGAGAAATAAAAGGTGCTTCGGAATGAATGAAGAGATTGTGAGCGAATTCGTGAGCATTCCATCGTGTTATAATTAAGGCTATCGTTAAAAAAGGAATTTTAAATGTCACTTTTAAGCTTGTAATTGAATGGAATTCTTTTTATTTAAGAAAATTTATGGAATTAAACTCAACCAGTATCAAGTCATGCTTAGATACCTGAAGCCAATAAAATCGGTGACTGAACTTATAAAACATGATACTGATACCCTTAAAGGTATCCTCTAATCTAAATAAAAGCCTGCTTCATTCGTTGCGGTTACCAATGTAATAGTATCGAAGAACTGGCACATTTATGGTTTACCCGCAAATACCGTAGTAGCCAATTTAAATACGCTACGATTTACCGTATCACCGGGAGTAGGAACTTTTTACTCAAACCAGCAATCTCGGAATGAAAAAAAAGAACAAAACAGGCATATCTCTTCGCATAACTAGTCCCATTTAATTCAATTTTTACGCCCCATTCAATTACAATGTGGAACAATTTTTTCACCAAATATAGTTATTGAAAGTGGAACGCGTTAGAAAACTTTTTATTGCCAACGGAATTGAAGTCGTGATCTTTGGTATCATGATACGAAGAATTTCTTATATTATTATTACGATCGTTAAATGCCCCACATCTGGTCCATCGTTAAATGCTTTTATTAGCCGTTGGGCCTTATTGGATCGTGTTTTAAAAGTAACAATGTAAATAAACAGTTGAACATCACCTTAATGAATCCATAAAAATAAACAACGGGAAGAAACAACTTTTTCAATGTAAATGGGTGACTTGAATATTTTATTGCTTGAATAATTTAGTTTTACCAGTCATCTTGAAATGTGTATCTGCTTTGATTAAACGAAAACGTGAAACAAAACACAGTCTTTCTTGAAACAAAAGAGTATTTGCATTTCTGGGAGAACATGATATGACCTTTTCCGTCAGCGGAGATGGGAACACTTTTATTACAACAATAGTCAAAAAAAATGACATGAAAGACGAATTCCAGACTGGGTCTAATGATATGGTCTATCTCTCATCACAAAGGCACAATGTGAAGGTTTCCGGCATGTAATAGTATACATCAAATTTAACTTGACACATGAGATCGGCGCCACGCGCAAAGGAATCTGTCAATCAAACGTCAAACAGTACTTTTAGCTTTAGTTCCATATTCTACCACCGGTCATATTATACTGGGCACTGGTAGAATTATAAACGATTTTAATAACAGCCAGCAGGCAATGTCGCCTTACAATAAGCTGGTACCGGATGTTCAATCATACTTATTACCATAATATAATTCCATCACTGTCGGGAATTTCACGATTCAATTTCTAGTTTTTTTTTTCTTGGGTGTCATCTTTGACGTATTGTTATAGGCTGTGGAAGTCTTTACGTTTATTGGATAGTAAAAAGCTTTTAAGTTTTTTTTTCTGTTTATTGTTTCATATCGTGTGAAAGTATTTTTAACAGGGTGCCTTCCAGTCTTACTTTAGAATCCTGAATTTTTTACAAGAAGCTTCAATTTAATATTTTTTGAGATAATACGCAGAGCAAAACGGTCATAAAATGATATAGGAAATGTAAAAAAAAACTATTGTTCAATACAATACGTTTAAACATTGTAAACTTATTATTTCGTTTTTATACCATTTATATTTTTTGTGATGTCTTCTGTTGAAAGGAACTAATCCGATCTTTTTAAACTTTGGGATAAGTGGCCCTTCAAGCTACTACTCATTGATCCGAAATAATCCTTTAATTGCCACTTCGAGACCCGGACCATACAATGGAAGGACCTCACAATACCAGACGAAGTGGTGGATAAGTATGACAAAAAGTGATATTGAATTCATCATTTTTTATTTAGTTGGTTAAGGCTTCTTGATGCTTCTTTACTTAGCTAAGGCTTGGTGGTCAATTTATTTTATTTTATTATAACTTTTATATGAGAAATATTTTCACACCATATTAGGCCTCTTCCACGTAAATAAAAGCACACATTACTCCCACATAACATTACGAAATACCAGAGCAGGTAAGCTAAACACGAATCTACGAGAATAGTTAACGAGCGTTCGAGTCGGATCGTTACGTCCAAGTCATGTGTATTATTATGCCTAAGAAGGAATGCGCGGCCGAACCCGGGTCGCCCTACTAGTATGCAGTAGCCGACGTGAGCTATCTCCGTACATACGTTGACCTTAGGGCAACAATTACATCGGCCCATTTTACATGAGTTCTGTAGGTACTGTATTTGTATTGCTGTGTGTTCGTTATTTTATAATAAAGTCGAGTGTTTTGTAATTGCACTTGTGGTCAAGTAATGATTTGTATTGAGGACAAGATTTTCTTAATAACATTTCATCTCTGTACGGTGATTTGTATTCAGTAGCCGATGAATTTAATAAAGGTACAGATACAGTGAAAGAAGGTTACACAAACATTTGATAACACTCAAGCGAATTAAAAACTTAAGACGAACTTAACCTAAAAATTATGAAGCGCATCACAAACATAACTATTACGAAACTAAAACGACAAAGCGACTGAATGTGCTGACTAATAATGAATTTCGAAAACAAAATTCAAAAGAGATTCTTCTTATTTTACTAAATCAGCGTTCCTTTGTATCGCCGAATGCTATTAACAGTATCGAGATTGTAAGATTAGCCTGGTTATCGATAGGAATCTTTTGACCCTTGATCCGCTAATAATCGTGTAGCCAACGTATTTGGTGGGGCATTATTGTACCTTTTTAGTATCGACACCGGCACACGACAACCAAAGCGGCACTTGTTCGATGACTTTGCAACTCCTTTGTACGACCAAGTGTAAACGAGATGTCTTTATTCGATAGTAATAGGCTTCGAGATCACTGTTATTCAGTAAATGGAGATACATTCTTTTCGTAGGAAGTTTATAGGGGTCACAAACCTTGGTACAAATCTCTTAATACTCTATAGTGTAATAGAGGTGGAGCAAATGTAGCTACGGCCATAAGCTTCGCGAACGAACATAAAACACATTCGTTCTCGAGGAAGCGAGGAAGTACCTATACAGGGGTCGTAAACACTGGTACAAATCTCTGCGAATAGACTGAGAAGCAGGGATGAAGTTTATGTATCTACAGAAGGTTTATGGGGGAAAGAAAAGGAAGAATTGATAGATAAACCATGTGTTTATTGATTTGAGAGTAAGCTTTAAAGTAAGAAAGATACGTATATAATACGGTTCACCGACCTTGGTAAGGGAAATAACAAAGCTATGTGAAACAAAAGTGTCACATAAAAACGAGGAATAGCCAAACAAACAATTTCAATCCATTCGCTTCGGTGACAGCAGCTATGCATTTCAAAGACCTGAATATGAATTTAAGTCCGAAGTTACAACATAAACGACTTGCTTGGCTCGATCCTGGGCCTCGTTACAGGCACTTCCACAAACAAAGCTTCACATCATGAAGCACTTGTGTGGCTGCAATAAATACTTATTTGCGATACCGTGAGCTTGTCATCGTAAGGTACAATCAATGGACAAGAGGCGAGCCGGTCGGTCACTCCGCCCGGGGCATTGTTCCCATACAACTTATATTTGCTTTAGTACTAAACCCATCGCTACGTTAAATGCCACCCATACGATTGTAAATTGCTGTTATTGAATATGACTAGCATACTTTGTCTGCAATGAACTCAATAAAACTTTATAGTGTGTATGAGAAAGTCGGAGCTTTTTAACTTGATATCGCGAACTAGTTCCGCTGTACCATAATGTTCATTGTTACTATGCGCGATAGTTTTTGTTTTATTTTACTAGACGCGATAATCGGTGCCATCAAAGACGACGTTGATGCATGTTAGAAACTCATCATTTTAACGGCTTTAGGGGTTTGTTTGACCTTAACACGAGGTACAGCAATAGCTTATATCCTAGGAAGTTGTCAAGAACCAAAAGTATCCAGCAGAGCCTCATTCATCTATCAATTGGTCGCATTAGAGGCAACGAGCCAGTGAAATGTTTATGAAGTTGCAATGGGCTCATTTATTATAGGACGCACGCATGCTCTCGGCACTCGACGTGTTTTAAAATTATAATTTATGGCTTATTTGAGTGTCGAAAGAGTTGATTGTGTGGGCGGTATCGGTTATAGACGTTGTACGTACATCTTGTGCGTATCGGTGTAAATGTCGTCGGCCGTATTGTTCGTAACGGTGTAATGCACGCTAAGCTGCAATCAACTCGGATTTATAGCTCCGGTGGTATGTGTGAATTATCATTATGTTTCACATTAATATTACATTATGTCCTAACAACAATGGTTTTGGCACTAATGGCAAACTACTTATTTATAATCATACACACATACACACATACATCATACACTTCTTGATCTCAATTTGAGGAACTTTTTCTTTTTTGGCCACCAAAGAGGTCAATGACTCCTTGATGGAAAATGATAGGGTGATAGCTATAGTAGTCGAAGTTTTGCCAATGCGTATCCATGTCACATAAGTGTGCACGACATTCTTGCCTCTTAGACTGGAACATAGCAATCATAGTTTGTAGCAGAAATAATTTCGAAAATAACACCCTTATTAAGCTCATTACCAGGAACCTATACCATAGGAAAAGTACGGTGAATTTCTTGAAAAGACCATTTCCCTAAACTTTATATAAAAATAATTAAAGTAAATTGCATAGATTTATATCTAAAGTGTATCTGAACGATGTGTGTGAGTTGAAGCGAATAACTTGCGCACGCGTCGGTCGGTACTTAGTTTAGGCAGGATACCATCTGCAGATGAAGCGATATGTTTAGTCTCGCCTCTCTATCTTTGCTCAGTTTTAGTCTTAGAAACATGATTTTTTAAAGCATGCAAAAATAAGAATACAATTTTAGATGTTTTATATCTTTTATTCAGTTACTCTTATGATTATGAAATAACTTATATATTATATTTAGAGTAGGCGTTAAAGCTTTTGAAGTTTAAAATTGAGTCTATTTCCACATACACACATTAATATATCTTATAATCGAATAAGTGAGGAAGTAAAAGCAATAAATCATGATTACGATCCTACATAATAATTACTATAATAAGGCCTTCAAAATTGGTCGCGCCACTATTTCAACTTGTTACGTATGTCCGACCTTTGACACCAAACCGAAGTAAGGTATTTTTTTATTAGTATCAATGTTATTATTGCAATCTATTGTTGTCAGAAATGATGTATTGGCTCTTTTTATACGACGTATCTATTTTAGATAATCAGCCAGTCACGAAGTAACATAAAGTTGTCTTGTTATAGCAGTTTATTTACTCGACGAATAAAAAATGAAGAAATTTTATTTTATCGTCTTCATGAGCACTTCTTCTAGTTCAAAGGCTGCTTTATGTATCGTTCATGAAGGTTCGTAAGCATTGAAACCTCTGAGGTCGTCCAAGGTGTATTACCAAATATAGTGACGTTTACGATACGTCGATAGTATCGCGACATGCCTACGGTACTAACAATACAAAAAGGTAACTGTTAGTTATTGTGATTGGTTTCGGCAGGCAGTGCGCGGGAAAACTCTCAGTCACGCTTGCTCGTGGTCCGGGACCCAACTCGATCGAAACTCGATCAGATAAGAGATGCGCACAAAAATATCGAGTCGATGGACCGATGGAGCGATCCGCGGTCGTGATCGATAGAGAATCGAAGTGTCACGCGCAGGGTCGACGCCCTGCGGTCAGGGTCGGGGTTCCTCGTCTTGCATTTATGCAACGCAAATATCGTTTCCCCCGACGGATACGTCGTTACGTGGAATATTACATGTAAACACTTCATTGTTATTCCCTATCGAGTGTTTTTATTCGTGACTCGCCGACAGAGCGCGGATCGCCGTTTTATTTGCCAAGCTCGCGTCCTCGCGTCTGGGTGTTTAACCTCTGTTCCGTCATGTCACTGTTTGTCTAGCCGCTCATTTGATTAGAATTTGTGATAGTGCAGTTTTCTAAGAAAACCTATGCGAATATATTCAGACTGCAACCAATTTCTTTATCGTCTAATTTCCATGTAGCCGCACGTAAAAGTCTAATGAACTTCGCAATAAAATATTACAATGCGCATATTAATAAGAGCTTGCATGCAAATGTATTTAGAAAATTTATACTTCCATTGTAGCTGAGCGTAATCATTCCGCGGAATGCTCTGCAAGTTCGTATTGCAATTGGCACTGACAACAAACGTATTAAGGGACTGCTAGACGATTCGTTCCATTCCGTTCCGGAACTTAATACTTACACTTGTGAACGCTAAACGCCAATTTCGAAGCGAATGGTATCAAATCACCATAAAGCTATCTCGGTTATGGCTCAATATGGAGCGCACGGAATAACGGACAACTGTTCACTTCTGAGAATGATGTAGGTATCTCGCACTCTGACCCTCGCTACGGTTTAGGCATGAGATTGAAACAAAGAATATGCAGTGACCCACAGGTTTATCATAAACTTTACAGTTTTCAACTATGTAAATATGCTCAGACTCAGATATTCGTGTCGACGTTATGATAAAAGGTTTATTATATTTTGTTATTCTATTCAAAGAAACTAGAAGTCATGAGAGCTTGCGAAATAGTATGGGGAAAATGCTAGCGTGACACATGAGCTAAAGTTAGTACAACTGTTGTTACTGTTACAGCCTTTTTTATCGTCCCACTGCTGGGCACAGGCCTCCTCTCACATGGAGAAGGATTGAGCATTAATCACCACGCTTGCTCAATGCGGGTTGGTGATTTCAGACTTTATAGTCCAGGTTTCCTCAAGATGTTTTCCTTCACCTTTTTATCAGCCATTGGTGTCTAAGTATACTTAGAAAGTACATACAAACTTAGAAAAGTTGCATTGGTACTTGCCTGACCCTGGAATCGAACCCACACCCTCATACTCGAAAGGTTGGTTCTTTACCCACTAGGCCACCACGACTTAAGTTAGTACAAACTATTTCTATATTTAGGGCTAGGGACCTAATAATAACCCAAAGTTATTGTCTTTCTTTTTATTGTGTTTGGGTGTAACGACCGAAATATTGTATGCTTTACGACGCTAAGTTTATTCAATTACCTATTTAATTTAGCTTTTTATAGACGCTACACTTATAGTGTCAACAATAAAAAAGTACCTATATGTATGTCTTCTATATTCTGTCCCTCTTTTTAAAGGTTACCAATTTACCTCAAACGGACACATAAAGTTCATGGTTTAACAAATTCCATTACAGTTGTTGAGATATGGTATACATTTAGATATTTTATTTTTACTGGCAACATCTCTCTCTCTCTGTCACCGGGCTTGCACATTGTAGGTTCTATAAAAAATAATTTTGTAATTCTTTTATTAAATAAATAGTGAAGTTAAACCTTAAATAATGTTTATTCATTACAAATCATTTTCTTAATATGGTAGCAGATCGTGGTTAATAAAAAATACAAAAAGATTACAAAAGTTTCGTCAGATTAAGAAAAGTTCCGTACAACGTGAAGTGTGAAACCAAATCAAAATGGAGCATGCCTCAAATCAAATAATGATACCGATATTCGATGGTAAAGAATACGCCAATTGGAAGATCAGATTAACGAAGTATTTACAGTATAAAAAGTGCCAAGAGGTTATAATGCGAAAACTCCGAAGTACAGATGACAAAGACAAATGGATGGAAAAGGATGTGCAAGCCACGAATTATATCTATGGGGCCATTACAAATAAACAATTAGAATACATTTCTGAATGTGAAACGGCATACGATATCATTACAAAATTTGACTCGATGTATTTAAAGGGCTCGACATCACTACAAATCGTTTATAGAAATAAGCTTGAAAATTTGAAACTAAAAAACTACACTGACTTAGATTCCTTCTTCGATGAGTTTGAAAAGTCTGTCAATGAGCTTAAACAGGCTGGTGCAAAAATATCGGAAAGTGAGAAATTAAATTACATGCTTAGAGCATTGCCAAATGAATATAGCCATATAGGCGACCTATTAGATGTCCTGCCAAAAGAAGAAAGAACTGTGGATTACTTAATGAACAAAATAAAAATAAAATATTTGGCACAAACACCACAAGAAAAGACAGAAGTTCCAGACAAATCAAATGCTTTTAAAGCGGAAACTAAGGCGGCCCCTAACTCAAATCTGTGCTTTGTGTGTGGAAAACCAGGTCATATAAAGAAAAATTGCTGGTACAATAGAGGACAAAATATAAGAGGAAGAGGTCAGTCTACATATCGTGCTCGTGGTCGAGGATTCAATCGTGGTCGTGGATTTAATCGTGGTCGAGGGAGAAATTATAGTGCATCAAATACACAGAGTGAACAAAGTAATTTCCATACTTCAGTTATTCAAAATCATATGACCTCAAGTGTAAGTGAAAATAAGCCGAATAAGTATCAGATAACATGGTTACTGGACAGTGGATGCACAGATCACATTATAAATAGTGATGAGTACTTTGAAAAGTCAGTTATATTGAAGAATCCAGTTAAAGTCAAAGTTGGTGATGGCAGAATACTAGAAGCTACAAAGGTTGGTGACATTAAGCTATATTTTCTTGTGTATGGTTCAAGAACATATGTGACAGTAAGAAATGTATTCTACGTGAGAGAAATGAAGGCAAACTTATTGAGTTATGCAAGGATCACAGATAAGAGTAACACAGTAGTATCAAAAGGACATTGGGCAAAAATTTATGATTCTTATGGCAAAGTAATGGCAATAGCAAAAAAGGAAGAAAGTTTATACAAAGTGATCAGTTATGTTGAATATAGTAAAATACAAGCTAATGTGAGTAAGAGTACATTGACAGTGAAGGAAAAATTACATCGTACACTTGGACATGTCAACTTTAAATATTTGGATATTATGTGTAAAGATCAGTTACTTGAAGGAATACCTAAAGAAATAGAATTAGAGTATATGAAGTGTGCTACATGTATTGAAAACAAAATGCACAACTTACCATTTAATAATAATAGAAGAAGAGCTGAAGATATATTAGAAATTATTCATACAGATGTAAATGGGCCACATAATACAACAGGATATGGTGGTGAAAAATACTTTGTGACCTTCATAGACGACTACAGCAAATTGGCAAAAGTTTATTGTATCAAGTCAAAAGATCAAGTCGCAGATTGCTTTATAGAATATGTAAATGTAGTTCAAAACTTAACTGGAAAAATGATAAAAGAATTAAGATGTGATAACGGTAAAGAATATATGAACAGTAAAATGTATAGTTTTGCACGAGAAAAAGGAATATTAATAAAGACATGCCCAGCATATGTACACGAGTTGAATGGAACTGCGGAGAGATATAACAGGACTATAATGGATATGGCTAGATGTTTACTAGCAGAAGCAAGAGTAAATAGATGCTATTGGCCAGAAGTTATTAAAGCAGCAGCTTATCTGAAGAATAGGAGTTTGGCAAATACTGTAGTAAGGAAAACACCCTATGAGATATTCTTCAATAAGAAACCATCAATCAAAGAATTGAAATTATATGGAAGCAGAGTTTATGTTAGAATACCAGAAGAAAAGAGAAGATCAAAGTGGGATAAAAAGGCAGAATTAGGAATACTACTTGGATATGTTGAAGTTGGTTATAAAGTATTGATAAATAATAGAATAATAGTTGCCAGACATGTTGATATTATAGAAGAAGATGTAAAGTTTATAGACAACAGTGAAGATACGGATTCAGAAGAAGAAAAACAAGAAGTAGTAAAGGAAATAATAGAAAATAACTTACCGGAAGAGACTCAAACAATAGATGCAAGTGATGATGATAATCTACAGAATGACGATGACAATTATGATAATAGACAAGGAAGAACAAAGAGACACATCAAACGTCCAGTCAGATTTGATGAAGAATTTGGATATTACTGTATTTGTGCAAATTTTTGTGACGCTATGATTCCAGGTACATTTCAGGAGGCGATACAAAGTGATGAGACCAATCAATGGAAAGATGCAATGGACCGTGAGATGAGCAGCCTTATTAAAAACAATACATGGACATTAGTGAGTAGACCAGAGGACAAGGAAATTCTAGATGTGAAGTGGGTGTACAAGAGAAAACCAGGTAACATTTATAAAGCTCGCTTAGTAGTTAGAGGTTTTCAACAAAAGGATAATATTGATGATACATATTCACCTGTTGCCAAAATGCAAACATTAAAATTGTTATTATCTTATTCTTGTCAGTATAGTTTACACATTCATCAAATGGATGTGGAAACAGCCTTTTTAAATGGTAGTGTAATATCAGAAGTTTATGTAAAGCAGCCACAAGGTTATAATGATGGTTCTAATAAAGTTTATAAGTTAAATAAAGCTTTGTATGGTTTAAAAGAAAGTCCAAGAGCTTGGTATGAATGTTTTAATGATTTTATTAAAAATCTTGGTTTTTATAGAAGCAAGCATGATTATTGTCTGTATGTAAAAAGAGAAAACAATGTAACAGTTTATATACTTTTGTTTGTCGATGACTTATTAATTTGTTGTAGAGATGTTAACATTATAAAAGATATTAAGAAACAGCTGCATAATAAATTTAAAATGAAAGATCTAAATAGAGTGAAAAGCTATATTGGAATCGATATTGAGTATGATTATAATGATTCTATAAATGTCTTAACTTTATGTCAGAAAAATTACATAGATTCTTTAGCAGAAAAATATAACATAAAAAATTCGAAATTGTACAAAACTCCAATGGAACTCAATTTAAAACTAAACAAATCTGATGTAAACGAGGATGTTAAATACAGAAACTTGATAGGTGCACTCTTGTATATCAGTCATGGTACTAGGCCTGACATATCTTATAGTGTAAACTATTTAAGTAGATTCCAAAATTGTTATGATGAAACACATTTTAAATATGCATTAAGAGTTTTAAAGTATTTGTATCTAACAAAAGATTTAAAATTAACTTACCGACAAAGTCTTAAAATTGATAATATTGTAAATTGTTATGTTGATGCCGATTGGGCAGGAGATATCACGGATAGGAAGTCAACAACAGGTTTTGTCATTGAATTGTTTGGAAACCCAATTTATTGGAAGTCTAGGAAACAAAGTTGTGTAACCAAGTCATCTACCTTTGCAGAATATGTTGCATTATCTGATGCTGTAACTGAGATAAATTTCTTAAAAAATTTAATTAGTGATATGTTCATTAAAATTTGTAAGCCTATTAGAATTTATGAAGATAACTCAGGAGCACTGTCTATAGCCAAATATGGTAATTTTACTAAAAACTCTAAACACATAGAAGTACAATATCATTATGTTCATGAAAATTATAAAAATAAAGTTATTGAAATTGTAAAGATTGACTCAAATTCAAATGTTGCAGATATACTTACTAAATCTTTGGGAAAATTAAAATTTCTTAAGTTTAGAGAAATGTTGAAATTAGAATAAAATGTTGATTTACTGTAAAACCTAAATACATAAGAAAGTTAAGTTTATAAATTTTTAAGTAAAGTTTTTAAGTTTATTTTTAAATTTTGTTTGTAAGTGTTTAAGATAAAAAGTAAGTACTGT
Source organism: Helicoverpa zea x Helicoverpa armigera (assembly GCA_033682625.1). Taxonomy (NCBI): domain Eukaryota; kingdom Metazoa; phylum Arthropoda; class Insecta; order Lepidoptera; family Noctuidae; genus Helicoverpa; species Helicoverpa zea x Helicoverpa armigera. The sequence goes on along the minus strand of JAWIIS010000038.1, from coordinate 4,185,371 downwards.
TATGTAAAGAAAGAGTGTGCAAGCTAGGTATTATTAAATATTATGTGAGTTAAACTAAAGTAATGTGAGGTAAGATAAACAGGTACATAGTATGTGTGTGTAAAAGGATAACTGTAATAAATGTTGCCTAGTAGGTATTTGTTAAAGTAAATTATTATTTAAAGTCTAAAGGTTTTAAAATACAGTCATGGACAAATAATTAAAGACACCCCCCCGACTCGAAGTGAAATAAATAGTTATGGTACTGACATGAGCTTAAGCACGGTATAAACTGTAGTGTAATAATTATTAAAACAAACATTACATTGTGTTCTTTAAATTAAGGACAAAAAATATTTTCTTTCTTTAATACTTTAGATATAAAGCTCTATGGAAAATGAACACTAACTTTTGTAGCTGACACTTGGCTGGTCAGCTAATTAAAGACAGTTAAAGCCCAGTTAAGAAAAAAAACGAAAGATACAAATAGTTGCCATACTTTTTTTCAGAAGTGAGTAAAATACTTATGAAAATTCGAATTAGGTAATATTTTAGGTTTATTTCATTAAAAATTTTCATTTTAGTCCTATCAATAAGACTAGAACAAAAATTCTGATAAGTAAAATGTTTTAGGCTTTTTAATATTATATTTTGACATACGGATTTATTCATACCACTTGATCTATAGTAAAGACATGGTAATAAATTTATTATTAAAGATTTCTTATCAATGGCACTAAAAAAGGCATGGTTTGAGAACAAATCAAAACCGACCCCAAGGAAAACTTGTCCGCAAACAGACTTTAAGGCGGTGCTATAGGCAAATAGTGAACCATTTACATGATTCGGTACTGGTTTTTTTGGGAGTCATCTGATGCTAAAAGGACGACAATTGTGTCTGTAGAACTTTTAGACTACAACCGGGTCGGGAAAAGCTGTAAGGCATGGGTATCGGAAGATGTTACTTTTGGAAAAGCACCGCGTGTCCATACTGGCTATTTCTATCAAATGTGAAAGGTGCAGTTAACAAGTGTTCAAAAATGTTTTTTTTTCTCATTAAACAAAGGGATACGAATAATTCTAAAATAATGTATCGAAATTAGTCGCCTCCAAAACATGAGATGGACCCAAAATACACTAAAAAAGTTCTCAAACATAGGAGGCGAAAAAGTAATAGTGTGGGGCTTCTCTCCACTACTTGGTGTGGTGATCTTTTAGAAAGATATTATTAAAAATAGGAGAATTCAAGTACTATAATATTTTAGAAATAGCATTTTGTTATATGCTAAGCATAATTTACCGGTCCTTAGCGCTTTCCAAATTAGAAAAGTTCTGAAAAACACTGTAAGAGTAGTAAAAAGGACTCTTTGATCGAGCAACTTATGACGGTTTTGGTTTGGCCCATCGCAAATTTAATAGAAAAAAAACTGGTGATCGGCCAGAAAACACAATGGCGATAAGTCATACATGAAACATTGATCAATTTTACACAGATTTTTATGAAGCATGGAAGAAAATTCCCGTAGAGACTTAAAACAAAACTGACCGCTTGCACGCTTAGGGATGTCGTGCTGTCATTGAGGTAAAAGGAAATAAACCAAATATTAGTACTCATTAGTATGCTTAGTTACAGTGTAGGGAATGTTGTTATAGAAAAGTACCATCAATAATATAAATAATTTGCATTTCTTCCTCTGAGCAAATGGAGTGTCTTTAATTATATGGCCAGGCCACTTTATGGTTCATACCGCTCGAGATTCGGATAAAGCGAAAAAAACTTGTCGCGAAGGATCACTGAAGATAGTCTTTAGTTTTAATATTTCACAATGCCCTCTTAAATATTTTAAAATAGAAAATAAAGTTCCAGTAGCAATCAGAAAAAAGAAATACAGATGAAATGCGGCAGCAATTTAAGATTCCAACAGTGTCTTTAATTATGTGTCCATGACTGTATGTATGAAAATAAAATATAAATGTAAGGAGGCGTGTTGAGATATGGTATACATTTAGATATTTTATTTTTACTGGCAACATCTCTCTCTCTCTGTCACCGGGCTTGCACATTGTAGGTTCTATAAAAAATAATTTTGTAATTCTTTTATTAAATAAATAGTGAAGTTAAACCTTAAATAATGTTTATTCATTACAAATCATTTTCTTAATAACAGTGTACTCGAAGTAGATCAATCACTATACCTGTTTGGGGCAAAAATGTAATTGACTAAGGTCAGGCGGTGCCCCATCGGCGCGGGAGCATAGGTTAATCGAGTGTGCGCCCGAGCACGCCACTGTCACAGCGCATAGGCGATAGCGATTAACGACAACTTATTGCCTTTTAGCCGAATAAATTGGGTACAGACACGATCGAAGATTACGACGTGTTAAATTGGTTACTGTGAGATCAAAATCTTATTTTGTTTATGAGCGTCTTAATACTTCGAAACTTTTTGTGGAGACATTTCTCTACGGGTGTTTCAACGTGTATAAAAGTTTTCTTAACGTTCGAGGTGTTCACAAATTGGAAACGTTATCCCAGAGCCGGGTTAACTTTCCTGCCCATAAAAGGCCTTAATGACTACAAATGTCGCATTTAAACTTCATCGTAACACGGAAATCAAGGCGACATTTTATGTCATCACGTTGAGCTGTGGTCGTAACACAGTGACACGGGGGTTATCGCGTAGACTTAGCAATGTGTGCACGGCCCGAGGACGCGGAAGCGGCGCAAGAGTCGCTGATAACACCACATAATAAAACAATGCACGCCAGAGCCCGCCACTTTGCCTACGTCCCGCCTTTTTCATTGAAAATTTAAGGGCAAAGTGATTTACTTCGATGATACGCTAGACGCTTCGGAAACGGTTTCAACGACCTGTAAGTGGTCGCGACGTTTACGATATGATTAACTTTATTACGTCGAGTTACTGTCTACACTGCTCTTGCATATAAATGTTTAAACTCAAACTTACCCCATTTTGATAGAAATCCAATTCAGCCGTAAATAGTATCCGGTTCTCACTTAACATCAACACCACACGAATATACCTCAAATGTTACGTAATCATTCTAATAGCTATTAGATTTGTAACAATTTAAGTTGTAGATACAGTTAAAGTTAATGTCATTACTTACTAAATAAAAATGATATCCAATTAAAAACGTCCTACGCATCGTAAGAAACGAATGATACTGCATTCCGACACCCGGCTAGCTCTCGTGTTATTCTTCGAAAAAAAAAGTGTATTTCTAACGCATAAAAACTCGTGTGATTATCGAAATTTTAATGAGCCCATAAATAACATTGGGCCTTTGATTATTATTCGAATATAGGACAAATTGGAGATGCACCCTCGGGTCTCGACAGTTAACAATACTCAAAGGAACGTAGGGTCAAACCTTTTTTCTTCTCGCCCAAATAAACCGCTTTGAATGGAGGCTTGATTTTATGATTTATAGGGCCCTTTATCCGGCCTCTGCTTCTTCGTATTCTGTTTTGATTGAGGCTCCTTTCAGTGCTCCGAAGATTGATTGTTTCTGATGGTGTGGGACTTTTTGTTGACCACGTCTGAGTGTAAATGTTTTAGTCTTATTTTTATTTCTATCAAAGAATGGTCTGAGCAGTGGCAGGAATGAAAACAAATCGTTTATGGCTTCAAATCTCAAAATAACCGACGATGGATGGTGTTTATGTCTATTTATAAATTTGATATAATTGCCCAGGAATTTGTGTCAAGAATTAATTTATCGATAGTTAACTGCCAAATCACGTCAGTTCCAGAACTTATAATTATAATTGATAGTTTATTGGTAAAGTAAAGCTAGCAAAATTGCATTTCAGTGGCGGCATTGACATATTGCCGTTTCCAGCTGTATCGATTGCGAGGCATTCCCGAGAGGCAATTGAGCAATAGCATCCACCGCGGGCCCCTACCTCCCTAGATTGTTCCTCCGAGCCTTAACTGAATACCTCCATCCTGTTCGACAGACCTATGAACTTAACAGACATTCTCGTTCCACTTTTAAATATTTCTTGAGTTTGAATTTTGAAATATCTGTCTTAAACGACAAGCAAGTGATAGTCAGCCATCGTGTTTATTTTAAAGATTCTTTCAACATTCTCCCGGAACAACTAAAGTTGAACTGATTCGAGCGGTCCTTTGTTGGTCACGATTATCTCCATTCGATGACATTTCTCATTAAGCACCTCGTAAACCAGAACAGTTTGACGCTTACTAATATGTTCACGTCACATCTTTACGATCATTGAACGATTTAAAGATGTTGAAGGGTCTCAAATGGGCATAGGATTGTTATAAATTACCAAAGGAAATGAGCTAGCCTGATTTCGATAACCATAAAAAATACCTGACATTCTCATCTATTTTTATATAGCAGGTTTAAAAAAAATGTATTTTATATTCGAAAATAGGATTTTGAATTTAATTTCATTGGATTTGATATTATACAAAACTCATTTGCATTAAATCGTGAAAGAATCGGTTTGAGTAGGGAATAACGGTGTCGGATGAGACATTCAAAGGCAAGTCATGGTATAACTGAATCGCTAAAGGGCTTTATAAATTGGCCTCGCCGAATCTATCCCATGTGTTACACTGCCCGAAGGCAGGGGACTGCAATTGAAATGTCCCGCTAGCGTGTAGTGGGTGCTAGCCGTGTCCATTTCCGCAATTTCAAGACGTACAAGAGCCGATCGTGTACCGACAATGGGCGCTATCGTTGGGCGTCTAATCACGAGGGCCGTTGTACTGTTAGGTCGCTGTATCGCCCGCGGCCGAGCCAGCTCGTAATATGCGTGCGAACGCGATCCGATCGTCGTCGCCTGCGCAACATCTCGCCTGATCTCGGTAACGTTTGCTGGGAGCACTATCTGACAAAACACTAATCACTGTGACCGAACCAGCTTGATTATGCGTGAACGGCCAAAGGTCTAGCGAGTTATTCGTAATTACTGGTCGGTTACACGCTAGTAAAAGCGATGTTTAATTGCAGGTTAACATGAAAAATTCTAAAACGGTATCGACCGAACGGTTGTAATGTCGAATTACTTGACAGTTAATTAGGGCCTGCCATTCAGCCGCAGCCTTGTTCCGAGCTTTGTGGCAAACTTGTAGTTTCGTAATATCTGTCGTATGTCCGCCCGCCAACAATACTGCGCCTATGATTTATGGTCCTAGGCCCTTGCCGCAGATTGAACTCTTTGTAATCATTGACAAATTATGCGGCTACCATTTACTTTTATCCGGTCCTAGCTTTGTTTCTTGTTAAGAATATAATAGGTTCGATAGCAGTCAGCGTTGAATGCGCAACGAATTATAATAAGCACCTAACTGTACCGTTAGCGACTGACATTTGAAATTTACTTTCATAGACATTGTTTTGGTTTATAATAAATATTGGGATAATTAGTGGTGGTGCACATTATTTACGCAGAGCACGGTGTATGACTCGCGGGTAAACTAGGGCTTGTCTTTGTATGCACGTTGGCTATGGGATTTTCAATAGTGGACACTAACGACATGATACAGCTGATAACTATCTTTGCAAAATTGACGGCCTTAATGGCGTATTACAACATATGTAAATAAAGTAAAAATAAACACAATACAGCGCTTTCCTCCATCAAGGCAGGAATATTCCAGCATTCACAGTCGAAGGAGCCATTAGCGCGGACACGCACAATATGATTTGCACTATTTGTAACTTGTAGCCCAGTAATGCGATCCTTTGTGAGATATCCATAATTTTTTCATACGGTTCCCTTCTCATGTAACAATACGTTTGCCTACAAACAACATTTATAAGGTCGGACACAAAGGCGAGATTCCGATGGCTTATAGTCTAGCGCTCTATGCCTGAAATAAACACTTATAAATCTCAAAAGGGTTATATTTAATCACTAGTGCCTTCACAGAAAGCACGTTTGCAGTTGAAGTCTGAATTATTTTAAAGCGGAGACTGGGTCTTTTATTGTGGCAAGCATTGTAAGACCCCAGTAAATCAGCTTAGTAGACGGATGCTGTGAGTGTTATCTTCCCTACTTTGAATTGTATGAATCTTACTGTTGATTTTGGTTTTTAGTGGACTTTAGTAAAAGCTTCTTGTCTCCTCAGTGTCACTGTTAGCTGGCTCTCTTGATTTATACTGGGAACGCTTAATGCTTTTACATGGGAAACCATTAATGTGTCACTATTTGAATGACTTATATAAGAATAGAAGATGTAATGACAACTTTCTAGGCCATAGCCAAAATTGTTGACTTGCAATCCAGATTTGGGACCTCACTTTGTCTTAAGCCTCCATATTTATAGTGACACCTAATGCCCTTGTTTGCCAAACTACTTTATTTATGGCACAAACAGATAGCCGAATAAGTGCAATAACAATACGGCAACCTGTTGAAGTAACCGTAACACCCAACTCAGTGAACGTAAAGATTTAACTGATATCCGACCATTCTCGAGCTTGAATTAATCAATTGTTGAGCCAGTTTTTTCTTCCATCAAGATTAAATTTTGGAAATTTATGTCAATATTCTGAATTTGGTGATTATTATTGATGTTTTTATATCAGACTTTTACTTTCAAAGCTAAATATTTATAAGGTTAAATGAATATTTCACTAAAAGGCGATCGTAAAACAATTGAATATAAATTTCGTGTTTGTGACAAATAATAGAACTTTGTAAACACTCAGTAGCTTGGCTGTCTCGACTATGGTGACATTTAAAGTTAGTTAAAAGCTAATAATCCCTTAGTCGGCTTATTCAAATTTAAACGATTTGGTGTAACAGATTTAAAGGAGAAACCTTTGTGGTGGAATCCATTTTAATGCTATTAGTAAATGGATTGGGTTTAGTAAGGAGACACTTATAGACGGTGTCGCCGCAAAGTGATGAAGGTACGTAGTTAGCGGTGTCTTTGTTGCGCTGTGTTTGTTATAGCTTCTTGGGACAAAAGTGGGTTAGGAAGTCTCTTCCTATTAAATTTTTCTTGGCTATATCGTTTTTCGCAGAGAAGTGTTTTGAATTTTCAATAGTATAATTTTAACTACTTTACTTTAAAACATTCTCATGTTAAGAAATATCAGCAGTAAATTTTATTTTGCTTTTAATTACTTATTTCCATAACTTTATGCCTCACTGTAGGTAGGTACTGAAGTTATTACCTCATGTCAACGCTACAAAATAAAAAACAAAATAAAAGTAAGCCAACCTTCTTTATTAAAAACCACAAATTAAATTTTAAAACACAAGAAAAAAATAACACAATATTTTACAAAGAATTTCTAAGTACGCCGTAAATCCCTACAACGGCATATTGCGGTCAAGTGGGAGCGAGTAAGGCGCTTACCCGAGCCTCAGACGCTAAACGGAATCAGATTATAATTATTTTTTCTTCCACTTTCCATTCCACTGAGTAAGCTACTCGTACTTCGAGTAATATTTAACCTCTAAAAGTGAAAACTATGGTGTTATTGTTGGTTAATAAACCACTAGAGTAGCTACCTGTAAAATGTTTCTGTAAACGATTTTGCCAGATTTTAATGTAGCACGAAGCTAACGAGTTTTATCAATAATGGTATAGACTCTTAAGGAACTTTATAAAGAATTATAAAAATGCCAAAGGGCTTATAAAATTGATATTAATTTAAGATACAAGCAAGATGAATAGACAGCGATCCATCTCGACAAACCCGGCTCACGCCTGCAAATCGCACAAAGGCCGTTTTACTGAAGTGAGCCACACAGCAAGGAGGTAACTGTTGCAACCATTTCACCCGTTACGACATTATTAATGATCCCAGATCGGATCACTTACTAAATTGAATCCAGAACGGCGACCAAGCAGGTTTTTATGTCTTTAACAAGGCATCACTGTTCCACACAGTTTGAAAGTAAACTATTCGTTGTTTTAGAATGTCGGCCGGTTCGATAAGGCATTAATTTTTAATTCGGAACAGTCGTGACATGCTTCAGTGTTACTTCAAGGTGCTTAAAGTCTTGCCTCATCTCTTAGAGCGATCGTCTGCCAAATGTACCTGCGTCACTATTGTTCATTTGGACTAACAAGGCAAGAGTCTCGGTATGACCGCCTTATGTCAGAAGCTAATCATTTAAGTCCGTTGGTTAATGGTGGGCAGTATTGTTCTCCAGTGAACCGTGGTTAGGTAACGCTATCGCAATGAACCACAAACTTTCGAGTTATTAATTATGCTTTATTGGCTTCGGCTGAGGACCGCCCGTCATGTTTACATACTGCTTGGGTAATGTTGGCCAGGTCATAGGATAATGAAGATACTAAATCCGTTCATAAACATTATAATCGTTGTTTGTTGTTGTAAGTATTAACATAACTTATGCATTATGTAAAGGCTATGATGCTTGTACTGTTTCGACTGTATCGAGCAGGTAATGTTTTTCTTATTTTAATATCTTATATTCTCCATCATCATCAACCGTAGTAAGTAAGAACATTCATCAGAAACTAGAGGCAATATCTCCCAAAGAAACGAAGTACATATTTAAGTTCTATACTAAATAATTCTTACTGTAAACATAAATGAATGAAAGTACACCGCAAAGAAAAACAATCCCTTTCTTTTACACATTAACACGAAGTCTGATTGTTGATATTTGTTGAACAATGAGCGTGTGTACGAAGTGAAACACGGACGGTCAACATACAAAAATGCCGTAACGTAAACCACATGGTTTACGTAATATCGTGGGATTCGAACGCTCAATATGACGACTCACAGAAAATCGACCACATGTGTACCATATTGACGTAACTGTCAGTTAATTATCGACCACTTTTTATACTTTAAATGGTTAAATAACGATGTTGATGTAATTCTAACAACTGCAGTCATGAGTCATAATCATTTTATGTGCACTATCTCTTGATCTTTGAGACCTTTTTATAGGTTCTTTCCGTACGAAAGTGGGAGTTTTTGATGAAAGTTAATGCACAACGATATTCCAAATTAGTACTAAAAGTTATGAAACATGATCTGTTCGTTACAAAGAACGTTTGTGTGGGTGTAGTATCCGGTATGTTAATGGTATAGAAGTGGCACTTTTGGGTTAAGAATAGGCCATTTTTCTTGGAGAAACGTCCTGATAATTTTATATGAGAAATGAATAATCGTTCCACGTCTAACATTAATTAAAACAGTTGTTAGCAGGGTTATTAACCCTCTTGAGTTTCATAAAGTTAACATCCATAACCAACATTGACAAAGCGTGCTATTAAAATTATTGCAACTCAAACAGCTATTGTGTTTCTGAAGTATCTATAAAATGTGCGACTTTAATGTGCAAAGCTTTAGAACTGTTTATAGGCAAAAGGCGGTCTTTATGTAGGTATTATGTAAAGTTTCCCAATAGCCTTCAACTAGTTTTCACACATCGCTGCACTGTCTCGACGGCCGGTCTATACGTAAACATCTAAGTACTAAGTAAGCTATCAACGCTGACTCATGGCCATACCAACATTTAGGTGATCCAAATTTCTAAGTAATACTTTCATTACGAATTCATGTGACGGTGTAATGTGGGTTGAGCAAATAAACTGCTGTTTATACCGTCAATCCCCCTCCGTGACATTATCCAAACACATGAGTCGTTGATTCCACTGATAAGTCACATGATGAAAAAATAAAGCTCTATTTGTATTCAGGTTTGAATTTTACGTCGCACGGTTATGAAATTGGGGCGAACGTCAAACCTGTGTAGGAATGAATGGACCAACTTTCACGGTTTGATAACAGTTTCTCGGCATTCAATAGTATTTGCAACCCTTGGCAAGGCATGCGGTTCTACCACTTATCTCAGCCAACGCAACAATGTAACAAGTACAGTAACCACCCTATTCAATAAACACGATTCAGATAAAAACGTTAAACGCCGTTACATCAGTACATAAATACAAAAATAAGACATGATAATGCATAATGCCATTTTACAGGCGTCTCATTGAAATGCGAATAAATTAACATAAACGACGCGACGATGTCTCGCAGGGAGCGTTTGCGGAACAAGCTAACGCAATAAATATCTGAGTAATGACGGTACACTGAGCATTGCTGGAGATGCTGTGACGACAGAATAAGGGGCATAAATAAAGATTTACTTTTCAGACCACAATTATACGGCGCCCTGGCATATATTTATTTATGGAGCACAACTCGAGCCCAAATTATCATCGCTTATCGGCGACAAAGGAATATCAAAGACATGTTTTACTCTTGCACGACAGACCATTTTTTGCCAAAGTCCAGATCCCGATCTGCCTGCATGTGAATTCGTGACTGTCGATTTGTGGGAAATTGATAAGTGAACTCAAACAATGTTGGCGGAAACGGACCTTGCCTTTCTAAACCTTGCCCAACACAGCATAATACAGCAGTTTAATGAAAAATCATGTAGCATGGGAAAAGTTTATGGTATCTCGTCTTACAGTTATCATTGAGCATGCGTAACTGGTGCGCGGAGGACTATCGGCCGGTTATCTCGTCTGCGCCCGCGCTTTGTTAGCTGCGTGCCCAGAATAACAAGTCTATCGGAACTATTAGCAAATATGAGACCTTCCATAATACGTTGTTTATTGGAAAACTACAGATAAATGCAGTTGCGTGTCGACTTGAGCTGTGTAAAACGTAATTTATGTACAGTTATGAATTTAGCCAGAGAGCTTTAAATCTAGAAAGGACCATATAAGGAAACTGCATCTAAATTAACGGCAAAGAGGCATTCAGCTAGATGTTTGGACGGATTTTATTTATGTTTTATCTGTGTTGCTCCCAATGGCCACATGGTTTCGGTTCGCGTGTGAAACCCAGCCATCAGGCACATCAGGCGACTCGTTATTGCATTGCGTGCTATAATGTGCAAACGTGAATTTTAAACTGCGCCATGAATTATTGCCTACAGTTGATTTGAGCGCATTATCTGTGTGTTTGTGTAGTTGCCCGGGGCGAGCGTGATGGCGCGAAGTTTCCGCGAGAGATCTGTAATTTATGCGTTGAAGAATGACCACTATCTGCGCGGCTACACATCGTGGCAAGCGCCGGGATAAGTAAAGAAAGCATTAGGAAAGTTCGTGCAATAGTTGCCGCATAAGTCACCCGTATACACCCGAAGGGCACCAACATAGTTATTTCTGAATACCAACCATTCGTAGACATTATTTGAAATTCAAAATATTCGCAATTTCGCCGAGTTTTATCCTGGCAGCGGCAACGTCAGCGACATTCCTTTGCACACCTTTATCTTTGCCACTGAATTCTTTGTAGATGTGCAATTTGAAATATTTTTCCTTTGGCAAGAGCTCCTAATAAATAAGGTTCGCGTGAGCTATGTAATGCTCACATAGTATATGATACAGATGGAGTTGTGATTTATCAGGAGATACATCGGATGTTAAAAATATTTTATAGTGCAGTAGTGCTCGAGCCTCGTAAGTAATGGGACGGGTGAGATTTGTAGCCATATGTATGTGAAGCGATAAAGTACTATAGTAAATAATCTTTTATCGACTTTATTGTGCATTTATGAATAGACTCATTGTTTGTTCTTGATGGCCGGATATTAACTTTTGCTAAGTGTTACTTGAAAGACTGATTAAATAATAATTTACGCCGTAAATTCATCAAGAACCAATTCAGTACTTAGTTGTCACAGCCGGGTGTTTATAATGGTACAATAGTAAGTTAGTTTAATTCACAGTTGTTTCCTTACTATTCCGTAATAACTCTATAACACTTGCAATATAAATTATCTTGATGTATGGCTCTAATGATTTTTCATTTTGTGTCAATGTTATCTACTAATGGAGATGTATACTAATTGAACCTTCGTGTTTCTACAAATGTTCTATGATTATAAAATTCCGTATTATTAGTATGCAGATTAAAATAATAGTAGGTAACACTGATGTGTTCATTAGTTTGGTTTAAAATCAGGTAGGTATATTAAAAACGATGAAAAATTAAAAATAATTGAAAATTGTTCCTTTTATTTGATGGGCCAGAGTTTGGACGCAGTAGGTACTTCTTTGTACTTAGTGTAGTGTTGTAAGAAAATTTTGGTATATGTGAGAGCAAAAAATTCACAATTACTTTGTATGAAAAACTTTTACTCATATTTTCCATACACGAGCATCTGATTACATCATACTATTGCAGTTTTATTTTCCCGTCGCAAACTATCCAGTCTAATCACATTATTGAGCAATTTTATATTCATTTTCTTATAATTTGCTATTTGATAACTCATTTCATCAGTGCTGCAATCTTTGCGAATAAACTAATAGAATCTGTCCCAGTTTCTTTGATTAATGGCAAGACGGGTCGCCGAGTGATGATTGCATGTCTGCATGTTCAATTGTTTCTAACAATGCGATACAAACAATCTATTTCGATCGAATAAATTCGATTCCTTCTCCGATCTTACATAATTCGGAGCTGGTTATTGGCTGGCCACGTTTTCTTTGTTTACATTGTACCAATCATTATTTACAGTCACTTCGTATCATATTATTGGATCTCGTGATGATGTATATTGAGTATCAATTGCTTATCTTATAGTATATATATTGAATTGTTATTCAACAGAAGGAAACGGGTTTGAGTAAGCTTCTGCTTGCGACTATGCGATTGACGTTGGACAGAAATTAATCGAAGTAAGTTTTACGTGTAAACAAAATGCTATGTAAAATGTTTTGGAAAAGGTATTTATTGAGTAACTGTTTTGTTCACACGTTCATCACTCGATGCACAATATTTCGAGTGGACTGTTTCCAACCAGTTAAGCTTAATTTGATTTAATTAAGCACTAATTTAATTTATGTAATAGACAGTAATTAACACGGACAATGTAATTTGATATCACGTGAGAACAACATGAAAGTATAACATGAAAAATAATAATCTATTTTATTTCCGTTGACGTAGTATGTAGAACCGGCTGTACCAGGATATCAGAAGTGTCAAGCAATACATCAAAACAACACCAATTCAGCGATTATGTTGTCATCGTCATCATGAGCGCTGGTTCGGTCTCTTATTCCTGTTACCAACCTTTTAGTACCAGGAGATCAGAAACATCTGCAATTAAACAAGATGTCCTGTTGGAGATATTACTATCTGTATATCGGGTGTGTCGTTCATAATCACATTAAATGAAATGCGTTAATATACTGGTTGATATATGTCGATTAACACAAAGAAAAAAGAAAAATACGTAAAAAATAAAAAAAAAAGTTTTTTTCAAACAAAGTAAATGGAATATAAATTAGAACACCATATAAAAGTCAGTCATTACAAACAACCATCGAGCTTAAACAACTGAAATTCTCCCTTGAAAACTGACAGCTGTCAACTGATCAAAACATACGATACTCCTAACTTTATCTCTGCTTTACACATGATGTTGTAAATTATAAAAACGAAAAATGACTTCTGTGGTTAAACCACTGAATGGATTAGGTTATTTTTTTTACAATTCGCCTTAGAATGTCATACAGTATATGCGATATGATTTAATGTGATTGTGAACGACACACCCGATATAAGTACGTTTGTATCTTAGAGCCGGTATATTATGGGTCCCAACTGCATACTAAAATCAATCTGCAAAGCCGTTACGTGCCAAAAGCTGTCATGTAAGCATCTGCATTGTGTTGTGTTGAAAGGCTCAAATCCTAATCCATTGGACTATTGTGTTGGAATCACTTGTACCACAAGTACTTGGGTTATATAATATCCTCGTTCTGGGACGTGTACTAATAGTCGATGGGAACTCAAATACTTAAACCTGAAATTGATTGAAGTTAGAAGGATAGTTGTGTGTGAATTGCATAGTTGTGAATGTAGCAAATATGGAGCTTTTTCGGAGCACATCATAAGAGCCATTTTATGTTTTCCGATTTATTTAAAAGAGGCGGTTCCTCGTGGTTCTACTCGTGTTCTGCGGGAACTACTTCCCGCACCCGGATAAAAAGTAGCTTATTTAGTTTCTTAGGCTTTCTGTGTACCAAACATTTAAATCTGTTTAGGTACTTGTTTGGACGGGCAGATAAACTTACTTATTAAGTAAGGCTTTTTGGTAAATAACTGGTAGTTCAAAACCTCACATCAATATCCGGATTGGTGGACACCAAAAAAGTACCATAAAACTGGTCGATATAAACCTTATCTATGACTGGTAAGCCAGTATTTCATTATAATTGCTGCTGGTACACGAACCGGTCAGTAAGACAATGACGAACGTGTAGCCGGCCTTATATAATTTGTTTCTTTGATCTTAATACTACTGAGTACCTACTGACAGGTTTCGCCATAGACTTTTCGTTTTCTATTGCGTAACATATGAATGAATTGAATCTATAGTTGGTTTTATTAATACGAGTTTGTTTGTTCAATTAACATGTAGTCGTGCGTTCTCAATTGATAATTTTATTGATCTACGCATGTGTAGAAATTGAGCTCTCTTTTCTATACGCAACATCACGAAAAGCTACTAGATTGCTTCTGTTCTCAGTCTTCAAGATTTTTGTTTTATTTTGATTGATATGGTGAAAAATGAGATCGATTTTCGGCCGAATCGATCTCAGTGGCGTGCACTTGGAGAGGCCTATGTCCAGCAGTGGACTGCGATAGGCTAATGATGGATGTATGGTGAAAAATGACAATTCTAGAAAAAAAACTCGCTGGCTGGATTTGGCCAAAGCACACAAAATTAGACAAGATGATTTAAATATAGCCATTGCATGAGCTCGGAAGGTTGCAAATGCTGCAATGTGCATATTTTGTACTGTTGTTAACTAATATTTTATTTTAAGACTCAACAGTTGTCTCGTATCTTGAGAATGAAATGATATATAGGTACGAACGTGTGTCAGAATTCTCAAATATAATTTATAGCTATTTGACCGGAATGCAGGTCATGAATTCTAGTTTTTTTCCGTCATAAATCTGTTCATTTGAGAACTATGACAGGTATATATTTACAAACGTGTTAAAGGTTACCTCATGTATTACATAATGTACTAGTAACTAACCTCGGTGGACCAATAAATTGTTATTTGTGACTTATTGATATATTACCGTTTCAACACCGATGAAATAGTTTAAAGAGATAAAACTAACGGAAGCTACATAGGTGGTCTGTTTTTCTTTGTATGTAAATTAAGGAAATTACTATTTCATTCAACTGTTGGTTTAAGAGTTAATTTAAATTCTTAAATTAACGGTGGTCAACAGTTAGGTAATTTGAAAATTAGCATTTTGAGGTTATTTGTAGATGAATTTCTATTAGCTTTTTTTTCCTTTTAACAAAAGATCGCTCAAATGCGGTTTCTGCTCTTAAACCATCTACAAGAAAGAATTGATCTCACACACAAAAAGAAAACCTATTTTGGGAAATAAGTTTGTTCTAACTTAGCTACTGATATTTAGACTGCTTACAAACATTATTAAAGTTCCTACAAGTCTATTAGCATACTTATTAATCTGGAATGCCAGAGCACAAACAAAAAAGGTACACATTGCACAAACTCGAACTACAGTACCTTTATACCTACTTCATTCACACCGATGCACAGACTTCAACGAAAAAATGCCAACAAGGTCGATGCCCTATCTGTACTTTTTCGTAGAACTATGGCCAATGTGATAATTGATGCTAAACATTCAGTTCTCAGAGCTTCGAACGTTACGCTCCATTCATATTCACCGTTGCAGGTGACAAATATGATTGCTGCATGAATATTGTGGACTCAGTGGACTCCATACTATTTCATTCATGCTGCATAATCAGCCTCATGTTTGGCATGAGCATCGAATGAATGTTAAGCGAACATATTAGCAGTAAAGTATGTGGACGTAGGTTTAATAAGCGCTAGAATGGCATTTGTTGTGTTATGGTTGAAATTTAGTTGGTCTGGTTTTCGATTCGGTATCATTGTTCATTGTTCGATATTTTGGAATCTATTGTTGATTCCTAAATGTAGTTAAACAAAAGCTAAGGTAGGTAAGAACTTTAATACGAAATATTAAGCACAGATTAAGTAAACCGGCTCTGAGAATTGAGTTCTTACGTCGATCTACCGAGTTTAGTTGGTAATAAACCCACGTATGACTGAATTATAGATACATCAGATAATATGTGCGTTGTCCTAAATCAACTTCCCATAAGCCACGCCATTAAATAAACATACAGCGGCAGTAGTACCATAACTGTACGTTCAACAAGTCTACATCTGAGCTATTAAATCAATCCACTATTCGTATTTTCAATCTTGTATACCGATAAAAGACGCAATACACGTAAATCATTGCTTTCTATTATTATTTATTGGTGGCAATGCTACAGTTAGTGCATTATTTCATCAAATTCAATGCAGTGTCTGCCCACAGCGATGTGGACTGCCCATTCACCGGATGTTTCGTAAATGCAATGCACACAGGCATTCTTATCAAAGCCAATCTATCGTACATCCATAAAGTGACTCCGATAAAACAATATCGGTGTATATCCGAGTAATCTGATAGATCGTGACCACCTCGTGAAATAATTCACACTCTGTGTGGTCCCAACGCTCGATACTTTGGAAACTCATTAATAGATTAACAATTAAACCAACGCTGTAAATCTCGATTTCGAAAACTACACTTTACATAAATTATGGAGGTATGCACTTTCAAATAATAAAACTACAATCGGAACATTTTTCCGGCTTTCAGTTACGTGGAATTTGTTAAATATTTACAAGAAGTTAAAGGCCAACTGGCTGGTTCACAAAATTTGGTGGAATGTCCGGTTTTTTCATAGAACCCGTGAAGTTGTGGTAATTTGACGATTTATGCTATTTACCATTGCGTGCTAGGAAGCTCGTGAAGGGTAGCGAAACATTATAATTGCATTTTTGTACATTGCATTTTTTGTGTTAATTGCGAATTTAGCAAATCGTACGGTTCGTGCTTATTCTCAGTACCTCAAAACACCATTAAGCACACCATTACCATATTATCTATCTTAGTTAAATTGGCACATTGGAAATGACGCTAAAATCTCAAATAATTTCAATAGACCCAAGTTTCTCTTAGAAATTGACAAAATCTAGCATGATCGCAAGAGACGTTATTGTGAAACAGAAATCAGCTTTAATCCGTTGACTCAACTATCGAACCTTCGATCGACGTGGCTCGTAGAGAGGGCGCGAGTCTGTCCGACCGGCTATTATCCGCAATGACTGCACAGTAATACCGACTCAATGAGCGACTAATTAACTCACGTATAATTACGTCAGCGGGCCCTTGTCAAACTCCAGCCATTGTCAGAAATGTCTGACAATAGGAAATGGACTGACACGGCGCTATGAGAGGCGATAAGAATACGTTTTAAGTGTCCTTAGGATTAGATTACTCGGAACTTGAGTTCCTGAGAATAAATGTTTAGTTAGTAACCATTATGTATTGACGGTTGTCCCTGATAAGATACGTGGTCTAACATTTGGATTAGTGACTAATTTATTTGACTTGACGACTATTTGAGATTTGAGCTTGTAATGGTCATGTTAAATTGCTAATGACTAAGATTTGGCAGTAATGTCTTGAGATACTCTGGTCTGTTTTGGATAACTCAATTCTACCAACGGTATTGTTTTCACAATATGATATGAGGGATATCAGTTATTGAATTCATGAAAAAATAAACTTTACTCTTGATGTGTTTTACTAACTTTGTAACAGAATACTCAATGCGGATACCTTCTTGGAATAAAAGTGTCGTTTTTCTACCACACAATAAGATTATATTGAAATTACAGATAGGCTTTTAAATTCTTCGCTGGTATTAAAGTGTTGTATTCAGAGAACCTATCTAAAACCAAACACGCACATAAAAGACCATCGCCTTACAAAGAAAGAAAGGAATTGCTTTTATTTTCATTCCTTCCAAGATTAATTTCCTCTGCTTATCCCGAGTATATTAGAGCAGAGAGCGACATTCCGAAATGCAAAGAATTTTCATATAGGATTCCAAATCGATTGTTATTCTATTCGATTCGCTAATCGAGTCATGTTAGTCGAGGGTACATATAGGGCACAGGACGTGGTCTGCTTTCGTCGACAACGTTTGTCGTTTGTCGCTGACAACTGGTATGATGCAAGCCAATGAGTTCGACATGCTTTTAACAAATGCTTGCTTGTTAGTAATGAGACCGTACTTACATATGAGTATAATATAATATGTGAATCGATTTATAAGGAGTTAGCCATGCAAATTCATAGTCCATTTAAAGATATGGGTCCTTATTGAAGCTTGTAATCATTATTTTATTTTGATTCAAGAATTAATCTATTGTGGATTCCAAGCAGTATTAGCAAAAGGATTTTATAGTTGTTTAGAAACTTTTGTGTGAATTTTAGAAAAAGTAAATAAATATCAAGTCATGTGTATCTATTGTAGCCTGTGGCATTCTCAAAAACAATGTTTTTAATACTTTCAAAGAATTGTTTACATTCATTCAAAAGTACTTTATGTCAGAAATCTTCAATGTATAGACTATAGAGTGCTTGTTAATAAACCTCTATGACATTAATGATGCGTCTAAACAATTAATTAAAAGAGACACGACACAGCTTTGAAAGTTTCCGGGGTGATTACAATTAGTTGTGTAGCTCTTGCTTTATATTCATGTGTATTAATTATGCCTAATTATGTTTGAAGGTGTATTTATTATATGTGAGGAGTCAAGTTTATTGTCATTAAGATTGTGTTTATTTATTATAGAGTAAGCTACATTATTTTAGTTTTATTATTTGGAAATTGTTTGTTAATTTTTGCTACATTTGTGTACACAATTTATAAAGAGTTATACGGGACAATGTATGTTACATCCTAGACTGTTTAGTTAGTTACTAGAATTTTGCTACCCTTTCTTTAGCAGCATATATGTTAAATAATAAAAAAAAATATTTTTATTGTTATCAAGGATTTAGAGTAACCCTTAAAAATGAAAACAGCAACAACATTTAACCGTTAATTTAAACTGACTGAAATATAGAATCTCGTGTGCCTAACAGAGTATCTCGTATGCAATCACTAAACGTATAATTTTACATTGTAAACTATTTACATAGTTTGATCAGCTGTAAACAATATTTGATCAGTAATAAACAAATCTTGACCAGTTGTAAAGCATTCTATTCATATTGAACAATCGACTAATTGTTGAGTCTAGTTAGATTACTTCTTACATCAGTATTGCTTTGTAAAATTATAGTTTTGGTTAGAAATCTGAAACAAGCAATAATAATATAAGTGGTGCTGTATACTACTTCTAAGTGCATTTTTAGGGTAAGAAATGGAAACATGGAAATCTCATAAGTTTATCTGATTCGTTATCTATCTCTCTGTTTCTTATTCTATTATTTATTGTTATTTTATTCTGGTAAAATATCACCATAGTTCTCCAATTATTGACTCGAGGATTGAAACGAGAAATTTTATCAGAAGTAGCTCTCACCAGTCCATTTTTACACAATGTTTTCTTACTTCTTCTTTACATATCAACCATCATCAATATCTGCAGTCCTTACCAATACCCAATCAATCTTCAAGCAACCATAAACCCTAAACACAATGGCCTACAACTACACGCATATAGGTACATTTTACTAGGTTCTATGACTAACTACATATACCTATAGTTTTTCTAACCAGCTGCGTAATGTTGTGTAACTGGTGTTAGA
The DNA here is from genome assembly GCA_033682625.1 of Helicoverpa zea x Helicoverpa armigera. Taxonomy (NCBI): domain Eukaryota; kingdom Metazoa; phylum Arthropoda; class Insecta; order Lepidoptera; family Noctuidae; genus Helicoverpa; species Helicoverpa zea x Helicoverpa armigera. The sequence goes on along the minus strand of JAWIIS010000038.1, from coordinate 4,165,613 downwards.
AGCAGCGGGTACAACAATAATTACTAGCCAAGTGGAATGGCGGCTCGCCGTGTGCGGCTTTTCATATAGGGCTGTCTGTTTCATTTTGTTCTGAAATGTTGCGACGGGTTACGCTTGAGAGTTATGTAGCTGTGGTAACTCGTGTGAGAGGTTAAGCTGCGGTTGAGTAGGTCAGGTTTTGGATGGGTGACCGATTTCTGTTAGTTTTGAGCGCTTAGTACGTTAGAGGATGGATGACGTAAATTTTTTGACTATTTATTTTATGTTTTTTTTTCTTTAATTTTCTATGTTTACATAAGTTTTCTTGAAGAATTCTAAACTGTGCTTACGCTCAAGAATAATAATCTGGATGTAACTTCCTCCGAGTCTAAGATTATTATGCAAGTTCTAGCTTAAATTATGCTTAACATTAATTTTGAACCTCAGATGTGTAACAACGTTAAACAAATAGATTTAACTTAGACAAAGTTAGTTCCGTTAGCGGTAACCGTGCTTAAACTGATAAACTAAATCCGTTAGTCTGAACAGTTAAGTTACAGGTCCCCTTTATTCACGCCATATTTCGCGACTATAGTATCAATCTTATGTCAATCAAGCGGTACTTATTTAATTTAGAACAAAGCTTTGTACAGACCAATTAATTTTAGTAACTTGCAATAATAATGCCATTCGAATATATTGCTAAAACACTATCGCACTTGACTCTATGCAAAGATAAGCCATTCAAAATATCTTACAACATGCATTACTATGTAAAAAGGTGGTAGCTACAAGATAAACTAAAATTTACTATTCAGATAAGGTCGGGTTGGAAGATTCCTCAGCACACTTATCAATGTTTCCGCATAGCAACAGAATATGGCTATCGCAGTACATAATTACGGCACCACATCCTTACATTTCTGCGGCCCTGGTAGCCCTGGTAGCCCGCAGGTACAGAAAAGGCAACCCTGACGGTTCGTTGGTCTTGCAACCAGTTTACACGGAAGGACGTTTTAGGCATTGCACGGCGAGCTTTATGCGGCAAATCGATGTGACAACCGCGGCTTTGCATGCGTTCCGCCTGATCTCTGGATACGTTAGTCAATTAGGCTTGTCACGATCATGACTACACATGGAATATACCGTAGATCTTGTGCAAAAAACTCAACGATAGGTGAATCGCTAGTAAACATCGAAAAGATTGCGATAACGCCCCGTTTCTAAATGAAATAGGCCGATTTATCACTGTTTGTTCATTGCTCAGAATTTATTGGACATTCAGATTTTTATTGGCCGTTTATGGGAAGTTAGTTTGGATATCGTTTGAGTGAACAATCGCTTCCGTTGATGTTGAGATTGGGCGACAGCGGCAGTTAAGACGGTATCAGTTAAACATACGATACAAGTAAGTGCAATCGGAAATGAACACAACAATAAAGAAGTTACTTCATTGGGTGCAGTGTACTTTTAATACTTAACAACATACTAAGATAACTATTTCCAAGTCTTAATAAATCTAGAGAGCCGCGGGTTAATGGCGTCGCAAGCGCAGGTTTTGATGCGCCTCTTGTTAAAATTCTCAATTTTTTCTTCGACAAAAATATAGAAAATTCCTTTAAACGAGCTCAAAGGTCCCGGGAAGGATGTCTCCGATTATCGGGCGTCATTACGGCGGTACCGTGGCGCGGGGATGCGACAGGTACAAAGAGTATGAACTGAGACACAGAATACAAATAATATTTCCTTGCAAAAATCTTACAACCAATAAAAAATGAAATAGACAGGATATTTTGCTTATAGAAAAATAAGTTTATTAAATAATGTTTCTAAATAAAATCAAGTATATTAGTAAGACCAAAAATTAGAACACATAATATAACAGAGACTGCAATTAAAATGTTGCTTAATAGTTAAGTGCTCACGCTTGCATTGCCTGAAGGCCTTACATACGTTAGGTTAAAACTTCGATTGTTTCAAACATGTGTAATAAATAACACTTATCTTCAAGGTTACGAACCTTGTAATTTTAGTGAGTTTTGTTCTGACATTATAAGCATTTTCGGATATCAATGATACCAAAATATAACACAAGCATATGACATCGACTATGTACCTATGCCTACATAGAACGAAACCGAAATATTAAATCAAATGAGTCACTCCGTCCTAACCCTAATACACTATAATTTCAAAAGTTTCACACCTACAAATTTTCAAATCTTCCCCTATAATATTCCTGTTACAAAAGCGCTCTATAAAGTCTATATTCTCTAAGGTCGGTTGGTTGTCGCCCCACAACGGCAGGTTGGCTTCGATTTATTGGTTAATCTCTACGCCATTAATTGCTCCTTGCCCCAGGGAGCACTTTTATTTCTATTATTTTTAAATGCCTCACTTAATAATAGCTTCTCTCGAAAATCGCAATTTATTGCACAGCTAGTGGATTTTATCTCGTATTTATGATTGGTTTTGTTTGGTTTGCTTGGAGGTTGTTATTTTTTATGATTACATTATACTTGATATAATATCTACTAGAGACTAGGATCCTCCCTTATCCTTGGCAGTCGTTACGGGTAGTCAGAAGCCACTCTGACACCAGTCTAACCAAGGGGTATTGGGTTATTGGTTATTGGGTTACCCGTGTAAGTGGGTTGAGGAGGTCAGATAGGGCAGTCACTCCTTGTAAAGCACTGGTACTTAGCTACATCCGGTTAGGTTAGGTTAGGAAAAAGGCTCGGAGGATGATGAGTCTTGAGTCTAGGAATGAAAAGCACATTGAACATAGGTACTGAAAAAGTCTTCGATCCGAAGACAAGTTGTCTTATCTCCTCTACTCTCAAAGCTACGAAACATCAACCGAATATCCCAAATCCATCTTTGTACATTGAAACATATTTCGAAACATCTTGTCAACGATCTATTCTGAATAGGATTAACTTCAATAAACCAATAAGGATAAGTCAGACATTCAATAAATTATTAGCTCCGATAGTTTATTGGCGGTCTACAGTTTCGTCATATCGTGGATTTGCTCAGTTCTGACGATTTCATCTTGGCAACATTTTATAAGTAGGTAAGTTAAACATAATAAGGGACTCGATGCGAATTTCTTAGCGTTTTGTCGAATAAATCTTAGTCGTTAATAGTTGCGTAAGTAGTTTCGAAATGTTGAATGCGACAATTCATTGATTGGGCTTACAGGCGTTAAGTTTTAGAGTTATTGAAAAGCCTGGAATGTAAATACGGTAGGTACCTACTGCGTGTGTTAAGTACTTAAGTCTGATTTAGTATGATTGTGTTTAGTGGTTGAAATATGACCGTGGATACTTGCTCTGTGTAAATATTCGTGTTTAATACCCAGTGATAGTATTTCGTTAGCTTTTATGCCGCTTATGATAATTGGAACTGGTTTGTTTAACACACGTAAAACATTTAAGTGCAAGTTATGGTATTTCATTAAATATACCTGGGGTCTATACCGACTTCTTATAACCACTTAACGCATTTTTAATACTAGTAGTATTTTTATTTAAAACATTCAATATAATATCAATTAATATAATTCAAACACATACATAAGCTATTAGAACGAATTAACAGATAACATCCGAGGTACTTTTCTACAAAGACTTCATAAAAATGTTTTTTGCTCCTACTTGTGTTCAACATTAAGAAAAGTAGAATAGGGAGTGTCAACGTACCTTGAGTTAGGGGCACGACACGCACACACATAAATCACACGCACAGTAATCAAAGCCTAATGTGCTGACGGAAGTGCAAGCACGCCCTTATTAATTGGGTTCAGTTTATTTTGGTAGTGAAATGTCGGTCTATTTCTGGAGTTAACTTAATTTGTCACTATTGTATTTATTTAGACTAACAATTTTTTTCTTCAGCTTATTTTTTTCATCTACTTGAACTTTATAGGTGTCTAAGTATGTATCTAATCATTCAGCCTTTCGTTAACACTTTATAATGGTTCAGTTTAACAAAGAGATGCTACCAACACGGAAATAAAATCCTATTCTATTTTTATCTGACAATAACCGTCCATAACTTTATGAGGTAACAACCTTATTCAGCATTTTGTGGCCAAATCGTTTCCGAAGCGAGCTACGACATTCTCCACAGTCTGCGAAAGCTATTCGCTAACGAAATGGCTCACATTTCATTCCAATTCGCAATTCGCAAACCAGTCAGCGTCTAGTCAGCACCATCTGGAATTACTCGTATAATTCAATCGTTGAATTAAACAGCGCGACGACTCAAACAATACGAATGATTAGGAAAGCCGTAATTGTTAATTTGTTCCCCAAACTTTCGGTGAGCGTCAAATTTTATCACAGTGTGGAAACAACAAAATTTTCTTTGACAACCTCTTTGAATTGTTGACAACGGAGTTAGCTTGTTCCTTCTATTGAAACGATTAATAGGAGGGCAAGCTTTGTTAGGTTAAGTTCAAAGTTTGTTCAGGAAATTAACAACTCAATTAGATCAGTTTAATGACGAAAACAAACACAAAATCGGTACAATTTTGACGTAAACTGCGCCAGTGTCACATAACGCGTTGATTAAACGCTTGAGGCTAGCCACATTCATTCACTTCCTACGAACTGTAGATTCAACAAGCTGTAAACATTTCTCAGGCATGCAAATGTCACCGACGCACGTGTACTACGTATCGCGAGAACTGAGTAATTTGTTGGTTATTTATCGTCGCACTCCCCTAGATGTATTTCGTAAGGCGGTGCGTTTAAATCGTGAAATTATACGAGCCCACGTGGGCGGGATATGACAATGCGCAAATGCATTGTTACACGGTGTGTGTTTCGCTCAAGCAACGGAACTATTCTCAGCTTACTCAGAATCATAGTCGTCAAATCTTTGTTCTTCGACCATTTCACAATACGATATAGTTCCAAAAACTATTATGAATAAATACCAGGAAACCAGAAATTGAAAGCGCCTTATCGAATAGCAATAAATTGTCGAAGACGATCTATTACTATTTGAGTTTTATTTCTTTTATTTTGATATCGACTTGGAGTATTTATGGCCTAACAAGAACCCATTCGGTCCGGCCATACGTGATTTACTGTCCCTGCACCAATTTCTACAGTTTATCGAAAGCAATTTCAACTATAGAATTTTATATTTATAGCTTACGGTGCTTAGACAACACTATTATCAAAATAAAGGCCATTAGTGACTAACGGTTGTGTCCTATTAAATAGCTTAAAACGTTTTGATAAAGGGCCGCTGCAATTTTTGTTTTAGCTAACTAATACTATCTGTGACTGGTCTAAATTGGCGCTAAAATGTAACTCCAATTAATATCTCAAACCAATGACACGCTGACCAATCCAATTATCTGGTTAGGACTTACGTAACTTATCAATATGGCAGTTTAATAGCCTCTACTAAACTTATTTTTATGGTTCAGCGAAGTTTACATTTCTCATCCACACGCCGATACCTAAGTTGAACATGTGCCAAGTTCGTGTGCCTGCAATTTCTCTAAAGGCAATGTACGTGATTTGTGTTCTAGATAGACTTTAGTCGCATTATCTCTCTAAATTATTTCTATCATTCTGCTTAGTATTATAATAAAGTCTGAATGGAATTTATTCATTAAGGCTTACCTGTTGATTTCAGTATGTCTGGGCCAAAGCAGCGTTTCCAGCATCGTTGCTTATTCCTCATCCTTTGGGAGGCACGGCTACCGTTATACTACTCCACCTAAGACAAAAGAAGGCTTGATTATTACAAGTTTCGAAGTGCTAATGAATTAATTAGAATTTATTAGCATAGTTTCTCCGAGTTTGATTTTGAGTTCGTCTTCAATTAGCATGGCACGAGAAGTGGAACACCGTTCCTCATTAGGAGAGCAGAGTGTGGCAAGAGGTAGATGTGAGATAACGCATTACGCATGCGCGCGCCATTGTCTTCGCGCCCAGATGCCTAGATAATGCGGCGAAAGCTCACAGTATATTTAATGCTGTAAGACTTCTGATGTCACGCGAATCATAATTAATTGGCAGTGTTGCTGTATGAAAAATGATATACGAGTTCGTTTTTGTTTAGTAGTGATTTGAATGCAAAGTGATGTTGTTTATTTCATTGCGGAATGAGAGTAGTAAAAACTTATATCACCATTGCGTCTTTTGCCCGTAACAGTTGTCTTGTCCACATGATTTGATGTATCCGCTTCAATATGCCTACCTATTTTTCACTTTTTCATTGCATCCAAATATTTCCCATATACTACACGAGTAAACGCGAGTAGCTTACCAAGCGCACGTGCCAAGCACTCGGTACTTCGCATACCTCACCAAACACAGTTCAATAAATACGATTTTGGATATGCATAATGAGTACTGTCCAACGATAACTATGGTCAATGAGAACCAACGGTTAGTAAACGCGGAACTTTCAGATTAGAAACTGTATTGAAGCTGGTGAAATCGCTCCTATTGTCACACTTTAACGGTTTTGGTAAGGTATTGTATGTGGAAGCTTAGTGTAAGATCGTGTCGCAATAATGGATGGTGTGTTCTTTGTTTTGGATGTTCCTGGTTCAAGCAACTATAAAAATACAGATACTTAGGTAGATGCATTTTTGATAAAATTGGTATAAAACTGATTAGGAGTAGGTACTTAAGGTTCCTGCGTGCGTCATAAATAATGACGAAAAACAACACATTATAATTTCACATTCAACAACCAATTTGATTATTCGCAAAGCAATTATGGGGGTAATTGCTAATAATTCGAGCAGTCCACTTTAATAGCTGATAATTTTACGTCAAACCCAGTTGTAGTGCAGCAAAGCTCTGTCCAAATGAAATAACGTTATCCGAGCCGATTGCAATGGTAAAATTATTGGCGTTTATTACCTCACAGCTCGTAAAAGTCGTATAACAGAGGTCTATTTTGAGAGAGACGTTGGACCCTCGGATAACGCCATTATCGTCACGAGTCCATCGAGCGATGGTATCGGCGCACCAATGAATGCTGGTTGCCATCAGACAGATATTATCTTAAAGCTAATTATTGCTCGGGTACTACCTAGCTATGTGTAGTATTCGGTTTTGCTCAATACTCTGTGTAAGTGTAATTAAAGTTGCTGTGATATTGTAGACAGACTTAAATAAGGTAATTATTAAAACAAATGACTGTCAGGTAGCCAACGACGACAAATATTACTACCAAAGTATCAATTTTACAACTGCTTAACAGCACTATTACACGAACTCGACGACGCGACTCATTCCGCGGAGCTGCGAGGAAAAACCGCGCGGAAAATTCGCTAGAGTTAAGGACTGCTATCCGCGATCACCACGAAAAATCCTTCAGTGTGAAAGCGCTGTAATATTGTTATAGTATAGCTATAGCACATGCAATGTAAGTTTTCTTCGATTCAACAAACACTATCAATAAAATCATTCACACACTCTAAATCAAAACAGAAAACATGATCCGATGTTTTCTGTTGCAGTTCTCATAATCGCAGTCATTGTTCCTCGCACAACAGATGTTCTATTTACCAACCAAATGAAGCAAACATAACGGTACAAAGAATAACTTCACAAAGCGCTCTAAGTTCTTATCTTACGTTAAAACTAAATAGTTACTTAGCAAAAACGTGATGGAGATTGTATAAGTTGTTAGCGAAGTTAGTATAAAAATTATTTCAGAAGTTCCACATAATATTTGTGTTTATAAACAATATAAAAAGCTGTTAAGGTCAATAGAAGTAAAAACGCAATTGTCTTTCCTACAGCATTCTGATAAGAAGTATGTAAAATGGATATTTGTATTTACCCTATCTACATTTTTACATATTACACTTTGTAACATTACCTTTGTTATTATTTACACAGCTACAAGTAATTTTTAATAATTTGTAATATTAATTAGGTTGTTCTATTTAGGATTTAATTGGTAATTTATCAACTTAACTTTCAAAAAATGCAATAAGTTACTGTTAGAGATCACTAACCTATCGAAGAATTTCCCCGATATGAATTGCGATTTGCATCGAGAAAATAAAAGTTATCCTTCTTTATATTTCTGTTCTATGGCATAACACATAAAGGCGTGTCATTTGTTCATATTTTGTATGGTTATTACAAGTGTTTATTGTGATGTAAGCTTGTCTGTAACTAACCGTTCCGTTAATTACTCACGACACGGTAATTAATGAGCGATTCGCTGAGAAAAGCTTTTTCGTTATTAATGCTTGATATAACAAGTTTCTTTATAGAAAACGAGATAATTATACAGAGGCGCTTCTATTTTGAATCGTCGTTTACGCCCACTGATGATCAAACTGCACTCAGACTGCAGATTGAGGAATATTTATATACTAAGTCTTTCTCACGGTTTTCCTTGCATACTGAAGGAAGTCGTCATATCAAAGAAGGTAGGATGGAATAGAACCTTCCTCCACACAACGATGTTAGAGACAGGATGGTCTTTCTTAAGACTCAAATAGGGCGACGTGAACAAACAAATGTACACAAAAGTCTACTTATAATATTTGTAGTGATTTTGTATCCCCTTCGTTGAATTAAATCTGAGTATAATTTAGTACTACTTAAACTATTACAAGATACATAAATCATTACTTAGAAAGATTAATGACATATTACGGATGCTATTGTTAGGTATAACGCCCTCTTTGCTTTGTCGTGATTAAAATAAATGTTTTTTTTTTTGGTGTGTGTAGAATGTAATATCTATACTCATAAATATAATAAAGAAGATACATTTGTTTGTAACATAATGGCTCTAAAACGATTTGAAAAATGATTTCACTGTTCGAAAGCCAGAATTACAGAGTAACATTGGCTATATTTCGTCCAAGTACGGGAAGAAGTTTCCCTAGGACCCAGACCCAGACCCAAAAACTCCAGAAAAAATCAAGCATTTTATATAATGATATGAAATTACATATCATTATTCATAATCCCGTATATTCTTTTTGATGTAATTACATTATACATCGTATTACGACTTTAGCTAGATATCAAAAACTAATTTTGCGGCATTGAGCAACCTACAGTTAAATCCAATTTCAGTGGGTACATCAACGTGTCTACTTGTCTAGTTAAAATCTAAGAAGTCATTAGGATTAATAGTTCAGTAATGAACTCTAACTGACCTATTGCACTTTGCACACCATTAATTATGATGATTATCACTAAAATTTCTATACATCCTCCGAGCCTTTTTCCCAAACTATGTTGGGGTCGGCTTCCAGTCTAACCGGATTCAGCTGAGTACCAGTGCTTTACAAGAAGCGACTGCCTATCTGACCTCCTCAACCCAGTTACCCGGGCAACCCGATACCCCTTGGTTAGACTGGTGTCAGACTTACTGGCTTCTGACTACCCGTAACGACTGCCAAGAATGTTCAATGACAGCCGGGACCTACAGTTTAACGTGCCATCCGAAACACAGTCATTGGTGTCTAAGATATACTTAGAAAGTACATACAAACTTAGAAAAGTTGCATTGGTACTTGCCTGACCTGGGATCGAACCCGCGCCCTCATACTCGAGAGGTTGGTTCTTTGCCCACTAGGCCACCACGACTTTTCACCACTAAAATTTCTATACAACAAGAACAATTTTGTCAGACTTCAAAATCGGGTGGCCTTACTACAAAAACTTAAGCATCTGTTGAACAATTGTCTGAAAAAATGTGCCTGTAAAATGACCTTATTTCAACGTCATAATATGACATTTTTTTAGACAAGTGTTCAATAGATGTTTACGATTTGTAGTACGACAGTTAATGTTTAAATATGGCCTTACAGAATTTCTCGCTTAACCATGTTACGCGATAAAAATAATCAGATAAAACTTTAATATCACCTTTAATTAAGTATGTTAATTTTGACGTTTAAATTAGTTATCTTAATTAAGAGTCGTCACATAATATCGCTCATTAATAATGTGTAGTAATTATGCAATAATGATTTATATTATATTGATCAATCAAAGATGTTGTTCACGGCTATCCAATATCTCAAATGACCATGTTTTTTATAATTACTAGTTTTAACCGGTTTGAAAAAAAGGGTTTAGTACCTACATAAGATCATATGTGTGAATAAATTAGTATGCCTTGTTTTAATTACTTTTCTAGTTTATGTCATCCTGGTAGGTGCAGTTCGCGGCAAGTATCTAACTTTGCAATTCTGAAGTCTCACGCACAGCAACATTTTGTTCACATATATTTTTGCCTGCAAAAGTTCTCGAGATTATCTGCAGGAACAAATGCACAAGGAGTCATGGCTAACTTAAGAATTGCAAAGTTATTTGGTGCGAACTCTGATTACTATTAGAACTCAACAACAATTTCCTTAATCCCTATCGGCAAAGCTCAACTCGTATTCAAATTACATAATTGATCGATTTGACAGAATAATCGAATGAATATCGATTAATTACATTCTCGCTTTACGCTGGTTGCAACAGCACGGCTTTCGTCTCGTAACTGAATGCTAATGCTTTACTTGTTTTGTTTAGTGTAACAGCCCGCCATTGTTGTTGGGCAGCGGCAAATTTACGTGCCAACAGTTTTGCAACAACCAACCAGTTTTTGTAGCACCGATGAAGATATGAGAATGCTAGGTACTGAGCCACTTTCGCAACTTGTCGCGTAATTAAGTGTTTATCAGAGGCTCAGGGTATCACAACCCTTCTATCTGACGCCCGAGATTAAGTAGGCAAGTTACAATTGCTCAATTAATTATTTCGAAGTAACTGAGTACCTACTAAACACTTACTAAGCCTGTTTCTGTACTGAAGTTTACTACGCACGCCAATTACAATCCATTTCGAACGGAAATTTTAATTAAACTGTTTAGGTGTAATGTTCATTATTGTGAACACTCAATAGTTCTTGGAAATTTATCTCGAAATTTTATAGCGTAATATACAATAAATACAAGTTATCACACCCGGAATCTAATGCGTGTTCAGATAGAAAATAATAAATAACAGCTAAGAAAACGCCAAGCTTTACGCTTTATTAAATCTTTTACGATATCTTTAGCAATGTTGTGTGAATTAACTTGTAGATGCTATCTATTTTTAGCATTTATTATAAAATATTTGTTGATCACACTGGAGAGACGATAAAATTACCTAACAACTGCTATAAAACATGATCACACGACAACATTAAACAGGTATTATTCAGTCAATGGTCGTATCGTGGAACGGAATCAAACAGAACCGGCAAATAATAATGAATTAAAAAAATAAAAATACACGATTAAAAATGCAGGAATTTGATTCAATGAACTCGTTCAGACGGCGCGACCTTGGCAGAGCGTGCAAAAAGAAAACAAGCGGAATATTTGTGTGCGGGTCAATCCACGCGTATGTTCGGAGCTCGGAGCTGCGTCCCCGAAGGTAAGCCGCTTTCCACACCGGTTCCGTACATTTCGAACGCCTTTTACTTACGATATGCACGTTTGTGGTGGGCGGGATCCACCGATACCCCTACTCTGTGGCCGAGATATTACCAAACTGATTGTTGTTTTGGCCACATTTTATTGCGCAACAATGGCTTATTTTGTAACCGACACACATGGATGACGTATTTCATATTTAAAAGGACCACACTGGAAGTTTAAGTCTACATGAAACAGTTCGGTACAAATTCGCTGAATGAAACGTAAGTATCACAATGAAACAGAGTAAATTGAATTCGTATTTTAATCTCACTCTGAACACACAACAGTGTAATAATTAATTCTATTATGACATTTATTGAAGCAGTAAGCTTCGAGTCGGTGAATTATTTGATTAATCTAGAGCAACGATTGGGTTTAGACACGTAATTAAGGGAAAACTGGAACTATTAATCATAGGAGGAAATTGTGAAGCGTTGGGTTGTGGTTTACACCAGTTCTTGAAGAAAATGAAAGTGGCCAGGTAATAAGGAAGTTCGATTAAACAGAGGCTTTGCTTAATGGTCAGGCAGGGTCCTAAATACGGTACAAAGCAGATTTCCGTTGCATGGGCGTTCGAAGTTTCTGCTAGACATCAACTCTACCGCAAGTGTGAGTGGGACTATAAACAATGACGTTTATGTCAATATTTGAATTTATTGATCGGAGATATCGAGAGTGTCGAATAAAACGGAATTACGACCTATGATGGTATAAAATTACGTTTATGAGTTAGACAGTACAGTTATGTTGGTTGAACCCTCGGTATGTTTATTAATGAACGAAAGACATTAAAGATAGTGGAAGCACAGCCTTACTAAACGTTCTCAATGAAGAAGATATAGGTGCAGATAACCACTATGTCTTCTCTTTCGTAACTTTAAAGCGTGGGGACATGACCATACTTATATCTTACCAATTGAAGGTTTTACTACCAATTGTTCATCATAAATGGAGCTTGTAATCCCAAGTGTAAAAATGGCCGTATCACACCAATTTCCAAACGTTTACATTTAATTGTTCGACACAAAAGGTGCTTGTAATTGTCAGCGTTTAAAATCCATTTAAGTCTTTCCGTGATGTAATGACATGCCGGGATCGTATACGTAGAAAGTTTACGTAAAATCCGCATCCGCGCACAATGCAACAAAAATAAAACCGTCTGCCATTTAAGGAGACGCTACGCAATACCGGCTATCTGAGCGCGCAGTCCTTTAAAGTCTCTAAGCCGCTTATGAAATGTGGGTACAGACGTTCCAACTTTTCTCATCGGCTGTGCTCATAGCGCTCATTCCGCGCCGGCCGATAGGTGGCGCGCCGAGCGACGCTCCCAACGCTCAATGAATTTTTCTTTCATATCATCCGCGAGTTCCGGGTATAGTTTATTGAACACTACGACTAGTATAAATTACTCGTCTCACGCTTCGCAGCCACGCAAAAACTTCACTGACGCGCCGATTGGTTTCAAGCTCAAAAAACTAAAACTATCTGACCGTATATTCAATCTGTGGGAGATTAATGGATTTTTTAAAAGATTCAATAGTGTTATGCAAATATGGTGATGTATCATTAAATTTTTACAAGGAAGCTATAAATCTATCGAATGGTTCATTAGTTCTGATTGTCGAACACGTTTGACAACATTAGCGTAATTTGCATCAATCAAAAGCGTGGACAAAATGATTTATTATACTTAGCTAGGTAATAAACCTTTTATGTGATGTACCTATTTAACAAGCTTTCAGTCATAAAGTGATGTAATAAAAATCTCTTCGTTTCGGCAACTCTAACGGCTTTAATTAATTTCGGATTTATGTGAAATATTTATTCTACCTTCGACAGAGAATCGCGGCTACAATCTGCCAGAAAATGCAAGCTTAATTCTATGACAAAACGAAATGCTGGCGTAAATAACTTTACCGGTGTCATAAAATTTACTATGAGATAGTACCACCTAAGCTGCCTAAGTCAACTATTCAAAACAGCAAAAATATCTTGTAGTATAAAACATTTACTTCTAAGGTAAAGTGCATAGATTTCCTTTCATTTCACAAAACAACAGTTACATGCAGTAACGGTTGACCGTGTCCAGTTATGTAAGTACGAAAGCTGCATTTTTGACAGCACGACCTTTCTATGCAAGTGCACTAGTTTACAGCCGATAGAAAGCAGGCCCCGGGCGACAGGAACTAACCTTTCGCGACCGACCTTTAGCCAATATTAGGTGGCCGACCCCGGCAGTGTTAGATACGTGAAATACGCTACTATTTCACTGTTGATAACGTTTTGGTCGTGGATAATTTCTATGTAAGCGTAGGCGTGAGCATCGGTCACGTATTGGCCTGAGTTATAACCCGGGAACGAAATAAATCTAGCTTAGGTCTGTTCCTATAGTGTTGAGCACATAGACCGCCCACGCTAAGGATTTACGTACGTAATACGCGAATGGCCAGCTTGTCAATCTTTGTGAGTTGGGTACCTCTGATGGCTTTTATGCAAGCCCTTCTATCCTATTAACGTATTGTTAAATGAGTCTCTTTGTGAATTCATGTCTTGGGATTCTATTTAGCAAAACTGCCACTAGGTATATTTTGCCAAAACATATCTTATTATCCTGATTTTCCTTACATTTGCCAGTCGTTATGTTTAAAACCGTTCTTATTTTAAATTGCTCCATTTTAAAACGGCTGTAACCTGACAGAGAACAAGACAGCCAATTAAATAATTGCAAAACGTATCTATCTTACTTACAATGCAAACTTTTCCTCGTTTCGCGGCCGCAACCTCACTTGGAATTGAGTTTTTTATTAGAGGGTATATACTATAAACGAATATGAAATCTCAAGCCACAATAGCTTTCGCTTTACACAGGTTCCTTCACGCATATTTTCTTATTCGATTCGCAATAACAATGTTTGTGGTCACATTGATAGTCATTTCGTGCGTATAAAATTTTGGGGAAGTAATTCTGTGATGCAATTTCGTTGACGTAGGTACAGTCAGCTTCATAATAACATGAGTAATATTTCTAACTAAATAGATTGCACGTTATAAAATGGTACGAAATATAATTGACGATAGAAATAAACCAAATATTTCTTCAATTTATTGGTTTCCCATCGCCTTCCTCCAACCAAAAATGTACCAGACGTTGAAAAACTATTCTACTAAAAAACTTTTTGCTCACTCATTGCAATAAGTTTGAAAGTGATACCTGCACCACGGGTGGTCTAGCTGTGTACATATTTATTAAACATTATATAAACGTTGATAGCTCAGTAATCACGCCACTGATTTTGATACTATTTCAACTGACTGTTGCGTCCGAAATTCGGCGTAACAATTTTTTTGACTGAATTTTAATTGATACAGAAAAACTTGGTCTGTTCGATTCGATTACTTTGGTTCCGATAAAAAGTGAGGATAAATGTCTGAAGTGTTTTTATTGAGAACTATTTTTGAGATGCGATTTCATTGTGAATTTCTTGAGGATGTCACCGTAGCCATTATATAGCTTTATTATCCTGGATTATGGCAGCATTGTGAAGAAAGTCGATCACACATACATAAGTATGAGCTTCTGGTCATAATCTTCAAACTTTTATATCTAAACATTTCTACAAAAACACACAGCAGCCCAAACCTTAAGATTGGCATTTACAAATAACAGATTTATGCATATTGGTAGCGTTACATTGAAACTTACAACGGAAGCAAAATAATCGATTTCAAATACAACAACCTTTCCACTAGCTACATGCAATAGACACCAATAAACAGTTTAGATTTGCCTACAAATAACACAAGTCCTTGTCGATTCAAGACTTTATTGCGAGTTAGATTTTAATCTAGCACTTAAAACAAGTGGCTACCCACGCAGCCATTTCTAGCTTTAAACGTGTGAACTGTCAGTCACGTAATAACTTGATGACATTTCATTATGTGTGACCATGGAGAACAATATGACTAGTAGAGGTGCCATAACGCATAATCTCTTAAGAAAGTATCTCTAAAGAAAACGCCAAAAATTCGGGTGTTCGGTGGACGAGGAACGTTATTGTCTCCGCCCTTATATGCCTTCTTTTTGTGAACTGTCACTCATTGACAGATGTCTCAAAGTATTCCAAAGCCTCGTTAGCTCACTCATAACTAATCGTTTTAGTCATACCCGCTGATTTATTTGCATTATTTGACCTAGAAGAGGCACTTTGACCTACCTGCATTGTGGCTACTCTGTTCATCTATTCCTTACTCTGTGTGGTATGACAGTTAGGATGTTGAAGTACGAGTTTCTGAGTTTAGCTTTCGATGGCAAGGATGTTAGCACTTATAGGGTACTCGAAATTAGAAGGTGCGGAGGTGTCAAGTTGTTAGTGTTTTGTTTTTTTTTTATGGGTGAATGAAATGTAGATGCTTTTTTGGTCTTTCAATGGTCACTTGTGTTGTTTGTTAATTGACAGTTGGCTGAAGAGCTTGACAGAAATATGCTTTGTCTAAGTAATACTTATGCAGCGTGATTTGCAAGTTATTTGTAGTCAGCTAACAATACAAAGTTATCCAAAGATATAAAATAAAGCAAAAGAATACCATTTTACGAATTTGTCACTACTTGTATTCTATGCAGTTGTCTGTTAAAAATGCACTGTGGGTGCCAATTTGTAACATATTTGAAATACAGTCGCGTCCTTCGCTTTTATCGAGCTCACATACTGATTCGCGTTTGACAGATATCATCGTTCTCTATGCACATTTTTGCATACACTCTGAACGTGCTGAATATATAATAGATAAATTGTACCTCACAAGTTGATACTTTTCACTGTTAGGACTTATTTGTATAAGCTTACTTTTTTATATACAAAATAAATGTGAAAGTATAATCCGTTTCTTTGTATTTTTTGACTTTCATGTTAAACCACAAGAATTGGTTTTATCAAAATTGTAGGTAGATTAGAGGTGCTTTTTCTATTTTGAGAAAAAAATACTTGGAAAATATTATGAAATAATTTCTTGAGAGTAGGACAGCTGGATAAACAGTTGATGTCTAATAAATTGTGCCATAGGTACAAGTCGATAGATAAAACGTTATACTTGAACTGTTAAGCACAGAGTACTTTGTAAACAATTGCTTGCAAATGGAACAAATTCATATCCGGTTATATGAAATACGGGGTGTTCAATAAATACCAGTTTATAATTGCCTTAAAGTATAAGCGAACAGCAAATTATCTAAACTTGGTTACCTAGAAGTTAAGGGGAACTTATTAAGGCCTCAATTTACCGAGAATGGAGTTGTGTCGTGAGGTCGAGGGTTCGAACTCCGATTGTGGTATGGCCACATTTAGGTAATACATTCACAAGTTCGTAGCTAACAGTAAAACTGTTAGATAGCAGTGTTATTTATTTTGCTTGCCTTATTTAGATTTGGAAGAGAATTCCTCATGGGATATAGGTTGAGTTCGATTGGTTGAAAAGATTAAACTTTAATACTTACTCAAGATTCCTTACATACGGCTCCTCTTAAAGCTGAGCATTCAAAGTTTCTCGAATTCCCGAATTACCATACAAATTATTAACATTAAAACAAAATAAATGAACATCCCTTCCTGTGATCGACATTTAATCGGGTCATCAATAACATTCCAGTTCACTGCTCTTGTATCTCAAAAACGAACTTTATTACACTCCATTAAGATACAAAATTGCTTTGCAGGAGTTTTAAATAAACGTCAGTTTAGGGTGTCGTTTAGTATCGGAGTGTAATGTGGCCATAAAGTCGTGTGACGCGGGGGCCCCCTAGAGAGTCGCACGCGCAGCTTTACGATACACGTTATGGCCACACACTAAGTAAAAATACATATATTTTCACGAATAATTGTATGTTTTCTGTAATTTTAATGCTTGTTTTGATTAAACTGTACTCTTTAGTAGCTGTTGTGACATTTTTTATTATTGTTAATAGCTTTATTTTAGTTATCGTTCTTTGCAATTCTTTGTGGTTTAATTTGGTCGGCTCTTGAGGAATCTTTGAAATTCTAGGAATGGTTTAGCAATAGTAAAGCTTTTTTTTGTGTCATCTTTTAACTCTGTATTTTTCCGTATTTTCTCAATTATGTATAAAATTATTATTATATTTTTTATCCTAAATAGGTCAAATAATAGGACTTGGTCTAGTAAGTCAACAAAGGTTTTTTTCCTGCCGATCTCTACCAATTAGATAACCTTAAAATATGCCTTCTATCATTTAAATAAATTGTCACATTTGCCACATTATAAAAAAAATAATATAAACCAATTAATTATTCATACACCATCTAAAAAACCAACCAACAAACAATATACACACAAAATCTCAAAGACCACAATAAATCAGTCTAATCGTCATTAATTCACAATTTGCTCGTCATTATAAAATGTAAATATTTACAGTCGGCCGACCGCAAAAGTGAAATAATTTGCGTCATGAATATGCGACGTAAACGGGTTTACTGACGAAAACTGAATTAGTTAATGACGCTTGTAGCGAAACCGCGTAGGCGCCGGAATTGGAACGTCATTATTTTTCGAATTTCATGCTTATTAATATAAATTGATTTTAATATGTACGTAATAATAGGTCATTTTGATATTAGATTATTTAGAAATATATAAAGATACACATGACATAAGTAGGTTTATGATACCTACATAGACATTTTTCTAATGTTGCAATTTCTTTCAAAAGTTTGGTACTTATTAGGTGATAGTTATAGTTAAATGTAAGTCTAGGCTTGCCAAAGAACTTTTCCTATGATAAGAAATGTAGTCTTAGCTGGTTATTAAAAGATGATTGTTTTGATATTTAAGGACGACTTTTTCACATAAAACGCACCGATTCTAATAATGACTGTGGTTATGAGTTAAATGACGATAAAATTGCTCTGTGTAGTGACTTGTGACTAATTGCAGTCCTGTAATAACTGCTTGTATGCTTATATCAACCACTGTACATCCTTGGGAAGGAACTACCTACACTAGATACCTATATGTTTATCGTACACCATATACTATTTGTCTGTGGGTTTCATATAAGATTTTATTGTAGTCGTCGAAAATACTATACCTTTGGACCATTCTTGAATAAAGCCTATGGATGAAATATTGCGGTTGCTAGATTGTTTACTTGACAGTTGCACTGGTGGAAAAGCTGAACTGATTTAGAATTTATTCAGAACGGATAGATGTAGAATAGAGGTAGATTTTTAGGCAGTTATACTGGTAATTGTAGACACTTCCTTAAGGCATGGCTAAACCCGCTATATCACAAACATATCCTTTACCGCATTACTAATAGTATGTCTTTATACGTATTATCAAACACATGCACATGAAAACCAAACAAAACTAAAGTCACGAACGAACGAAGAGTTCTCCGTCCTTTGTTAGCCAACGATATCAAGATGTGAGGGATACTTGGCAAAGAATGTGCCAAGTAATTGTTAAACTATGCAAATTGCCTTACAGTAACCACACTGCAAACTTTTAGTCGGCCGACTGTTTGATCGGGAGGTTGATAAGGACGGAGATGTATAGAATGACGCATATAAGAACTATCAGGTATTTGGCCGGTTTAAACCGACTAAAAACATTGATTGGATTAATGATTCTCATAAAAAAAATAGGAACTCATCACTCCCGCTCTGGGTTAGTAGCGTGTGGGAGTGTCAGATTCTTACTGACTGAAACCCATCGTGTTCCTTCTGAAGCCCTTTATGGGCCGCGTTAACTCTTTCGAACAATTCCGCATCCCTGGCTTCTCCAACCATTGGCTTTTGGCCCAACAGTCGGCCGACTGTTTAGTCTGAAGTTGGCAACTACTCTTAAGGCTTTACACTCAGATAAAAAGTTTCACGTTTTACGCCTTTAAGTACTGATAACATTGCATGTTAATTAAACAAAATGTTTTGTTCGACAGAGGTTCCATATTGATTGGCGAATTCTTGGTAGTTGTGTATTTCTGGCTACTCGATTAGAGATTTTGTGGAAGACGGAAATTACCGTTTTTATCTTTTGTTTTGGTAAAGCCGTGCCTTATTTGTAAGTTCCTATCTGCGATTGAAAAATATACAACCGTTCACGTAATGGAAACTACATTTTAAAAGTGAATCTGTGATTTATTTTAGATTAATTATGACCACTTTTCTATGGCCTTTGATCGGATATAATTGCTGTATCAAAAGTTCACTAAAATTCGATTAACTCTATTAGACTACATTAATAGAATATTCCACTATCAATATCAATTAGATACGTTTACATAACGCAAACAAATTATGATAAATGCCTTAAAATATAAATCACCAAAACGAAGGTGAAACTTGTACAGTTAACAGCAAAAGTCGTGAGGTTATTTAAATTAATAATCAAAAATAAAACCGGACTTAAAAGTATTACAAATTTCTTCCACGATTACTTATGCAATTAATTAAATTACTTTTTTCATTTAATATTTATATGGGATTCCAATAATTCAATTCTATGGTACACTTCTAAAACGTTGATTAACTCACTTTTGTTCGTATCTGTACGGTAGTTGCGAGTTGTGCAAGCTATAATGAAACCCAGTAGCATTGATATACGGCTCATAATTACTCCAATAAGTGCTATGGGAAGTCGATTAAGCAATACCAATAGGTACTGTCTGTGTTATTGATACTTAATGATTTGCTATTAAACTCATTCAGGTAGTATTATGGTCGCCGGAAGACGCTGGATGCAGGTCGCTTCCAACAGGTATCTGTGGAGATCAAAGGGGGAGGCCTATGTTCAGCAGTGGACGTCCTATGGCTGAGATGATGATGATGAGGTAGTACCTATTATGTGCAAAGGACCAAACATTTAGTAGCTGAAGCGTCGTATTATTTAGCTTGAATCGTATATCGTCGGTAAATTGGTATGTTTTTTCATATTATTCTTTAAGTTCAATGTGGGATCTTTTTTTTCATTACAAATTACAAGATATGTATTTGGATACCATGATTGTGACTAATAGTTCAGTATCGCTTGTAATAAATTTCAGTTTCGCTTACAAATTCGCACCTTCTCACCTCCTCTGAACATTTTCTCTTAGAAAATTTCACTTTCAACAGTTGTTATGATAAGTCGAGTCGTTGCTCTAGTTCGAATGATGATTCTCTTCACCTGCTCGTCATAATTGGAGCGAGACTAAGGTCGTGGCCTCACGGAGTCACGGTACTCAATGTAACACGTAGGAAATTGAAACCGCGAATACCGAAATATGCTACGTACGTAGGGTACCGTATGAATTTTATTGAGGTAGTGATTTTGTTTTGTTTTTTTTTTTTTGGAAGTGGTATAGCGGCATTGAGCTTTTCGGTCTATGAGACTGTAAAAAAATGTTTAGATAGTGAAACCAAAATCGAAATCATTTCAATGATAACAAAATGGTCGATTGATTTTCTGTACAATATTTAAAAAATTGCATAAAGGGAATATGAGGATAAATTGTGTATGAGGTATAAAATATAAGAGAAAATACTTCTCGAATAGGCAATGGGTAAAATAAGGATATGTTACAGAAACCTATGTTTATCATTGTTGGTTGCAATGGAAGGCTTTTGATCTGGTTATTAGTGCTAACTGTGAAACTAAGATAACAGTGTTGCATTACAAATACGCACTTTACAAAGAAGTAGGTAACCTATCTACACTAAAATCTTTCCCAATCTCAACTGCACTGCAATCCTCACTCCAATCTACCATTCATTCAAAATTATCAATTACCAATTAGTTACTCACTCTACACCGCGATTGCCGCAAGAAATTAGTACTTATCACCCACGCTTAGTATGACTCATAGTCATAAGGCAGGAGGGAGTTCGCTAATCTATTACCTATAATAACTAATGAGCAGTCTGTAATGTTATTTGTCAACGATATGTGTATTTAAATTAAGTAACGGTTGTGGTTAGGGCTGGGCTGAAAGACGGGTTTTGTTAACTGCTGTGTGACTTGCCTCTTTAGTGGTTGGTGGGTCAGGTACTACATCGATATTGATATCGTCAATGACTAGCTTAAGGTGAAGTCGAGTCACCGAAATGCTTAAAGCATGAAAGTGATTACAGCATGTTATCGAGACAATAAAAAAGTTAGATGAAGAATATACAGTTTTGACATAGATTTGCACCCAGTTTACCATCTTTCAGCAGTGAAACAAGTGTTACAAATTACAAAAATAAAGCTGGGCAAGTATTTAAAAATTCTAATAAATAGTTGCTTGTGGATAAATTAATTACAGGATTTGTTTTCATTCTTTGGCATATTGTACAGCCCTATCAACGAGGTTAGGTACAAAAAAGTTTATTGCTCTTCTGTGCTAACGACTTTACGGCTGCATGTCAGTAGGTAATATTCACATGATCTGCATTAACTAAATACCTCACTCCTTATATGTTTATCAATAATGGTATGTTTTACACGTATCGGTTCAATAGAGCTCATAAAGTTCAGGTCAGATTTTTTTTTCTGTGATTGATAGCCACTGAAAAAGTAAGCTTTTTTAGGTCTATCTTTTGACTATCAGATTGTCTATTGCCACAGTTTTTTGTATAGAAATCATGGATATTATCAAATGCTTATCACAATACAAAGAAATGTTTATTTAACACAATTCTTTGGACTACATTTTTTCATACCAGCATTCAAACTACCAGGTAATGGGTCCGACCTTGATATAACTACCTTTATATCATTCAATCTAAATTAGTCTTAGATAGTAATCACATATATTTATTGAATTATCGTAGCATGATTAGGTGCAATAACAATTTGAACTAATGTTAATAATAACTAGTGTAATTACGTTTTATATTCGCATTCGCATACTTTAGACATTGTGTTTTATTGTTGGTATAAAACAATCCGAGTCAACAGTCATAGAACTTGAGTTAATGAGAGTTATAATAATGTGCTAGGACTCGTATATTGTTAGTACTGTAGGCAACGGAAAACATTTCAGAGCAATACTTTGTGTCTGGTTTTAAATTTCAACTTAGAGACCGTAGTAATTTGGGTATTGTGGCAACCCGTAGGCAGAATTAGACTTATTTGAAGCCAATTTATAATAGTTCATCCTAAAACTTGAATGTTTAAAGAAACTAATTAGATTTTTTCTGAAATGAGGAGATAGGTAGGCTTATAAGACTCCATGAATTTTTTGTTTATAGGTGATAAGAATGGTTCAAAAGACATGTATAAGTACTTGAAAAAATATTGGGGCATAGGAATACATACTAACGGTAAATAGAAAAATGTTTTGAGTTATTTTTGTACTGTTTAAATCGTAATTTGCTGACCGTACACAAGTAGTACAGTAAACAAAACATGAATGAAGGAACTGGTTGCAAGTCTGCAAATGTGGAGATTACCGGTTCTCTTAAGAGAAGTGGATTCTTGTAAAATACTTATATCCTGTACCTAGTAGTAAAGGCAAAACATTACACGTTTTAGTAATGTTTCTAAGCTTTTATTTATACGCCTTTATAGTGATTGAAATATCTTTCAATTCTATTTCGCATTTAAACAAAATTAGACTTCAAGGAATAGGAAGCAAAAGGTTACGAATTGAATTATGAAGAATCCATTATAATGTATTGACATTAGTTTTTAACCGAATTACCAAAAAGGAGGTGATTATTAGTTTATATATTTTTTATGTTTGATTGCCCATATCTTGGTTGTCAACTAACCGATTTGAAGAATTCTTTTTTTTGTGCGACTAACATTATTATAATGTTTTAATAATTTCCAGTTGATTCAAGTAATTATATTATTAGTTGTGCATTTAAGTGTGTATAAGAGAGTTTACAACTTCAATTATATAATTTCATGACATTTTCAAATGACCTCATAATTGAACATTACACTTAAAACGATGTTTTCTGCAATCTTGTCAATAGCGAAACAACAGTTATACTCGTAAAGAAATTCTGTAGATTATACAATTATTATGAAGCAACCCTCATTGGTGAATTCCTGAAAGAGTTACAATGAGTTAATACTAGAAGAATTTTTATTACTTAGAAGAAATATTAAGAACCTGTATGCTATTGTCCACTACAGTATTGAGTTGTGAATATCTTTGCTCTTTACATACTCGCAGATGCTTAACTGTATTATTTCATGGTTCGTAACATAATATTATGAAGTAATAAATAAACAGTGTTCTGGGAAATCTTTACAAAACTGAAACTGTTCTATGAAAGGGACTCGTTTCATCAAGTGAGCTGGGTATAATATGACTTTTTAATGTGTTTCTTTTCAAGTCAACACAAATTAGTGAGCAAGAAGTATTTCAAGTATTCCTAGCACAGTATGTTCATAGCAATATGTCCAAGGTGTAATAATTATAAAATATTGGTCAGTAGTAATTCGATCTTTAGTACAGTTATGCATAATATTTTTGTTATCATATTTCCTAGCTTCCACATATACTACTTTTAGTAAACTTCTAGCTTTTTAAGCCCCTGCAGAGCGATCTGAACATAGCCGGAACAAATTAGCGCCTCACACGCGTTATTATAGTTATCGTTCTATCTAATAATAGGATGGCTTGCAGGCAACATTACCTGGTGTTGCTATCCGATTGGTCGATGTTGCTCTCCTTAATCATCATTTTGTTCTAAGTTACTAACGCGATTACTTACGGAGGAAATATTTAGAAGGCTTTTTGCAAATGTTGAAATTTATTATGGGCTATATATGAATTTTGAAAAGTCAATTAGTTTAAAAGTTTACGAGTGGCGAAAAAAGAAAATAAAATAATTAGGACATGAACCCACTAAACTGG
The DNA here is from genome assembly GCA_033682625.1 of Helicoverpa zea x Helicoverpa armigera. Taxonomy (NCBI): domain Eukaryota; kingdom Metazoa; phylum Arthropoda; class Insecta; order Lepidoptera; family Noctuidae; genus Helicoverpa; species Helicoverpa zea x Helicoverpa armigera. Next base: position 4,141,314 of record JAWIIS010000038.1, on the reverse strand, counting down.
TTTTATACGTCTATTTTAGCGCAACCCTAATTTCTTATTTAAATTCACACGGAAAGCATTACACAATATTTATGTATATTGTAATAAATTATTTTATATTTAGAGCTAAAACGCAAACCAGTGCTCGACGGATTTTCTAAACAAAACAAGTTTTGCGTGTGTAACAAAAGTTTTAATTAGTCACTGTGACCTAAATTGTTAGACCAGTAACCTGTTTGGTGGTAAACTAGTTGCGTGATTTATTTGCTCTTTAGATCTGAATATGTTTTGGAGCTAATGGCTTTTTTCAGACAGTGTCACTTTCAGTAAAGAGTATGTTATTACAGACTATTTGTTTGTGTAAAAATAGTGTAATGTCATGCATACGTGCATTATTGAATAAAATATGAAGTTCGGAAGTAATTACTTTCAGTGTAAAAATTAATTTACGGTTTCATTATTTTAAAATTAAAAATGCACGATGTATGTTAATGTAACCCATTCAACTTTGAACCAGTTCCATTTAATTAAAATTATAGCGAAGTAAATTAACTTTAATATCGTAATAAGCGCTGATATCCAAAGTTCTCTCTATTAAACCTGTTACCAACTGAAGCGTATCGTTAAACTTTTTATGTGGAATGTCAGTTTCGCATAAACACGACGTTTCATTAGTGAACATTGACATGCGCTATTGCCTCAAGTCCGGCAATCTATGTAAGTGGAAAAACTCTATGATGCATGCAATGTTACGCCCCAATGGACACTGACCTTAATTCGAAGAAACACGGGAATCTAATAAATTCAAACGTTTAACCAAAAGGAATTTCAAAATTGATTTATTTTTGTCTTCTACGAATAACTTTCAGCTTTTTGCGCGACAGTACTCTGGCTGGATGGAGGCAGTTTCTTTTTCATTTATTTTTCAATTTCTCGGCGACGTATTTTTTCCTTTGCTCCAGCGCAAAGCCTTCCAATTTTATTTTTCATTTAGCTTTAAGTTTCTCTGCATCTAAAGATCGTAATGTAACGTCTCTTGTGGACGGGAATGGTGATTCTGTAAAGGGAAGCCGAGGCTGCGAGGTTGCCGGGTCAGCAGTGACCAAAGATAAGTACCGAAACAAATCCTCACAAAACGTGAAAGCAATTGCGTAAAATAACATGACAGGCGTTATCTGTAAAAGCGTAGACAATTAAAAGCATAGAGCTAATCACGATGCCACGCCGTGTTCCCCGTTCGAAGATAAAAATACGCCATGTTCCCGTTGATATTTCGAATAAATTGGTGTAATTATCGCTTACGAGATCCCAAGTACTACTAAGTTGTGCTTAATTGGAGAGGGATCTGATAAGAAATGAAAATAACGGTCATGTAGTGACATTTAGGAGCGTGTGGTGTGAGTACGGGCGGCGACGGCGCTCCTAACAATTAGCCGTGTCCATCAGTTAAGGCGTAAGGCGATCCGCTTTGACCGCGATAGCTTCGTTACCATAGCAACCGAGGACCACACACGACCACCAATAAACTTGGACCCTCGTACTGAAATATGCAAATTCAGCCCTTCGGTGAATACGGCATGAATATTTTAAATGTTTTGTTTTCTTGTGAAATTAATTAAATTCGCGACGAGTTACTCTGCTGTAATGAGAGTTTGTTTTGTGCTGGTTTTACTGCATTCCAGTTCGCTTCTATACGTATGTAATTGTAAAAAACAAACAATGTTCGATCATGGAAATAAATTGGATGGATATAGTTTTTATATTCAAAAAACTTCGACCTCGGACCATGGCAAAAAGTTGCGTACACTATTAAAATATAATAATATTATATTATGTTATAAAATGACTCAAGTTACTGATCGCTGTTACCGTAAATCTGATATGAAATGGATTCCTATTTTTAGCTTTGTGTAGTTAAAGTGGTTTTTAGATTTCAGGTCGAATTTAGATTAGGTATTTTATTTTCAACTCTACAAAATGACCTACTCGTAGTAAATGAAGTAGGCCCGTTTAATTTATTGCTCATACTTTTGCGAAGTGGTGGTATGTTAAAGGTTAAAAGTAAATTGATGATATCATAACAAAAAATAGTTCTTTGATAGCTATAGAAAATAAAACAAAATTAAGGGTTCCTTGCATCTAACACGATTCTATTGTGTTAAATATATACCTAATAATTTATGTGTTATATGATTATATTGCGCAAGACGGCTGGCAGGAGCTGGATGCGAGTAGCCGAAAATCGATCTCAGTGGCGTGCACTTGGAGAGGCCTATGTCCAGCAGTGGACTGCGATAGGCTGATGATGATGATGATGATGATATGATTATACAATGTGAGATTTCCAATTCCTTTTTTCCCTTTAGAACAGTTTTTTGCTGCAGAATTGCATTTGCACGAGTAGGCGTCACCAAGCAGTTGTAATATCTTCTAAATTAAGTCCTGCACAGACAATACACATACCAACATCAGAAGTAACTCTAACAACAGTTTGACCACGTGACAGCGTGGAGGATCATTTAAACACCCGCACCCACGATCCATTTCAAGTGGACGACATTGCCAAAGACAATTATCGGCAGTGGGAACGCGATAAATCGCTTATAGACCGTTATTGTGACGTAGTGAAACTGTGGCACTGTTGCTTTTGGTATGACACGAGTGAAGGTACATGGGATTGCAGACTTATTGGACGTATGGCATCTGGGGAATTTAAAGCTGGAATAGCCTTGGAAGAGGGCGGAGGCGTTAAGGAGAAAGAAATTGTTGATCCAATTTTATTATGAGAACTAAAATTACCGATGGGTGTCATCGAATTTACAAAAGGCCAATTTATTTTTACTTGTTAATTTGTTGTAAATAGAATTTTTGCTTTGTAAGGACCAACAAATTCGTCGATCTTAAAAAACAATATTAAACAAAGATTAAGGATGCAAAATAATTCTTGTACCTATTACAAATCTACTATCGTGAATTAATACAAAATACCTAACCTTAATCAAGAAGTAAATATTATTAGCCCTACAAACCTGTAGATTAAATAAATCAGTAGGTAAGACTAGTCTTTTACTGGCATTTTTACCGAGCCTTTCTGAATCATCGGGAATAACGTCACGCAAAGAGTTGCGCAACAAACACCGTAGCAATCAATAGAGTGATGAATAAAACATGTTGCTGTTTATACAGTGCTTTTCATAAAAGTAATAAATGTAGGACAAATACATTATGACAATATATTTTGGCAATGACCTCCAGACCTATAGTTGGCCACAGCGGCTTATCCCGAAGGGGATGATCGAGCTTTTCAGGGATACATACAGTCCACAAGCGTTTGAGAAAGCATAGATCCTTCCCTCTCATAATCAGATAGGATGGCAATTCTGGCTTTAGGTATAATTTAATAGCTATAGTCCCGATCTATTAGGGACAAATTACCGAATGTGAGCTTTTTTGTTAAATTACCCCTTCATCAAAATTCATCAAACCAAGTAAAAGCAATAAGGCAACATATTACCAGAAATAATACAGTAACTTAGTAATATTTTCCGCATGTTTCGCTTATAAATAAGTTGCGAGTAGCTTATCTAACGGATTTGAGTTATACATGTTGTAATAGGAAAATGTTTGTGCTTATCCTTTTCGCTTACAAATCTAGAACATTACATTATACCGCAATTCTGTCGTAACGTGCATAGTCATAATGTAGGCGTATGTAAGTACTTTTACTGAGATACAAATCAGTGTCTTTTTTGAAATGGTGTGTGGTTTTGTGGTTATTCAAGATGTTATGTGAGTTCGATCGAAAAATACATATATTTTTGTAATAGTGTAGGGTCAAGTAGATACCATAATTATTGAACTTACGCCTTGAAATTGTAAGGCGTAATAATAGGATAATAAACAGTTCACTAGTTTTGCTTATATTTTGCGAAATCAACTAAAACAATTCCGTGATACAGATCTTAAGATTTAGAACAAGGATTTTGGATAAGATTAAAAATCACGTCATCTCTTCTAGTAGACCATAAGGAAAGTAGGCAAAATACCTACTAGAAAATACAGGTTCTTACACACACATTCTACAAAAGATATTTTTAGCCCACCAACACACTGGAACGTAACACCGCAACTGTGATGCAATCTCAAACCGCCGATTCGGAGGATGAAGACATTTGTATAAAATTCTTAGCTCCAAATACAGTTATGCAACAGTGCATGACATTGCCTTATATGCATAGCATATGCTGACATGTGCGGTGCATGCATGCTTGCACGTGTGATTCGTCACTAATGTTTATTGATCGCATTGTTGTGGCTGATACTGTGTTTGCAGTGTAATGTTTGTTGCTATGTAGTGTGGTGTATTGAGTTACTGAGTGTGAGCTTGCCTTTATCCAAAATAGTGTAGGGACATAATAAGCTGACGTATACTTAAGTAAGTATAAGTCAAGATTGACGAAGATAATCTCTGGTTCTAATAAACCGATTTCTGAACATGTCATTTGTGAGTGTCATAAGCTATATTAAATCTGGGTACGGCTAATAGTTTCCTCAAAAAAATGGCAGTAGTAACTATAAGGACACTTTACCCGTTGGCATTCAATAACACCCTTAACAGCCAGTTTCTTCATTAAAAGTTAAAGCCAAAGTAAAAGTCAAAGTAATGTCTAAAGTTAAAGTAACGGTCAAATTCAATTTTTCTTTTACTTTTGCTGTCACTTTAGCCTTGAAAAAACGAATTTGACCGTTACTTTAACTTTAGACATTAGGGTAAAGGCGGGATAGATGCCGCAGTGGGATAGATGCCCCATTTTTAAAAAACCTAACTTCCCATGCTCGCGATTAAGAAACAACCGTTTAACTAGAAGCCACAAGCACCCCGCACCTAAATTAGCCACGCGCCATCGAAGGGTCAGGTCGCGTTTCGCTCGTGTGTGAATTCATCTCCGCGGCGAACTTACAGCGAGCGTAAAATTTTTGAAGGTGAGTATTTGCTGTTGTATAACTTTATAAGTAGATATTAATTCCATCAAATTTTTTATCACGTATGTTTATTGTTTCATGAAGTATACATTTTGATGTAAATAGTTGCTCTATTGTATTTATTTAATTAAAAAAATACTAGGGCATCTACCCCTGTCAAAAAGGATAGTTGCCCTGATTTTTTACGGTATAGGTGCCCCTAGGGGCATCTATCCCTCCATACACCACGTGTACCCTGAATGTATTATAAGTGCTTTGAATATATATTTTTAATATATTTTTGTGTTTTTTTTTCATGTGTTTATGTATAGGTTGTGTATAGTTTTTATTGATTACGAATGATTTGCAGTTCAAACAGTGAAGATGAAGACAATTAACCTAAGAACATATTTAAGGGAAAGAAAACTAAAGGTTTGCCGGTGAAAAAGACTAAAAGAGATGTACAGGATGAGCCTTAAGATACAAATAAAAATAACTGCATAGAATGCTTTGAAAACTATGAACAACCAAACCCTATATCCGACTGGATTCAATGTGTAATCTGTCAGTGCTGGTTACATGAAACCTGTACACTTTTCACTGTCCGGTTAAACATTATGATGCTAAGTATATTGTGTTATTTTAGTTTTTGAAAGAATGATTTTTATAATTTTGCATGTTGAAACTAAATAATTAATATTTTGTAATAAGGGTTTAAAATATAAAAACATCATTTTTGATGATCAAATACTTTTAGAATTTTATTGTGTTAATTTTAATTAATCTGATAATGAATATAAAAAGATTTTAAAAACTGCAAAATACATTTCATTTCAAATGAATTAAAGTCAAAAAATATGTAAATATTATTAATATAATATACTTATACAGTATGAAGGGCATCTATCCCGCACCGTAGGCATCTATCCTCGCTAGTATTATCAAGGTGGGGCATCTATCCATAGGGGTAGGCATCTATCCCCAAAAATTGAGGTCTACAAAAAGCTAAAATCTGCAAAATGTGTAGTATATAGGTGCAAAAAGACAAATCACAAATAAACATAAAGGATTAAACTAGGTATATTCATAGGTGTTATTAATGTAGAACCAATATTTATTAAATTATAAGCATATTTCAAAAAGTGGGGCATCTATCCCGCCTTTACCCTACTTTAACTTTAGCTTTTGATGAAGAAACTGGCCGTAAGTCACAAAGAAAAGTTTATTCTGTAAGTATAAAGTTTGTCCAGAAAAATTATATTAAGTAACACAGAAAAAAAAGCAATTAATCACACTTCCTCCGCAACTTGTCCATTTTAACGACATCACAAATGGTTTCAAATCAAAACAGCATCATAGCTAATAACAACTGTAAGACATTACATACTGCGGTACGACCATACATCATTCACATAATGACATAGTACTCGTTCAGAACGTAACACGCATCTTTAATTCAAATGCGGTGAACGAGACTTCCCTGATACATGTGGGTGAAAAGATCAGAAGGTCTACAGGTATCTGGTGTTTCTGATTGTTGTACTACTACATTTTGTTACAGAAATTAGCTACTTCTAGCTTCTAGCTCGAGCAGAAGCAGTGAGAGCACTAATAGAGAGGTAAAAATTATGTTTTAGGGAAGGGGTCCAAAAATCCCAAAAAATATTTTATCACACATAACATTTAGGACTAGTGGAAAGTTAGGAAAAATATAGCCTCTAGAAGAATAAAATTAAGTGAGTAACTAACGTAACATTTGGGCATAAACTAATTTATTCCGACGTCATTTAATTCTTTGTAGACACACCTAGGTATTTCACACCATGGGAGACGGCATCCCTACAAACTAAAGAGATAAACCGTATTTCTTGCGTAGGATCGTCTTTGTAATCACTTCTTGGCGCCAGACGTATTACACAACAAAAATCCGATATCTCGAATATTTTTTGTTCAAAACGAAAATATGAAGTTTATAGTATCCGCATTTTCTAAGTGGTTCCCTCGGCAGCAATCCTGCTTACCATATAAGGACTTGCGCATGAGTTATCGGGCCGCGGCTATCGTAATAGACTGGAGTCAGTAACCACATGAATTGCAATTTATAAGAGATAGAAATAAAAAGAAAGCAGGTTATTTTTAGTCTTTGAAGCTATATTTTTTTAATTTTAAATCGAATATGGAAAAAACATCAAATAAATTAACTACAAACATATTATGTTCTGCTAGTGATGTATTCGTGGTTCATTTTATATGAAAATCTCAAAAGTTGTCCGACTGTAAATATTCCACGAAGTAACTACTTTCATGTGATTCAATATGTTACGTAGGTATTTCTCCTTCTAAGCCACGACTGAGGACACTAATGCTTACCGCAACCGATTTTATTAGAAAACCAATTAAGTCACACAGAAGAAAACAAAAGAAAGTCGCTGGCAACTCCTCAAGAGCTTTCCTTTCCATAATAATTGCTTTGTGCATCAGAATCGGCCTGACTAGACTATAATCAGCAACAACGCCCCATAAATTAATCAGTAGGCAGCTAGCGGTGCATTTGCCACATACGCCTAACTGACGGTAGCTAATTGAACTGAACGAGCCTATCGACCTGGTATTGCCAGTACGGAAGAAACGCAGAAGGTTAGTTTCAAAATTTCTTACTAGTAGCTGCCTTAAAATATATAACTTAATAGCAACTACACAGTGAGAAGTGCTTCTCAAAATACATAGGTAAACGTGTGATTTTTTTTCTTAGCCTGAATTATCCAACTGCTGGGGAAAGGCCTCCCCATTATGTCAACCCACTTCTCCATCTTCCGAGTGGAGTGAGAATGAACGATGACGACATATAAAGATGGAAAAAAAGACTTTCTGTGCCGTCTTCAACTATATTTGGAATGAAGGGAGGACGATGACATTTTTTTCGAAAGAGAAAATTCCAAAAAATACTGCATAACATTGACATTAACTTGACCTGTTGATCAGTGCCCTTTGTGTAGGAGTCGCCATAATTTTGGCAATATCACGTACGTAAGTCGTGAGTCGTGCGCGTTGACATTCCAATCTTGTGCGGATTACAATTTACGATTATGAAGACAATCGTGCTGATACTTGACAGGAATGGTTCTTTAATGATATACCACTTAGGCTGCCCGCCCCGCCTTTCCTTCGATAATCGGTGACCAATTTTTTATATGAGAAAAACAGAACACACTTACCTATAGCAACACTGCAGCGCATACGTCCTACAAAAATTTTGTCAGAAAATTCTAGTCAGATACAGTCCTAACTACAAAAAATCGCTCCGATCATCTGTTGGGCAAACAAGTCTGATGTGGATGGGCAGCCTTATAAATATAAAATTAATAAATATTTTATATCTATTAAATGATTTCGCACTTTATATGACTTCTGGACTACTCTGCTACATTGAATTATATCGCACATTGTAAAAATGTATAAGCTTGTATACTGTTATTTCTTTGAATGCTGACCAGATATATTCTTAGAATGGGAATTTATCGATGGGAATCGTAACTGTAATGTAAGAGCTCGATGACTATTTAATAACTGTTCAAGAAGTTTTTCTTTATTTAAATGTTGTACTTACTTTTAACCCGTTGTATGCTGGAGCGCAGATATACGCGAGAGACAATCGAGTTTCTATTGTTTTATAATTAGCGACATACAAGAGGTTAAACGTAAAATATACGGAACTCTTTGGTATTCAGATTGATGATGCCGTATGTCTGGTTCCTAAGAACAAGAAACGTAAGTTCTTCCACAATTCTTCTTCCCGTACACAAAACGAAATGTTATTTATTTTTTACAAGAAAGAGTGACTAGTGTCACTATCTTACTCCTACATTGACACACTGAGTTGCTGTTCCAATCAGTAGAACAGACATTTTAAATGGAAACCATACGTTTCCTACCTAAGTTTATTGGCTAGCCATCTAAGTAGTCTCGTCTTTGAGCCCACGCGGCCGTTACTGTAGGTTCATCAGCCGTAAACCAAGAAACATTGAAATCAAGCGAAATCAATTGTACCGAAGATTTAATAGCACACTCAATTGTCAATGTAAATAACCGCAGAAGGCTTTGTAATCGAAATAACGTGCAAAATACTACCCACGATCACTATTGGAACTATAGAACTATGAAACACATTTAGTGTAATTGAGTAGTTATGGTTTAATGCTATTTTCTAACATCGATCACTTCCTTTTGCTGTCTTGTACGTATTTAATCTGTATTTAAATGGGATCAAGATTATATTCATAACAAGATTCTAAGGCTATTTGTTGTTTTATTGCAGGAGCGTTAGATCTGTTATAAAAGTCGGTGGCTTTATAGTTATTCTGTAACTGTTATAAATAGTTATTGCTAAAGACTTTTCTAGTAGTAAATAATGTAAATGACAGAAGTGTGTAGTGAAACCTAAACTTCGTTTATACATTGAAAATTAAAACGAAAATAAGTAGATGCTGGTTACAAATAGTTTCATACATCCATGTTCAATCAGGGAATTAGTAGTTAAATAGATATGCCTCAGTTAACGTATAACACAATTACAACTTACGATATAATATCTATGAATATACAAGCAGGAGATAGTTTAATGGTTCATTAGAGTTAGGTCATTAGACATTGCACAGTAAACGCACGCAAGACTATTACTGTTCACTGACTTATATTTTTTTTGCAAAACAAATTCATGTAATTGGGACAGATTTGCATGTGCATATATTAGCAGTCAAAGCAGTTGCATTAGAACCAAATGCACCGACATTCTTAGTAGATATTGCAATTATTAATTATTGTGTTAACCGTTTACTTCTATTTAATTAAAGGCATTGCTGGAAATGGTAGAGGATTATTACTTAAAAGACAATTTTTGATTTGATAGAAGATGCATTTAGTGGTAAAAAACATCAATGAAATAAAAGAGTGAAATGGATGAACGCATTTAAAATTCCTTTGCGACCGTTTTGCGGTGATACAATTTATTGAAGAACCAACCATAAAAAGGTTTTGGCAAATTTCTGAGTACCAAACACCATGGGAGGTTGTCGGCCTCAGAACATGGGAATCCTCGCGTTTTACGTCTCGGGTCTAAACAAAAATTCCATGGTAAGAAAACGCGCGTAGAATTTTAAAAGATCCACCAAATGCCGATGGTTTGATACATTTTTTTAGTTCGGCGTCCCAATGTTCTGGAAATGTATTGTTTATCTGTCACATCTCCGTGTATTGTGGTCGACGATGTGTCTAGCATTAATTAGGCACATGTGTGGTTTTGTTTGTGCGAAATTTTAGAAGCTGAGCTTGCTTTTGTATGTTTAAAGTTTGTGATAGGTGTTTTCGAACTTATCACGAGGTTTGTGAGGCAAAGATTGACGGAACTCGTAATAAAAAGAAAAGTTGATATTGGCTTAGCACTGGAGTAGGAATAGAGTGGAAGTTTTTAATGTTGTATTAGGTCAATACACGCCGTAACAATAAGTAAATAAAAAGATGAGATAGGACTTATTGAAATGAAAAGAAGATTATGAATAATACAAATACATAATTACACGAGGTAGGTATTAAAAAATGTAAAAGCTTTTAAACTGCAAGGTCAAAGTTGACAGTTATAAAACAAACCAGCTAAAACTTACTCATCATTGAACAATTTGATATTCCATGAACTATGACTGATATATCTAAAACGGTATGTTATTTTTCCGTAATTATAATCACGCAGGCCCGATACCTTATTCAGATCAATAGCTAGTTTATAATGAACACCATGTAGAGTGTGTAATTGCTTTTAGTTAGAAATACAGGCGGTTTTATAAGAGTGTCTTTGGCATTCACTAATTATATTATTATAATTATTGGATCGATGTAAAAAGGTGGTGATTTGAAATGGTAGGTGAAATAAAATTGGCAGCTTTATTTGATTGGCTAGATGCAGAGTTTGAGGTTTGAATGGAAAAAATACATTTAGTATTTTTTATAACTGCCTTGTCATAAGCTAATCAATCCCTTTTAGCATGAAAAAATTACAATATCTATTATTATAGTTTTATGATTATTACACTCTTGTTATATCGTCTAGACAGCCATATAAATTCATATGAATTAATTATTAATCACATTTAAATACATGACTATCATTTCATCAAAACCAATACCATTTAATTATCCAAAAGGGCTCAAACCAAATACGAATATCCGAATTCGTGACGTCACTAAAGCAGAAAATAAAGGTCATTTCATTATTCATAAACGATGACGTAAAATATTCATTATTCATGAATAATAGAAGTGGCTATGATTCAGCCTTTAAATGATACCTAGACCATGGGGTATTTCTACAAAAGCCTTAAGTACTTAGATTACACTGGTAATGGACAGCCCACGCAATGGTGACATTTGATGACCTCTGCAAACCTTGGAATCACATAAGAATGAGTACTATAGCTATTCACTTGTTTTACTAGAAGAAAAAACAGCATTTTACTATTAAGTGTTCCTATTCCGAAGACTAAACAGTCGGCTGCCAGTTCACCCGATGGATGGGATTTTTTTTTAAAGAAAATCTTGGTTCCAATCGGTTCGATACAGCTGATTACGTGATCTTTGTAATGTACGTACTACCATTCATCTGCATACTGATTTATAAGCTCTAAAAAACTTTTAGTCGGCCGATAGGGCCGACTAAAAGTTTGCAGTGTGCTTTAAGAGTGAGTACCTACTATAGCTTTTCACTTGTTTAACAAAACAAAAACAGCTTTTTACTATTAACACTTTATCTTCATTAGTAATGTTTTGATGAAGAATTTTATGAGGACGCTTGCCACGTCATAAAATACAAGATCGTTTATTCCACGAAGTCTGGTTTGTATTCTAAGTTCCTAGAACTATGACATGTGTTGGATAACAAAATTAAGTTGAAAGTGGTGACTAAGCTGGATAAAGCTTCATTAGTGTTTATATAAAATGACTCTTTTTCAATAATTTATTATGTACCTAATCAGTGAAGAATCTGAGTTTGGATAGTATTGGAAATACTCTTCAAAATTATGTAGCTGATATAAAAATAATGTCTCTAATTGCAAGTTACTTTATCAAGATAGTTATAGGTAGCATCCTTTATCTAAATTCACATAAAAGCCAATATCAAATCGAATCTTCAAAATCAATTAGATTTATTACTTATCTGTACCCACACTTAATTACAAGCCGTCTGATCCATTTCATGTCTAATATTCAGTTATTGACATGCCACGTCAATTCTCTCGTAAGATTACATCTCTATTAGAGTACCTAAGTAATCTGTCTGACAATCGGTAGCGGCCAAATGAATTGTTGAAATTATGACAAGTGCATTAAATAAAATTATCATTACTGTACTATAAATAAAAGGAAAAGGAATTGAATATGATCGCAAAAAAGTATTTTTCGCAACTGACATTTAGGGTCCGCCATATTTAATTTCTGTGACGTCTTAACAGACCTTGTGGGCTTTGAGTCTAAGGGTATAATTGTAAGACTTTGATTTATTTCGTTTCATAAAATATAGCTTGTAATTTTCCTTTATTTAATACCTATGAGTCAAAACTAAGAACATAGTGGTCAAACGTATTAGTCAATAAAAATTAAATTATTATATTATATTGTTGCTACAGCTCCTGCCTAATCTATACTTTTCATAGTTCTATATTTTTGGTGTTCTAATGAACTTGAATCTAATCAGATTTTGCTGTTGTTTATATAATAAAACAAGTATGACTAATGACTACCCCTTCCTGGTAGTAATTGCTTTTCTTCCGACATTCTAAAGGTTAGTCAAGGCCAGTATATTACTTAGTTTGGAACGAAACATAGTTATACAATCCGTAGGTATAAATATACTTTTGGTTTTTAATAACAGCAATTAGATAACTTAAAAATACTAATTATACGTTAAACAATATAAAAGTTACAGCATCGAATACTTGTAAACTTGGAATACAAGAAAGTTTAATAATGTTCCGGCTAAGCCTTATTTTCAAGGCCTACGCTAAAGTACTTTTCAAGAAAACTTCGCTGGGAATTTAAGCAACATAACATACTTTCATACTTCCTTATTTAGCATGTAAAGTTCTAAGAAATGTTAAGTGTTAGGTACTCACATTGTGTTAACACAAAAGAAAGTTTATACTGTTACTTTTACATACGTCATATCAATTAAAACTTTCGTAGATAAAGTATTTTTAGTATATTTATATTTAGTAAGACACATTTGAAAGTGTTCATGTAATACGTAGTTGAGAATAAGATTTAACTGATTTAATTTTGTCTGTACTAAATGAGGATCAATTTTTGTTTCAAATTAAAGTTTTTAATTGCTTACCGATTTGGACAGCACGAGTTTTACGCAAAAACTGGAAGCGACAAAGACTTCATTTTGACTTTGACTTTGCATTTGATACTTCATTGACTTAAAAAAAATATCGACTTGGAATACACAATAAACCATATAATTAACTACTACACACACTTTACATACAAGTATATTCCACAAACAAATGTCTTACAGGAATTGCGTTCATTAAGGCCTGTACACGATATACGCACACAACTCATGACAAAGGGCTTACAGTTAACCCGTCACCGGTCGCGTGATAACAGCCACTTCGCCCGAAGGTTACAAAATCATTTCGATGCTATCAGACGCGACCAATAACGTTCAAATCGTAAGCGTAACACTTGTACCGTAACCTTGGATGAACACTAAATTAATTTTGGCGCAGTGTTAAAGCTTGTGGGTGACATTTGAGGGTTTTTTTCTTAACAGTAGCGGTGGTGGGTTATCTTGTTTTTAGATCGAGTTAACATCGGTGTAATAGGTTTTTTTTTTGGCAGCGCTGCGTGAGGTGCGGGTCTGCCTTATTTCTCATGGACACACGCTTAGCTGTTTATAAGAGGTTTTTGATTTGACAATAGTGGCAGATTCCAATCTTATATTATCTTGTTAGTGATTGGGAATATTGCTTTTCATGAAAGTATTTTCAGAAAAATAATAGTTTAAAAAAACTAAAAAACACGCTTTTTATAGAAAAACGAACTAAAAAATAGGAAATAAATTTTAATGAATTTAAATTAAGAAAACAGTGTTAAAAATTTCAATTAATATAAATTAATAATAGTGTGAATACAAAAAAAATATTTAAAAAAAAGCGTGGGGTGCATGGTGTCAATAGTTATAAATATTTTATTGACAGATATGAGTACAGTGATTTTCATTTCGATAATATCTTAAAAAGCACCCCACGCTTTTTTTAAATATTTTTTTTTTTGTATTCACACTATTATTAATTTATATTCATTGAAATTTTTAACACTGTTTTCTTAATTTAAATTCATTAAAATTTATTTCCTATTTTTTAGTTCGTTTTTCTATAAAAAGCGTGTTTTTTAGTTTTTTTAAACTATTATTTATTTTCTACTTTTTAGTTTGTTTTCAAACTATTATTTGTTTTTTAGAATTAAAATTCTCTTTAGTATACAAAAAATTGTCAATATTAGAGAAAACGGCTAAAGATAATTATTGGAAATAAAAATTAACAACGAGTCCTGCCTTATCGACTGTAGAGAAAAATTCTAGAAAATTTTAATTAATTTTCTTACCTTATCGACTACAGATGAAAATTATATAAATTAACAAAGATCATATTTTGCAAATTGAAAAGCCTAGAAGTCGGTGTCTAATGGATGTTACTAAGTTAATTTTGCCACCGACTTCTAGGCCGATGCACCTAAAATTAGTTTTTTTTTTGCTTTTTAGTGTTTTGGGAACTCGGTTTAATTTTTTTGTAAGAAGGTTATTTATTTAAAGCTTTTCAGTGATACGAATAGTTGTCACTATCCATACAAATGGGAAGTTCTCATCAATACAAAGAATATAAGTCCAAACGAGGTATTTTACATATTCAGTTGTCGAGTTCCCTTGACTTTCTCTGGTCTCCATCATCAGGTCAGCTCCAAACCTTCACTGTTGCAAAGGTCTTGTCAATACAAATAATTTAAGCCCAAACACGAGGTAGTTTACATATTCAGTTGTCGAGTTCCCTCGACCCTCTCTGGTCTCCATCATCAGGTCAGCTCCAAATCTTCACAGTTGAATAGTGCTTTTAGGCGTACACCTAAGTGTCAAGTTTTTACCCTATGTATGCCTACAAGTTTTGAAGGTTGCCCTCGATTTCTCAGGGTTTCCATCATCAGATCCTGACCTGATGAATATGGGACCAACTGGCAGCTATTTCAAGTCGAACAAAAAAAGAATCACGTAAATCGGTCTATAAACCTCGGAGTAATCGATGTGTATGTGTAACCTCCTCCTTTTTGGGAAGTCGGTTAAAATGGGATAATTTTATCAAATTAGTGTATTGTCATCGGCCCTCAATAAATCTACAAAGTTTGAACGAAATCTGGCCGTTTAAAGTGGGTCAAAATCGCGCCCAAAGAAGTCGGTTACAAACAAACATACAAACATACAAACCTACAAACATACAGGTGAAGCTAATAAAAAGCGTGTAAAAAAAAAAATTGTCTGTAAAATTAATTTGTCCTACTTTGTTCACTTTCTTGGTATTAGCACAACTTAGTATCAACCAATTGACTTGACTTCAAACGAGCAATTTGTACGTCCTCAATTGCAAGCCTCTAATATAAATAATTAAAACACCCGTTCTACATCCACTGGTCAATTCAAGCGATGTTTTCTTTGTTATCGATTGCCGTCAGGGGTCAATGAATGAATGAATTTAATATATGTATATGTAAATGTGTTGTGTGTGTGTGTGTTAAACATTGTTTGAAAAACTTGTGTTACTCAAGGACGTAGTTTTTAGTCAATACGTGACCGAATTGACAATCGTTTGAAGTCTGGGTTTGAATTTGGAACATAGATATTACATGCATTGAAATCATTGTTTTGTATTGTTTGTATACAGTTGTTAGGACGACTATTATGACCGAATCAACTATTGTTAGAAAACACCTACAGTGATTGATTTCTAGAAGTCGTGTCTTTGAAGTGACTTTTGAACAATCATTTAATATTTCAAAATAACTGTTCACTAATATGTCAAAAATACACGCAACATTTTACACCCGTTCTTGGAATATATTCGAACAAAATTTAACAATCCTTGAAACCTCAACAAAATCATTAACATTTCCACCTCAAAAACATAAATTAATTTGACATTAACACGATGGGCAAGACTTAACAAAGGCGCCGCTAAAATAACACACCGATTTATATCGATATACAAAATATTATTCAAATCGAAATACCTAAGCAATCGATATACTGCAGCTTTATCAACAACCAGGATCTAAGGACCGGTCGAATTTCTTTAATGAGTCACCGCTAACGATTTTCCGTCAGAACTAAGAACAATTGGACATGAATAATGGAAAACACAATTTACCTCTGACCTACATCTTGTACTGCGATTGTTTGTTTGGTCGCCAAAAAACTTGGTAGCTGACCAAAGCTTATCGCCATGTTTTATCGAATTACGTGGCCAATATGTCAAATTCTGTCAAGTATTGTAAGACCGGCCCTTTCGGTCGAAAGGGTCTTGTTATTCAGCTTATGTTAACCATTATTATTATTTTTAGGGGGTAGTAGGTTAGTAATTTGTTCCATCAAGTGTCGATAAGTTAACCAATATAAATGAAATTTTTAACTAAAATTATTTTTGCAAATGCAAATGTTAGTACTATCCAGTTGACCCAGCATACAAAATTATTACACTGTTATGTACGTATGTTCATCAGGATTGCTATTATTTTTCAACAGCCCTAATCCAAAACAAACTTGCGTAAGCTTAGCCATAAAAACACGCAATAAACAAAACAATTAATACTCTCGACCCACATCGGATCGGCCGATAAGTCGCCAAAATACAGTCCGAAAATGGACCACGTTGGAGTGTTTTATTACGTCAAATCACGTATTTCCTACGAGAGTTTATGTGGGTCGGGACCGTTAAAAATACCAGCACACTACATACTTTTAGTCGGCCGATAATTTGTTTAGGCTCTTATATCAGTATGAAGGCAGATGGTAGCGCGCACATTATGAAAATCAGGTATTTAGCTGTATTAGTCTGACTGAAACCTTTTATCAGAAACAAGATCAAAAATCGTTTATTCAAACTTGGCTGCAAAATAGCACTTTTCGAATGATAGGAATTTACAAAAGATAGCCCCCAAAACGCCCACCCTTCACCACTTCCTACGTGTTTTCACTGGTAAGAAAAACACCCTAGCATCACATGTCTGTCTGTGGGTTAGAAGAACCTTAAAAATTGTTTGATATATAATATGTAAACAATGTAATTTTATATTACAGTATGGCAAATACAAGATTTAAAAATATGTTTTTTGACAGCCACCAGGTCAGCTATTGGCCGACTGTTTAGTCTACAGTGTGCTACTAGTAGGGTACTCTAAAGATTACCTATATTACCCTATATTATAATGGTTTGTTGGCAGTTTAATGTAGGTTGGAAACTGACCGAGGGTCAGGGGGTCAGACGTCGGCCGCTGTAAAAACAGAACCTATTACGGCTGACGGAATTGGTGTGTGCTTGATAATGAGTGCCTGGTTTCTTGGAAGTAGGGCTAGATGTAGTCTGGGTGGTAAAAAGAAAATAAAGCAAGTTGGTATATATGTTGTTTTTTTTTTATAAAGGACTTGAAATAATAGCATTAGATAATTTGTTATAGAGACGACGATGTTCGATTTTAATCGTTACAAAAAAGTATTTAGCTGGCAAACTTTTTTTTTTGTTAAATTGGAAAGTCCCTATAAGGTAGCAAACTTACATTGCAAAGTTAGAAATCAAAAACAAACGACAGTCGACAATTTTGACAATATAAATGATTTATTTTCACTTCTGTTGACTTTTGAAGTAAGACTTTTAAGAATCCTGTTTGTCACATAGAACATATACTTGTTTATAACTAGATTTATTATTCGTGGTAGAAATCACAGGAACTATTACGCAATTAACAGAGGAAGTACTTGATATGAAATCGATACTAACCTGCCTACATTATATTGACGGACAGTTAGCTATCTAGGCGAGCTACGAGCTAGGCTGAAGCTACTAAACATTTCATGACACGTGTAGCCCCGACCTTCGAATGATTCACCGTTGATTGCTAGTTTATAGCTTAGTAATTTTATTACTCAAAGAGTTTAGTTAAGACTTAAATAGTGTTTAATTACTGGGTTTTAGGTCTTGAACTTGTATGGATGTCACAGACCACGGTCAGTTATGAAGAATTTTTACGGGGCGCATTAATAAATTATTTATTTAAATAAATATGTATTTACTGGTAAGTAAGAATAAATGCAACAGTGTTATATGCATAATTGAAAATTATTTTAATTATCTTCTAAATGACTAACTGAGGCTGTGCAAACCAAACAATCAATATAACATAGAAAGCATACAGGAAAGATAATAAGTTTTTCAAAGAAAATAAAACAAATAATCATAGGCAAAAAGATTTATAACTTAAGTAATTAAGTAAAAGGAGGCACTCGAGTAATACTCAATATAATTGACTATTTAAATGGCCTATAAATCGTCAGTAATGGGCCGATATCTGCTTTGTTTATATAAGCCGCGTAGGCAGGAGGCAGGAGTGCACTCTCACAGCAAACCTTTTACTATAAATTGAGATACAATAAGCACTAAAATAACGATGATTAACTACTAGGCTTTAAAACGACAATACATACAAACATGTCAAAAATATATTCATGTCAAAATGTTCATTACAGAACTGGAATGGACAAGTATAACAGTTTGCACCTACACGTTGTCAGGTTAGGCAGTAAATGCCTTTCGTAGTAAATATATGATTTTACGAGTAACCTTACATGTAGCGGTATGCATTATTGCACGGAAATATAAGCTTACTTAAATGTAAAATACTGCAAGTGTTGTGTTACAAAAAGGTCTTTTCGTTTGATAAAATGCTTAAGAAATTCTCTCTGAACCGTAATTTGAAGTAATAGTATCACGCAGACCACTTAAAGTGATTAAGTTCTATGTAAAAACTATTAAAATCAGTTAAAAATTGCATGCATGCGCGGGCGCCGCTTCTTCTCCGTACAAAAGACTTCAACGCGCACACGCTGCGCTCGCGCATATTTATTGATTAAGAACATTTTATTAGATTTTTTACTCGAATAACGTCTAAAGCAATGTGCTAAGCTTTCTTGATTATATTTTACGAGTCAAATAAAAAGCGAAGAGAATGTTATTTATTGGCACTAAACTTTTCATGGTTTTGTGTTAACATAGTTGCTACGTTAAACTTGTATGGACATTTTATATTTGCAGTTTGCGAGTATCGGCAACGCGTGCGTCTGCGCATATGGCTAGGTAATTAGTTTCCGAGAATATTCACAAATGTGCAGCAGTTTCAAACGCCCAAAATATATTTGGTAATATACATCTAAGCTATTAAATGATGATGAAAGTAATGAGAAAACAGTACATATTAGAGTTTCCATTTATCACCCAGCTTAAACTCTCAACAATAAAACGTGCAACATCCAATGACAACCCTCAACTTTAGTATTGCCATAAAAGAAAACACATTTAAACTTATGCGTGCTAACGCCTGCTGGTCGTGAAAGAGCCTTAAGCCAGGAATTGGCAGCACGACGGCCCATTAGACCGAAGTCACCGTCGCGGCCTAACGAGATAACCGCCATTGTATCGATAACTAGAGATGGGATACTTTAGTCGATTTTGAGGTCGTTAACAAACCGATTTATTTTATCGAGAGGACTGTATTTTGTTTGTTGTCCTTCTTTATCTTAATGGTTATTGAGTTCGGCATTATCTTAGCTTTTTTGCTGGCCATTGATTTTTTTTATGTATTTTTTTTTGGTTTACTGTGTGAATCAGATTAATTTCAAAATCGATCCTTATGGCGTGTCTATCAATTTAAGAGATAACGACATTAAAACCTATCGATTACAATCGACGAAACATTAAATGTTCGTATTATGTTACGTGACGATTGATTTGGTATTAACCAGTACTTCGCCTGTCACGAGCGAAGTAGACGAAGACAGAGAGTATAGATTCGGGTCAAACACAAACACGATCTCGGCTCATGACCGCTTTAACAATATCGCCACCATCAATCCGTTTGTTTGTTTTGGTATTAAGTAACCTTTTCAATATAAGTATAAGTACTTCGTCTTGTAGATAGGATATCATTTTTCATTGTAGGCCGTTAAGTTCCCAAGAAAGTTGTTACCTAATTGTTACCTTTACTCGTAATGACAGTGATATCGATTTTTGTCAGTATCATCATATCTGCAAATTACCGTCCTCTACTGAACTAAAGCCATCCTGGTCATGGGATGTTTGTCGATTTTCGAAATTCTATCGACTTTTTTTAGTCGATTATATTTTTAGTTTGTCAGCACATCACTACTGAAGTGGACAGAGATAAAGAGTATAGATTGTCCGGTTGTCGGCCACGATCTTCGCGTCTCGTGATTTGCTTTACGAGATCGCCGTGGGCATACATATTGCCTTCTATCATGCCTATCAGGTCAATACTGGACATAGGTTCCCAAAGCTTTCGCAACATGTAATAGACCGATATTTTTCTATTTCATTTTGGAGTAAGTAAGTAACTGCCTTAATCTGGCAAAAGACAATAAAATAAAATATTTTCTTTTTAATGAAAACTTCCTTGAAAGAAAAATTCTTCAATCTACCCTGTTCCTAATTTTATTAGGTCGGCACAGAAAGAAAACTAGATCAAAATGGTCGCAATACACATAGGTGATCAACAAATCATTGTAACGACTTGTCCTTTAAGATTCAGTGCATCAAGTTTTTATGAATCGGTGAGCACACCACTAGTGCATCGTCGTCAGATAAAAAGCAATGATAGCGGGGTGTCGCACGATCTCGTGATGGCGGCAGGAGCCAACCGCATCACTGTCGCCGAGTGAACTTCAATCATCATTGAACCATTTCTTTTAGTTGTGGGTAGGTACAGTATCTGTTAACTCGTGTGCTACTACGACCTATTGGAATAGACCAACCATTAGAAAGAGCGCACTAAGATGAATTGAAAAACTATTTTAGACTTTTGAGCACTGGACCATGAATATGAATTTAATTAAAAAATTAACAATATTTAATATTCCTTTAATCTGGTATGGTGGTCGAATATTCATTAGGTACTTATGTGAGTTTGTCAGTACAGTTTTATAGTACTGGGCTTGTATAACAGTAGAAACGCATATTTAGTTATAATAAGTTACCTGTGAACAACTAATTTCCAGTTCATTTTCCTTGTTTTTCCCCAAGATGCGCAAGAGCATACCAAAACAAAATCCTATCTTCTCCATTCCAAATTCAAATGCAAATAGGGTTCAAACACTATAGGCCGTATTGCCGATTACTGGCACGTCAGTGGTGATAAGTGGCCGATAATGGTCTGTTTCAATTGCGACAGTGGGCCACGATCGGCCATCAAACGTGATTGGTCGACGACCATCCCCGACGGCTTATTGCGTACACTTAATCTTGCTTTGTAGGTTGGTACTTAGGTTTAGTTTTTGGTACTTTGTGTGTTAGATGGTAGGTTGTTAGGTTAACGGTTTTTGCAATGAATACCTATGTTATTTTTTTCATGAAACATGTGTTAAGACGCCTTATTCATAATAGGTATCGACCTCGTCATTTACCTATGTAAGCATTTTTATAGCATCAAACTCTTTGGTATGCCAAAATCTTATTACAATCAAAGTCCTATAAGAAATGAGTACTAAAATTACATTATTATTTTAGTTGGTCCAATTACTTAGGTTCCTACTAAAATTTTGCAATTATGAAGTAAGAAGAATATCCTATCGTCCAATTCGTTAAGCCCTAGCTTTCAACCACTACCTAGGTACCTTCCCAGAAAAGCTTTACTTAAATTATTAAAAAATCCCAACTGAACTTTAAAAATTAACATGCAACTTGAAAAGTTCCCCTACTTCAAGTCTAGACATAGGTTTTCCGTCCCTACCTTTAGTTTTGAGTTAGGTACCTATAACTTATCCAAAGTATGCAAGTTACCATTAAAGTTCACAATGTGGGATCACTTTATGAAAAATGTGACAACTTCATCAAACAAGTTATTTCTGAGTGTGAAATAGGTATAAACCTTACTTAGTACTGAGTAAAAAATGTACGTAGGTATATACCTATACTACCTATCGACCTTCTAATTCAAAGTTACTACTGTAGGTAATGCAAATTTTAATGGAAGAAACGTGTTTGAGCTAGGAATCAAACCCTGATCATCGTTATCGTTGTAGCACTCAAACTGAATAATTTTCATTACGATAGCTGAAACTTAGAACAAGGAACCCCAAACCGTTAAAACTTTGCTTTATCGATACCCAAAAGTGCAATAAACATTCGACCAAAGTAGGTGTGTAGGTACATAACAGCGGTAGGTACCTAAATTGAAAAGTTATAGGTAATAGGTATGTAGAAGGAAGTTCGAAACCACTAGCTTCGCCACAATCGACTCAAAATCGATCTTATTATAACCACGCCGGAGGGAAAATCAATGCTTCGATAAATCATAAAACGGCTAATTTATGGAATTAAAAATTCATGCGGAAAAACGAATTTCAACTTGTAGGTTTCTAACCTACAAGAAAATAGGAACCCTAAACTTTCATACAAAAAGTTGAAAACAGCTTACACGAAGAAAATTCCGTTCTAATACTACGTAAACTACAAAAGCCGTATCTACATACTTACTTCATGATTGAGTTCAAACCATTTCGAATTCAAATAATAAGGTATGTGTACCAATACAAGCCGACCTACAAAAATTTAAATAAGGCACTAAAATATTCAAATAAGTCAGTGCTTACATATATCTGTGTTTATTTACAAAAGCGACAAGCGAGACACAGTTTTAAGTTAAAGCGGCACTTAATTCGTAGATAAGAAGATTACGTCCATCAACCCGAGATAAGTTTATATCAACATTAACTTGTCATGCGCAATGCAAACAGAAAAACTTGGCCAGTAATGTCTACTTACGAACAGATTAACTTTTGTATTTTTAATACGATAAAGCAACATTAAAGACGTATATAATACATAAACAAAACATATTAACACACATAACATTCTATTTCTAAGACACTAAACTTTCTTACACTAAAGTGTACTTACTGTTATCACGCAACAATTACGAAAGCTCCAGTTATCAACGATTATGTAAAAGAGGGCGCGCTCGCGCCTCTGTCCTGCCACTTTCCCTCCAGACTCCCGCCAAATCCCTGTCACGTCCCCAAGTCACTCAAAGTGCACTCAATCCTCCGTATGAACAGTCAAACACAGTAAACACACCGGTAGAAAAGTTTGTATGAACAAATGTTTTAGTTTATGTTCGTGTGTGTATGCGCGCGCCGGGTTGTGGCGGCGCGCGTCCGCTGCGTCACTCCGCCCGTGCCGTACTAGAGTGGCGAGCCGCCAGCCGGCCGCGGCTACCGACTTGAGGACAAGTCGCCTCGGCCGCCGCGCCCGCCGGCCGCCCGTACCAACCCGCTGGCCGCTTACACACATCAACACTACCTATACTATACCCACCCATTCTTATTGCACGTTTTATCACTGTCGACTTTTTGTAATGTCTGGATTATGCACTAAAACCCTCAGAGTAGACTTTACGTTGACGCTAATATCAACTTTCGGATGTTAACTCCGCCACACAAAGCGTTCCTTTATCGAGTGATATAAATTTTATGTCAGGGTTACTTTACGATAAAGATCGAACTAGAGTATATTTCTCAGAGATACGGGTATTATAGAGTAAACAAATCAAGCGCGTCTCGAAGTTTCATCTGAAAGTTAAAGAAGGAGTTCTGTAACTCCAACATCTGGATAGGCGAAGTTCGATAAGTATTTGAAGATTCTATTGTAAAACTTGATTCGTGGAATAAAGGCCGACGCTACTGGTTTTCTTTAAGTTCTGCGAAAGCTTGACATCGCGTGATGTAGGCACAGGGGTGAACCCTACGCGTCCGCCGACTTGCATGTAATTACTCACAGAAGGAGGTTCGCTTCTTTTCGGGGCCAGAGCGTGACTTATAGCCAACCCTCCACCTTAAAAATGTCATTATAAGGTAATAAAGGGCACGTAACATTGAATGTTCGCCCAAGAAAAAACATAAAGCTTATTGCTCGACATAAATCCAATCAGCAAAACTATGAATAAATCGATCTGGAATAATCTCGTCGATGCCGCCGACGACGATAAAAATTAGCTATTAATATGTCATTTGTATTGTAATTAAGACACAAATAAAATATTAATCAATTTTCCGTAGCTAATTTATATTAAAATGACTACGAGCATAGATGAGATAAAAAAAATGAAATATACATAATGTATGCAAATGAAGGCAACCGGTCAGATCATTGAAAGCGACGCGCTTAGAAAAACGTATCCTGTTTATTGCGAATGGGAAGAATGCAATAAATATAAAGACATAAATAAAGTATAGCGGCAGTGTTGTGGGGCGAGTCGGGTTGGCTCCCGACAATGGTTAATCAAAAGGCCGTATCTCATTCCGCGAGACCTTGCCGGGACTGGACGTTACGTTATTTCGATTTCATTTGCGACTTGCGTTCTCGTGAGCGCGGTTTTTTACAACTTGTTGCTGAACGCGCCCACAGGTCATGCCTTGATCCCGGGGCCTTTGTTATTCCCGGAGAAATATGAGGCGAAGTCGGCAGGTACCTACGAATAAATGGGATTCTTTTGAGGTATATTGAAATATCTCTAGGCGATGCCGAGAAACAGGGAGATTAATTCTCGAATGATGAATGGTAAACGTAAATCTTGTTCGTAATTTACTCCTTGCTAGTTATCGCCTTTGTTTCGTGTGTTATTATTATAAATGAAGCACAATATTCTAGGAACAAGATATCCCTTTTATTGGGGAGTTGTATAGGAAGAGTTGTATGTCATCGCTCATTGTTCTGTTCCGTTAGTCGGTTAGAATATCTTTTTATTTTCGTAAACAAGCGGGGGAGTATAGAATGGATTTGTTTTCTTTTTACAAAAAGTAATTACTAGTCACGAATCTCGTGGCCAGCGAAGCGGGTGCGCGTCGAGATTAATTGAATTCTTAGGTGTGAAGAGATGGAGCCGCGAGGGGGCGAGAACTTTTTAGATAAGCCGATGTAAGATAGAAGCGGCAGCGACATTACGTATGATCTATACGATAAGACAAACTAGTGTTAAACGGGTTTCATTTCACAGAATTTATTGGTGTTTAAAGACTTTTTTAAATCATTATAACCTGATCTTCTACTGAATAGTTTGTTACCCGACTGTGGATTCCAAAAATGAAAGGCATACTTACTAAGTTAAGTATAAGAACGTAAACAGATTAGAAAAAGCTTTTAAGTTGATCAATAATAAAATAGGATGACGAACTAATTATCTGATGAATGTTTTAAGTGTTATTTTTTTTGAAAATTGGCCAATAAGAATATAGTATTATAAGACTTCATAATTAATTTTTGCCTAAAACAACAGCAAAAATCTTTGTAAGCCATCAAAAATCCTACACAAACAATTAAAAATTTATGAGGTCAACTAAATGACTTAACATAAGCTTCGGTCCACTAACGTGCCTCTAGTCCCCGATCTACAGTTCAAGCTATAGGTTAATTGGACCTTACTAATAGGAATCTCAGTTATTGCCGGAGATTAGAACTGTATCCGATAAACTGCAACAAGCCTGAACATATAGGTGTCTAAACACACTATGCCGAACGTACGCGACCGAAGTTCCGCGGCTGATTTTACGTTCCAACGTAATCGCCTGATATGACACACCATAAGTGCCGAACTTACGCGGCAGAAGTTCAGTTGCGCAATTTTGTGTGTATGAACTTCGGTCGCGTATAATGTGTGTTCTACAGAATACGTTGCCGCCGAATTTCCGCTGAACTTACGCCCGACTGATATTCGACTGTACGCTATAACGCAACGTAATTTCGGCATGATGTGTCGCCAGTAATTCAAATAGCATTGCAGGCGTAATCATGCCGAACTTCCGTCGCGTATTCTCGGCATAGTGTGTTTAGACACTAGGAGTCACATTTGAGAGAGACCGTTATTCGCAATCCTTGGGTTCACAATACTATGTTACTGCCTTCCTTATTTACTTGACGTTGCAATAAGATTTATATCGACTGTTTGTGCGGACTTTGCTAGAAGGATTGGAAGTTGTTAAAGTACTTTTATTTCTAAAGTTAAGTATAAAGTATTGCTTGTATTGTATGAAGTGATACCTTTTGTTTGGTGTTATTTGAAATGAATCAATCATTAGAAATGAATTTTGAGATTAGCTTTACTTCTACATGAGTTGCAAACCTTACCTTACCTTTGTAAAATGTGACTCCTAAACTTCATGGTATAAAGATATATGTAAACTTGTTTTTTATGCATTGTCAATTTTTCCACCTTCTTATCTATAGCATCTTTACCCTACGCCATTTTTATAATTAAATCACTCCCAACCACAAACTTATTCATTTAAAACGTAACAGGATAGTTCCAATCTCGCGCTCGCCTCTAACTCAAACTAAAACATTACATGTCCCATCTAAAAGGTCCATCATCACTTCGATGTCCGACGCCCGCGCACCCGATACAGCCATAAAACGTATACTTTATCACATAATATTAAACGACGAGGTTATAATTACATGCCAGCGTCTTGTGAGACGGTCAATGAGATGTATTAACCTGTGCTGTAGATTAGAGATAGCATAGGAAGAGGTGTTTGAAATGATATGAAAGTTATTTTCTCATTTATTTCAATCTGCAATTAGTACAAGGATTAGGTCAACAAATTATCTTCTGCTCTTTTATTGCCTCTTTTGATGTAAAGTACCTCTTAAAATAAAATACTTTACCTTCTATGTTGCCTAAGGTTAAAACATATTCATAGCAAAGGTATATTGTGAATAATTCCAAAGATATTTTTTAATGAAAACTTAAATGCAAAATTGCATACAAGACACTTGAAAAATATTAAATCACTTACGACTATTAGCCGATCTATCACACAAAGAAACAAGCTTTCATACTCGTATGTAGCATAACGTCATAAACGCCACCACAAGACAAGTAATAGGTACATCTTACACAGATAAACAACACAGATACAAGCCTCAATCTTTTGCTTATCATTGCTTGCGACATTAGTTTTTATACGATAATGGTTCGCGTGGGCACAGAAAGGATTAAAATGCCGATTATTGATGCCTGTCATTTTTCAGACGCCATGATGAATGAGATCAATCAAAAAGAGCGCGGACGCTTTTTGCGGAGTACGACATAAAAAATAGAACTAGGTTTGTACACAAAATCCTGGTGATATTTTGTACATGGAAAGTGGGAAGGTTTATTTTAGGAACATAGGTGATAAAGATGGGCTCATCATAAAGTAGACTGTTTCATTTTACCTAGGTATGCCTTAAGATCTACTCGATATGCCTTGATTTGATGACGGCAGGTTTTATAACCTAGTTGGTGCCTACGCCTTGATTTGATGACCACAAGCGACTGTTGACCAGATACTGAATGAGAATATAAAACTGAGGCTGCAAAATTAATCCCGCATTTAGATCACTGTTGATTGCAAAGCAGTTAGCAATTTTTTCATCTCGATAAAATTGAATTGAAGATCATTACAAAAATGCACAATCTGCCAAAATCATCGAGAAATCCGTCTAAAAATTTTGCAAATCTATTACATAATTTTCATAATCACTTAGGAATGTACTTAGTTTCCGTAAAATTGCGTAATAAACATTACTCATCACAATCGATTATTTCCTTGTTTTAGAGTGGTTTAAGTGAAAAAATCTATGTCAACGTCTCGTTTGGCTGTAAGAAACGCTCTACAGTTAAAATGTCCGACACATCGTACCTATTAAGTATTTTTATAATGACGTATGTTGTGGCCCAGATTCTTGATCAAATCGTGAGTCTAGACGGTAACAATTGTGTGTACCTACTATTACATATGTATTTGGGAGCTAGCGTATTATTACGAATAGATGAACTAACTTAAAAAAGTGTGTTGAAAATATAACGTCGATAGTAATAAAGGATTTTTCATTTCAGTGCACAAATATTCCGATTAAATTATCACCTGTCCCATCGAATGTTACTAAAAATCGAAACAACTAAAATGTCAAACGTGCCTCCAAAAACAATTAGATCAATCAAAGCCAATCGCGATGTGCGCGCCGTGTTTTCCAAAATTTACGGACCCGATACCAACTGTAGGATCCATATACAGTATGTTACATCGAGTAAATTTCAATCATGTGTCCGATCCTTTACCGTAGATAGAAAGGCGTGTGCCCACGCATAAAATCAGTGGCTGCACCATGGAGAACAAAAGAGCTAGCGGAGATGGTATAACACAAAATCTTCAAAGAAAGTAGGGGACTGGGGGACGAGGAACTTACTAGCTCTGTCTATACACACCTTTGGAACCTACCCTTATTTTCAAAATAAAATCACCAATCAATCAAGACACCTCGTTAGTTCACCTCGTTAGTTCTAGTAACTGATCACTTCTACCGTACGCTACTTGACCTACAAGAAGGCGCCTTACCTAGCTTCCTTATGGCATCTCCGCTATCTTTCCTTCCTCAGTGGGTACGCTGATACATAATTACGGTGAACGAAAGCGTGTAAGTGTTATGTCAAACGTTACATTACGCGTTACAGTATATTAGTGTATCATGTACAGTAACTGGCAGTTTAGAAATTAGAAGATTAGTCCATTTGAAACCGTCACTGGTCTTTGGTAATCATAAGCTGCTGTTGGACTTGAGATCCTATGTTAAATCCACGGTTCGTGCAAGATCTTCACCACTTATATTACAACATCAATATATTTTAATAGTTATCAGTCCTTTATTTTAATATATTTTTGGCTTAACTAATACAATTATGCCTAATCCACTGATTAGGCATACTGTTCGAAACATAAAATAATGTTATGGAGTGCTAGGTAAAACTGTGGGTGTAGGATTAGAACTACATGCTACAGATATAAGATCTGTAAGAATTCCTTTTAGTAAATAAGCTGCTGAAAACCATTAGGGTTCAAGTAATTTCTATCACTATTTATTTAATTTCTATCTATTGTTGTTCTCATTGCTGATTTTGCGTCATATGTAGTGTTTCAGTCATCAGAACAAAGGTAATTTGGACCAAACTCCTTCATTTCACAAGTATTCATACATACATATACAATATCTACATAAAGTTGGGTTTTATTTCTGCTACGAACTAATTGCGTAAACCATTAGCGTTGTAACATAACCGGCATTTGTGCCATCTAAAGGGAAAAGTGATATTTACAGCCATATTTCAGCAATGACGCCAAATTGGTAGGGTCGACTGGACCCTTTTAACTAATACAATTTTTACCTAATTTTTAGGGTCAGACGAAAATGTTGTCTATATTTTATTACTTTAAAAAATTCACATATTTTACCTTTTTTCTATATAAATCAAAGTAAAACTCTCAACTTTAACCCAGGGTTCAAGGGACCAATATTATATGGCCCTGAGGTATCCATACATTATAAAGCAATTTATTTCACGAATGTCAACCGTCTCAGAATAACCTGATTGACTCATGGTATTTACGCGGAAATGTTGACGACTGACTCTTTCACATAAAAACATGGCGTATTATCGTTATTTTGAAGTGGTAAATAGCCTTGCACTTTTAAGAACTCGTGCTGATGTGATCTGGACGACAGGTTTCTAATTTTTCACAGAATAAAGTGATTTTTGGATCTAAAGATGAGATATCATACGCAAATGAAATGAAGAAGACCAATGAACTTTACATAGTTTTCCCAAGCTAATTGAACTTACAAAATCATATCGGTTAAAACAGTATTTATTTTACGTGAATTAAATAATGATTCTCAGAAACTTCTTCAAGAATACAAAAGTGTACACTAAACGTTTTATAATCGTCCATCCCAAACAACATAAATAAGGAGTACACGGATCTACAGAGCATAAATCACAGACATCCAGCCATCTATATATACCTACATAATTTACCACAAATTACTCATATGCAGGTCACTACACTACTACGCCTACCATATAAAGTAAATCATTAAGCAAGGCCGAATCGCAAAAGGACTAATATGCGTAATATACGCGATTGAATCGGCATTTTCCTTTTAGCCTCGCATTCTTCCATCGTCCTTGTCAGTGATACAAAAGAGGGTTCCCACGCGACTTCACAAATGAATAAAGCTGATCTAACCTTTTATTATTACGAGTGCGATTGGCTATCCATTGGGCTCACGATACCACGGATTTATCGCGAGGACTTCTAAGGTCCAGCTATAAACTGATATGCGCTTCTAGGCCAACCCTGCTAACAAATTTACGACTACACAAGCTGTTTTTTTTCTCGTTTCTCGTTGAAGGTTTCTTGAATTCGGATTTTATTACTTTTTAATGGTGAGCATCCTTGTAAAGATCTTTTTGTTGGACTTAAGCTTTCAAGCGCTTTTGGCGCTGTTGAAATCTGTTCTTCCGTTTATTTAAAACGACGTGGTTCTTAAATTTGAATGAATTAAAAAGAAAGCTCTGAGTTAATTTATTCCACAACAATAGGAAGGCTAACTAATCTACCGTCACTAAACATCACGTCAGCCATCAACTGTCAGTCACGTCCGAACTTCTTACACCGAATCTTCCAAACAAATTAAATCTTAGAACAAAAAAGGCACAACATCGAAAATGAAGCGCTTTATCGCTCAACGTTCATTCCGTTCCTTATCCTTGAGTTTTTTGGTGCAAAGCAAAGTGGGATCCATTAAGATAGGTCAAACGATACGCCTGTGGAATGCCATACTTCTCACTCCTCACTCAAATGGTTCCGTCGAAAGGAGCGGCAAATAGTTGGTCCATGATATTTTCTTGATTGCTTTCAATTTCCTTTCGCTATGTTATTTTTTTGTAAACGCTTCTGATTTTTTATGGACGCGTTGTAAAACATTTTAGATCGTAAAAGGTTTTTGTGCATTATTTT
The DNA here is from genome assembly GCA_033682625.1 of Helicoverpa zea x Helicoverpa armigera. Lineage (NCBI taxonomy): Eukaryota > Metazoa > Arthropoda > Insecta > Lepidoptera > Noctuidae > Helicoverpa > Helicoverpa zea x Helicoverpa armigera. The sequence continues at coordinate 4,110,158 of JAWIIS010000038.1, read as the reverse complement.
CTCTCGATCTATTAGAGAATAACAGCAAACTTTTAGAAACTACTCAAAGGCGATCTCAATCTAGTTAAGTGAAGACCAAACGGATGAAGAAGCAATTCAACTTTCTGATCCTTGGCAGGATGAGCTTAAGTTGCCGCGTGCTATCAAACGAGAAAAGTCAATATGCTGTCAGTTCACCTGACGATAATCCGTTACATTTGACGCGAGTGACAGCCGTAGGGCATAAAGCATTGACCTTGTGAAATGGGACTGGTCCACCTACGCGACTCTGGAACACATCAACAGCAGCCAGATATCTTCAAACATTCTCCGTCACTCCACCACCGACACCGGTCCGATTAAACGTCCCACATTACAAACCATCCTAAATAACCCAGAACAAAAAGTCCAGACCACTTTGTCGGCGCTTTTATTACAGGTTTTGCAAGCGGCATCTTACGAAACATTTTTATCTAATAACAAATCAGCGGTCGCCTATAAAGGATTTATTTTAGCTGTCTAGTTTACTGCACAAACATGAAATTCATACAAATTCACCGGTTTACCCATAAGTGGTTAGCTTACAATATTAAAACACTACAAATCCTTCCTTATTCTGTCTACACACGAACAGTTACTTTATTGTAACGATCCATTAAATTATTATTATCAGGAACAACAAAGCCATGAGCATATTGTTTTCCAGTATCAATTTCTACATTAACTACAGTTACCCGTTTATCAAAAACTAGGATCTTAATAACATAAAAAACTTTGTCAACGACCATTACTGGGAACTTTAGAGTACCATTTCGACGCTTTTAAGACAATTTAGTAACAATTTAGAGTGGAGTAAAACGAGCTTTTACCTCCCTCTCGTCTAACCGTCAGAGCAGTCGGGTAAATCACCACTTTAGGGTAATATTTATAGTGGTGTGTATTACTCGTCTTCAAAATTTATGGAACATATTACTGTGTCGTTACGACGTAAAATACACGTGGATTTAGTAGGCGAGGTTACAGCCACATATTGTAACAAATATATTGAATCGGAACGCAATAATGTGTGTGTGAGGAATGCCCGAGGCAAGGTTCGTCTGAATATTTTAAGCGTATAGGCCGCGCGTGGTTGACCGGTTATGCCAATATCTCAATTTGCGGTTGAAGACGCGGTGACGACGCGCACTGATGCAACCGATGCACATAACAGATCAATAATGTTGGACGTGACTTATAAACGGTTCTGTTATGAAAATGAAATAAACTACGAAGGTTTATGTGAGGTCTTTGACCCGGCGTTTGTTACAGCATTGACATTGCATCGGAATTTTAATATGATGAGATATTATTGTTAGATGTATGGTGACTGTTAAAATGCAATTGATGTCCAATAAATCGGACTCTATGATGGTGATATTAAACGTCTTTTCATTTTTAAGGGATAAGCTTGATTCTAAAGGCTCTTACGTGAATAGGAGTCAAGTTACAAAGATATTACATACAATAAATATTACAATAGGGAATGTTAACAGTAATATTTTGTACGATTAAGTTGTTTCATACAAAGTTACGAATCATTTGTGCTTGTAAAAGTTCAGTGGTTTTATTGGCTTGCAAGTTGCTGCTACAATAAACGAGAAGGTACTTAACGGGAAAGTATTTAGTATGTTGTATTGTTTATGATGTATTCCTGAAGTATTTTGCCATCTTGGAGATGATCCTCTCTTTGCGGTTAACCGTCGAGATGCTACGAAAGCTCTCTAGAGTACCTACCCGTTTTCAACGATATCTGTTACCGTCTTTTAGTTAATCAATGTTTAATTATACACACACAAAACAACCTTTTATCTTTTCAAAATAACTTTACATCAGTAGCAATACATCAAAAACAGACACACATTAATTAAAAAAACTTCACAGTTCACACATTTCTCGACCATTACTAAAAACAAATCGTCGCTTAAGATTCGAAATAGCAATAAATAAGTAACAAATTATTCTAAGTAAATCTAAATTGAGTTGGGACAATCTGTTTGGAGTATCATAGGCTAGCAGTGTTATCTCTTGGCGACTAGTTGAAGCCGTTTACAAATGTGAGGAGTCACGCGAGGAGTCAGCGACCAGGTAGCAACAAGGTAGCTTGTTCTGTTGTGTTGTTGTTCTAGCGTTATTTTGTGTTGGTTTAGAAATAATAGGTTTGGTTATTTAGGTGAGTTTGTCTGTTTATCTTGCATTTATTCTAACAATGGCCCTCTTGTTAAGAAACGTGGATTATAGAGTGTCACCAAGGGATGACAAGAGAATAACCATTCGTTTTCTTCAGTTTAGACAGCGGTTCGACTGGTGACTGAGCGGATATTAACTATTCATCAATCAAAAAAGTAAAGTTAATCCAAGCTTAAGCTTCTAAGTTTATTAATAGCGCGTAAGGGTGAACTGTACCATGTGACTACAACGGAAACCAAACCAGAACCAGTCATCAAATCACCCATTTGACGGCAATTTTATGCCTAGTTAGGCTTTGGTAAGTTACATAATGCAACCTAACTTAACAGTTTTCCAGAATAAACAAAAACCGTGTAAAATGCAAGACCTAACTAGTTTTTCAAACAAAACAATTTGCGTTAGAAGCTTGTTCTTTAAAGCATTTCTTAGAAGTAGTATTCCAAGTGCTGCTTGAATGAAGAACAGGTTTCTGTCGTTTGTAATACTGATATTGTTCCAAGAAGCAATCATGATTTCAATTTGCTTGTCGAAAAGTTCGTGAGGGAGAAATAATTGCGTGTAGTCTCTTTTTAACATGGAAATCTTGACAGTATTCTTTTAGTTCTGCTACAGGATTTATGTAAGAATGCATTAAGACTTAACGAACTTAGAACTTGACTTAAAGTTAAAACTAGTCAAGAGAATAGGCATTCTGTCCCTTTAAGTCTACATAATAAAAATTATTTTAAAAAGGCAGACGTAAATTATGTTTTACGTCTGTTTACATGGAGATAATTTGATAGGAATAGAAAACCATTTCTGCTGCTGCAAAAATGCTGTTATTAATCTACTTCGTCATATGTTTGTTTCGAACGCTCCCTAAGATTGGCCAATTCCGTAAAATTGAAGGCTTTAATAACATGATGAAAATTGACATTTAGACATTACAATCTAATAACATTTTCACATACAAAACTTTACCTACCGGTTATTAGTAGCACGATGTATATAAAACTTTCACTATCGCATAGCTTATTATTGATTGTCAATGGACTTGTAACGCCCACGCAAGCCATGAGGATCGCTAATGTCATTATAAATTATATACCGCGATAAAATACAAATATGTTGGTAATAATATTCAAATTTTGCCTTGAAATATAGATAAGAGAAGATGAATAAAAGATGTTTAATAATCTATTCAGGAGTCAAATATTAATAGTTTCATTGTTTTGTAAGCTTCGCGTAAGTTCTTAACTTACTGAATAGCAAATATTTTCATTCGTTTTCACAATGCATTGCTGGCAGAACGTAAAGTTTTGATGCAAGGTTTAACCTATTGAAAGACGTCTTCGTGGTCTAAGTAGATATTCAATCTCTGCATAATATGTCTGTAGGTAATAATCGTTACGTATTTTGAAATAATACCAAAAACTCTTAAATACCACACGATATTACCATCATAACCCACTATTAAATACAGAAAGTACTACAAACGGTTTGCAAACCGTAAACGCGTATGTTTGCGTTAACAACACGTGTAAACTGTAAATACAGTGCCTTTGTACGGAACGCCTAATGAAGTGAATTTATGTTGCGGCTCATTATACCTGCAATTAAGCGCACTATAAGATCCGACGCTAACTTGCTAAAAGCATAAAAATTGTACCTTTGTATACTTTGGTACTTGAGGAAAAAATAATAATAATATGGAATTTGTTTATGTTTTTGTGTTCAAATGAAAAGTTCCTAACGCCCACAGATTTTTCTCCTCATTACCATGTTAATATATTTTACATCGACATATTTATGAACAACTTAACTTCAACTGATAAGATTTAAACACCACTTAAATTTTAGTGACGTTAGTGTTAAGCGTGAGCAAAATTCATCGCCAATTCAGTCTCAACCCACGTTCTAAGACAGTTAGCAAAACATTTACACATAGCCTCAAATTATCTACCTTAAGTGAATAATGTTCGCAGCTTCCCATAAACATTTCTAACTTCATAAACTTTGTAAGAACGAACTTCGCCAATTGTACGTTCTTCGACGTAACTTCCTACAAAGTTTTTAATAGCATACATTTTGATTCTTTCCCTCGTATATTATAAGCCATTGTTTAGTTACTAGAGGTCAACTCTGAGCTCTGACTCCGTAAGGAGTCGTGGTATGCCTGTCCGTTTGTTGATGTTTATGCAATTGTTTTATATTTTTCTATTACTCTGTCGAGAGTTGCTGTTCTGCTTCACTAAGGTCACACAACAGACCATCGTCACTTGAAACTGTACTCTATTTCGAACTTAGTAAGATCAAAGATCCTTTGCACGTGTTAGGGTTTTAAGCCTATTAGTTCAGTGGTATCAAAGTATTCGGATCCGTCGTACTCTCCGGTTCTCTGTGGGCGATGGTACTGGACATGCAATATGAATTGTACTGCGGCTAGTGCCGTCCTCTGTGATGTCGATGTAAGTACGTTACTCGGCGCATCCCTATTCATATATCATAATTTTCTTATGGGAATTGTTTTGCTACTTCGTTGCCTCGCATGATTGTTTTAAGAAGATATTTCGAAGACTTTATTGTGTACTGTTTGGTTGTAAGAGGCTTCGTAAAATGGAGGTAGGAGTTCTTTTTCTGTTGTTGTATTTAAGAAGTATGTTCTCCTTGATGTTACTTTTTAATGGGCTCTTAAATATTCAGTCAGATAGCATTGTGATAATAAACCATTAAGGGACCAAACCAGATTTATAGATACTAAAAAGCTCCCGTTTTATAATATTTTATTTGTTGATCGAAGTAAACTTTAATGATAGGTTTAGTTACACTCTTTAGAATATTTGTTGTAAATTCCTACACGGATCAACCAAACTGCTGTCGTAAATAAACCAGTGACCGTGTCCAAGGCATTTTTTATTGAATTAAGTAACGTCAATCTTCGTGAAAATAGTTTTAAATACTTTGGTTGCTTATTTTTAATTAAGAAACGAATTTCTATTGAAATAAAAGTGTATTACAAAAATAGAATAAATCTTAGATTTTTAAAAATATCTAATAATAATATTCATTCAGGGCAGCGTGGCAATGCAGCCAGCCTTTTGGGTATGATTCCCGCTAACAGTGATGCGGATGAATTTTTTGATGCATCGTTTTAATTTTTCCTTTTTTAGAAGCTATAGCTTTAGAATATATTGTCTTATGTAAATATTCACGCAAATAATATAATAATATTCAATTAACAACGATGATAGTAACATCACTAGACATATCCAGCACGTGATACCTTAGGGTTACCATATTGTGCTCGTATAACGGGATTGGTCTCACATTTGCCCTTCCAATTTTGCACGTCACATTATCCCGTATACACGTGTAAAAAGAGGACAATGTTCGCACGATAATTCTATTAAGATGGAGTGTAAGTATAGTGTTTTCATACTTAAAGTACCTAAGGTTTAAGTGGATCTTTTTAAAAAGTTATATATTTTTTAAATTTTTTGTTATTTTTACGACAATGACCATTTATTGACGATGTAGTATTACTAAAATTGTTTACCCAACAAGTTTTATAATTCATACCTTTACCAACGTAAATAGCTTTAAACGGCTTATTAACCTTAAGTATACACTCCATACATTGTAGCAAAACAATGTGAAACTTCTGTTAGAAAGCGTGCTATAATTATCTCAATACTAATTTAAGCTGCCCTATTAAGTAATGGTAAAGCTCTCCTAAACATTTACCATTTCCTAGTAAACTATTGGTTACACGTTTGTGTAACTCACGATTTTTCAGCGCTCAAGATATATGGTCAGTTTGTACCACTTATCTATATCTTCACGATTTACTGTACAGTATACTGTACGTACAGTGTACTGTACAAATTCAATTAGTGGCCATACTAATTATGTTCTCACCAATCAGAGCCACGTTTTCTGAGGAATCGGATTTAAGATCTTGTGGTTGGTAACGTGGACTAATATTTTATGTTAATGCTAAAAGGGATGGGACTGTTAGCCTTAAATATATTGCATTGATACTGTACAGTGCTAATTAATCAGCAGATATTATTAAAGAAGAGTTTGCTCAATGATAAAGGTTTTTCAGGATTATTCTAAACGTAATTTGAGCCTAATTGCCAAATAAAAGCTTTACCTATTACAATTTCTTCTCAGCTGTATCGCTTTCAGTAAATCCTACTAATATTTTACTGTCTTATTCCAAAATGAATTTACAATTAATTCATTGATATACCAACTCAATATTTACGGTTAATAACTTGTAATAAAGGCGTAGTCCAGTGACTAACACAGGCCACTAACATTACTTCTCATATCCCTTTAAAGGAATATTATAGGAAATCAAAGCTCATTTAACCGTAAACAATCATAATTTTAAAACGTCAACGGTGATAGTTAACACCTATACAGCATGACAGCCAATAAAAACAAATTATTACACACTAGAACGAGCAATTTCGTTATTTTATGGTCACTCTAGTGATACCAAGCGTTAATGGTTTTGTCTCGACAGTCGGCGCCAAACAGTTTTGTCAATTTATCAGTGCGTACTAACAATCCTTCTTACCCGACTGCCTAGAAGGGTTATGTTGTTAGCATTGTTTATAAATATTCTTGATGTGCCTTGAAAAAATATTTTGTACCTATTATTAAATTGCTAGAGAAATTAAATGAGAGGCAAGCCAGAGAAATGTCGATTGTACATTGTTTTCCAGAAGAATATCCCTCTAGTAGGAAGGCTGAAGTACAAAACCTTTAGATAATGAAATGTTATCTGTATGTGTTTTCCCCTTCTTTTGTTGTTTTTTGACCTTTATTAGTAGTTTGAGTCAATGTTCAATCGTTCAAATGCAGAATGTAAATACTACTAAATAGTTCTACAAGAAGGATATGCAAATATTCATGAATGCATCAGTGGTATTTCATTGAAATAGGATTTTACTGTGAGAACCTCATACAATGTAACTACTATACCTACCAATCTAACATTTTCTCTTTCGGCTGTTAGATTTAATAGGCTCCGATATCATACATCGACTTTTTCTCACAATTGTAAAATGAAATGATTGCTGACGTAAGCTCTACGTAATTCTGCTACCCTAGTACTTTAGTTAGGTAACAATTTGCGAACGTAACGGAATGAACTGTAAAATTTTATTAGATTTTGTAATAAAAATAGTCTATTTTTGTTCAAGATAAGCTTCAAAAATATATCGTAAAAATACTAGTTGCAGTATTTTTTCTTGTACATTATGTAGGAACAATGGTCCGTTAAAATGATCTCATACGCCCATTAGCTCGCCTGTTTCCATCAGATAAGCAAAAACAGAGATTTGTTATACAATCTTCATACAAACGCTGACAGATAACGGTAAGCGGTTATTGAATGAGACAGTTTCGGACTTTATAATGCTGAGTTAGGAATATAGGACGGTATAACATAGCTTTTGGGGTACCGTATCTAAGAACTTGGCTCTGGGCCATCTTACTGCCTGCACCTGCTATCTGACTATAACGTCATTCTCTCCAAAAGTTTTTTACATAAATCATCTGGAAACTATTTAATCTATACAAGCAATCGTAACTAGCAATCGTGTTTTCTAAAAACACGGTAATCAGCTCTGAAATTTTACATTCAGTTCAAAATGATTATTTTACAGTACTGCATTGATTATACAACCATCATACCACATAATAAGCTCACACTACCATTTCGAAAAGGAGAAACAAACATAGACAAGGGAATGAAACGTCTCGTTATACAGAACCCTAAATATACGAGCTCCACTTATATGTACTCTGTAGTTCTTCGTAGTTGCACTACTTACAACATAAGTGAAAGATATGAGGTAGTGCGTAGATAATCTGAAAAGAAAGGACATAAATAAGAACGTCAAGAAACTCCAGATTTATTATCAGCAAGTTAGTAAACGAAAGATAATTTTGTAAAGGTACAAACATAGAAATCTAACTCTCTATGGGTACAATGTATTTATAAAGAACTATGTTAAATATTTAAATGTATTAAACTTATAGGTAAACATTTTTTCCGATTATGGCAATCAGAGATCTATTCTATAAGTCACTCGTAATAAATAATGCACCCAGTTTATTAGAGGTACATTTGCTAATAACCTACTAAGAAAACTTATCATATTTTCTACTACTTAAACTCAAAAACAACAAATAGTATCGTATTCAAGTTTCCTAGAATTTCCTTATAATGTTATTTATTCAACTCTGGAATATAATGCGAAAAGTTGTTGGCCTTTGTAATGTGAACTTTCAATTTCATATCAAAGTTGAGGAAGGGTATGTATTTCGACTCTGGAAATAGGTCACATGATTCGGTGCCCAAATTAAGTTAATAGAGTTATTTTATGAGCAGTTGTTTTAATACAAACTTCTGAGTTAAGGTAAAAAGGTAGAGTTCTATGTTTTCAAATGGTATTTTTAAGTGTATCATGCACTTTGAGAAATCTTAACGAATAATGATCATATCTATTCCATATGAGAAGATGCCCTTACTCATAAGTGCTAAGTAAAAAGTCTTATTACAAATTACTTAACTTCTTCCTTGCCATTTAAAATTGGATTTCGAACATTCGAGCGCAACACACTAAACTTCCCAGTGACTTTCGTTAAATACACACAGCTCGTGCAATATCGAGTGGTTTCCTATTAAACCACTCATGTCGACTGTCGACTGTCGACGCCGGCGCCTCAACAACAACAAACTAATGCTATTGAAACGACAACGCGATACGCCGTATTTAGAGCTGAAGGGTTACTTGGACGTACGTCAGTTGCGCAGTTCGGGGGCTAATGGCTCACTGTTTACTTGTTCGAGAACTTCGTGTTTCGTTGTAGTTTGTAGCTAAAGAGAATGTGTTTAAGGGGTGGTTCTTAGTTGCTGATTGCTGGCGGTTAGTACTTAAAAAGAATTCAAGATTTCGTGAACATTCATTTATGCAGTACCTAACTAGACTAGGTATTGTTATGAAGTTATGCTGAAATCTACTAAAAAGACGACTGATAAAGTATTCACGTAATACTGATGTATAACGTAACAAACTGGTCCAAGAATACATAATCAAGTACGTCTAGTGTGAGATCGTACAATAATTACCCCGTCTCATGTATATTTAAACCTGAACCTAAGATTTTTTGCATCACTCTATCATCAGTCATGGATGACATACCAGTAATTATATGTAACATGAATAATCATAGCTGGTACAATTTATACTTTCCCACGAGGATAGATAACAAGTTAAAAGCCAAGTTAGAACTAGTTTTCGCTTAATGGCTCCCTGTCATTGTCACTTCAGTCACTGCATCCAGTTTCCTGACTCCGTATCCCGTGCCATTAAAACTTGTAACAACTTTAGACGCTACAGCGTTAAACATAAAGTTGTTATTCCAATGTACGTCATTTGTTTTCGCATGTTTCAGATGCAGTAAGAACAGTCGTCACAATGTTCAAAGCACATGTTCGGCGGTGGCCTCTAAGATAGTGACAAGATAAAGGCGGGACGCTGTGACATTAAAAATATGGCAATTAGTAACCCAATTTGTAATAAAGAATTGGTGTTCTACTTAATTCAAGGTCTATTGAAAGTATTGATCGATATAAGTTTTGGTATAACGTCCGCCTCCTATCGATTATTATTTGAGGTCAAAGCTAGGATGAATATGTACTTAGATGCTGACTAAAACTTAGTACTGGAACCGATGTAGTTTGAATACAGCTACAGCACTTCTCAAAGCGCTATTGTTGAAAGTGTTTACTCATATCTTCGCATCTACCGAGGAACAAATATTTATATTGCAGTGCTGCGAACGTCGTTGGAAAATCTAGACCCGAGCATGACTCTAGGCAAATATTGGTTCCTAGGAAGTTCAATGATGTGTCTACAGTTTGCGTTTATGAATAGAACAATACTTTAAATTATTGGTTATTCAGATTTGAATAATTTTACATTCTATCAACGTTGCTAATCAGTATAAATTGCAGGAAAAAATGGATGCCACTAAACTGTCATTACCGCTGACTTTCGAGCCTTGATACCCCTCTCCGCAGCTATGCATGTAAAGAACAAATGCATGATGCGTGCACGTGAATACCGTGTATGCATGCTGTATTCACGTCCCGGGCAAATCATTTGTTCGCAATTTTCTACGTCCAGAACAATCTCCCGTAACTGCGGGATAGGGAAACAAGATGGCTGTCTTGTTTGGGTTTGAAGTAACAGAGTAATTTGTGCTCTATCTGTGTTCAGTTAGCTTTAAGCGTTGTTGAAGTCTTTATTTAAGGTGAGGTTAAGAACGATTATATACTTATATCATAGAGGGTTGTGAGAAAGACGTACCTATACAAGAAATATTTTTAAGTTTGTGATGTGGGTACCTATTCACTGCATAGATCTACTGAAGAGATTTTGAAAATTCTTATAAGTACTAATAGAAAGCTACGTTTGTTTAATTCGGGTAAGGACAGGCAGTTCTCATAGAACAAGGAACAACAGAAAATCGCTAGTATTAATACTTATAGAGTACATGATAACTAAAGCAATATTCGTCGCTATTTTCAAACTTATAATCAGAATTTAATGAAGAACCTGATCAAATAATAAAGCTCAACTTCAAAGTGTTACAAACAACAATTTACAGGTACCATAAAATTATAGTTCATACAATAAAATATGGCAATAAACTGAAGACAATCTTCAATACAGTTAGCGGTCATCGTTCTGAGATGAAAAAGTAATTATTACGTGATCAAGATACGGCCAGTTACAACATGTGAACAAAACATTAAACAAAAGGAAAAGGCGGAATCAATCAAAATAACGGCTATTTTACTCTTACTTTTTGTAGACTGCAAATGGATTTTTAGATTTTTTCTCACATTATAATGGAGCACATACGTATTTAATAGAATTGTGTTGTATGTAAAAAGAGTAACTGGTCCATGTCTCCTTTCAAGAATTGTAAAGCATTCTATTGCAGTGCAGTTAATTATTATATGAGTTTTTTGTTCCACTGCATTATTCAACTCGAAACTCAAGTGTAAGTTAATTTCATACAATTTTCCCTTTTGTTGTACACATGCTGGTTTTCCTTATCAACAGATCGTCTTTTGTTTTTCGTAACTTCCCAGAAAGGAGGTTCTCAATTCGTCGGAATCTTTTTATGCCTATGGCTCACAACTGTAACTTTTTTATTATTCGATCTTCAAGTACTAACTCAAATGATTTTTCTTGGCTTGTTCTTTAAGTACGTATATAAAATTATGAAAAGCGTGTCTATGGAGTTTCTTAACGATTCTTCTCTTGAATTAAGACATTTGATGTTCCATCATTATATTATGTGATAGATCTATTGAACAAAGAAATATTTTACTTTTGTATTTCTATATAAAAGAAACGGCAAATTAACCGCCACTTCAACCATACACAGCGTAACTAATAACGTAAGAATATAATCATTAAAGCTACCGATCTCCCGGGTGTTGGCCTCACGCCGCTGCGATTTTCGTGCGGGACTCCAACGATTTCCTTATTGCCACAGGATCGGTTCCCAGAGAACATTCTAGAAGCTTTGTTGCGTTCACGCAATCGTACATACTGGTATTCACACTGGCTCTGTATTTCAAAGATGTGTCTTTTATGTATTTTAGTTGTTATTCAAATATGTCTCGTATTATGAGCTGTTAAACGTATTGTTTTGTGTGTCCAATAGTATGTTACTATTGGTGTTTATTTTTATTGTCATTGTCGGCTTGTCTTTATACCTATTAGTTATAATGACGAAGAATCTTCAGTTGTCTTTGAAGCACAGCTAGTTTATGTGGGAAACTGTTGGGTATGGTTTCACATAACTTTTAACTAGATACTACCTATTTTTCAGTTGCATTTATTTTTCATGTCGCTTGTAACGTAAAGTTAATTAGTTTCTTTATTGACAACACAAATATTGCAACTTGACATCTTATATTACTGATGTTTACTGGAGTAACAAAAAGGACAGTATTTTCCTTCTAGGCATATGTATTCGACATTGTAGCGGTCAAAGGGTATGTCCATATACAGCACAAGATGTTGTTACGAGAACGTTATGTAAATATAGAGCGTGAAAGTTGTTGCGCTCCTGTTCAATTAGACAAAGTCTGTATAGATTAATTAAATCTTATCTAATTGCTCCTTTTACTAATGGGTCCATTTAACGAAAGTTGTAATAAATTGTAGAAATAACTACCCATGTTCATATTCGTACGTGGTTAAGTCACAGATGGCTTTTGGATGAAATAAATAACTCACCACTTTACCACCTACGTAGCTTCTTTTATGGGTTTCAGACCTTCAGTTGGCATTTACGTTTCCAACAATGGAAGTCTTAGGTTATGAAAAATAGCTTGAAGAATATGTGTGGAATAATGTATTTTCAACTACATATTTCTGCGATATGGAAACCCATAAATAAGCTTTTCGTGGGTTTTTCGAAATGTACTCGTAAAACGTAGTTTGCGATACTATTGAAATAATTTTGGCATTCCTACAGAGTGCAGACCATTTAACTATACAAAACCATTTTCAGTGGTCAAATCGCCGAGACAAATTGGTGACAATTTCTGTAGGTTAAGGTTTGGTTATGGTTATATCTAGTTAAATGATGCAATTCACCCCTAGTCTATTATATAAATTAATACATTTATTTATTATAATTTATTGAATACTATCACTACTTTCGATACAACATATATACTAGAGTGCGTACGATTCTTTTAGGTACCGCAGATTTCATACTCAAAAGACCAGTATTCCCATCTTGCGACTAAAAGGACCTAAAAAAAACTTCACAAAAGCCCGGTGTGTTAATAATATCGTACTGTGATTACTAATGTGGCTGCCAAGTATAGTGATTATGGCATTACTTCTCCGTGATTCGCTGTTGGCTAGCCTGCGGGCGTCTAGGCAAGGATGTGGGTACCTATTTTGTATGAAACAGGTACCTGTACGGTGAACTTGTATGACCCTGTAAAATTGATTTTGGATTTACAGTTTTTGAGATTGTAAAAAAAAGTGATGACGCGCCTTAGGACCTATTAAATGTATTTTTTTCTTTCAAAAATTGGGTGCACTTGATGACTTGGTTCATATGGTTTAGAAATTGAAATAATACTTACTTCAATTTCTAAACCTTGTTCGTAATACTTACCTATATATTTCGCTATAGTAACATCTGGCATATTGTTATACAAATAAGTTCTCTTCACGTCTCACTGAAATTCCGATTTCAATATCAAGGAAATCAGTATCCAACAAATTAAAGGCCGGAAAGTAAATAGTAAGAAAACTTCAAATAAGAAAGTTCCCGAACGTGTATTTGGAATTCTGAACGCATGATTTAGGAAAAGGTTTCACTCTGTGACCCTTTGCAAATCATGTTACAGTGATCTGGGGTTTATTCTGTCATCTTTATTGGATTTTTGCGATTTCTACGTTTTTATGGGAAATATGTTGAGTGTGATATGATTCCTGTTAGGTTAGTGTACTTTTGTTTCTACATTTTATTACACTGTCCTTTGTTTTAGTTAATGTTTACTACAAGTATCATTTAGATATCTAATTTTTAGGTGTCAACGTTGCTTGAATTTAAATTCATACCTAGGTTTTAATAGTATGTCAATGCAAAAAAATCTGTTAATATGGTTAAAAACATATACAATTTAGATGTGTTTGTCAAATTCATCCCTTGTCTTTCCCCAATACTTGTTTCACCAGTAAACTACAGGACACCTCAACACACTAGCATTTAAACGCAACCAGTAAGCTACAGGACACCTTTAAACGGTAGCCGTTTGCAGATGTGCACAAACGACCGTCCATGACCAGCACTAATTACTCGGTTAATTGCAAGCCGGTCTTGCTCTCACTTTCGACGCGACTTCTCCGGGCGACGTCCAAACGACAAATGAATGTCGACAAGCCAGCTTGAGGCACACACAGGGCTGTCTGAGTTGCCTTTTTACTTAAGATTAACGGTAGGCGTAATTGGTAAAGCTTCACTTTTATGGTGAATCGGGATTTCCAGTAGCATGCAGTGTTGTAAAGACAGTGCATTCAGAAATGTTTGATGAGACGAATAGGCATCTCATGGTAGTTTTTCATGCTGAACAAGGCATAAGATACTCTATCAATTTACAATTACAAATCAACCCTTTACTAGCTATTATTGTAAAAGATTAAAGCTTAAATCTAAATCTCTTGAGTGTTTATTTTCTCACTTGGAAATCGAACGTATCATTTCGCTCTCAGCAGTCATGCTGGCAACCTCTAGCCAAACGACTGAGTTTTTAATCACAGACATTAACAAAGCAAATTGTAGTCTTAATCACAAATGGTTATTCATAGTTGTTAGTCCATTATCTTAAGCTTCAGGCAACCCTGAGGCGACCCACTGACTGACCGACACCACGTCACACACCGCTGGTAATTGGCATCAAGCGATTACAGCACAACTCTTGCTCTATAAGGCGATTATTTACACCCCAGGAATTTATGACAACAGTTAATTCGCTTACCCGCTAATAAGGTATTAATTACCGGTCCAAAGTTACGCTCCACGGAATACCCATTAAAAGTTGTAAGTGATTTGTTAAATATTGCCCGTATCGAGCCAGTCTGATTAGTCCGCATGAACTTGGCAAATGAATTAGTGAACGCAATCTGTGTGCTTTGGTAACTTTTACTACCAAGTGTTTAGATTGCAGCGTTGCTGGTTCAGTGAAACTGTTTCGAGTAGTTTTTCTCAATAAACCGGCAATGGGTTAAGAAATAGTTTTATGGTGAAGCAGAGATTAAAGTATTCAGATGTGAATATCTTGACTTGTTAACAAAGCATCAATGTAATCAACCCATGAAAATTCTCTCATATAACATTCGCAAACAAAGTCCTTTTCTTGATATCACAAAGTTAAATTACAAATTACCGCTTGGTGTTATGTTGGCAACAAACATGGGACAAACAATTGTAATAAAACTTTTCTTTTTACGGCAACGTTGGCGCTCATTTGTGTCCATGTTACCCTGTTTATTTTGTACTTTTGACACAAAACATATAGGACAGTTATTAGGTATGTGTTTATTTGGGAACATAAGCTACATTTTAGATTAACTAATAATAATTATATTGCGGTGGTATTTGAGACCAGTGGACATAAAATGAGATCCTGTCTGAGCTTCCATAAAAAGAAACGGTCTGCCACAAGCCCGGTCAGTAAAACGTCGTTCTTAATACAACCTGTCACGCATGACACAAGTCTGGCATCCAAATGAATTAAGCTAACGTAACCAATGAGGTTTTTCACTGCAGGAAGGATTGTTAATTTACATGGGAGGCTTAGGAACGCCCCCGTTACCGAATTGTCCACACCACTCGGCTCTGACGGCCATGACCGGTATCGATTGTACTCCGAATGCAACACGAATCGGATTCAATCGAGCGCCAATGTCAAAAAACTCGATAAAAACTGTGAGAGTCGTTCAGCTAGTGTTTGGGTGACAACACTTTAATCGAGTGTGCAATCGACTCCCCCACTTTTATATCCGGGAGTGCATACTTCGACGTTTTAATTTCCGCAGTTTTACTTTTTTATTCGATGTTTTTTCTCGATTGAGATATGCGAGGTTGTTTGATTACTGGTGAACATCGAATATTTGAAGTAACAACATTCGCTGAAAATAAATATTACGTTGAGTGTTCTAACAGTGAAAGTGAAATTGACTAATCTGAATGAAGGATTAAGAATGTTCAGTCGTGCTATAGAAATAATTTCACGTAACCCCCATTGTTGCTTCGACACCGGTTTGCCCCTCCCCTGGTTTAGACGACATAGGTGAAAATATACCTGATCTGATGGCAAAAAATGACCTCAGTAGAGACACGTATTGAGAACATAACTTGTAATAGTAATATTTTTTGCATATTTGTACGTGTTTTTCGAAACTTAATAATTCAAAGGACAATGAAAACTGGTTATTTTATTTCGTTCTATTTTTCTTAGGATTTTATTTTTATCTCTAATCTTAGTTACTGTTACTGTCACGTTCTATTGCGTTATCTATCAATAGGTAGATTTTATATAAAACTGTAATTAATACATTATGTACACCAAACCAAATAACAAATAGACAGCTAGTAGGTTGCTTAGTTACTTTTACTTTCTATACCTAATATCCTAGAAAGCGTTTAAAATCACCGACAAAAACAAATAATACTGGCATTTTGACAAAACACAATTACAACTATCACATCATTTAAGGAAAGAAGTGTCTAAAATTCACAAATATTTCTCATCAACTTTTAACTACTGAAACCGGAGCCCAACTTCATTTATAAAGATCATGCCGTCACTTCATAACGGCTCATAATCTACAAAAGCCTAATAACATAAAACGCGACAGTCATTAACTAGGATTATGTAGTTAATAAACGCTTAAGCAACGTTTGACTAACCTTCACTTTCCACCGAAACAATTAAATCCGACTATAATTACTTCAAACGTTCAGAAGCTTTAAACCTATAAGTGCGCAATAAAAAATTATTTCACTTTGATACAAATTGTTTTATTTCGCTCGACTGCGCTGATTTTATCTCTGATAGACGTAACATCGCGTCCGATATTTCCTAAGGGTTTGGACAGAAAGGTATCAATAGGAGGTATCAACTAGCTATGCCCTGCGGGTTTACCTGCATCTTTAGGAATATCCCAAAAGTTTAGAAAAGCAATACGTTGAGTCTCCTGACCCTACGTAACTGGAAAACACTCAATCTTATTTTGTCTGGTAATTTTGTCACAAATCAAAAGCGGGCTCTAAAACGCTACTAAGGAGTTTAATCAACAAATCCAATTAACCGAATTTGCGATTACCAAGAACCTAAGAGAACTAAAAATAAAAATCTTAGATTGAGCTTAACAAGATTCAATTCTACCAGGCATTTTATCTTTGACTTAAATTGCATTATTTATTGATGTACGACAATTATACTATAGAGCAGTCGTGATGATTTCAGCTTTCACTCTCGGTGCGCGCACGCACGCCACGCCCCATTCGATCAAACGGAGGTGACGTAACAGAACGTATGGCACTCGAAAGCTACAGTCTATTTGCATTAAGGTGATATATTGAAATCACTGCACTGATTTATTTGTTCGCTCGACCGATCTTCAATTATTCGCGCGATCAAATGTCAAATAGTATTGAATTCATTCGCTGCGGTTTGATCTACATGCTGTTTACAATTTGTTTATTCGGTTATTTGGACGCCTACTGGTGTTGGTAACATGTGGTTATATTGCTCGACAGATATTTATGTAATTATGGCTGCTGTGTTGGCCAATATTTGTGATGTATGACCAACTATTTGTATGTATTGTTTTCATTGGAATAAGACAAAAATGTGTCCTAAAAGACCTATTGTTTTTACTCAACATAAATGCCCAGCAACTCAAGAATTAAATGCATTCATTTAAAATGTATCATTATACACATTATCTCTCAGCAACGTAGTTACGTTGAATAAGTCCAACGATAAGGAGTTTTGAGATAAACAACAGTTAGAAACTTAAGCACCTTACTACCTCTGTAATAGGACACGTAATGTTGATGACGCTTATTTACGGCAAATTATTGTTATAAAACAAAATTTAATACGAAACTGATCAAGTGTGAGACGTTGTTGAGGTTTTACGTTCCGGGGTGTAGAAGTTTATTGACCTTTACTTTGTGCTTGAGACGTTAAGTATTCTTTAAGTTTATGATGCGGATTATAATTTTTGCGAGCTGACCACCTGTGAAGCTCTATTAGTGGGATTACAAAGTTAGTAAATGTCCCCGGGTACCCAGCTCCTACTGTGACTTAATAGTGATTAAAAATTATTTTTAAATAATATTAAAAATAATGCGCTAATAATGACAACAAGGTAAGAGCACATAAGTCTTAAAAAAAAAAAAAAAAAAAAACAGAAAGCTATCAAGTCAAACAGATCAGAAGCTACGCATCAAAAATGTCGATTACGTAGAAAAAATGAACGGAATTTTCCAAAATTCCTCCCAATATTCCCGGTACTAAACATCCAAAACACCAAAAAGCCATATCAATAAAACAGCATCTAGTTTTATAAACATAATTCTCACGCGTCTAATTAAAACCGGAGCTCTCGTCGTCCTCATAAAATCAACTTGACATATCTTCAAATATACAGTTAGTCTTAGTACATTCCTTGGCTATCGTTAAAAAGAATGTGCTCGTTAATCAGGTGCTTGCATAGCATTTATAAAGTCTCGTCAAGGAGTAATGTACAGTCATGGAAAGCAAAATGACTAGCGTAGATGTCATAACTCAAAATCTCTTAAGAAACTTGCGCCATAATGTTGGTTTTCTTGGGACTTACACGCCTTCTATGGAACCCACAAAATACTTTTAAAACTAAATCTTATATCAATGAAGACCAATCTTTGACAAGGAACCCGCCTCATAATTTCTAGTAACTGATCACGGCTGCCGTACGCTGCTTGACCTTCGAGAAAACTCCTGGCCTATCTTCCTTATGGCATCTCCACTATCTTTCCTACCTCTCTGTACAGTCCAGATTTGTCTGACAGAATAAGGTCTAGAAACAAGTGTTTGGACATATAACCGTGGACAATTTCACGTCCAATTTCGAATTAGAGGACGTTTGACTAGTGATTGGTTTTCAGCCTGGACGCTAGACAGGTTAGTTGAAATCTGTCTAGTTGTCGCTCAAAAACTGTCGTACGCAACCCATTCATTAGTTTAATGATGCTCTTGGAACGAAAACAAATTGGAGCGGAACAAATTGGTGCTTTAAGGAGTCTATGAGTTGTAGAAAGGTGCTTTTTAAGGCGTTAATGGTGAGAGATATGGGTTTTGTGACTCGTTTATGGTTCGAAACTGTGTTTTACGTAGTTAGGGACTGTTGTTGTTTGTAATAAGTTTTGGAAGCCTCAAGATCCTGCAGATACTATCAGGGGTAAAGAGGACAAGTGCCTATTAATTTATTTGTATTACGTAATGATTATTGTATCAAGCATGTTATTAATACTATACCTTGTGTAATTTCGACGATACAAACCCAAAATGTCATACACTCGCAAGCTAGCATACCTAAACTAGACTATTTTACGCAAACGCAATTAAATCCGTGTATAATTCAAGCGCCAGGTAACATTAACATATCACGGTTCAAAGTTCAACATATACACTGACATTTTCTAACTAAGCCAAATATAACAGGAATAATAAATTGGTTTAACCGCACACCTTGTTTTATTTATAGTGAAGTTTTAAGAGAAATTGTTGGTGTCAAAATGCATAACATGTGGCTAATATTCCTTGAAAGGTTAGGTGGAACTGTGTGACATATGTACAAAAGTGTATTTTTATTTATTGCGAGTTGGCCAACTCGCAATAAATTGGCATTAAACCCCTAAAGATGCACACTGTGGGTAAGTATAAACAGAGACAGAAATTTTAGTCAGACATTTTGCTGAAAAAAGAACACTGTGTGTACTTTAATGAGTACAGTACGGTAGAATTGTACGCTTAATATTTCCAAATTCTATATTTTAGTGTTAAATCTCATTAAATAGAGTACCAATAATCCGGCATAAATCAGTATCTATAATCCATAATGTAAAGTCCAAATAATGAGGCATTTCTGATATGAAACAATGGGAGCTTCGAAAAATTTACTATATAATATAATTTCATAATTCCCTGTAACAATAGACAGTTCTATAGGTTCGACCTAAATTCCTTGCCCTTAAACGAACGTAAACGTAATAATTTGCTCTAAAAACGTTATCGATTACTCATCAAACGAGGGAAGCGATAAAAAGTAGTAAAGATATAAATAAATCAGAACCCCAATATTTCACGAATCTGTTCAGCGTTCAGCACTATCAATTAATCATACCAGCTTTCGGGAAACATCGGGTAAGCTCGGCTACCTTCGGGCATAGGATAGTGAGTTTAGCCCACGGAGGAAGGAAAGATACCGGAGATGCCTTAAGGTAGGTAGGACAGGCGCACTTGTAGGTCAAGCAACGTACGGTAGCAGTTACTAGAACTAACGAGACGTTTGGTTTCCTTGTTAACCTGTCAAAGATTGGTATCGATTGATTGGTGATTTTATTTGAAAATAATGGGCAAGTTCTTCGTCCCCCGAACACTCGTATTTTGGCGACGCTGCTTTCTTAGGAGCTCTTGCGTTATGTCATCTCCGCTAGTCATTTTGTTTTCCATGGTTTAGTCCGTTTAGCCTCACCGGTAATGTAGACCTGACAGGCCTTCCAATTTCCTCGAACTCGCCTTACTAACGTCAGCACATTTATCAAAAGAATCAGTTGATATTTTTGGATATTATTTTCTTAGAACGTACTTGTTTTGGGAATTCATTTGACGTAGATAAGATTTATGCTGGTGATTAAAGCTGGTTTGGTTACAACTACTGTTAAGTAATGAAATATTACCTGAATAATTAAAGCTAGGTTTATTAGTTACTAAAAGTGTTGATATAGCAAGGGAAACTCCCAGAAAGACTGTTATTATTTATTTATAACGTGAAGTCATAATTGCATTCAATAAACTTCTAGCTACTTCAACTTAAGATCCCATTAAATCAATAAACCACTGCAAAATATAAACGAACATCAATTCACAGCAGTATACAACTGACATTCAAAATCTGTGCCCAATAAATAATAGGTACCTCAGTTAATAATTTAATATACAAATAACGTGTTAAAATAACTGAACAAGCTCCCTTACTTGATCTTAAAAGTCAGTGGTTGGCATTCATTACCGCAATTACTAAAGACGTGACACATCCGCTGGCGTTACATAAACCAACTATATTTTTTGCTGTCACTGTTTAGGTAAATTGAGAAAGACCTGCTTTACCTCTAGTGGTCTAGTGATGGGTATGTGAATTAGCTACATTTTTAAACTGGAAACTGATGCCAGTATCCGTTAATGAAAAGAAAATATTTTTTTCTTGAAAATGTGTTTAGAAGTTTGACGTTCGCATTTCTCAAATAATGAATCAACAAAATAGAGCAATAATAAATTAACTATTTATTTACATTATTTATTTTTAATTACATTTAAATCTATTAACTCCTTGTATGTCACTAATTATAAAACAATTGAAAATCAATTGTGTCTCGCGTATACCTGCGCTCCGACATACAAAGGGTTAAAATAGTTACTACTATACAGAAATCACCACTCTATCACTATAGGTACATGTAAACTGATAATATGATTAATACATAAAACGCTAAAATATCTACTAAACACTGGTACTTAAGGTCCTTAACATTACCACCCAGCGTTTCAGGAAGCAAGTCGATCCGGTCTGTAATTACAACACCAAAGGGAGTTCATATCCTTATCTGAACCCAAAGAATATCAAAGGAGTGTTATATAGAGCTTCATGGTTCTATGGTTCTATTTTGGGTATGTTTATAAAGGATATTCTGCATTTCCCTTTCTGTCCGCTCTGGGGTGTAATGTCATGAGCTTATCTTTTGTTTTTTTAGCGGCTGTAATGCTGGTACTAATCGACTTCCCCCTCAGAGGAAGGAAAGACGAGCGGAGAAGCCTTAAGGCAGGTGGGTCAAGCGACTTGTTCTAAGTCAACTAAGTATGATGAGCGTCAAATATTAGCCACAGCTGTCTTGGATTTTTGTGAACCTTTGTTTTATTTATTTGTTTACATTGTTTTATTTATGAAAATGATCTGGTGTCAAATAATTATGGACAGTAGCAGTTTTTATAAATTATTATTCTATGTCTATTCAAATTTATTGACGCATATAAGTCAGAAAACATTTCGATACCTTGTGTAACCTAAAGAATAAAAATACTGTGCCCAAGTTTCTTTAAGTAAAAACCAAAATGCAAATAAGTTCCTTGGTTTCAGAAATTAGTTAATTCAGAAACAACCTTAACTAACAAAGTCCAAACTTATTTAAGTTTAGTCATAATTTACAAACGTTGTTCTGTATAATTAAGTAAAAGTTGCCACCCATCCTATAACAGCTTACTTAGGTACTAAATTGCTCACGACAGCGATCAACTTAATTCAGTAACACTATATTTAGAGAAATAATTTTAACAACAAAATGGACAGTAACAACTGGGTAAGTAACTTGCTAAATTAATTTTATCAGTAGATATATGCCAGTGCCATTCATTCTAATAATATCCTGGCGCATGCCATACCCAGGACACGACAAAAGTATTTCACAGTAGACTAACTAAAATCAAAGTCACAGATTTACTTCTTCTCAACTTAGTAATGCAAGGAAAAATCTTCTTCTTGTGTTGTTTGTAAAGAAAATGATTTACTTGAATTGGTCGTAAGAATTACGTCAGAGTACAATCATAGTATGCAAAAATGTGTGTGTTGTGACTCTGTATATAAAACTGTAGTACCCGGTTGTTATCAATACTTCCTAGTAGTTTTCAAGAGAAATACGCAATATTTTAACTTATTCAAATAGCCCTTCGAAGGAAAAAGGCGTGTATACGATGTCAAGTAATTCTTCTGTATATGGGCATTCTGTAGCCTAACCCAAATGTGACACACTTACATACGCAAAGCAATCATTATGGCAATTCTCCGACACATATCGAGGTCGCCAGACAATATGAAGCAGTAAGCCCACGTTTATTTGAAACAGTTAAAGTATCTGCACACTGGCAACTTAGTAGTCGGCTGACAGTTGACGGTCGTTTAAAAAAAATATTGTGAGACAATCTTGATTCTTATCAAAGTTTGAAATCGGTCTGATACCGGCTAAATACTTCACCTTAGTAATGTGCGTACTACCATTCATCGGCATACTAATTTAACTAGCTCAAATCTACTATATGCCCAAATCCAGTCTTTCTGACACAGCTAACCTCATCTTTGCGTACTGCCGTTCATCTTTATACTGATTTATGAGCCCAAACAAACTGTCCGCCGACTAAAAGTTTACAGTGTGTGTTTACTCTGACAGCCAGAATTGTTATTTGTCTCTATCTGTGGCTATAAAACATACCTGATGTACGACTTTTCGTATCAATAAAAGCCAGAGTGCCAGTAAATTGTGTACTTCGCAGTTGCACGCTGATGGCGTGTGTAAGTGTAAGCTAGACTTTTTGATGTGAATGAATAATCTATGAGAGAGGTGAATGAAGGATTAAATAGTCCACAAATATATAATTTTATATTATATTTAAAAGAGGATTTTTTTACTTTATGTTTTAACTCAAAAACTACTGGATTGATTTTTTTATTCTTACACCTGCTTATGCTTCCTTATTCTTAAATAATATAGGTTGTATTTTGGTACGTTAAAATAATTCCTCTGGGATACTAGTTCTGGGAAACTGCGAGAAATAGTCATAATATGGCCTATTTTGACTACTGACTACATGTATATTTACTTCCGAAGCTTAATTCAACAATCACATAATATCGAGCATACTCTTTATGATACCGACACCTAAGTTAAGTTATCGATTAAATGCCAGGAATAAGACGCAAACCGCAAGCAAATAAAATGTACATAAAAAACCTGTGGTGCCTTTAAATCAGTCCTCCGAGAACTTTTTGCTCACCATTACGGTCTCAGCTATTAACGCAAATGACTTAACTTTTACCTTAATTAGTTTATCCATTTAATTCTGTCATTAACCTAATAGTGCAACTTAGGGGAGGACAGAAAAGGGGAAGAGTACGGGATATACTGTGATTAAAATCCTTTGTTTTTATTTTTAATTAGAACAAGCAGTGTAGAAATCAATAAAGAAATATTTTTAGAAAGAAGGGGCTCAAAATAATATATCACATTTATTAGTATTTGTTTTCCTCATCTCTTCAATAGCTCCAAAGAAATCGACCATATCAGTATGCAGTCCACACAATCCTTCACAACATCATATTTGCTTAGGACGCTTAATAATACATGAAACAGGCCGAAAATACGCACAGACTAAACGGGAATCGGCCATATTTTAAACGAATAGCAGTATTTAATCCTAGATATCATGTAAGAGATTAGAACAAGGCTCCAATCTAAAGATATCCTTGTAGGGCCCTAGCTCGGCGGGGGCCGGGCATACCTGGTTCACTGTTAACGAAGTAAGAAGCATTAATATTGAATAGACGATATGTCGGCGCAAGATTCTGTGTTTATAATTTAATAGAGAATTCTGGTAGGTACTTCCTTGTGAATTTTGAATTTGATGAGAGGTTTTTGTAAGTTGATTTGTTGGATTTACTTTATTTTAGGGAATAATTTATTAATCTTCTAAAATATAATTTAGATCATCATCCTCCGAGCCTTTTCCCAAACTATGTTGGGGTCGGCTTCCAGTCTAACCGGATTCAGCTGAGTACCAGTGCTTTACAAGAAGCGACTGCCTATCTGACCTCCTCAACCCAGTTACCCGGGCAACCCGATACCCCTTGGTTAGACTGGTGTCAGACTTACTGGCTTCTGACTACCCGTAACGACTGCCAAGGATGTTCAATGACAGCCGGGACCTACAGTTTAACGTGCCATCCGAAACACAGTCATTGGCGTCTAAGATATACTTAGAAAGTACATACAAACTTAGAAAAGTTGCATTGGTACTTGCCTGACCTGGAATCGAACCCGCGCCCTCATACTCGAGAGGTTGGTTCTTTGCCCACTAGGCCACCACGACTTTTTTCTAAAATATAATTTAGATAATCAAACTATATAAAATTATCAATTTTACATATTTTGCAATATACAATATTAAGTGTTGCGTCTTTTTACTCACGTCTTTCACACACAAGAAAGCTAATATATCTATTGTAAAAGCTCTTGCGACTCAAACACCAAAAAAGGATTACAGAGGGCAAACATAGAAGGACTCAATCACATATTATATGGACATACTATTGATTGTTAGTTTAGATAAATGACCAATATATATGTATTTATGTATCCCCACGGCGCTCCTTGTAAGAATAAGCTGTTATCCAATTTAATAGAAGACAAGTAATAGTTACTTTCCTATACAATAAAACTAGAAGAGCTTAGAATAAAAAAACATGGATGGTAACTTAGGAGCTAGAACAATAAAATAACAATGCTGACGTATTATTTACGACAAGGGAATCGTTTAAGAAAAATCATAAAGTTTCATGACTAAAAGTTCGTCTTTTGTTTAGGTTTTATAATTTACTTTACTGGTATAATATTATTGGTCAAAATATAATTCAGTCAGGCTTAAATAAAAATTACTCTTTTGTAAAGAATTAATAGGAATCTTAAGCACAAATTAAATCAAGCAGAAACTTTTTCAAATAGTTCTTTGTTTGAAAACCTGTGTACCAAAACTTGGGTAAGACTAAAAACTTCTTAAAAATTAAAACACGGCTTAAAAGATGTTTAATACCAAACTTAAATATTCTGAGAAACATGATTAATCAATTACCTACCTTAGAGCTTTTTGTATACTTTCAGTTTTTTACTTTATAGAACCGTCTAAAAATATTCCGAGCCAACGTCGCTAACAATTCCTTCAGAACTTCCCACTTTGAAATATTGAAGTTGTTCAACTATTCGAGCCAAGTGAAAAGTTCGCAAGTATCTTAGGAACTGAAGATTCTACCATACGATATCATACGGAGGCTTATAAGGGTGAATTTTAAACCTTTTTTGTAGGCCCATAAATTGTTGGATGGATCACACAATATTGTACCTACAAAGGAGACGCTGTATTTCAATGGAAATGACGAACTTCAAATAGATTGAGATGAAATTGATAGAGTTTTATGAAATATTAATAGTAAAGCTAAGTATGGGCTTCGTAGAATGTTTTGGCATGTTCACCCAACAGAAACACTTCTCGCTTAAAAAATTGTTTGAATCGCCAGTTTCATCAGTGTTACGATAAGTAGGCATGGAACCTATTATTCGTTAATTTTATAAGAAGTAAAATGCGTTATCATCATCTACCCAGCCTTACCTAATAATAGTAAATAAATAGCTACAAAAGATTTTCGCAGGCATTCTCTCGAAAAGAGCACAAATCTATTGCATAATATACCCTTTCAAACAATACCCACACACCCACACTTTGCTTAACCAACACAAACATTTAAACACTCAACAGCGTAATTCACCCAATAAAACAATAAGTTTTCGCACAAAACCCACGCACTTTAAATTATTATTACTGTTGAATTTCATTACTTCGTCTACGTGAGCCATTCATTCAGGGAATGGACTGTCTTGGTTCCAATTCAATTACTGGATCGTGCTAATCATAATTCTATTATCTAAAACACGAAGTATTTTAAGGTCTGTACACATTACTACGTGACGGCGATTACGACAATTTTCGTCCATTGTAGAACCGTGCTTACTCGTAAACTCAGTCGTTTACTTAATGCTGGGGCGTTTGTGATAATGCCAGGATTAGCTATCTTAAAGTACGGTTTTTGAGTACTTAACGGTGTTAAAATTCATGTTCATTCAGTTTGTTGTTGATATTTTTGAAAAGTGCCAGTTGTTTCGAGTTGCTTTTTATTATTTTTAATGATCAATTTTGTATTGAGTCTTCTTCATTTTGCTGGGTGAAATAAATCCAAGGGTTTAATGAATGTATTTGTTTTTGCTTCCCTTAACGAAGCAACCAAATGTTGATGTAACTTTAGATACGTGATATTGCCAATAACATCGGATGATTAGTCCTTTTATCTCGTTTAAAACAATATCGATATTTATTTATTTAGCAGTGCGCTGCTCTACAGTTGGTCGTTATGATTGATCCTCAGTGACGGACATACAATAGTACACATTTAAATTTATATTACTATATTGTATGTAAATCGCATTGCGCTCACGAGATTTGACTAAACTAGGTTCGCAATGGTTCAGAAACCACATGTTGTAAAGTAAAAATGAAGTAATAATAGTTTCTTAGGGATCTTTATCCGAAAAATTCCCGAGTCTGACATCAGCACTATTTTAGGGGCTAACCTTTGCCCAAAATTTGGGGCCCATCCATTTTAATAAAAAGAGAGCGAACCCAACTTAAACACGGTAGTCTGACAGCGAGGAAGATTAGGTCAGCAGACAGGTAGATTTAGACTAATCCCAAGGTCTTACAAGGGCAACTCTTTTACAACTTATTAAATAATATGTCTAGAAATAAATTGGTCTGGATTGTAACAAAATCGATTAGCTATGGACTAAATGAGTTATGATTATGAAATGGGTATCGGATATAGTGACGTTTAAATTAAGAATACCGGCTACTCGTATTCTTGAAATATCAGTTGCCAGAATTTAAATTAAGAACTAGATTTGATTTTAGAATGGACTGACGTGGGTTCCTGATTTTTTGCTGCCAGCTTTAATAAAATCGTAATCGATTATATGATTTTATATTTTTATTATCTTTTCAATAACATAAATCATTTTGTTACCTTTTAACGAGACATAATTTATTGATTAATCCATATGGATTAGATTCATTAAACATTACACTTGCCTGCGGCAATGTCTATATTCTATTTGGAAAATAACTAGACTTAAAACGAATTGTGACACAAATTACTACTTAGTCGTGTTGACTTGTACGTACTTACAGCTTTTCTCACTTCGGACATAAATTCTCCGGGAACGAATTAATGGATGACTAGTTAGAATCAATCCGGTAGTTACGACAGTTTGTAAACCAGGAAGGTTCAACTTCATTTCGTTTAGTCTAACTAGAGAACGGGCACAAACATTTAAGGTGTTACGTTACATAATCTTATCCATCACTCTTTTTCTAATACGGAACTTGTTAATCCAGCTTGACCGACGTTATTTACTGACAAAACGTGGCCAGACGTGACCGGCGAAGGATTTACTTACATCGACAGTTTGCTCGGACAAATATCTTCGAGTATTAACAGTTTAACACCATAACAGTTTAACTGGGCATTTCCTTTTGCTCATATTGCACAATCCGGGATGTTTGTACGTGTGTGTGTGTGTGTAGCATCTATTTCATTGAACTTGTGTCGTCTGTGGTGCTTAGCGGAAATCCTTCTTGTTTTGTTGTGTTTGTTGAAATGGTTTTAGTTAACATAACTTTTCATTTTATTTTAGAAGTATTTTGTCGTATTCTCAGAATTGTGGGTGTGTTTGTACAAGTAGGTTCCTACTTAGTTTCTACTGTGTAGTAAGATAGTTTCTCTGTGCTGCTTAGGAACCGATTTCGCGACTATTTTAAAGTATCTATGTACCTTATGCTTGGGTCGAATGTTTGCTTACGTTTTCTTTCGATTACTGACTATTCGTAACAATTGTTAGTTAAGTATTAAGTTACAAAACCTTTAAGTGCAGAAGGAATCCCTCACAAATATGTACTCTAATAACATCAACAACCCAACAGGATTCTCCAAGACAGTTCAAAGGAGAAATATCTCAGATAACATCGCTAGTCCTAACTTACCCACATCCGTCTAAAAGCATTCAATATTCAAATAAAGTTCGCCGTACAAAAAACAATCAACAAGCAATGTGTAGTGCGTACAGAATTACAATCACCGATTAACGTAAAGCGGAGGCAAACATCAATATCTTTCAAGTGATTGCGACTTGACGCATTGAATTATTAAAAACTGCTATATATAAACGCACTAGCTTCCCCCCGTGGTTTCATCGAAGAGTCGAGAGAACTGCTTTTTGCGCAAGTGTAAAGGTAACTTTTGTTTTAAATTGATCCCCAATCTATGTATATGTTTGCTTAGAGTGGATAACACCATTTGGCTATTACGATAAATAAATCATTATTATAATTATACAGTTCAAGTCGACGATTTAACCATTGATTCAGTCATCGTTATAGTTAAGTCATACAGGCCAATTTATTGAGCCGATAAAGCGTGACTGAGGAGGAAACATCCAAATATCCACACCAACAAACTGTAGCATTTATTTAGATAGTAGAACTAATAGATTCTCCCGGTTTCACTGGCGCGCTGAAATTTCTGTCTACTCTTTATGTCCTTATGTCTTTATCTATCTCAAAAATGATAGGTACTGCAGCTTACCTTAAAATTGCAAAGAACAAACGCACGTTCCCGTCTATAATATTAGTAAGTACAGATACCTCGATGCAAGCGTTATCTGTCAGTGAAGACGGCAAATAAATAGTTGATCACTCAGAAACAATGAGTGCTGAATAAAACATACCTTCTGTAGATTGAAGATGGTTAAAACCGTATTACTTTTGGTGTCCTGTCAATGTGAAACAATGATAATGTTTTAGTAATTATTTTTACTTAAGTAGTTGTATGGGATCGTGAAAAACTTAATGCTCGTGGACTATATTTAGGCTTGCTTAATACCGTTTTTGTGTTAACAGATGTATGTAGCTTTATTAATACTGCAATAACAAGATTATATTTTTTGTCTGGTCGTTGACTTGATTGCAATGAGAGCTTCTTACTTATTTCAGTTTATTTAAGTCGGCAATACAATTATACATTACACATTACTTATTTAAAGTATAGTATGCTAAGAAGGAATGCTAATTTAACTTGTGCCATAAATACGAATGGATATTCATAATCGTATTTTGATAAGATTACTTTGGCAAAATTCTGATATTGTGAAGAGGGAACCTCGTCTGACCTCCACGATCCTTAGGGAAATTACATTTTCGCAATATGGTGATAACAGATAAATGCCGGTACTTATTACTCATAAATCCTCTATAGGCTAAGCTGAATGATATTACCTTGGTCTAGACAAGTTGTTTGTACTTATACGACTTCCCGATGACGTGATGATCAAAGTCCTTTAAGAATACGGAAACGACGTTCCCGTATTTGAGTAAAGGTTTCTTTAGGAGGGAAATCATCAAATGACCCCTCCGCTGTGGATGCAGCGTGAGGGAGTGTCAGACTCATACTGACTAAAACCCATCATGTTACAACTGTAGACCATTGTGTACCAGGGTCGCAGTAACTGTTGCAACCAATCCCATAGTCACGGCAGGCACTTGAGTTATCGAATTTGGTACCTGACCAGTTGACATGACATTTTGATGCACTAAGCCAAATGAATAACCACACGTAAATTACGTCCAATTATAACTCTGATACGAAATTAATTTCAAAATTGCAATGAACGCAAAATCACTTGTTCATGAGTAATCGAATAAATCAATCGTTACATCACTATGGAACCAGTTTTGTACGTGAAAATATTTAAAACTCTTTAATTTAAGTGACATTTATGGCATACAATGTAATAACGTCTCTATATTTGTACATCTTTTGACGTTTTTAAATGTCGAAAAAAAAACAATGGAGAGCCTGTTGTTCAATGGTAATCGAAACAATTATTTCTTTAATTTATGCGAAAAAATAATCGATAAATATTTTAATGATATGTTATTTTTATTGACGGTTGACAAAAAAACAAAGTTCGATTATTTAATGATGTTGATCTGTCGTTATAAATCTCTCTCTTGAATGATTATAAGTTTTTTATTGAAGCACTCTTAAATACACGAGAATTGATATACATAAATTAGATTTCATTCATAAATAACACGGAAATAATTACTTTTTGGCTGTCTTAGAGCTTGCATATTGGAGTAACAAATACTAGCAATTTTTTTATCAGGTATAACTGACATAACCTTGTGTGTTAATTAATTTCCAGTATAATTTTCTAATCTTAGGCAGGAAGTTACCTATGTACTGTTACACCATTATGCATAAACACTCTGACAGCCACAAGTTTCTTTCGTCGTCCTTATCGACTCCAATCTCAATTACCATACCATGTGTACCTAAACATAATAATACAACATAATCTAAAGTCACATAAAATTCTTCAGGTTCATCCTTACCACTAAAACTTTATGCTACAATCTAAATAAGTGCTTCAACCAATATCAATAAAAACTGTTGATCAAAATAAAATTTGCGAGGTAAGTAATAAACTGACATGCGATTTTGTGACATTTACTTCCATCCATTAGACAAATTGGACGGAACTTTGATATTTGGAATGCAAACTTTCCATCGGAAATGAAAAAGTGTGACCCGCACACCGTTCACCCGCACCGATGAATTGAAAACTCGATGTGAGTTTGCAGTTTTTTTATTTCAGTTGAATTCGAGTTAAAATGCTGTGTGAAAATCAATACACGAAAAAATCTGCAGAAAATCTAAAAGAATGGAAGGAAATCATTGATCAATATGTGTTTACCTGTACACGCTCAATGGAACGATTTAGCATTTCAGGCTTGCTTTCCGATGAACGAAACAAAGAAAATATTCATTGCCTTAAGTTCAAAATGCATTAACAAAACTTAAACACCAATTAAGCACTACAGAAGCGGCTCCCAAGCTATCCCACAGTAATTTTAATGCTAAAACAAAAATCAGAAAGCTTACAATGTTATCAGCGCTGTTTATCCAAAATAACTGTCCTAGGCCGAGCTATTCAAAACCCATTATAGGTAAGCACGGAAATTATTTAATCCCCATACAGGGTTCTATCACAGCCAACACGGTTCGCGATAGATCGCCGTACAATTTTGATGGGAGCCTCGTGCTTGCCCTCTCCATTATTTTCCCGTCAAAGTGATTAAATAAATAGTCCCGCAGCAAATACAGGTACAAAGTTATTTCGTAATTACGTGGCTTTATTGCCTATACTGGGTACAGGAATGTTTCGGAGTGGTCCGTTCTAGGCTAGGTAACCTAGGGTTAACATGCTGCTATACGTAATCTGGTTTTATTAATCTATGAATGTATCATTGTGGTACTAAGCAGTGTGGGCAGGGTGTTATTGAGGTAATCTTCTATGTAGAGATAGCAGATAGGAAGCAATCAAACAATATGCATGATGATGATTTTAATAGTGTCTTTACTTAGATCGCAACCTATACAATTCACGCCATAGGTATACAGTAGGATAGCACATTATAGGAATCTCAGATGTCTGCAAAGAACTTACCAACTTTTGTAAAAGTTTGTAGGCATTTACCCTAATGTCTTCACTAATACCTATTGGATTAGTTAGTCGATAAAGCTTTTAAAAAACCAATCTTTGTGACTTTGAGTCAGTGAAAAGTTAATAAAAAAGAAAAAAAAGTTAAGAAAAGTTAAAACCGTCTAATGCCTGAAGGAACGATTGTGAGAAAACTGTGTTTATGTTAATCGCATTATTACGGAAGAATACAATTTGCAAGTTATGGAACCTTACAACATGCTAGTTTATAATGTAATTACAATAACTTGCAACCAGTAGCTGTTGTTACATAATTAGTTTAGATTGCAATTTCTATATTTCGTCCATCCTACCTATAACCACCGAGGCAAACTCGGATATAAGTCACGATTTGTATAGTGCGTAGAATTGTCGATAAGACTGGAATCGATAGAAATACTAAAAATAGTACCTAGTTGTGACGAAATTTTCTGAAGAATAAATAAATGTACCAAGTTTAAGTTTTTTGACGTAAAAAGTTATTGAAGGCGATATTTGAAGACAATCGGATGCTGTTTAAACTACCTTTGTAGTTTAACCAATTGTTTTTGTCAAAAGTGACAAAACTGGCAGTTAGGTAATCTATTCCTCGGAAAACACCTTACACATCGGTGACTAATTTCAGATTCTAGATTGGTAGAATAATTTCAACTATTTTTTAGAAAAAAAGATATTGTAATAATTGGCATATAAATCAGGTAAAGTCACATTAGAATCAGGCCCAGCAGAATTATTTTGTACTAGCCGTTTTCCCGCGGTTTCACCCGCGTCCCGTGGGAGCTACTGCCCGCACCGTAATAAAATATAGCTTATGTTACTCACAGATAATATAGCTTTCTAATGGTGAAAGAATATTTAAAATCGGTCCAGTAGTTTTTGAGTTTATCCATTTCAAACTTTTCCTCTTTATAATATTAGTGTAGAAGTATAGATTACACTTTTTTCTTTTCCTTGGTGGTTTGAAAGCTAATGGGATATAAAAATACAGATTTTGTCCATTCTTTAAACGTCTTAAGGAATTTAAGTAAGGTTTGTAATCTGTCGATATAACATACGAACATCACTACAAGCAAATGACGTCACATAGCATGAGCGGCTCCGGGGTCGGCGGTCGGCGGTCATTCGGGCCGCCATGCCAGATCCGTATCTTTGGCGCCATACGCCATACACAAGCGCCGAGCCCCACCACCACCGATTTGCACAGATTGCGTTACAATTGCTCTAGTCAGCCATTTACTTAATTAACACCCGCTCCAAGTAATTACGAATTATTCGACTGTTTCCCTAGAAATGAAGTAGGTACCTATTAGTTCGACGCAATCGTATTTCATAGTAGTACCTTTAACGTAATGTACGTGTAATTTTGCTTGAATTAATTAGTCTGTGCAGCTACATTAGCGTCTTAGTTTCTAAAATTATTGTTTTGTAATTTAATATGGTGTAGAATTGAGTCTACTGAAGATAATTCTAGAATCTAGACGTAAAATAATTTTGGGATGTAGACTGCTGGATTACCTATATTGTGGAGACGACGATATAACTAAACATTTACATTAACAGTCATTTAAATTCAGAATTTAGAAAATAAAGACAAGATCTTAGTGGAAAAGTCTAGTCAAAACATTGTTGAGCTGTTAAGGTGAAAGGGATGATGATGTTTTAGATTTTTTGACTGAAATTACTACAGATTTTAACTGAATTTACAAATTATTTAATGATGAATGAAATTATAAAGGTAAGTAGAAAGTTATACCTACCTATCGATACTCCTACCTCTTCTATCGCCTATGTAGGCTCGCATGGGGAGCGCATTACCTACTCTAGATTGGAAATATAGTAATTATTTCTGCTAATACAAAACTATTTAAACACCCAAATTTGAATCGTAAACGAAGTAAATGTTAATTTGTTACATTCCTATTGTTACGACGAAATGTGAACCGCTTTTATGTTACTAGAAATGAGCGCCTACGTTTAATATCAGAGCAAACAGTTGCGGCACAATGTCTTGAGTACAATTTATTATAAGGAAATTTATGCTTTATGAATGAATGTTGAATTTGTTTTCGTCGAGAGCTTTATTCAGATTATTATCCAATTTGATTTTGGCTTTTACTCGCGTAGGTGTTCTCTGTTTCGTGAAATAAATATAATAATTTACATATTTGCGGCAAACAGCCCGTTTTGGTGGGAATTCATGCAAATGCGCTGCCTAATTGCTGTGTTGTAGCCTGAATAAAAATGGTTTGGTTTAATTTTACCATTTTATTATTGTGGTAATTTTAAAGAATTTATATTTTACTTTCCACTTAATATTTGTGTGTACTAAGAATTGATACCTACAGACTGGTAATTTGTGGGGTGTTGATACGGTGGCATTATGTATTAATGATAGTCTCTTGGGGATTGTATGAATGATCACATTTGGTACCCTTTAGTGAACTTCATGGATGAGTTCATATTCATAAAAATAAAGAGATTTAACACGTCTGCTTTTTGTTAAAAAAATAATAATTAACTGCTATTTTTTATTTAATTTCAGTTGTCTTTAATGTTGTGGTAATAAATTAACTCAAAATTAAAGTATAGAGACACCTATTGCATCACCTTTCATCATTTACGTTCATCATTTAAATGCGTATGAATTTCGATGTTCTTAAACACGCAGAACTTAAATAGGCTTTTCTCGAGAAGGTTGTTTAAGGGTCACATTTTGTTAAACACAATCAAAATTAAATGTAGGTTACAATCCACAATTATAATCTTGGTAACAACTGTCAAAGAATGACAAATTACATTCAGGCCCAACTGTGTACATTCCAAGGCATGATTCATAATAAAGGGTACGTAATCCCCTTAATAATAAATTATTCCTATTAATAATATATAACTCGATATCGTACTGAACTTTCCCTATTAACAAAGCCAACATTGAATACCGAATCATAACTCCTTTCAAAAAACAATTTGAATAATAAAGTTTAATTAGTATAGAAACGTCAGCTATGATCCTGGCGCATTAGAACAATGGTCTCATTACGCGAATAGATACTGCCTACATGTTACATAGCTGTGTATACAAGGTGTTACAACATTACCCGTAAAAATATAATCTAAAATACAGAAAATTTTGTTATTATTGTCGTTTGTTAGATTAAGGCTTTCTGTGTTTAATTTCGCCGAAATAGGTATCGCACATTCGCACATCAAAAAAAATGGTACATACATAAAAACATTTTTTTGCCGGAAGATCATTATTCAAGGTTAAGCAAGTACTAATGTAACTTTTCAAAGTCACGTGTACTTTAGAGTAGGTACCTATATTTTGGGTACCTAAACCGACTTTGTTTGAGTAAGGGATATCATCCTAAGGAAACTCTTAAAAAAGTATGCTGGTGATGACTACAATATCCAAATCTTGCAAAAGGCCACTTAACCTTCGTCCCACTTTTCCATACTTTTGTAACACCCTGTACATTATAGTGCACCTCCCTGCTATCCAGGTATGACTTCTAATAATGCTCGCGCCGAGCAAAAAGCAAAAGATTCAACGACATAATCACAGTAAAAGCATTCCTTGCTATTTTCAAAGAGTCCTGTATACTTGTCTTCATGTTAGGGGCACGGTTTTGGATTTTCGAATGCTTTTTTCTGTTTAAAAACATGTGACAATCGCATTTTAGTGATCATAATAATCTAGTCAAAAAAGCTACAATTAAACACGACTACACAAATAAATTATAAAAGAATATTTAGGTAGACCGTGGTTGAATAAATTGTTATTATTTTACGCATAGGTACATGATTCATTGTGCTGAATTTCAAGATCCTTTTTATAAAAGACGAAATAGTTTTTCTGCATTGGTTGATCCATCCAATTCTACTATACCTACTATACTCTACGATACTAAAATCCCGCAACAAAATTCGCACATTAATGCTTGCCCTAATATCAGTATTGAAGTGATAAGAAAACCGAAGGACCAAAAACAAGGGCAAAAGGACCAAAAAGTGATCGTATACTTTCTGGTGAGTAAGTCACGTGACACGTACGAACTCTAAAGAATGCCTTTCATTAGACTCGCGCACTTTCCACGTAGGTGCCAAGCAATAAACACTCCCAAATTTTAAATTAAAATATTTCAGGGAATTTATAGCGACGTTGATTAAGAGAACCGCGTTAAATTCGTGTTTTGAAATCAAATATAAAAAAATAACTAAAAAAATAAATGAATACTGTAAAAAACACTACAAAACATAGATTCTGTAAATGGACCTAGGAAGTGAAATACGTTAATATTACGTAGTTAGCTACAAAAAAAAGTGTGGTGTCTACCATTTACTGTGTTTCGGATAGCACGTTAAACTGTTGGTCCTGGTTGTCATCGAACATCCTTGGCAGTCGTTACGAGTAGTCAGTTACTGGGTTTAGGAGGTCAGATAGGCAGTCGCTTCTTGTAAAGCACTGATATTCAGCTGAATCCGGTTAGACTGGAAGCCGACCTCAACATAGTTGGGAAAAAGGCTCGGAGGATGATGACGTTACCTACATATAGGTTGACCTAGGTAATAGAAGCGTATAAAAAAGAAAGGTGTGCTTTTTAAACGGGTCCTATGTTACTTTTACGTTTGCGTATCGTTTGTGTTTTGTTTTATCCTTATTTTGTGTGACGTGTTTTCCTCGTGTTTATAGGGTTAAAATGTTATTTGCGGTTCCCTATTTTGGGTCCGCTATTTTTGTTTGTATGTGTATTTGAAAGCAAAGTGCTCTTGTAAGACAAACACGAAAATGGTGGCGAGTTTTTTTTGGCGTTTGACACGGATATAGAAAAGAAAACCAACTTATGTATTGTTATCAACACCACACAAGACTTTGGGCTTTGATATTTATGTTATGGATTTTATCGTGCATTTTTATTGATGACATTCTGGATGTTTGGTTATTGCGTCGAGGATTAGGGGCTGTTTTTTACTAAGGATTAGGATTGTAGTTTAATACTAAGTACAACACATTTTACCTACATAACTTACATTCAAAACCTTCAATCATTCAAAACAAGTGATTAAAGAAAAGTTTGTAATGGTTATACATATCTTTGATACAAATATCCTCATCCTGATAATGAATGATAATTTGTAACACTAGATAGGCACTTTGTACCGAGCACTGTCCCAACTAATTAACACATCATTATGTGAGTAAATCAATCCACAATTGATTTATGAACCAATCTCTATCACGGATTGTTTGTCTAATTAACATAACTTTACATGCAAAGGTATTCCAAGCTATGCAGTAGCTATGTTGAATGTTTTGAGTGTTACAATCAGAATTACTAGATTTCATTACAAATACCATGTCATATTTTTATTTGTATGTACAGAAAATTCTGAAAACAAGCAGTCAGTTATAATTTTTCTGCATTTTAACTAATATATTGTACACTTATTTCATTTTTAAATGAACACAAGAATTAACCCAGCTGACATTTCCACTGACTTTCAGTAAATCCAAAATATAAAACACGTAAAATTTTTAGAGTATTCTTAACAAGATATTCAAAACGTGACGTCGGCCCCTCTCGGTATAAAGTAAAGCTATTTTCAAGTAAAGTAAATTTCAATTTTCAATAAGGCTTTCCGGTCCACCTGTGGCTCGCTAAGCCTGGGATAAATAAAGAAATCTTCCCACACTTAAGAAGGGGACTTTGTATTAAATATGTAAAACTTTTTGAAAGGGTGCTTCAGTAAATAATTCAATTTAGATACCTAATATTTTTGTTTATTCACGAAAATATTTTAAAGACCAATTTACTTAATAGATACCCATCATTTTACTTCATTTTTCATCGGATTGTTTGCCTTACAAATAATACGTTATGTAAGTGTGATGCGACAATTAATTTAACGTGGAAAGTGTGCCAGAGGCTTTCCCTCGCCAGACCCCAAATGTAATTTATTACACCATTTGGATAAAAATAAATGCGTTGCCTTAAATACTTTTAGGAACGGTGGAATTGTTTAACATATACGATTGTCTTCACTCTGGTGAATATGAAAATAGTAAACGTATTTATTTATATTGAGATTTTTTTACACACATTTCCATGAACAATTGGATCGAATTATTTGATGACAGACAATTCGTATCACGCCGTCTGTGACGAAAAACGCGTCATCGATTTATTCGTAAGCCGTTTCATAATGGTGCCTACTTTGTAGGGAGAGGGCCGACCCAATTTCCAAACGAAGCGAAGGCACGTCCTGAGGGCAAGGTACTCTAGGTACCTCTCTTAATAATAAGCAAATGGTCTCAAATGTACGTGACACATACTGGCCTGTTATTTTTACCTTTCCATACATTCGTTGAAGGACCTTTGTATGTGCGTAGCTGGATATTTTTCAAGGCTTTGTTAAAGCATCCCTTGGGATTAAGTCACTTTTCGCTGTAGGCTTCTAGATTGGGTAAGATATGCGTACTACAGGGACTTGAGATGGTTTGATGTATAAACGAGTCTTCTAGTATTGAATAGTTTCGTTTGTCGTCGAAATTGTTTATTAAATTACTGTGCACCTGCCATAATCCATCAGAATTTTATAAACTCCATCTATTTTTTTTTTAATTTGTAGTCGGTTAGCTAAAATATTTAAGAATGTTCCTTTAAGGTGAACATTTTTTTTTGTAAAAAAGCTTCAATGGCTTTAAAAATTGCGAGTTCGAACTCAGGTGTAAATCCTAACCGTTTAGTTATACCAAAGATATTCTGTTATCTAGTTTACTTCGGTGAAGTTGAGCGTGGGAGTTGCACTTTTATCTTTTTTAGTAGTTAACGACAGCGAAAAATATTCGATATTATACGCTACGCTTTTACCAAGCGCCGAAGCATCTCTTTATGTACGAGACTGTTAAATATTTTTCACCGACACGGTATTTTGTAATTAATTTTTTACTTCTTTGTTTTAAAATGTTCACGTCCTTATTTTATTACGATGTTAAATTTAATAAATAATAATTGCTGTGTTTTTAAATTTTTCATTTTATCGTTCGAATGAATGATGAAATAAACGATAAAGTTGTTGAGTTTACAAGATATAATTAAATGAAATGTACATTATTATTGATGCAATAAAAGGATTTGGAAACTAATTAAACTGGATTTATTGTGATAATATTTAAAAGTGCGAGTGGCCGCTACATGTTCCACGAAGTAGAGAGTTAGCACACAGATTAAAAAAATCTATAGTTGGAAGGAGCATAATTTATAGTTCCACAGATTACAAAAATGTACTTTAACCATTATGATTCATCCATTTGTTCCTTTAAAAGTCACTGTTTTCATAAAACTGAAGCATTAGCTTATGGCCCTTAAACCATATAATAAATATTTATAATTTATCATAGGTTACATGCAAATATAACTACCCCAAAAAATTCTAATTTCAAACAAAGACTTAACTACACATTTTCGTGTCTTTTCACAACTGAAACATGAAAACAATTTCCATAACATGTATTACAAGAAAACCGTATTATTACGTCACGCTTATCAGAATAAACGTTCGGCTTCCTGAACTGCTAGCATCGTTTCGCGTGACTGTACCGGAATTATAACCTGCCTTTATTTCCTTGAATATATTCCTGCCTTTACAGTGCGTGTATGAATCACAGTGGGTACTGAATCGGTCTAATGTATGCTGTTATTTATAGCTGTAAATGGGAATAAATTATTTGTAAAGCCTGAGAATGAATAGATAATGTTAATAAGGTTGTTGCACTGTGTGGATACTCGTTGTTGATAGGACAATTACTGCAAATGTATTCATATTATTTACTAATATTGAATTGTAGTTGGTAATAGACTGAACGTTTTAATTTAGGAGCTAAAAGTCTGTAATCATTTTCATTACGGGCTAAACATAATTTGGCACCACTGCCAGTCGTTGGTGTAGGTTTTCTCTTTTCCATTTCAACAGTATTCCACTTGAGATTATTTTTAATATTTTTTTTTACACAATAGTACCTCTATTATTTCTTTTTTTAAAGAATCTAAGTGTAAAAGTAGGCAATCTCGACTTGGCCACCAATTTTACTCAAACATTACCCTGACTGCTCACACAACTCACAACAAGGTCCCTAGTTAGTTGTTATAATTTAACTATGTAAATTACTTTCTCCCCCACTTAGGTAATTAAGGAGAAAACTTTTTTATACCTCAGCTAAAAGGCCTCAACCAGAAGTTAACGTTATAAGGTTGGGTGTAACAGTACCTACTAATATTATAAAGTGTGTTAAATCACCAATTTACTTAGCTAAACTAAATACATAATTTCATGAAAATTATATTATCTCGATTTTTTTCTTTCATGCTACATGGTCATGCATGCCAAAG
Organism: Helicoverpa zea x Helicoverpa armigera; assembly: GCA_033682625.1. Classification (NCBI taxonomy): domain Eukaryota; kingdom Metazoa; phylum Arthropoda; class Insecta; order Lepidoptera; family Noctuidae; genus Helicoverpa; species Helicoverpa zea x Helicoverpa armigera. Next base: position 4,069,434 of record JAWIIS010000038.1, on the reverse strand, counting down.
TTTTTAAGCCTCCTAAGGTGCAGTATTTTTTGAGCTTATCACAAAATCGATTTACCCAAAAAAGGTGAAGGTTTAAAGTCACTTCATCATCATCATCATCATCATCATCAGCCTATCGCAGTCCACTGCTGGACATAGGCCTCTCCATAAAGTCACTTAGTTCTTGAGTAATGTTATAACAGTAATACATAAACGTATGTATATGTAGGCCAGTTCTGTCCTAAATCAACAACGAACTGAATTAAATTTCAGTTAAAACCGTTCTAATAAAGACCACCCTTCTAAAAGTGAAACAGAGGCTGTTATGGTAAGTTCCATGGTCATTATGGGTCCCTATGGATTTTTTAAATTAGCATAGTTTTCATTTATACTAGTTTTGATAGGAGAAATAGTAACTTACCCATTTGTTGATGCTGACTTCGTGCGTAACTGTAAAAATTTGAGTAAAAAAATAATTAATCTGTTATTTATATGTATCTAAATATAGATTTCTTAAATTCATAATGATGAATAAGAAAAACTCTGTAATCAAATTATTTTTAAAGGTCCTAATTTCCAATTCAGACAATCGTAGTGACAATCAGTGTTAATACTAAAAAGGTTTACATTTATCCTTCTTAGAAACAGTGAAAAAGAAACATAGTATTTTAGCTCACAATTCCTTACTAGAGACATTTTAAAAAGCACCGTAAAGTAGTCTAAATGTCAAACTACGCTGGCATTTAAAAAAAGAATCTTGAATTGTAATCGGTCGTTGCATCAATTTAAATTGAAATTCAACGCTTGTACCGCGAAAGGTCAGAAACCCGTAGACATGTTGTTGTTACTCCTAAGCAAATATAATTAACTTGAGCAAGCGATCATTTCCCTAAGGGATAGCCTTCCAATTGATTTTTCAAAGTATCCACCACTTCCTGAACAAATAACGATTTTATTTTGTTTTGGGTCATCGTTATTGTTTAAGCTGTTTTTGCAGTGCCTTTTACAATGCAATTTATAAAGTTTTGAGAAAACAAAATATTAATTACACGAACTTGAATTTTAAAACAATATAATAGAAAACAAGCTTGAAGTTTTACTAAGGGCCTTCAAGAATACATAACAATCTTCGTGAACGAGTTGATTAGAGCTAACATTACCGTCAATTGTTCGTTCGTTCGATGCACCCTCCGTCGGCATTGGAAGAAAAAACCCAGAAAAACACATGTGCATTTTTCTGTCACTTTTTCTTTCAAGCAAGGCTTTATGTTCGTAGATATACACACCACTGTGTAGACGAAGCTTTATGATTCATGGCACGAACAAAATGTACGAACAATAATTACTCATGCACTCACAATGCCCTACTTTCGTAGCTTGCTAATCTTTCTAAGACCATTTTCAGTAAAATACTTGAACATTATTCTAGCGATAAAAAAGTGGGTGAACAAACTTTTAATATAAAGGAAAATTAGGTTAGTTCGGTAAGCTTTTTCTTGATCATGGGGTTTAATTTTATGCAATGGGGTGAATGGTGTCGCTGGACTTTGGTTACGACATAGCTAAATGTATGCAAACATTATTTTATTTACTTTATGCATGCCTCCATTCTTTATGTGTTTATTAGATTTCGAAAAAGTATGGACTAATTTAAAGCTGTTCAGTAGGTTGCAGTTGGTTACAAACGAATTTCATTTACTCTGACCCAATCCAGAAAAAATAAATAATATAAAACATGTAGATATAAGATACAAAGCCAAAGAAATGTAATACAGGCAGTCAGAAGGACCATTTAAATTAATTTGAACAACAATGGCTGACAGCGTGCGTCCCTTTAGACAATAATGATAAGGGAATAATTAATGGGAACAAAGAATTTCGCTTTACAATCACTACGGTGACCCTCTCAGGCCGACATTGTTCACTGAACGAAATGTTGCATTTTGACACGTTCTAATGTTATTTTTAGCATATCCTCTGTATTTTGTTACTGTGTTTTTTATTTTCCCTGTTTACGTAAGATTGTGGATTGTATTATAGGTATTTACAATAACACATAACGTTTATGTATTTGTTAAGAAAATAACAAAGTATGAAAATTAAAATATTAATGCTACTTCAACGGCCGTTTTCAATTCGCCCTGGTAAGGAAAAAAACAAATAGGTACCTAGAATATTTTTTTGCTTAATCCTTTAGTTCCCGTATCTAAACTTAGCTTAATTAAATATCCACGTTGGGAATAGTCTTATTGTGATAAGTTAGACTACACTCGCAACTAGGATTTAGGGACAACGTTACACGGCAAACTTGAATTATTATCAAGGTCGGAAAATTTTCAGCAGCATTATGTAGAAAGAATTATGTTTTTATGCTTACCTAGTCTTAACAAATAATACACAAGCCCAATGAAATCATTGAAAGAGCATTTACAAAAAAATGCGAATAACAAAATGATGACTTGGCAAATGCTAACAACGGTTTTAAAACGCAAAACAGAAACGATCATAAACCAACATTGTTCGCCTTAACACCCTATTTTGTAAACCTTATTTCTTTATTTCAAACTGAAAACTCCTTTAAACCGTGGCTCAGAGACAAGGTCTATTGTGAAAAGGCTACGCAATAAAAAAAAACTCTTACGTTCCAAATTTGAAAATTTATTACGATCCACTACACCACAGTTTTAATATATTCTCTTGTAAACAGTTGTGGAGCTACCTACGAACCTACTGACGTGTAACAAAGTCACTCACACACGTATGTGCTCGATGCACGACATTCAGTACTGACAGCACCGGTAGCGCCGGTAAAAGCTCGTCGATGCACATGCGTGTGTGAGTGACATTTTTAGGAACGTTCACAACTGTACATCTATATTCTGTGCTACACTTTTTCCCTATTTTTTTTCCTTGTAAGGCCACTACGAGATACAAGATACAAACGCAACAAGTTCACACAAAGGAACACAAGCATTTTTCTTCGACTTTATTAATGTTGCTGTCCTTTTCCTCTCTGTTTGATGGCACTTTTAAAAATATCTGCGCGAAAATGTCATTAGTAGGAACGTTTCTAAGAAAATGGATGATGAGAGGTGCTTAACGGTTTGTTATTATTTTTTTGGGTATAATGTTGGATGATTTTAACTCTTTATTAAATTCAGTTAAAATGTTGACTCTCCTCTATTCGATTGTGGTTCAACCCCGTAGAATGTTTTACGAATTTGGGTTACGATTTAAAAAAAAAGTTGTCGTATTTTTTGCACACGCGATCGATACAGGAGCTTTACACGAACCAGTCTCAAGTGATTTTATGAGCTTTCTGAATATAGGTGAGTTAATTACAAACATTTAGACAGATCAACCATTAAACATAAATTCTCAAAATAACCCCAGCTGCTCTAATTTGAGAACCCCATCCCTTTCCCCTTCAAAGCGAACCAAAGACATACCTACCCATAACACATTTCCATCATTACAAAACAATTTTCGCGTAACAAACTATGCGTTGTACTGTTTTTTTGAATGGTAAACCATCAAAATGAATCCTTCCACTGTGGGTCCAGCGTGAAGATGTTTCAGACTCTTACCGTAGTACCACAAAAGCTTTTAAACGTCTATTGAACACTTGATTAAAAAATTAAAGATGATGACATTGAAATAGGGTCCGTTATGCAGACACCCTTTGTCAAGTGTTCAACAGATGTTTAAAAGTATAGTTCGGCCGCTCAGAGAATGCGTTTCTGACACATCGCGATTGAACTGACGACGTAACTTTGTAATGGCGTTGCAGTACGATAAAAATATTTTTGCTGGTTGTTTATCGTTTTAACAATTGTTGAGCATTAAAACAACATTATTATATCAATAATAATCAATGAATGTTGTAATTTTGTGCCAAATTGAGTGTCAAATAACTTGGTAAACAATATTTTTCTAAATCTATACTGCGCTATTACAAGGTTATGTCAGCGCTTTATATTTGTAGTGCTGTGCTAAATATAACAGGCAAGTAGCTGTTCTGGTTGATGGTTCTTATACAGTTATACTTATAATATAAAATAATACGTTTTGTTTTTCTTTTTAAGAATTTGAAAATAATGGACTATAGGATAACTTTTATGAAATATAAAAATAAAACTATGATCAAACTGAACGCGCGAAAGAAAGTAGCATTTTTATATTTAGGTTGAAAATGGTAGCCCCAAATGGCATCATGGGCCGTCATTTTGTGACGCTAAATAGTCATTTGTTGTCGTTTCGTGCGCTAAGACTAAGTGCCCTGCCTCATTAGGACGCCAATGGCGACGTCGCCGGCTACGTATCCAAGCAGTTAGTATTGAAATGTATGGAACCTAACTCACTTGGCGACGGTTTGAAAACGTCGCCAAATTGGAGGCGTGGCCACGAGCTACAGTTCCCTATGTGGCTTCTGGCTACCGTGGCAACTTGGCGACGTGGCCACAGTAGCCACTATAATGTACACGGTAAAGCGCACCTCCCTCACACAGTCGCCAATGTGGTCGCCAGTCAGCTTGCAATTTCTTGAGCGACGACGTAAACAATTGACTGTCGAGACGCCATGGCCACTCGACTTGGCGACATTTGGATGCCAGAAGTAGCCAGACCTGTGCCGCTGGCGACGTCGCCATGGCGTCCCCGTGAGGTAGAGCTCTAAAAACCTGATTTTGGAAGATTTTGACCGAGATATCAGGATTGATTCTGTTATTGATAATACCTAATATACACGTAATATACACGTAGGCGAAGATGATGATGAAGACACCACCTCCTCAAGCGAATCGGAGTCTGATTAACATTCTGTACGCACATTCAATTCAATGTACTTACTTTATTGCATAGAAATACAGATTGTAACTTTGTAACAAAGAATAAATAAAACGATTTTATTATATGAATATTACCTTTTTTTGGTTTCCACTTAAATAACTAAAATATAAATTTTAAATTATTTCGCCAATTTAAAACGAAAATAATCTTAAAATAATGCGGCGGTTTATTTTGGGGGAACGGTAACGAACTCAGTGTTATGTTGTGCCCATCACTAGTCCTGACTAACTGACAGGTGTCAGGAACGCATTCTCTGAACGGCCGAACTATAGTAAGGCTGTAACTGACTAAAATCCACCACGTCCATTCTTAAGCCCTTTCTATACCAGGGCCGCGGTAACTCTTTAGAACAATCCCGCAGCCCCGGCAGGACTATGCAATGTACTTATGTAGAACCAATAGTTTATCATCAAAGATTGCAGATGGCGCCACTGTTCATATTAATTGAAATCCCGTCGGTTCACGTTTTTCATTAACCTTTGGAAGTTTGTATTGTTGAAATTGATAACTTTATATTGATTTAATTTATCGTTGTTTTTGATATGCGTGTTGAATAGTGTGTCCTTGTTTTGATTTACAGTATATTTTGGCGTTAAAAGTTTTCTGTTAAAGCGGGGACATGAAAGCGTTAAATTTTTGGTGTATGCTTAGCAGTTTAAAGCTAAATAGTTGATGAACTATAGTTAAGATCTGGCTTTTAGAATTTTAAAACATACATAGTGTTACCTACGTGTTTTATTGTAAAGTAATCTTGCCTCAAAGTTTTCGCAAATCCTTATCCTTTGATGGCCTAAAAGGATAAAGTGTTACTAAAATAGGCTTAATACCACAAGAAATTATTCCAACAATCCATCTTCAGTAATAATAGGTCACACTTGAGTATGAGCAATCAATAAAGATTGCTCATACAAGACTTGAAAAAATAAGCACAGACTTCCATTAAACTTAAGTCTATTTTTACAGAGCTTAACTTCCAAAAATATAAAAACATTGAAGAATTTCAAAGTTCTAAAGATAAAAGCTAATACGAGATAAGACAACATCGCCTCAATATTAATTTCAAAATTGATATTTATTGAAGCAAAAAATTCAATCAAAATTAAACGTGATATTAGAGAGCGCAGGATATGAGGAATTTGATTTATTAAATAACTAGCTTCCGCCCGCGGCTTCGCCTGCGTAGACTTCGGTTACATCACGTTTCCAAGAGAACCATTCAAAAGTTCGGGATAAAAACTATCTTATGTTCTTTCTCAAGGTCAACTCTATCTCTGTACCAAATTTTATAAAAATCAGTTTAGTGGTTTAGACGTGAACAGACAGACAGACAGAGTTACTTTCGCATTTATAATATTAGTAGGGATAATGGATAATTTCTTCAATAACGCTGTCATACTTATTTGCTTTTGTGATAAAAATATGCGGAGTGAAAGTCGTATCATTTCGATTTATTGTTTTCCTTTCTTTGATTATTTCTTTTCGATTGCTGTGTCAAGATTTCCGTTTTACCTTTAAAAAATATTTGGAAAAGACTTTGATCGTTTACGTAAAAAATCATAATATACAGTTATTTTAAGAAAACTGACGTTTATCTTGTCAGTGATCTTGTAAAAGATAGAAATTGTTCGAAAAAAATCAAGGAATTGCTATTTACATACTGTTAATTGGATACCCAGGTACACTACAAGGTAGTTTTATAAATCAAAACTGGATCATCAGTCAAACAATTAAATTCTAATTCCAACCAAACTCACTAATGTGATTAGCGAACACACTTAAGTAGGTATGAGTTAGTTCTAACCTTTGCACTTTCTGATCTAACTACATACTGACAAATAAATCTGAACAAAAGCATAAAAGCCTAGAATATTTCCTCCAACTAACTAACTGTCTGACTGAAGCATACTGAAGTATATTAAACAAACTTCGCTCCACCCACCATATAAATGGAAATATTGTGCATTCGACTTTGTTATCAAACTTTGATAAAATAGTGAGGCTTCTAACAATGGTCCATTATGGGATCGCTTCAACTTTTGTAGTTGTATTGGAAAATGAGAACTGCTATTTATCATACCTACACTGCATGTTATATTACCACCTGCTTTCGAAGAACTTATTAATCAACATAAAGTCTTCCTTGCTTCGACTTTACCTTTATTACTTACAAAAGTTAAAAAAAATCGATTAAGTGTTACCTACATGAAATTCATTCAACATTAATAAATGAGAAAAAACTATGTAACAAATCAGTTTCATCACAAGTATATTAAGATCTAGGTATTTCCCTCGTTTTACAAAAAAAAACAAAACAAACTAAAAATACCGAAAACAGTCAGACACCGAGACCGAAAATAGCAGAGCGCCCACGTCTAGACCAATATCAAAATCTTGATAGATAAGCTTTCAGCTTATTCTTGTAGTTTCAATTCACCCTAGACGAGCATATTTCACAGTGATTTATTGCTAGCAACAACATTGTATGCTCGCAATATATATACCATTATTTTCAGGTTAGCTAGTAGACTTTCTTGGGAGAATAAAATAAATGTCAAAGGTACGCCTAATATCGTGAAGATGTGAACTTAATAACTTCAATTATCGCTCTTAAAGTGTAAGTCACATAATGTGAAAATGAACCTGATTTCATTTATAAACTTAAAGGTTGAATTTCAACTCCAAAAGTTGCACCCAGAACTCATACCATTATTTTCAGGTTAGCTGTTAGCCATTCTTGGCAGAATAAAATAAATGTCAAAGGTACGCCTAATATCGTGAAGATGTGAACTTAATAACTTCAATTATCGCTCTTAAAGTGTACGTCACATAATGTGAAAATGTACCTGATTTCATTTATAAACTTAAAGGTTGAATTTCAACTCCAAAAGTTGCACCCAGAACTCAGCAAGCGATAAACTAGACCTTAAATATCCAAACTTACTAGGAAAGTCAATATATCACAGAATGAATTAGAGCTTTCGCATATCCAAACATAACAATACTTATGATTAAACATACATACATGACATTTAAATATCAATTACATTCAAAATAGCTTCATCTTGTGCAGAATGCAGCTATTCTGCACTAATTTCCTCTAAGCCATTGTGAATTGCAATGACGCGTGTTCGTGGAATACCCTCGTTCCATGGAGAACAAAAGGACTAGCGGAGGTGTCATGACGGAAAATCTCCTAAGAAAGTACCACCAAAATGCGGGTGTGCGGAGGTCGAGGAACTTTACTGCCTTCCCCCTTATACACCTTCTTTGGAACCGATCATTTTTACAATACTTAGCAAGAATCGTTAACAGATGTCTCAAGGAACCCGAATGCGTCATTAGTTCACTCATAACTGTTATTTTACGCCATGCCCACCGTACGTATTTGACCTCGAAGAAGGCGCCTGACCTACCTGCATTATGGTATCTCTCATCTTTCCTTACTCCGCGCCTCGTTCCCAATTTAGGAGTGTAATCAGAATGGAGGGCGGGAGTCATGGCGTCATGACGCATATTGTTTCCTCCCACGCGATTTGAAAATCACCGAGTTTTGGGTGCGCTTTCAAACGCTCGTACGCTACACTGGACATTGATTTGCAACGAGTATGAAACCGATACCGTCTGTAGTTTTATGGATTTTCGTGTAAAGCTGTAAAAGTTTTATTGGACTTGTTGAGTTTATTTTACTTACTAAATTCATAAAATCCATTAAAGTAATGTAGTTTGTAGAAAGATACTGAATAGTAACGCAGTTACCTGAAATACAAATAGAATTATCCGAAAAATTCATCAATGTTAAGTATAATTTTTAGTTAAATCAAGAGGTTAGTGGCTTTTGTTTACAAATTGACGACCTATTATTGTGTAAAACTAAACTAAACTGAGTCATAAGTTATGTCCTTAGAGTATGTTTCATTTTATTAATGAGCTGAAAATGTTTTATAGTCCTTTAAAATACCCAATTTCAAGCCTCAATCCATATTGGTTGGAAAATCAAAACAGAGCTAAACGCACAATTAACCAGGCTCTGTTACCTGATTAATTGTCCGTCTATTTTATGAAATTGATTGCCCTCGCACGCACACACACACAGTTTCATACGTCGGACCAAAGTTGTGAATTAAACAAAACTTCACGCAACGTTAGTCTTAACTTAGTTATTCAAACTTTGATCCATCAACTAGTTGTCACTTGGTCCTCACACTGAAACTTTACTTGGTTAGACTTAGTTTCAATTTTCACTGTGAATGAAAACGAGACTTTTGCGACGTAAAAAGTAGAAGAAAAATCACAGCGGAAATTCTAAGCAATAACAATTGTTTGTCGGCCTTTCCCTCTACAAATAATAACAATAACAGGTAAAGCTTTTCAAATGATGGTGGAAATAATGACAACTGTCACTTTTCTGACGGAAAAAGGACCAATTTTAATCTCATTGAAAGCTTTATTACGATCGAGTGAGAAACTTTCTTAAAGAGAAAGATTAAAATCACCCGTTAATGATATTGTTCAATCACAATGTTCATTTTATACACGAATGTAAACAAAATATTTTTTTGATAAATATGAGTGTTAACTGAAACAGATATCTACATGTCTATTTAGAATAGGTATGTCTGTTGTTTCTAAATACATAAAAAAACGAAATGGAAATCATTCCCTGTTCGAAATTTAAAACTCTTCGAAAACGCCAAAGCAGTTAAACACAATTTTCACCTAGGACCAATTTCATTCCGGCTGGAAGGACCAAAAACCATCAGCAAGCAATAAAAGCCTCTTTATTACAAATTTCTCGCTGGCCGGATATCGAACACTGCATGACATACTGGCTGGTGTTTGTAAATCAAAACAGCGAGGGCGGGAGTGCGGGGCCAAGTCGTCTAGTCTGCCGGCCGACTCCGGACGACGCGCACGGCGCGACTCCGCCACGCGAACTTGTCGTACGACATGAAACTGTGACGTGTGTTTTGTTTAGAACTCGGATTAAGGTAGAGTGGTGTTCTGTATGTATGTAGTTTTATGTGGATAGTTTGGCACTTTTTATGGGTTTCGGTCGATGTCTTGTTGACGTTGAAGAAATTGTTGTAGAAAAATTTGTATTTAGAGAAATGAATGGGTTTTTAAAGAAATGTTGAAAACTAAAAGAAAATAGTTTTCTTGAATTATTTTAAGGACTTTATTTTTTTTTTAATTTATTTTATTTTACTTATCGAATTCATTCACTCATTAAATAAGCTTAACAACATCAATCAATTACTCAAATGTACCTTCAACACATTAAAAAATCCTTTAGCTAAACGTAAAATATAATATAGTGCGTACCCTTAGAGAATACACAGACCTTAATTAATACCCTCGATACGAAAAGGGCAATATTTTAATATAAACAAATAACAAATGAATATTCATAGCACATAATCTAGCACCTCCAAAAGTAGGGTCTATATTTACAGACGTGACGATAATTCCATTCCCTGCGATAAATAGTTAGTTGCGTGTTTAATATTCTGTACGTATGGCAACTGACAAATTCTCATGTGGAGATTATATTTGTGCCTACGAGCATTTTATGATACAGATTCACTCGAGTGTTAAATGTGTCGTAACAAGGATTATTGGGGTGCTTATAGCCGATCAGCTTACGTCCGTACCCAATTATTATTTTTTCTAAGAATATTGAGTGTTAAAAAATGGACAATGAAAGCTACCAATATTTGTTGAAGGAAGGGAAATTGGAGAGTTTAAATTTTTCGTTGTACCCGAAGATGAATCAATTCAGGTTCAATTGATTTAGGCTTTCAGGTCAAGTCGATCGATGATTGTTGAAAAAGGAACTCCTATTTTTTGTGTTATTTCAAAGTTATGTTCATTACAATTTTAAATTAAAAAGACATCAAAGGAAGACACATACCTTCATGTACATCAAAGTATCAGAAAATGGTTACAAATTGACTATTTCAAACAGTCTGAAAATCTATACATAAAATGTTGCTTTCCGTTTATAAGACTAAAATTAATTAACTATGAACCTCACGTCAATGATTAAGTTGAGAGGTCATGATTTATAAGTTACCCCGCTAATTTCACATAAACGCACATAAATCTATCATAATTTCACCTCCCTGTCAATATCCCACAAATTGATGACATAAATATAACACTCGATACTATAATTAATGGAAATGAGTGAACTGTGAATGAAATGAATGAAAATCCGCTGCGTACGAAGCGCTGGATGGTGCAAACATTTTAATTGCACATGAATCTGTCATCCGTGTTGGCAACATTTCGAGACAGGCTTTATTTCCATCCCTCACGTCTGTCGGAACTTGATGCCGACTTCGCAAATGAAACTTAGTCGTATATTGTATGTCACATCCAGTAAACGTTTATGTACGCACTGTGCACTTAGATGGACTTAGAAATATATTATACAAGATCAGAAGGATCAGAAGTTCAGTTAATAGTTTTTATTCGTGCAGTTTTTTTGTATATTAAAGCCTAGGTTCCTTTTACAACCACAATCCAATTGTATGCCTCCTTGGGAACATATGCTACATTATAATTACGTTGAGCCGGGTGTCAGGTCGTATGTCACTTCAAAGACGGTTGAGTGTCATCATATTACAATTAGCAGGATTACCCAAGCTCAAGTTGATTAATTATTCCTAGTCCTCAAGAAAATATATAAACAAACTAGCTTCCGCCCGCGGCTTCCCCGCGTAGAGTTCGGTTATTTTTCAAAAGTCCAGGATAAAAACTATCCTATGTTCTTTCTCATGGTCAACTCTATCTCTGTACCAAATTTTACTAAAATCAATTCAGTGGCTTAGGCGGGAAAGCGTAACAGACAGACAGACAGAGTTACTTTCACATTTCTAATATGAGCAGGGATACACATTAAGATTCCAATGGTGTAGAAATCTATTTACGTTTATTCCGCAATATGTCCAAAACAATATACTAAGATCCAATCAGGCCACAAATTCCTCTATCATCCGAACCGACTTCCACTACTGCATATTCAAACGCTACTTATGCATTAAATCCCCAATCATCCAAATTGAATACGAAATTTCCCGATAGTGAGAACTTTGATGAAATGGTGACGTCATATGTCAGTCACGGCTATTCCCATTATCTATCTATCTATTGTTTTGGTTATTAGAGATATAATTTCGACACTAGCCTTATACATCATCATCTTGCGAGCCTTTCCCAACTATGTTGTGGTCAGAAACTGAGTACCAGTGCTTTACAAGGAGTGACTGACTATCTGACGTCCTCAACCCAGTTACCTGGGCAACCTAATACCCTATGGTTAGACTGGTATCAGAGTTACTGGCTTCTGACTACCCGTAACGACTGCCAATGATGTTCAATGTCACTAGCCTCATACAATTATTGTCAAATTCCTATCTCTGGTAATCAAAACCATAGATAGATTGAATATTGGGATCGGCCATAAGTCAATACGGCCTACTCACTGAAAGACCTCGACATTATAATAGGGATGATAGCCAGTTGTTACGTATGAAATAACTTGGCCTGAACCCGAGGGATTTTGTAAAGGTGACAGAATTAGAAATAGTTGTGCATATAGAAGTTGTGACTGGCTGTTTTCGTGTTTGGGATGAAAAGGTTGTAAATGTTAAGCTGGGTGCTTGTACGTTGTATTATTGTGGTCTGTCATAGTTTAGCGAATGTGAGAGAAACATAAAGTGCTTCTAAGTTTATCTTTGAAATAAAGCTACGTAAAATTTGCCAAAAACAATACGCATAACATCTTCATCCATCTAGTAATTGTTCACTAGGTGGGTGGAAAGATATACCTAATAATTATTTCTGAATTTCTATGATTAACGATACTGTTACTTAACGCCTTAACAATTAAGACAAATTACAGCAAAAACGCCTACACCATTTTGTTAATGTTCACTAAAACTGAATAACTAGGCATTTTGATTGATACTACAACATTATAAATACAAATATAATCTAGAAAATTTATTTGTGTAATATCGCCTTATAATGGAAAATAATGAAGTCAAATAATACTTAAGTAAACACCGTGGCTACTTCTGCGTGTACTTCTGCGATTTAAAGATAAGCTGGTGATTTCTTAGCTCTTTAAATAACAAGCGTTCTATAGGTATCAAAAGTCACTCAAAGTATAAGGCAACTTAATCACAGGTATTTGAACTAAATAGCTTTCTTGCACTATGATCTGCTTGCTTGCATCATGGCCTTAGACTGATATGGGGTGGATACAGGATCACTGCCTATCAATATTGGTACTGAACCAAATTGTGAGCTCATAGTGTAGGTGTACCTATAAGCTGTTAACTCTCCGACCTCGGATTATCCTTTTGGGAATCATTTACGGTGACCACGTAATTCTAGCTGTTTAGGTTCATTCCAAATACATTAATTGGTAAATGCTGTTGACTTTATTTAAGAAGGTCATAGGAATTTACTCCTGTCTATTACCAATACTTGGACAGGATGAAAGATATTTTCTTTTTTACAAAAATTAATTATGTTTCAAATGAAATTAAATAAATTCTGACGGTTAATGCCATATTTACTCCTTTATTCTACATCTCGTCGTTCAGGTAAATTACATACTAGAAAGTAATAACAGAAGCTAAAGCAGTAAGTACCTACCTATATGAAAATAGCCTTTTTCATAAACATTCTTCCTGTCTCATAAAATTTGTTCGTAGTGCTGTAATTTTGACTTTTATATTAGGTGTAAGTGTCGCAGCGATGTCGGGCCTTAGAACGCGGCATTCTAAGCGCCCGTAGTCTGCATAACAAAGTCTTCCTCTTTTTCTAGTTTTGTGTTATGTGTCATTGATATAATGAAGGCGATCTTAACGTAAACTTTTGCGTTTATATTATGTGTCGAAAATTCATCAATCAAAGAAAAAAAGAAAAGCAGTGAATGTGGTCAAAAAATGTTATAAGAGCTTTTTTAAGAGAAGATACTGAAAATTGAGGTTTAATTTCACTATGTAGTCACTATCTGTAATTGTGCTTTGAAACTATTTGATAAAATTGCTGAAATGTTTTCAGCATTGATCTTTACAGTGATCCGATTCTAACGACTAAAAGTATGTGCTTACATTTTATCAAGTAAAGAACGTTATGTAATTACAAGTTATTCTAACAAAACTACATTTGTATAGCTAGTTCATATTTTGTCCCCAAACTCCTATGACTAACCAGTTAATATAGACCCTATAATTAATATTTAATGAAAACCTCGTGAACTAAAATAGAACATTGTGGATATAATTACCCTCCTAGTTTCCAAAACTGTGCACATTAATTTAAATGCAGAGAGATAGCAAAATCAATTTTAACCGAATTATCCTGCACTTTCATCGAACTCTGCCAAAGTTAGAAACTGCTCGTTTCATATTTTGTTCACTTCGTGGAAAATCGAAGCGTGTGAATTTTGATACATTTCTGATAATTTTCATTCATGGATGTGACTAACTTTTGTGTAAAATTCGACTAACTTTTTAGAAACGAGTTAAGGATTTTTTTTTTTTCATGTCATAATAATTTGTCATGTCATCGTTTTATACAGGCTATCTTTTAACAATTACGCAGTTATTATAATTTTTTGATGATTTGATAGAACGTTATTAAAAATCCTTAACATTTTTTGTTGATGTTCTCGATTTTTTTATATGGATAAAGAAGACAATATTATTCGCTGTATTGAACACACAAATCCTATACCTTTATATAAATGATGATTATGCGTTTATATTCTTATAGAGGCTCCCCACTGAATACAAATTATGATTGAAGTGGGTTCATCATAATAGTTCATGGGTTTGAATATGAACTCCCGAGACCCTGCGGGGTTCTTGTCTGTTATTCGTATATTCGTACCAGTATGATCATATCGTATTTGATAATAGTAAGTTACCTTTAAAGATACGTTTTTGAACTTAGAAACGGTTGGCCCTTGGACGTTTAAGTTTTTAAGAATGACCACTAATACCGTACAAATACTTGCGAATAAATTAGAAGCATAATAATTTAAAATGTAAAATGGTTTTGTCTAGAAAAGTGATATGGTTTCACGGGAAATTGATAAATGTGTAATCTAACACTATGCTCATACATTTTTTTATGTCGGAAATGTAGTTTACATTTTAGCTACTGTTATTGTTAAGTCAAGTCAATAAAATGCCTCACAAATTACAAATTAATTTAAGAGCTACTTATAACCACTTTTCTAATATTATGTAAACAATCCCGTGACTGATTTTATACTTTCGTAGGATAAATTTAGAACAAAAACAAGCGGAAACAAAAGAGTAACATCCCTATCAGCTATTTATAACGACCCCTTTTTTCATCCCTTCCTTTGTTCTATCAACTCTTGCTAAAACAATCTTATTAGAACCGAAATTTTCTAAAACATTTTCAATACCAGCTTCGTGCTTTTTTTAACCAACATCCCAAAAAAAGGAGGTTCTCAATTCGGCCGGTATGTTTTTTTTTTCTATGTATTACATACTTGAGTTGACCTAATTTACTTCCTTTTTTTGAAAGCCACACGTACAAAATTTTATACAACTCTCATTGCCTCCTAACCAAACGTCTAAAAAGATAAGAGCTTTGATACAATTATCTACGCATGTTTATTAACGAACCGTTAACCACAATATTTAATTAGACACAATACACCCGCGACAACACTTACACAGAGTAACAAAATACTCAACAAAGACAATAATTATTGAACGTATCACAATACACATATTTATTTACTCTGTAATTACGAAGTACACCGTACTTAATACCATATAATTGTAATTTAGAGTAAATATTTATTTAATTAAGAAGCAATTGTTTGTCTATCCTTGTTTACTTTACAAACTATCTAATTTTGAGGTTTCTATATTTGGACTACAATTACGGATTATTGTTTGCAATAGAAATACCGAGCACACTACAAACTGTTAAGTAGTCGGCCGATGCTTCGTTTGGGCTCATAAAACAACTCGTATGAAAATGAAAATGTAGTACGCGGTAGTGAGAATATTACAAAGTTCAGATATTTAGCCGGTATCAGACCGACTGAAAATTTTGATTGGAATAAAGATTTCCCTATTTTTTTTTTATGTCAACTGTCGGCCGACTATTTAGTCTCCAGTGTGTTCAGTACTCTAAATGTTAGGAAATAATTCAACCCTTCGCGAGCTAGTTACGTTGTCTATTGACTTTGAATGAAGTTTGATTCCAACTTAGTTTCTGAATGTACGAACTACCTAATGATGTGTATGAGTTGTATAGAACTCAAACAAATAGAAAGGAAATGTATATTTACATTCAAAAATAGTGTTTGCAGTTTGGTATTGTATTATGAAACCACTACAACAAAGCACATTGAATCACATGTATGAATTTATCATTACAATGGGATTATTTTACGTACATTATATCGCGATTTAATTATAAATGGAATCAAAATTTTATTCATTGAGACAGCATACAAAAGGCAAATATATATGAATACATAAATGGATTGATGGATTGATAAAACAGTCAGCACATTTTTATTTTACATAACTATTGATACAATTAAGTAATATATTTGCCTCATTTAGAATTCAGGATTCTGCAAAAGGGAATCAATTGTATACCTGAATTTGTATCCAGAATTTTTAAAATATTTATTACCGTTTCTACCATATAAAATATAATTACAAACAAACATACAAACATACAGGTGAAGCTAATAAAAAGCGTGTAAAAAAACAACTACTATAACTATACAACTATAAAAACCAAAATTTCAAGGTCATCAAGTTACATTTTAGAATTTAGTGACAACCTTACTAACTTACATGTTCCTCACATTACTTTCCTTTCCCGTGACATGCATTAATAATGCCACAAACAAATGACTCATAATAAAAACAAGACACGCACTAAAGCACTCCTTACTAACTTAAATAAAAAACGCTTCACTGCGACCCCTAACCCCAGCCATCATAATCAGTAACCCGATTACAAGATACACCGAATCTTAAACTTACGTTCTTAATTAGTGCTAAAGTTATTACTCACTCGAACATGAATATCGTATATGGGTTAATTGAATGTAAGGCTCGTTGTAGGCGCCTCTATTAAGTTTGAACATCGCGTGATCGATCGCCATGTGATACGGATGGATTTCGGTAGCCAAGTGGAGTCAAGTGATTTTCTTTTAGCGGTTGGTAAGAATGTGGTTGGCACGCGATAGATACATATGGGATAAAGAAAAGAACGCTTACTGGTAGTTCTTCATATTTTTTGTTACTATTTTGTATAAAGGAAAACTACCTATAGATGTGTTTTACCTACAAATATACAAATTTGACACATATAGAGGATTATGGAGGTTTTAATAAAAAGCTATTTCTAAAACATTTTGTGATTCTATTTTACTGAATTACTTGTAGCTTTCAATAGCCTTCCAGTGCAAAAATACTCGGAAATGCAGAAATAAATACCTGTAATGAAAGTAGTAAGTGGAAAGAGGTATACCTGAAATTTACGGCAAAGCAATTGAGGTCAAAAGAGCTTCATTCCACGGACATTAGGACCGGCAATCACGTAGAACACCCATAGAGAGCAATTCCATTTGTAAAGTCATAAAACCAAGGAAAACGGCTAGTGCTCCAAGTATGCCTTTAACGTTTAAAACGTTTTGGAATGAACATGTTGAAAACTAGATGAGTAAACGTTTCTATAATGTCTGAAGTATGCCTTAAACTTTTATACCTTCAAATAGGATCTAACAAAAGATTCAAAATGTTTGTTAGAAACTCTAAAACATATTTGTCTAATTATTGCAGAAATAAACATTATATGTTATTTGTGTTACTTGTGATGTCCTCTAAAAATAAAGCTAAATAATCCAATCGTGCCCAGTCACAAAAAGTCTTCTATATAGGTATCTACGAGAACGTTTCGCAATGTGCGAATATTGCCTATGGCCATGATACGGACGCAGGCAGCATCGGAATAGTTAGCTAAACCGATTGTTCGAGCATACGATAGGAAACGAGAAAATCCAAAATACCCCTTTTTTACGTTTTTCACGAGCTCCAAAACTATCGGATTGAATTTAATTTGAAATCCAGTATTACTTTTTGGCAGATCCGTCTCTTCAAAATATTAAGCAACCTTTTTTTTAGTCAGCTAAAATCGCTTAAGGATCATCGACGTAAAAGTGTTCAATCAAAGATGAATGAACAAGGGAATGAATTCCATGATTGGAATACCGACTGCTTTATTCATTCATTCATTCATTCAACACGTATTTTTCTGTGATCTGCCCTTTTTGCTTTATTAATATTAATGTTACATCCCTTTGTGACTCGCGTTACCTTTTAACAAAGTTAGTTTTCGTGTAGTAAGTGTATTTATATTTGAAAAATCATGTAGATTGTTTGATTGGCGTATTCTATAAAATAATATTATGTTATTGAAGCATACATATTTGTACACCTAGCTTTATGTTATTTAAATACTCCATAAATCTGTATACATTTAAATACATTTCAAAACTCCAGAATCTGAGACAGCGGTTTATTTGATGTTTCTCTAGTTGGTCCACTTATTAATCTCGTAGAATTAATAGTAGGATCACAAATAAAAAAAATAACAAACAAAATACAATAAATATCTACTTGTAGGTACTTCCGCAACACCAAAATCCGGAACACGCAAAAAACTCGTACTTCTTTTCTAGGTGTACCTAGTATTATTTTGTTCTTTTGTTAAGAAAGCATCGCGCGGTACTATCACGCCCTGGCACCATAGCGTCAGCAAAATAGAAAACAGCTCGCTTCTAACGCCTGTCTATTCATGTCTATACTAATATTATAAAGAGGAAAAATGTGTGCTTTTGTTTGTTTCTTTGTAGTGGATAAACTCAAAATCTAATGGACCGATTTGAAAAATTATTTCACTACTGGAAAGCTACACTTTTTTCTACTAACAAAACCTACCATTTTATTCCCATTACGGGCAATAGTTCCCACAGGATGCGGGTGAAGCCGCGGGAAAACAGTACTATATAAACCTTTTTATATAACACGTCGCTTCAACGCTTAAAACTTCGTGAGTAAACTTTATGCCGTGGGTGTGCTCGCTCGCTGAGTTCGAAATTCGGTACCGAAATAAACTTACAGTTTTGTTATTGCGATAAGAAATGGTATTTTGTAAGGTATCTTTAATGGAGGTGTTGTTTGCGAAATCCTACACAATTCTATTTGTGTAAAAATATATATTTTATTTACTGCTAAATTGGTGTGGGGGCGAATAGTCAATATTGTTATTTGCTCGAGATGAGTGTCGTATCAGAGGAAGATTAAGATCGGTATTAATTTTGACCAAAACCATTGAACTTCGAACATTTTCGTACATGTACGGATTTTTGCTATTTCCTTCAGTATACACATTCTTACAAACTACGGATGTAAATATCACATGTCATACCCACTAATATATTCCTAGAGCGCACAATACGCTTCCCTACCCTCCATTTAATACTACATCATTACGAAAGTGCAACGTCACGAAGGAACCCCATTCTCTCTGTCACTCATACACTATGGGATACACACAAAGCCCTCCATTTGTATATTAAAGTGAGTTTCCAATGCCGACTATTGTAAATAGGTACCTAGTAGGTACATATTGTCTAATTTAGGCGGCCTCGAAGTTGACGGACGATCATTAATAATGGCTTTAGAATATTGATATGTTTGGTGGAACGTACCTTTATGGTGGTCTGAGTGAAGCTCATTCGTAGTTCGAAGTTTGAGGTGCTTGTACTTATATCCAGCTTAACTTGGACGTATTGAGGATTTTAAAGCAGTGATTATTTACATGTAAGTGAATTTATGAATATTAATCACACATTTATTAATACTGGCCTTCTGTTAAAGAAAGTGAAGATTTTTTATTAGTGCTAAATAATTAAACAGACTACTTACGTTTCCTTGTTATATTACCCTATTTTTTTTACCATAACCCTAAACTAACCATTTTACTGCCAGCCTTACAACGGTCATACCAGATTAAATTCAGTCCTGTCGGATAAGACACGGGGCCTTCACAGGAGCCCTTCATCAAATTTGACCCTCGACATAATCTGAGTGATTTACCGCTAAGTACAGTTATACTAACTTATACCTGGGACTAAATCTCAAATCTGTTAATAACAATTTTAGGGCAGGTATCACGGCATAGTTCACTCTAACTATCCAAGTCCGGATTAGGCGCGCGCCTAAATTTTAATACGCAAAGTTGGTGCAACCCTAAAGTTATGCTAAATTGAAACAGGGCTTTGTTGACGCTTAGACTGTTTTACCCACGTCTGTAATAGCTCAAACTTTGTACAAATTGTAGTTAATGACTAAGCCGATTGGGCAGTCGAGTGAGCGGCCATTTATCACAGTACAGGAACCTCCTACCTTCGGCTGAGTCAGCGGAATCCTGTATAATCAGGCGAAAAGTGCACATCGATATTTTTAACACGATTAGGTTGAGTGTACTATATTTGCTGCGTATGTATAAATCAAGGAGTATGGATGTATTACCCGTGCCTATGATTTCCCATGAGACTTTTACTTTTCCGCATATTACGTGACCCATGTTACTTGTGTATGAAACATAATCTTATGTAACGGAAAAATCAAAATAAACCTCTATAAAAACTCATATGTTTTTTTCATGAACATCTTCAGTCACGTTTTGGGAGGTTAACAGGCAAGAACCAAGAACTACATATACCTAATATGACCCATATAACATTGTGTAGTATTTGTAAAGCTAAAAACCAATAAGGCTATTCAAAAACTGCGCTAGAGTCATATTGCTGGACATCTCTTAATATCATTTCGAAGTTTATCAAAAATACTTGTTACAGCTAACTACGAAAAAGACTACACGATCATAACTTAGCGAATGCTGCGGCGTAGCCATAACGTAGCGTACGAACTTAGTAGATCGAGAGATCGCGAGCTTCCACTTTAAGCTCAAAAGAAAGTATTTTCTTTTTACTTTTATACGTTTAACAGTATTATTTTTAAAGTATCCAGTAAAAAGTAACAGTTAACTCCCACACTAAACTTATATGGAGTTTTCAACACAAAGGCGTGTATGTATAACACGCCTACGCCGATACTTAGCTACACGTGAGGTAATATCGAGATATTAAAAGCGGTTCATTTTACATAATCGATAATCGATTTGATGACTAGTTTCGTATACCATCGTTCGGTCCCAAGCCTGGGGTTAAATTATTTTTCTGTTATTTTACTCGAAGGTCTACGAAAACCATAAAGTCTAGTATGATGTAACAGCATATAAAAATAAATAAACTAGCATACTTATACCAAGAAATAAAATCTTGTATGTAAATCTGTATAATCATTATATTAACTAACATAATATCTACAACACCACAATTTAATTTAGATTCCTGTACAACCTCAAGTTAACATAGTCAATAATTGATCAAGCGAGTCAATATTTGATTAACCCAGACATTACATTAAAGTCAGTAGCTGTAGAGATAATGTATTTCAACATTATTGTATTACTTAATCCTTTAAAATACCAAAGGGCTGTTTGCCATAGTTTCGTTAAGTACTTCATACTCCAAGATAAGCAGTATCCTGTAGCTTGACTAAATGAATGGGCTATCTCACAGTGAAAGAATTTTCTTATCGGACGGCAGGTTTTGAAGATACAAACGCGTTCAAACCAACAAACTATTCAGCTTTATATTATGAGTATAGGCACCTAAACAGATAACTAATCGCAGCCGAGGCGCGTCGCTAGTTTATAGTTAATGAATTGCGAATATATCTAATGCGACTAATAAATCTAGATCATACTGATTCCACCACACATACATATTTTGACCATTATTATCACCCCGAATGGATCCACTATCCATATTCTCATCAGACACAAATCCACCATAATATAAAGCAGACACTCCGTTTTCAATTAATCCTGGATACAGTTTATAGGTCATGGCATTCGGCATACAAACTAATTATTTATTCGTAAACGATTCCTGCGTGAGCCTGATTGGCACGCCGCAGAATCAGCGCCATATTGTTTCAGTTTCAGAACGTTTCTGAGTAAACACTGGCCGTCGGGTTTGCTTAGTTTGGGTAGAAGACGATTGTGGCTCCAGTACGAATATTAAACCTATTTAAAATGTAGGACAAATGCTATATGAGGAGAAAAATCGAAAGTGGCAAGAAAGTAAGATTCAAGAATGGCTGAGCCATTTGACTTGAAAATTAGAGGGGAGATAGTTTAGGACCGGGAAACGGATAGTTTTTTGTCATCATCCGACTACGGGAAACAGTCATATTGGGACGCGAGTGAAACCGCGGGTGGAAGTTAATATAGATTATATGATTATCTGAATCTATTAAACTATCAACAATCGATTAGCACATCTCTATCGTGTAAATAGAACCTATAAAATAACACAATGGCTACGTCTTAAATTAACGCAGCTAACCTGAATAAGACAAACGTCCACTTCCTTACACCCTCGCTAATCTGATTTAAACCAAACACAGGTTGCGCTAAACAAAAAACAACGTCAACGAAGAATGTAATACCACATTACCGACATTGTTTCCAGACAAATACATGTGATGGGTTAGGATTACAATCGAGAAACAGACAGTAGGACAAGTACCCCCCCCCCCACTTACCTTCTTCACCCCCCTCCCTCCCTTCTACTTTACCGAGTGACGTAAAGCTGATGTGTGACACCCTGTCAAGATCCCAACGCCATAGGCACAAGAATGGCGCGGAAATTTGCTTACGAATTGTGCAATTTCGATTTCCTTAGGGCAAAGGCAGCGGTGAAATTTACCCGGTTTTATGGAAAACTGTTGGCTATACAAATCAGGCGGTTTCAAGTTTGTGTGATCCTCAAGTGGGTGGCCTAGACGAGGGAGTGATACAGAAATAGATATATATGTGTGGGAAGATACAAAAACCTTCCTCGTAGTGACAGAAAACAAATGGATAGATTAGTGGATGGATGAATCTGTTTTTCTTTGTGTTCAATTACAAGCATATAACTTCTGTTTCGGTGCTAATAGATAATGAACAATCAAAGTCTAGTCACAACCAGTACATGTATTTTGTAGATGATTATATGCTAGTATATGTATTATATAGATATATGTTTATATATATGTATGTATATTATTATATATATATTTTTTTAATCTTTTGTATGTTATATATTTGTAATAATATTTATGTACCTACTTACGTCTATTTTAGTATTCTATTAAAATGTTAATCTCTAGTTGTCTTATACATGTCTTTCTAAGTAAGTAATGCACCTACCATGTTATCTCTGCATCACCTTAAGGTTGACTGGAGAGAATGCCCATGGCATTAAGTCCGCCTTTGTAATTGTAAGATTGCATAAAGTTAAATAAATAAATAAATAAATAAATAAATAGCTTTATCTAACTTCTGAATACTGTATTTTTTGCAACGAGGAGTTATCAATCTATCGATGCCTCAATGATTTTAACACAGCTAGTTCTTTATTGATTAGGCATACTCCAGGTCCCTCAACGCAGCTTTTTGATCGAACAAAGTCAATAACCACCCAATAGGTAGCAAAACAAACGAGCAATTACTGCGAGCCGCCAGAGTACTTAGCATAACGAGGTTCGATATAGCACCTCGTATCAACAGCTATTTAGCCACGCATGAATTAGCGCGCCTATACTCGTACTAGATTACCTAACTGATATTTCCATTCTGAAAGTTCAGAAAATCCATATTAAACTAAGCGTATGGAAATCAAAATCTTTGAGACCTTGTTTCTATGAATTTATGTCGTTGATAAGCAATGAAAAGTGATTTGTACAATTTTGTAGGTAGGTTGTTTCTAAGGAATACACGTATTAGAGTTTTTCTTTTGTATCCGTAAATCTGGATAGTTAGTAGTCTTTAACAGACTAAAAGTTTGGAAATCCTGATTTACGAACAGCGAAAAACAATAAGAAATTCCAAGAAGCCCTTTCCTTAATACCTTCGCTTTTATTTATATAGCTTCGGAAACCTTGACTGCTTCCTTGAAATCAATCTGTATTTTAATCAAATTTTATTTGTTCGGAAAAATATGAGTCAAAACCACTTGGTCCTGTTACATGACCTTTGTACGTAGGGTACGACATGTTTAAATTCGACCTTTCCGTAAAAAGTACCTTAATGTTCTAAGCTGTACTTGTACATGTAGACACATACATAGGTACATATTTTATTCAAAGCCTTAAATTAAATTACACGAACGGAACCAACAAAAGCCCTTGACCATTCCAGCTTCGGTACATTTTCTTACAGCTAAGTTAGTTTACTGCCTAAAACCCTTATAATTCGGGCCTACCACCTGCTTAACGTTTAATGTTTTAGTCTGTAACTTTGTTAAGACCCTTAAAAGGGATAATACGTAGATCGTAATACTCTCACGGCTATGAACTTGCAGATAATGAGGATTAGCGTGCATTTATTATCAAGTAATTAAGTAGGATATAATAAAATAGTAGTTGCAAAGAGACTTAAAAGCTTACTGACATATACATACATAAGTTATAAGTTAAGCATGTATCTCTTAATAATGTTTAATTGTACTATCCTACTCCATGGTATTATCTAATATTTATATTTACCTAAGTATATTTCTATTAATTACAATAAAACTCAAGGAAAATTCTTATATAATTGCTAATGTTTGCCCAGTCTGAATGTCAACCACATAAATATTTAATGTAGTGGTGGCCGGAGGTTAGGGAAGGCACTTCCAGCAAAAGGGAACGGTCCCGATCATTACTCTTGTCTTCTTAGTATTGGGATTCGACTAAGGTATTAGGTACATATATTATTACAGATACATGATTATGACTCAGATAGGCAGTCGCTTCTTGTAAAGCACTGGTACTCAGCTGAATCCGGTTAGACTAGAAGCCGACCCCAACATAGTTGGGAAAAGGCTCGGAGGATGATGACATGATTATGACTATTAAACATAACATTGACAAAAATTGGTACTAGTGTAGGTAAAGAACCTCGTAACTTTTCTCAAAAGGTCAACAAACGTTACATAACGTCCCATGAAATTACAAAGTAATGACGTATCCCTACTAATAGCCCTACTTCCCTACTAATATTAGGTATAAATGCGAAATGTCTGTCTGTCTGTTACGCTTTCCCGTCTAAATCACTGAACTGATTTTAATAAAATTTGGTACAGAGATAGAGTTGAACTTGAGAAAGAACATAGGATAGTTTTTATCCCGGAAGTTTGAAGAGTTCTCTTGAAAACGCGATATAACCGAACTCGACGACCGACGAACCGACGAAGCTAGTAGGTAACGTATAAGACCTTCTTCGATATGTTTGTAAAACCATTTCAACAAGCCAATATACAGAATGTTTTTTACTAAGTTCCATGTTATTATTCCCCCATGGGTAATCGATGGTGGTCGTTTACCTTTTCCGACCTTCGTTCAGGGTGGATTGTATGGGCCATTTGGTCAATTACTTTGTTATTTATTCAATGAAAATGAATGTTATGTCGATATAACTTTAGGTCTACACTACGTATGGTAATGTTCATTTGGTTTTTGTATTATAGTACCAATACTTCTGTCCCATTCAAATCAAATCTGTACAGTTATAAAATAACATTATAATTTCAAGGATTAACTATGGCCTTTACAAGACTGTGTGAAGCAGAGATAAAGTTAGGAGTAGGTATCGAATGTTTTGACCTGTTGACATTTGTCAGTTTTCAACTGAGTACATAAGAGAGTACATAAGAGGAGTACATAAGAGGAGTACATAAGAGAGTACATAAGAGAGTACATAAGAGGTGTACATAAGAGGAGTACATAAGATTAGTATATAAGAGAGTACATAAGAGAGAGTATTCGAGTGTGTCCTACCTAAGCACATTAATTGTTATCCCATATTACTTTATGACCTATGGCGAATTAAAAAAGTAACAAGTTCTTTTTACAATTAACCATAGTCTATCATTAAGAATACCTATGTGATAGGATTTAATGTGATTATTGTAGGTACGACACACCCGATATATCAAGGCACGGATAAACTTCTGCGTATTATATTAGTAAGTGAGAAACTTGACGTACCTACAATGTACAAGAATGAGTAACCGAATACTACTATCGGTATAGATGGAAAAGTTTTTTAGGCTGTATGTATAATATACCTATTTATATTATAGTATAATTGTCATTGTTTCACACTAAAACCGGTTTTCTGAAACATAGATCATATTTCAGAATAACTATTATTCTATGTTTGGGGCAGTAGTTCCCTCAGGAAGCCGGTGGGTGAAACTGGGGGCAAAAGATAGTAGACAATAATATATTCATTACAGGATTTAGGGACTTGATTAAATAGAATACCAACCCATTCTATATATTTATTTAAAATCTTCAAACTTTTGAGAGCAAAACCTCGTTATTTTTAAAGCGAAAGCCGAAGCAATCTATGAAATTCGTCAGTAACATTCCGTTGGCCTATTTTCTTTGCTGGACTAATATCCCGTTTGACTTAAACAATGGTCTTAGAACTCTGAATTTTATGCCCGTCATCTTGCTTCAAGTTTCTTAGATTTATACTTGATTTCTATAATTCAGAAATGTTGTCGATTTTAACTTGGGATTGAAGGGGGGATGATTAATCTATAATGGTTAATCTATATAATGGGCATGCAAACAGTTCAACTAATTTGGGAAAGGTCCTATAAACCGATCTGTTGAGCTAAAGAATTTGATTTCACCATAGCGTTACTATGATCCACATAGGTATATGTTGCAATAGGTATTTAAATATCATTATGTTTCGTGGTACGTAAGGTGCTTTCATGGTTGCAGAAATAACCTATTAACTTAGAATTACATATTTATTTTACACAACTAAGATTTCTTTCACAATTCTTTCGAATTTCTCATTGAACTTAATTCCAATTTAAATATTCTCGCTATAACTGATATATTTCAACAAAACAAATTGCCATCTGTGTGATAAAAAAAACTCAAGTCTCACGTCTATTTACAGGTACATTTGCTATCTTCGCTAAAAGAAACCCTCTTTCTTTTGTCTGTAGTTGCAAAAAGAACAAAAAATTGTCTACGTAATACTAGAAAAATAGAACAACCTACGCAGCACCCAAAGAAAAGTTTACAATAGACGCCAAAATGAGAAATAAACTGAGTTCACCTCTGTGAGTAAGGTACCTACAGTTTATTTCAGGTATATAAATATACGTTTGTGGTAAATATACAACGATTAAATATTGTAGTTGTAAGTATGTTACCTTTACTAGTTTAACAACTGTGTTTGTGTGGGTGTGGTCATAGAGAAATGAAAATCGTTTGATACTTCTACTTCCTCTCTTCTTCTTCAATTTAATAGCCCAGCTCTTGTCGGTGCAGCTCCTTCCATTTACGCCTTTCTAGGGCCAACTCCTGAACTTCCTTATACGTCACAACATTCACCTTCTCTTTGATTTGCTTGATGTAGCTGACTTGACTTGATACTTTTACATCTACTAAAATAAAGTAAAAAACATTTTTTACATTAGGTAACTATTTTAATTATCTTCCACCGCGGTCTGACCCGCGTCTTGTGGGAATTCTTTACTTTCCTTCGTACAGAAGCAGCCATATTGTTTTGATATACGAGCTCTATAATTGCTCGGTTATATCAAAATCTATAACGCGAAGAGATACAAGCATACATTCCCACACACCAACTGTCGCATTTACAATATTTGTATGATTAATACCTACTATTTACTTCCGTATTTTTATGCTACGAAAATCATATTCACCTGCTTAAAATTCTATGACACTTCAATCTTCAAATGTAAGTATCTCGGTGTCAGTCATACAAATATAACGAAGCTTCGTCACAGTACAACGAACCACAAACTTTGTTGTAAGAAACTTCGCGTCCTTTTATCAAATTGATATCTTGAACAAAAGACAAAAACATTTGCCCTTTTCCCTTGGGCTACGCAAATGTAAGAAACTTTTTACAAGTAACAGTATGAAAAAGGATAGTCTGACATTTTGTAGGCGTATTTTTATTTGTTATATTTTTTTGTTTGTTGCTTTGTTAACTAAATTGATCTAGTATATGCCACATAATATCAGCATCATTTCTAACAACCATCTCGCTTGGATAGTTGTTAAAAGGGATGAAAAACTTTTAAATCAACAAACACATAACGTGCCACTGAGGCAAACAAGATGTACCTATAAACTAACTGCCGGCTACCTCGCAAAACTCAAAATAAATAGGAAAGTCACTAGTTGATTCCACTGTAAACACCCCTGATAAACCTAATCAAATACAGTGATAACCATTTTATCCCATAGGTCAATGACCTTTGCTTTTGCTCTTACACACCTTCCCGTAACCTCGACATTTTCCACGAAATATTTCTTTCCATCTATGTATCGACACGCGGGCGTGTTACGAGCCGACGTTTCAGTGCCAAAACATATAAGATACTGTCAAGCGAAAGGTTCCGTACATAAATCTCTAAGTTACGGCTATTACGTGAACAAAGGGAATGAATTCCACTCTTCGTCCGATTTATCGCTCCGTTATGAATCCTCACAAATGCAAAACAGATATAAATATTTATTTAGTGTACTTAGGCTGGGTAATCGTAAAGGTTCTCGATTAAAATGTATGGTTTTTACGTGGAGAGCTTTACGGTCGTCCGGAAAGAGGGCCGTATTAAAATACGTAGGTAGCAGCCAATTCTTTTGGAATCGTTTTAAAGCCAGATTAAACTGTGCGTGAAAACAATGTAACGGAACCGCACGAGAATATCCGAAGCGGAAAACTCGATGTTACACGGATCATTTTTCCCAGTAAGACTTCGAAAAAGCATATTACGGGATTGTGAGAATGATTTGATAATTTGTCTGGTTTTTCATTCGTTTGAGTATTACTTAAGCGAAATATTTTTGTAAGGTGGCAATAACATTGACATAGTGATACAATTGGCTACGTTTTTGATACTAAGTAAGAGTAGTATGTTGTTAGTTTAAATACCGGGTCTCCCAGGTTTGATTGATTGATTTGGCAAAATATTGATCAGCTTCTACATAAAAAAAATCTCACTAACTAGACGTCTGGATTTCAAAACGTACGAACTTTATAAAGCATTAATTCGTGCGTTAAATATACCTGAGTCCTTTATCAACTGTCGGAATGTTATTACCAATTGTAATATCAGACTTTTAATAATTCACAAAAAGTCTGGCTCTATTCGAACGTCGAACTCAATGGTGAATAAAAGTCGTGCGCGCGACATGAGACTTACTGAAAATTGGAGCAGACGTTGATAAATTGTATAGACGGCTGGTATTCGAGAAGTCTGTAATCTGAAACTGGCTTCAAAAAATACAGAAGGCTGGTACTATTTGTTCACTACAAGATTCGGAGCATAAAAGCCGAGTGCTCATTCACTGTGACAATTAGGCCGCGTTCACACCAAACGTATAATCAGCTGTTGACTAGGAGCAGGCTGACTGCGCTGCCGTAATGGCGTGCTATCCGCTCAGTGTGAACGTAGCTGAATATGTATGGAGCTGTTCAACGCTCGCTTAGAGTCGGTGCCTGATTGTGATCGCGACTTTATTGTAATGCCGATGAAACAAAGCTTTTTCAATACACTTAGTATGGTTTTTATTTGTTTCAGATATCAAAACACCACAACAATGCTATAAGATGAGAATAGCAGTGCCTCCCAGTTCGTCACGCGCAGAATGTGAGGGGAGTTAGCCAGTGTCATGCAACTTGTAATGCTAAACTTTCTAATCATGTTCGACGTGGTGTTCATATTCTTCTTGTTCCTGATCGCTGTGACTTGTGTTATGAACTACATGCCGGGCCGAAGCAAGCGCTCCGAGGTGACGGAAGATGAGGTGGATGATGACGTCATCCCTCCCCCGCCACTGTTCGCGGGAGATGACGATGAGGTTCCTACAGCTAGTCGAGACACGTACGTGGTGATCGCGCCACCGCTAGACAACGTTAGAGCTAATAAGGGCAGCTGTCCTGTACATGTGGTGTAGTATAAGCACTGATATAATATGTGAGTATTATATATTTTGTATACCTTTAATCGGAAAGTGGACCTAATAATCCTAGGCTTAGAGAATAGGTTATTATTGCTTGCTCCAAATAAGTCAGTGTGTTAGGTAAAACATTTAGAACCAACTTGGCGTTAACAAAGCATCAATTCATTACCCCAATTCAGAACTAAACTTCAAACAATGAACCCTTCTAAAAACCAGAGAGAGCATTAAATTTTAACATAACTTGTAAAATATTCGGAGCTTCGAAAGTTGGCAATTTATCTGAACAACTCAGCTCAGCATGACTCATTGAACCTTTCCTTTGTTTCAGATCAACGTAGGAGTTTATTATGAAGAAGCCTTATGAGAATGTAGGTGTCGAAATGTAGACATTTTTTACCAATTAGTCGAGTTTAAATAAATTCTTGTTATAAAGACTAAGACGGTGGAACACGGGAATCAAATGGATATAATGAGTTGGTCTGTAACATGGGTACTATCAGAATTAACCTCTTTCGATTGCACTTTATGAAGAAATAGATATAAATATAGAGCTGTAACGCGAACGTTATTATAATAAATGTATAGGGGGCCGTGTATATTGAAATGAAATAAAAATAGTTGCAGTGTTATGAATTGAATAGAGATTTTGTTACTATACAAAAGTTCGCTACCGCATAACGCATTGTATATGTTTTATCAATTATATTCGGGATTTCAGTGGCGTTATCCTCGCTGTGACGGATTTAGGAGCCATATCACAGAGCCCTGACAACAGGGGACTACGCTGCAAATATATATAATAATAGGCAACAAAACGCGAATAGTATAAAACTGAATAAAACTTTTTCCGAATAAAAGAGGTTTTTTATCTTTTTCAACGGTACACGCGGCAAAGCCACGCTTAATCGAATGTCAATAACATATAACGTATAATTGAAACATCTGTTTGCTCGCTATAAGAATAAATAGCAATTTCTTTTGTAAAATTTTATCGCCTAATTTTATACTTTCTTGAAGGCCTAATAAAGTTCAGTTTTTATTGCTGTAACGACCATTAACGAAATCGTTTGTTACGCCTAACAAAGTCTATGTATTCGAGTGAATAAATAATTTGTTACGTAAAGTGTTCAATTTTCAGAGCAAATATTTGCAAGTGCTTGTTGAAGATGAATGTGACTGAATTATAAGTAAATGGTTAATAATGTTAGAGTAATAATTAGTTATACGTTTCGCTTGCCACAGTATTTTGTATGAAATACTTAATTACAACATTATGCTAATATTTATTTTATAGGTTTAGTCTGCTAATATATTGGGAGTAGTTTAAGGAGTTTCAAATGGCTGCCTAATGTTTCGAGTTATATTTATTCTGAGTGTTCTGAATAGATATGTATCTATATAAAGCTGTTTGCTTTTTAAATAAATTGATATTGTAAAGTTGGGTGTATCGACAACTCTGTATAGGTACCTAATGTTTAAAAAAAACAGACACTAGACCGAGAATACAATGTGGAATTCGTACTATCATCTGTAAGTGAATACTAGTTTTTCGCCCCTTCTATACATCCATAGCTACATTTATTGAAACAAAAAATATTGTTGTGAAACCTTGTCAAAGTTCTCATTCGCAAAATATGCTGCTTCAGTCCCCTGCCGGCTTATCCTATAATCTTGTCTATTTCCGGACTTTAGGGTGTGTTCAAATGTCACTGGCTGATATAGAACTGTCAAACGTGTTCGAAATTCAAATTGTAATTTCCGTTGTTAATGGCTGTTGAGAGGGTCTTTTAATTTTCGAATTCTATTTTTGGATAAAAATGTCAAGTGTGACTGCAAGCCAGTAACAAACGAGAATCGGATAATATCCGACACTTATGTATGTATGTATTAGGGGTTAAAGTATGAAATTGCCGTTTTATTCTAGTAGGTTTTTGAATTGCCATAGAGTCTTCATGGTTTGAGGTTTTCGAATGGAACTTTTTTCACGTGGTTTCTGTGATGTTCTTCTTTTAAAAAATGTGAAACATTTGATTATCGATGTTCAATTGTTTTTGTTATTCAACTTAAACAAGAAAGATGGATACTGCGAAAATTTGAGTAATTTTTGAATATGAGTTCCGACGCGGGATTGAACGGCAGAAACAGCCCGCAATATCAATGCTGCATTTGAAGAGGTGTCTGCTAAAGAACGCGCCGTGCGATTTTGGATTAAACGCTTTCGTGGTGGAAACTTCGACTTGAAGAACGAGCCATGAGAAAGACCGCCTGACAGGTGATTAACGAGAAATTAAGAGAGACGGTGAACGCCGATCCTAGTCAAACTACCCAGATACCCAGCCGAACACCGAATAATGTTGAAAAAATTAGCAGTAAAACAGCCACGACTCATGAATCGACCTTCACCGCTATTGCTCCATGACAACGCGAGGCCTCATACAGCAAAATAAACCGTTTTAACTCTTCAGGAACTGCAGTTGGAAACTATTCGTCTTCCTCCATATTCGCCAGACCTTGCTCTAACGGACGACCATTTTTTTTGTGATTTGGACAATTATCTACGTCACAAGAAGTTTCTTCCCAGGAGGCAGAACAAAATTCTTTCACACTGTTTGTGCAGTCTAGATCCTCAGAGTTCTATCGTAAAGGCATAAATGACCTTCTTATTAGATGACCGCAATATATAGATAATAATGGCAACTATTTTGATTAAATAAGTTTGTTAAAAATTTAAAAAAAATACAATTTAGGTTTTCAGTACAAATCGGCAATTTCATACTTTAACCCCTATTATAAGTTTGGTTGAACTCATTGATGTAGAAAGCCATATATCCAATATTTCCCCTTTGTTCTGAACATGGAGTTCGCCCCAAATTATTACACCATCAGTGCGATATTGAGTTTGAACTAGTGTCGTCGGAACGCACCCTTCATTTCTCTATCTATCTGTATGAACATGCCCCCTCCCTCCTATGTATTAGCAAAAGGCCCCACACAACGCTTCCCCGCTTGCGTCGACATTCAATTATTCGCAATTAAGGATAAACTTTGAATAATTGACTATTCAAACAATACAAAATATCAATAGACTAACACAGACATTTAGTAATAGTTTATACATTAGTATTTAAGAAATTATTATAATAATAAAAACGACAATACATGTTACGAATGTTTTCTCATATCATTCTGGTTAAGTGGAGTTTATTGTTCGGGTAATTAGTGTTCTTGTGTTTTTGTTTTTATAATATCCATTTACTATGGAAATATCTTGTAACCTATTTTTTGTAGATAAATAATTTGGGACAAAAATATAAAATAATAGACCGGTATAATCAAAAATATTATATAGGAACAGTCGATGACAATATACGACATAAAATATTTTCGATTCTCTATATAAAGGCGTAGCACCGGACTTTGCGGGTACAATAAGTTATAACCTTGTAATAGTAATTCGATAACTGTTTTAAACGATATACATATTAAAGCATGAGTATTAACTTACTTATGTTGCTAAGTGTACCTCTATGAAATAAATAAGGGTGTCTTTTCAGTATAAAAACCCGAGTACGGGTACGAAAGTAAACAAAGTGGGTGTGGCTCGCATTTCAGAGCCACTGAACTGAGTTGGAATGAAAAAACCACGAAATTTCTGCACAGTCACCAACTAAATTCAGCTTTACGAGCACAAAATAAAATATTTCATACAATAACTACATCATTAATCAATCTTAAGCCGCATCCATTTGACGAAATAAAATAACATTATTTTACAGTTTGACATGTTAAAACGTAAACGTTCCAAAGATAATTAAAAACATAATAGATATTTCTTTCGACATTGCCGGCCCAAATATTAATGGATCCGTTAAAATTCTTGGAAACTTCGAAAAGCTGTGTTCATTAAGTATTTGTTGGATACCCTTTAAATCATTCTAAGTCTTCGAAATACCGGGTAATTTGTGAAAAGCTGAAATGTATATTATAATCTTTATTACATTATTTTTATCCTAAAGTAGAATTTATTTGTTTTTTCTTTTCAGTCATATAGATAGTAGGTACCTGAAACAAATTATAATAACACAAAAAAGTAACTAAAGAGGTAAAAAATAATAATAAAATAAATTATCCAAATTCGAATAGTAATGAGTATAAAATCAAAAACATACACTATGTGATATAAATATACACAATTTTTAAAATGTAGTTGTATAGAAAAACTAAAGCATTGTTTTGAATTTATTGTTATACTTGCGTTGTCTGAGGACGCATAATAATGATGTAATTAATAAAATGCACTAAGGCAGTGTCGTCATAACATGACTCTTTTGTTTTATTCAGCAGTACCCTATCTACATTTTTTTAACAATGAACATAAGTAAAGGCTTTATCTAAAGTGCCAAAGGCAGCTTCAAATCTGTTTACACCATCAAAACCACAATTAAATGTTAATGCAATGCATAATTGTTTTCAACCCACTTTAAATTGGTTCACCGTTTAAGAGGACAATCATTTTCTACTTACACACCTACGTTTTTAGAAAGTCACGAGTAGGTATGGGGTAAGTTGGGCTGCAATACAGAACTTAGCATTTTAGTTAATAATGCACAGCTAAAAGCTAATATAAACAAAGATTTACTCAACAGTTGCAAAAAGGAACTTTCAACAATATTCTGAATACAATATAATTCTAGTGAGTTCACGAATTCAACAGTTGCTACAATTGTTACGTATATTCTATGAATCTACTGAATGCTGCTATATTCAGAGTGTAAAAGGTAAGTTTTATTTTGGTATACCAGCGGAATATGTGTCAAAAGGTAGCAATGACTTATACACGTTTGTGTATCAAAGTATATCGTAGAGGCCATTCCTAAATGTGTTTTTTTTAATATACCTTGATCCTTCAAACTAACACTATATAAGACACATTCCTTTTTTCTTTTTAGTTGACGTGGATCAAACTCGGCATCTTTATAACAATATTTGTACCTTTTCTAATGTTGAAAATCAAAACATTTCATATGGATGATGTTACGAAACAGTTAAGATTATATACAGTAGAGATATCACATA
This sequence comes from Helicoverpa zea x Helicoverpa armigera, assembly GCA_033682625.1. Classification (NCBI taxonomy): domain Eukaryota; kingdom Metazoa; phylum Arthropoda; class Insecta; order Lepidoptera; family Noctuidae; genus Helicoverpa; species Helicoverpa zea x Helicoverpa armigera. The sequence continues at coordinate 4,034,314 of JAWIIS010000038.1, read as the reverse complement.
AGTATAGAGCTGTTTTCATTAAACTACGAACTAAACCTACCACCGACTGCGCCTATTTTAGCAAACATTTTCAAACCATTCTCTCATGAGTTACACTACAGACGTGCAACATTGACTGACAGACACACATCCGCCAGCTTGCCTGTGTATTTTTCCCTAACATTTTAACACATTGAATTTGGAATACGGATCCAGGTTTTTATTACTCTGAAAAAAGCTGAAAAACGTACGACTCTTTTTAAAAGGGATGTGTGTGTGGATAATTTTTTAATGTTTGTATGTAACCGATTTATTTTAAACTTTTATTGCGATCAAACTATAGATACGTATATTTGAATAAATCTAGAAAAATCTGCGCATGTGCTAATACAAATACACAAATACCTGCAGAAATGCTTTGTTTATACCTATTATTAAAATAAACCTTTTGAGTAAATAATAAATATTGCTTTAACATAATTCAAAATATTCTTCAGTCAAAAAAATCTAACATCCGCGTAGCCTGATGAGGGGTATGTACGGAAGAGAAAACTTCTTCTTTATCTATTAACAAAGGATAAAGGAGTATAAACTTTATTATTTAAAACAACTTAGTTAATAATTGCTACTGAAAAGAAAAGTTAGCTCAATGAAGAAAAACGTAAAAGAAAAGTTAAACCACTCAAACAATGCTCATAATTAATCTTTGTATAGAAAAACTTACATACAACTCAAGAAAGGCTGCACCAATTTTAATTATTTTCATTAAAATGGTAGATTTTTATTCTTGTAGAAGAGCTGTACTTTAGGTACTGCTGCAAATAAGGTATTTAAGTTAAACTTGTACCTATTGAAAACTGAAGATAAGTAACACGTTTAAAACAACTAGGTACATTTCGACGGGTAAAAGGCAAAAGGGGTCAAGCACCACAGATCAAATTGTTCAGGAGAGTAAAAAGAAAGTTTTAAAAAATAATATCTCTTTATTGCTTCATTGAATCATATCACAATCTTCAGAAAAGTTTACTTAAATACAATGCTCTTTAATAATTTTAGATCAAAATAAGCCTGAGATCAATAGTTTCAAAGATAGATGTCGCTTGACCCCAGGTTTTTACCATGTTTATCGCATTTGCGAGGGGGTCAAGCACCAATATTGAATGTTGGAATATTAAGATTTTGGCCCAAGCTCCATGTGTATAAAGTAGTAAAGTATTTTATTTTATTTGGCACAACAGATCATAGAACTAAGTCAGATTTTGGCTTAAGTTAAAATATCTTAATTAACAGTATTATTTTATATTTGGCACAGCAGGTAGGTAATAGAACTATGAATTATGTATTAAACTAAAACAATACAAGGAACAAAACTGAGATCCAAAAAAAACCGGCCAAGTGCGAGTCGGACTCGTGCACGAAGGGTTCCGTAAATTACAGTTAAATCAACCTATCTCAAAAACTATAAGAGATACTTTGATCAAACCAAAAATCGTTGAAAGAGTTAATTAGCATGCATCACCTCTATTTTTTTTAGAATTTTATACCCCGTAGTTATAAAAATAGAGGGGGGGGGGACATACTTTTTACGACTTTGAGAGCTGATATCTCAAAAACCGTTCACTTTAAGAAAAATGTTTTTTAGAAAACTTTATATCATTTTAAAAGACCTTTCCATTGATACCCCACACGGGTATGTACATCGAAAAAAAAAATTTCATCCCTCAGTTACATGTATGGGGGGCCCCACCCCCAATTCTTTTTTTTTACTATTTAGTGTCATATTTTTGTAGCGGTTCATACAACACATATTCCCATCAAATTTCATCACTGTAGTACTTATAGTTTCCGAGTAAATCGGCTGTGACAGACGGACAGACGGACAGACGGACAGACGGACATGACGAAACTATAAGGGTTCCGTTTTTGCCATTTTGGCTACGGAACCCTAAAAACAGCAGTTACCTAACTGATAGGACATACAACAGCATGTTATCAAATTATTTGAGTAAATAAGCCACAATAATTTGGTAAAAATTATGATTGTTTACATTTTTACTAATTTTTAATGATTTCCTAAACGCGTGAACCGATTTACCTGATTCAAAAACGGATAAAATAGTTTTATACAAAAATTGGTGTCAAATAAAAGGTCTAAACTTTTATTTGACACCAATATCGTTAAGATATCTCGATAAACACATTTTCAAGTTGTCTCGTAATAAAATTATCCAACATGTACCTATGAAACGCGTACCTACTACCTATTACCAGTTCTTAAAAAAAACACGTTCTTTGTATGGGAGCCCCCCAAAATATTTATTTGATTCTAGTTTTCAGTATTGGTTGTTATAGCGGCAACAGAAACACAAATTTCAACTCTCTAACTATCACGGTTCATGAGATACAGCCTGGTGACAGACGGACGGACGGACGGACAGAGGAGCGAAAACATTAGGGTCCCGTTTTACCCTTTGGGTACGGAACCCTAAAAACTATCCTAAGAAACGTTAAATTTATTTTTATAAAATAAATAAAATGAGGTTGAATTTACCGTTGCTAGTAGGGGAATCACATCATCTTAAATTTCTTCGACCTCTCTATTGCTATCATTATAATCAAATAACCTTCTTGGTACTAGCAAGTCTTTTTCGGCCTAAAACACTTCGCAATTTCACGTTTTTTGGAGTTGCAGACATGTTTTATATAAAATTTTAATCTGTGTTAAAAACTGCGATCGCGTTTCAAGAACGCGTGAACTTGCTTTCAAGTACCTACATAAGACATAATATGTCAGTTATACCCATTTGCAAGGGCGCTGTCGCGCGTGCTGAGTGGATCAAATGCAACGTAATGAAAATAAAATTATTTAAGAAAGGGGCCAAGCGCCAATTTATGTTTAGTTGTAAATTTTTACTATTGGTGTAAGCGACGTTATAGTTATTAAACAAATAAAAGAAAAATGGATACAAACGACATATTTACTTCTAATATTGTTTTTAAAATTATGCCAAATGACAAGGCGATACAAAAACGTAAAGTTGGTGTCGCTTGAGCACTTTTGGTAAGTATCGATTTGGCACTTCAGTACAAATAATTCTTTGGTACAAGCGACTTTTTTTCATGCTAGGAAAACGATACTACGACCATTCGAAAGAGAAAAAATAGTGGAGTTGGGGTCAATAAAAAAGTTAAAATCGCAAAATGTGGCGCTTGACCCCTTTTGCCTTTTTACCGTCGATTTATATTTATACATCTTCGGTATTTTAAAAGTAAATATAAAAATATTGGATACAAATCGGCAGTCTATCGCATAAGCCAATAAATAAACCTGTGCACTGAGATTTATAGGAGCAGTGTACACTACGTGCAATGCTCGACCCAAATGCGGAATGTAAATCATTACTTAAAAATTATACGGGAAGGTATATTACGTTTTCAGGTCTGTATGATATTGTATGCAACTGTTATTGTTTTATGGACAAACATCTAGAATTAAATGAGACTCACGTAAGTATAACTGAATGGTTAAAAATCTTTACAAAAAAACTCGTATTGAACCCACGCTTTCACAATGCTATCGGAAGAGGAAGTTCCGCCAACAAGCGATAATTAAACCATAAAAAAAAATATTCATTAAAGAATATTTCAAAAGTTCAAAGAAAGCATAACAGGCCCTCTTCCCCAACTTCCATTGCATAAATTTCTTTAGAAAATCGCTATCGAACGCGCTTGGTAATGGAAAATGTGGCCAAGACATTTTAATTAACAGAATCGTGGTCCGTGCCAATAAAATGTCAAGATAATTTTAGGTGTTCTCGAGCGCACCTGCGGCTCGAGTTTGACGGCAAATCGATGGCAAAACAATATGTACAGCACCTATAGATGCGACGACGAACCGACATACAGAATAATACATTTTCCCCTTACATGACGTCAAAAAGGTGATGTTTTCTGTAATGGGGGAATATTGAGGTATTTTCTTTAATACTTACGTATGTTATGAAGAAGATATTGTTTTGGATGCCTGTCAATCCGTGATTGAGTTGAAGTCGGGCTCATATATACGTTTATATTCGTGAGATTTTAACAATGAGCTCTGTTTAATAAAATGAATATTGAGAAAATATTCCAAGTCAAAATGAATTGATATTAAGTGGCGGCATTTACTATCTGTAATTTTTTCATTGTTTTTGTGAAACTGCAATCTATAAAATACGAATAAATCTATGTATAAATAACCAATAATACAGCAATAAGTACCTACTCAACTCAACTCACACGTCAACAGTAGAAAAATCAAAGTTTACCATAATAATTATTCATGCCAAGTTATTTAGAAAAAAATGTAACATAAAACACCAACACCTATCAACCTACATGCCATACAGAAAATATTTCCACACAAAATTCTGAACCATTATTCTCCCATTGACGGATGGCTTTTGGTAAGCAGAGCGGGAAAATAAAAACAGGAACTTTGTACGTTAAAAAATCAATTTTGTTTAGCCGCGGGCGTGTGCCTTCAAATTAATGAAAATACCAATATCCAGCTGCCGAAGAGATAATTTATTTTATACATTGAAGAAAATTTCTTAAAAGATTATATTAATTTTTTGATCTCGTTTTGGGTATTGTAGGTTTTATAATTAAATTATATTGCGTCGTTTAGCGAAGTTATAGTTACCAAACTCAAATTAGAGATTTATTTTTTCATCACGATATCATCAAGATTCGAAATTAGCTACGTAAGTTAGTAAAAGTCGATGGCTATTAAATGTTCCTTTCCTTTTCTAACGACTTACATATAAAAAACAGACACAATCAAGTCCAAAAATAAATAAACAATCTAATTACAAAACAATCAAGCTATTCCTTATCTTCTATCCATAGAAAACATACAAAATTTAAATCCTATCTCCAATCCGCTACTGATTTGAATAGGTAAGTGCGAGCCCTGAATTACACGGCCGGACTGACACGTCAGTTACACAGACGTGCGGGGGTTTCATTGTGCGGGCACCCAACACCGCAATGGAATTATTAACGACGATTTTACGGTGCAAATATGGTTGCAGTTTTGTCTGTATTTAGGGAAAATGGGTTGGTAATCTTCGTTTATCTTTACATAACATAGTAAGATAAAATCGATTCCGCTATTTGAAGGCTAAGAACTTGAAGAACACAACTGTTTCAATGTGGTTTTTAGCAGTCGATAGCGTTATCAAAGAGGAAGGTTTATAAGTAGATTATACCCGTGCAAAGTCAGGGTAAATCGATAGTTACATAAAAAAAGTCACATGGTTTATCACGAAATGCTGTCAATCTATCAGCCAGGTCCCATGTGACAATAAATGATGCTGATATTATTTTGTCTATTATATACCAACCTACGGCTAAGATTTTCATGCCCACATGTTCTAATCTCCCACGACTGTTAATACGATGACAGTCAGTAATATTAATATGTTATATGAAGCATTCCGTTTGACCTTTACCACCCACGTACGGAATACCTATAAATACTGGTATCCTGAAGTTAATTGTCAGCGCTTTTGGTGACATCCTCGTATGACAACGAAGTATTCAGACAATACAACTACGAAAATGCCTCCATTAAGATTAGAGACTTGATAGGTACTAATACTTGACTATTTAGATTATATAATTGATCAAAATAAGTTTATTTCATCTAATGTAATGCTATTTAAGTATCAAAGATAAGGAAAAAGCTTGATTGTACAAGTATAGGTACCGCGGACCTAACACGATCCAGTTTTTTGGGCAAATAATAAACACATTACCGAAATCTCGCACACAATGTAAAAAATGAATAAATCTACCAAACATTTCACACAAAAGCTAATGAACAATAACTTTCAAATGCTCAAACTGAAAGTTACGCTGAATAATCAGGGCACGTTACGATTTCATTTTAATTTAAATCGGGGGTTATACTACGCGCTAATTAAGCGATAAATCTGGACAAGAAATTCTTTGACCTAAAGTAAAATATACAAGGATACCTATATTTTAGCTTTCAACCGAATTTTCAAGCGTTCTTGGAATAAACTACTTTTGGACACAGAAAACAAATAAACGCACAAGTTAACTTCATTATTTTAGAACGACATTAAAAATGCTAACACTGAAATTGCGAAAAAATATCTCGAGCTACGATGAAATCGAAAATTATTTTGGCCAAAATTCGATGTAGTCACAATTTTGTTTTCGGTCTAATTATTTATTTTTATACGTAAGCGAGTAAATATGATTATTTTCCATACTTTTCCTCGGATTAAATTTATGAAACAAATGCAGATTCAATTTGTAGGATCCCTTTGTTCTACTCGACCACAAAGAATATGCCGTTTGATTTACAAGATAATACTTTTCTGCTGTCATTTTTACTTACAAATCTGACGAAAGAAAGAAGAAGAAAACTTAATTATGTCAACAATATGATCTCAAGTTTCATTATATTCAGAACAGAGTGTGTAGGAAGAACATAACCAAAAACAATCACAACTCATTGAAAAGTTCATGTTGACATTTACCTAGGCAATGTAATATCAAATGTAAACCGTGTTATCCTTACATACAAAGGATTTTACAAAGGATTATGATGTTGCAAATAAAATTCAGTTACATCTTTATAAAAAAAAGATAAATCGTTGAATCAGACGTTACTTCGCGGAAATTCATGACATAAAATTTTAGGAAAAATATGGAGGTACGATTTTTTTATTCCATAAAATAATACAAACATCCGAATTGATACTACTCTTTTTTGGGATTTCATTCAAATATTCATTATTACTCTTTTAAAGCACCATCATTCTTCTTCTCTTCATAAAAGTACCAGGAGCACATAAATAGACAAGCAGTCTCACACGCCCTAAAAATCAATTCGTAGACGTTATCCGACACCGATTACATGACGTGCCCTCTCAGGCGTGTGTGGGATCTCTTCGATGCTCAACAGAATCCCGTTAATTGAGATCAACTCCAGCTGCCCCAACAAGATGTCTGGGCCATACGGAAATAATTAAAAACTTCTAATTAGGATTTTGTGAAAAGGGTGTGGCGAAACAAACAAAAAATTGATAGTAGAAATTTTATTTATTTGAACTGAGAATTGAAAGTTTGTTTTACTAAAGCATTTGTCTTTTGTAGAGAAAGGTTTTTCTATAAAATTAAAAGATCCACGGATGTATTCCCGAATTTCAATGTTTTAGTAAAACTTATGTACAGCATGTCTCGCAACATATTTGCGTACACAGATATCGAGCACATGTCAACAATTGTAAAGGTGAGTACATACAAACTGGGTTCACGATACGGGCATAAAACGCAAAAATGGCTGCGGAACGTAAAAGTAACTGTGTGCCACGCAGTAGACGTCAATAATACTAAAGTGGCCATTAATGGCGCACTTAATGTACCTACTGATGGTGTTACGACGAAGATTGTAAATCGGCTGCTATAAAACTGTGTCATAGAAACTCTATCTATACATGCAATAAAAGTCTAAGGGCAAAGTGCTGTAAATTGTAAACAAATGTAGAACTGGCCTTAAAGATTACGAACATACTAATAAAAATTGCTTTGTCTGTCAGTTGGTAGAAGAAAGATTGTAACGTTGATTCATTATAGCAGATTTAAAAAAAGGGAAGTGCCACTAGTATTTTGCTTACGTTGACACTATCTTGAAATATAAATAAGAAGAAGAAAGATAAAGAGGTCGCACCGGTCAAATGACAACAGAGTTGCATTCAAAGAAAAAACAAGAATTATTCTTTAGGAAATATGAAACTTTCTGTAAGAAACTTTCATCAGCCTCGTAGTTACGTTCTTCCATTTTATTTCATAATCCGCTAAAATTGTTTCCGTGTTCTCAAACAGACATGAAGCGATAAAAAGCTGAATCTTTAATAAGGTGGGGCGAGAATTTTTGTTGTCTTAACCGATATTCGTCTGACCTCATTCCGATAAAGAAACACTTTGGATACAGGCCACAGTCGCTAACCGAACGCGGCTTGCAGCTCGCGACATTAGTCAATGTTTACAAATGTTTCTGAGGCACACGACAACCAGGCGTTGCTCACGACAGGTAAGCGTGTGGATGTCTGCCATCGACAGGACAGGATAGGTACATATCCAAACTGATACTAAGGACGCATTGGCGTCGCGTCGCGCGGCTGTTGCGAGTCGATGAATTGCGTGAGTCTCGCGACAGTCGCCTGTGTCCAAAGTACACCTTAACTGGTGGTGCCCGATATTAGGGCGTGCTAAACCTCAGCCAACAATTAATGACTAATAAACGTCAACAGCCAACGTTTAGTCGAGACCTCTGAACTAACACGCTGGTTGTCTCAACATATTAAGTAATAACTTATGTCGAGTGAGTTCAGTTCGACTGGTTACAAATTAATTGACTTATTGTTGTCAAACAAATATATTGTGAGAAATGTTTGCTTGCTGATATATCTTCCCCGGTTAAACAAGATCCGTACGGGATCCTCGGTATAATAAAGAAGCAGTACCCATTAGTGGCAGTTATAATGATGTTGTAGGCATTTTTTTAAAATTATATTTATACGTTAAGCTCACGGAAAAGCTAATGATTATTACTCATGGAAAATAATTAAACTGAAACTGAGACTGTCTGTGACGACTGATAAAATAACCCATTTTAGAACATCATATACTGACCTTAATTCACAGTTTACCTACAATAAAACGTCATTATTAATCCGTCAACCCTAAAAATCTTTACATAATAACCCAATAAAGTCCCAGTGGCTTCATCAAAGGAATGGGCCACATTAAAAAGGATATTTTCGTCCCACTTTATCCGTCGTCCGGATCGTGAAATGGTCCGTTTTTCGCGGTATTCTACTGCCAGCCGCGACAAGATGCGGTAAGCCGACTAACCGGCTGAGACCGCAAGCCCCTGTTTATTAAACCAAGATCTCTATACCACAAATACTACACGTTATTAAGGAATTCTACGTGCTATTTTCAGTCTTTATTCCTCTTAAATTGTAGGTTTGGTGGGGGAAAATAAGACCTCTAACATAGGATGGGAATTCAATTAAGTTTTCGACTTTTAAGGGTTACTTTGTGTCTGAAGTCTAAAAACATCTCACGTTCTGTGTTTACTGGTGCTACGTCTGCTTAAATGTGTATGTATTAAGCCTATCAAGTTTAAAATTAGCAAAAATGATCCAGAGCATTACAGAGGCACATAAATCTCGTCAGTACTAATAGTCTGTTTCAGCTCCATTTCAGCGTTCCTTAGATATCTTAGTAGTCCACCTGACCTTAGAAGCTTACTAGCTGCATAGCGACATAAATACCTTAACAAACGAAGCAACGGAACACAAAATTCTCGAAACACCGTAATACAGAGAGTAACCATCCGTACACAAATTAAAAACAATTCCATCGCATGTCGTAATTAAAAGGATTTATGATGTAAATCCGACTCGAAGGAAACAAAGCGAGTCGGCCGTTTTTTCAGCACAGCCGTATGCCCAACACCTGCACTTAACAGGCTGTACGTGGCCTGAATTACTGAAATACGTCTAACCTTTTCATTTCTGGGTTGTATTTGAATAATTTTTACGACGCATATTTAAATCGTGGAACAAATCAGTGGAGTAAATATTTTTTTTTAATATTGAAACCAGTGAAACTCTGAGCACATTATGACTTTTATTCATATGAAATATTTCATATATTTTATTTATTCTACACATGGACGTGTTGGCATGTAAAAATATAAACTGAATGTTTTTATATAAACTTTATGTATTATGTATCAACTACAACCAGATTTAAATTATGTCAACTTAATGTTTCATTAAAATACAGAGTGCTTAATTAAATGTTAATGAATTGTTATTTTGTTTACAGTACTTTAAGGATGACTTCAAAATTATTGCATCAATCAAAATAATTACAAAGACACTGGAATATAGTACGGATTAGATTGGTGTCTTAAATTATATACTGTATAATTAATAGACCAATGCAGGAATAGGTAAAACTGCGAATTAGGGGACTTGCGCTACGCATGCAAATTGTGTTGTCCTGTTCTAAATAACCCACAGACATAACACAACTTGTAGATTTACAAACGTGCGTGTTTGTCACGCAATAGCGCTATTAACGAAGTACTTTTGAAATACGTTATTTACCTATATGAATATGCTCAATTGTTATTCATTTGTCAAAATTTTTGAATTTAGAATAAGGCAGAAAATTAGGACAAATGTATAATAATAATTATACAATATTCATATAAGTAACATGTTTTATCATTTTCTACCTTATTCTAAATTCAAAAATTATGACAATACCTAAAAACAGTACCAGCCGTCCTATTCTGGCTTTTGGCAATAAATCCGCGCTGAAGCGCTGAGATAAAGCGGGATAAAGCGCTGCATTCATTACTCGACGTGGCTGTTTGACCACCGCCGGGCCACTGTCGCGCGACCGCTGGTTCGCTCACAAAGCCATCCCATTCGATAAACGATGAACTTTTTTATTCAACTTCGAGTTCTTCTACTTCTTTTAGTCGCTTTCAATATTATGGGAAAGCTTCGAAAAGATAGCTACTAATTTATTAACATGCTAAGAAAGTTTGGATTAAAGTTTTAGCTCTATATAATCTTGCTTATTTCAGAGAGGATTAATTCAAACATGTTGCTATGTATGTAGTGGTAAATAAATAAGGCAACGACCTCTGGAACGATGTATTAATCCACAGAGATTTCAGTAGAAAATAAAGTTACATTATTTTCACACTTTTTCACACAACTTTTTGACAATATTTTTACTCGGTTACTCACTCACATGTTTGTATAAAATATTCGGTGAGATAAATAATGATAGCAACTTTGACCTCAGAATCAAACATAGGTACCTCATTCACAGTCATACATTAAAAATCCTTTCCTACCAATGAATCGCCAATAAATTAAAAATATTTACCTACCCATAAAATACATACCTGAAAACCATATCCGCATATAAGCAAAGAATGAATATCGCCGTAAATCCCCAATTCTGACATACCTAGCTCTTCCTTTCAACAAGAACAATACTACCCGGGCATAATGCCAAATTGCGTCAACCAAGAATTCAGAACTGGCGGAATGCAACGGATCTGTTTGGTGGACAATGCCTCCCCCAAAACTCATGCATTATGTTAAGGACAATAGAAATGGGGAAATATGATAATAAAATGACATTTACTCTGTGATGTGAAAAATCTTTTTGTTTATTATTTCATTGTACTTAATAACGCAAAGCAAAGATAGAGAGAGAAGATTGGCTTCAAAATTTTGTATATATTTGGGCATTAAGTGGTGCTAATACATAGTTTAGAAAAGTACAAAGAAAACCTGTCTTTATTCATTATACTTAGCTAAAATTAATGAGAAACAGAAATCAAATTAATTGAAACTGCGGTAGATTAATTCAAAGAAAGGCACAGTCCTTTCCTTGAAAATTGTTTGTTAGCAATATTTTCTTACTCTTTATTAATTACTCGGGCGGCTCAACAAATTCAAGAGTTTAGTTCGGAACATTGAATTTCTTTGAAAGTCCTGGTATCCATTTGTCACGGTAAGTAATTTTTCTTGTCAATTGGTATTCATAGGCACCATCTTGCGTACTTAAAACGACTCCCGTGCTGTCCATTAACTTTTTTTCTATAATTTAATAACGTTTTAGTGTAAAGTACCTGTCGTTCGCGAAAAACAATATTCGTTTTATAGCCCATTTTTATTATTTTATTGGTACAATTTTTTATCTAAGATGTTTATGTAATTCATATCACTCAGTGCTGGCCAATTTTTTTCAAATTTTTACCAAATACAAAACAAAGATAAAAAGTATTAAACCACGCAGATTTCAAACTGCAAGACAGTAAGGTGGTAATAATATGACCTGGGTTTGTACATATGTATGTATAGAACACACGAGGTGTATGACCTATGTAGAGGTATATTAATATGTCTAGGCGTTATCTCTTGGCTTAGTGAGGCGGTGAACAGACCAAGCTATTAGTGAACTAGCTTCTAGGATGTAAGCTTAAAATGATAACAATATGCGATAATATAAGAAGAGGATCGAATTGAACACTCGAATATTCAAACCGAAACTTGATTACTACGTTGTTATATTATTTGAATCTAAACTAAATTGTTACATCGGTTACCTAGACCATACTGGCAGGTTTGGTATCTTGCAAGCTGTTACTAAAGGTATGGACCAGAATACATAAACTACTCTAATGATAATAATGGTGTCCACGGCCGATTTCAGCCACGCCGGCTGTTTTCATAAAAGGAGATCAGCCATCTGCGCAGGACATATTATAGTGCACGAGCATTTGCACAGACACAAGTGCACTCACTATCATACTTCACTCTCATAGCGGATGGGAGGGCAATCCAACACCACCGGACTATTCTAATGTCATAATGCTAAAAGGTGAAATACTTTGATCTTGTAAGTAATCGATGTTCATCGCCATAAATGCATTCTCTTTTCCAATAAAAGCTTCAGTTTGAGAAATGTATTCCCAATAACCTAGCCTTTGGTAAAAATCAAATGAAAAATATGATTGCAACAAAAGGAAAATACTGCTTGCATTTGAATTGAATCAGAATTTTCAAATCGACAGATTGCAGAAAGAATACCGAAGTAGCAAGTTCAAAGATAAAAAAATAGCTTAAAGTTAATGCATTCCTAGTTCTGAAGATTATATTAGTCACGAGCCTACAATGCTCATTTGTGGTAAACATTTGAAATTAGTGTCCTAGTTTTACAAGAGACCATAACCCTTGGTGTTTCTTCTCAAGAAAGTCAGATAGGATATACTGAGTGTTTAGGTTTACCAAATTATATTAAAATAAATAAATACCATTACCATTAAATGACAAAAACAGTTTTGCGTCAGCGATCTCAAAAAAGATGATATGCAAAATGTCGAATATTTTTACGTGTTTAAATATTTAGATATAGGTACATAGATTGCGTGTCGGACAAAATTGCTTCGACGAGCTTATCTTAAAAAACCGATAAGCTTTTTCTTATTTGAGGCAAATGGCTAAAGATTCGAATATCGAAAAAATATCTCCAAATAAATATCCGGCGTCCCAAAAAGAATTTAATATTTCCTTGAGGATCGTAACCTAAATATTTAGTGTGCGAGTTTTTCTCACAACTCTTATACCTTGTTCTCATAATATATTTACCTTTCTGGACTTACGTTCAGATTGATTTATCAAAGTAAATAGGAAAATCGTGATTGTGTATAATGGGTTTGATAAATAAGGGCAAATAAAAATATTCCAGATGTTTTTCCTAATGCTTGCTCTCTTCACCTGAGAGACAATTTCTGAAAGTTTTAAAAGATTAAGGAAGATACGTTCAAAAAAATATGTAATCCTGATATCTTGGGTGAAATTCGTTTGTGTGTACCGGATGAATACGTGGGGCGACGGCGAAGGCCGCCGATGCTGGAGGTGCCGCGCGCGCGCACCAACCTGCTGCAGCGAGCGCCGCTGACGCGCGCCGTTCGCACGCTTAATGCCATAGCCAACCGGCTGGATTTATTTACGTGCTCGCTGAATGACTTCACTGTAGTCGCTTATAGGGTGGTATGCTACGAATCTAGTTAAGTTTGTATATGTTGATTTGTGATGTATGTGTTTGTATTGTTTTGTTATGTATGTGTTTTTTAGTTTAGAATAAATTAATAAGAACCCATCTGCCGCATTAGGCAAGCCTGTAAGGGTAGATGTAAGGTTGTGTAAATAAATAAATAATATAAATATAATATAAATAAATAAAAATTCTCGGAATATAGATCCGTTAAATTTAAGTCTCCTTAAAGAGCTTATTCAGAAAAGTAATAATTTTTTTAATGGGTCACGTTTTTCCCAAATCTTTTCTAGGGAAAATAGTCTAAAAATATTTTAGAGTAATTAGACAGGATATTAATTTGATAGCTATCGCTATTGATAGCCAGCGAATATGCGAATAACTTTTAACACAACGACAACTTTAGACAACACAACTTTAGATTAGAATTAATATGCACGCAATAAAATAATAATATTATTTTAGATCAATAAAAAAAACTCGTAATAAATATAACCTCGAAAGTTTTCATGAAATCACAACAAGCAGTAACAACGCATCACGATGATCGAGCCCATAATGGAAGTCCAACGAAATTATAAAGCAATTTATCATTTTCACAGGGCATTCGGCGAAACGTCATCATTCATACTGAATCGTGGTAAACGTACCTACAATGTAACCCATTGTGCTTTTTAACCGCCCACTTGAAAACGGACCGAAATTCTCAGAGCCCACTTTTAAGCCCCCTAAATACATAGTCGCGTGTTTTTATTCGCATTGATTTTCATGTTTTTTTGTGATAAGCCTTGGGCCATGACAGGTCATGATGGATTAATCAACGCTGGTTTTCATTTTACTTGTATGAACAAAAATGTTTTTTGCAAATATTTTTCAGTACCATTGTACGGTGCACGTACATGAATTTTTAAAAATACACTTATTGCAATAAATAAGTTAGCTAGTAGGCTCGTGCATTTGCACTTTGGACGCAACCTACATTTGGCAGTGCATTGACACTAACATATTGCATTATTCGAGGTAAATTATGTATCGTAACTTTTTTATATTTCAGTGTTCAATTAGACGTGGTTTGAATCGGACAACTTGCATTTTTATTTAGATTCATCCCGTCGGGCATTCAGTGACATCATTTTGCATTCCATATTGACATTCCACATTTAAGTGACAATTTGCACTACATTTGCATTGACAATACTTATGTAAGGGAAGCCCCCTTACAACCATGAATATCATTGCAATCTTGTTTGGAATTAAAAGTTACAATTCCGAATGGCTATTAAGAAATTAAAAAAAAAAGTATTTCAGCGTTCCCATTAAAATACCTACTCGTCTTTCAAAAGTCAGAATCAAAGCCATAATTAAAATAAAGAAAGAAATAAAAACAAAATACGGCGGCCATTTCAGAAATACTGTCAAAATTATTCGGAGTCCCATAAAACAAAAGAACCTCGTTGACTCTCGAACCCAGGACGCTTTGTAAACTCGAAAATGTAATCACGAAATATAATAGGAACAAAAATATAAAATTTTAAACTCAATCCTGGTCACAGTATGGCGTCGTCAAAAACCATAATTGAGTAACACTCGAGTTAAAATTCAATATCAGCGACGGACGTCAGTTTTAACTAACTCTCGTTGTCACAAAAATGGCCATGGAATTTGCGATACCGCTCTCAAATATCCGTAACTTTAATATTAAGCTTTATTCGGTTCTATAAACTCAATCAAGTTGAGAAGTGCATAACTAGTTACGGTTCGTGGTGAGCATCGATCCTGATTGCGAAGTAAACTTGTATTTTAACTTTGTTCGGGGTTGTTATTTACTTTAACTTAGACTTCCGTAGTCACGAGACTAAGTTCTTTCCTTTTCACTAACACACTTAGTCCAGCATTTGTCAGACGGAGTTAAAGGCTAGTAAATCAGGAATGCATTAATGATTTACTGTACTTTTATCATTCAGACACGAACTTGCGTAGGTATACCTATCTACTGAATAAAATCAATATAGGTACAGTTATGTACCGAGACGTGTTTATTTTTCTATTCATTCCTATGGTAAACATGACTTATATATAAAACATTTCAAGCCACAAATGGCCAAGCCTTAACGCACTAATCCTCATTTCTAACACTAGATCAAATCAGTGTTCCATCATATGACGCGATCGTCACCTGTCATGGCCGTCCTGTTGATCAGTTCACCTCTCACAGTGAGTACATCAAGTGGAAAGTAAACATGGGGTCGCTAGTCATCTACTTTACTAGCTACCTCCGATAGGGAAGCAAAAAATAGGAGTAAAAGGATACATGGGTATCAAAGGTGTGATACGATAAAGTGGATTTACATAATGTAGGTAGCTTTCCTGTTAAAGAATGGTTTTCAGCTCATGAACATGAACAGGGTGGAAAAAAGTCCTTGGTAATAGGTCAGGAAAAGAATGTATGAACTTTAAGAAAAATACAGTACCTACGCAAAGTGACTGTCAGCTTCAAGTATTAAACTTCTATATATAAAACCATATACATATCTAAACTTAAAAATGTAATTTATATAATGTATGTACATAAAATCAATTGTGAAATACACAAGGATTTTTATTTAAGAATACACTCTTAATGATATGCACTTAACATCGGATGTAATCTAAATTTTATCCAAAGGGATCTTCGCCATAACAAAGAGAATGCCTACCCCAAAATACTTCCCTTTTCCGCAAAATCCGGGTTCAGAATTTCAAAAATACATTGTTAGAATAATAAATAACAGTTTCTTTGCTCTTGCCATGTTGGCAGCCTCTTTTAATGGCTACTATTAATGTCAGTTTCAGGCGAATGAGTACATTTTCCTAATAGTTCTGGTGAAAAATTTCTATATATTTCAAACTTCTACAAAGCATACCGAGATCTGGCGGGGAGGTAGTTTTGTACACTTTTCGAAAGAATATCCATTAATTTGGAACGTTTTTAATTAGTAGTAAGCGCTTTTAGCTTTGTTGTTTAATGTGCTTTTCGTTAAATGGAGTGAGCAATAAAATGTGGTACTACTTTTATTTGTCACCCGCATTCCCTGAGTATGGCTCAATTGTGCGTGAAAACACAGATTTTACAATTTCGATAATTTACTATTGAAACTGTTAAATCTGTGTTTTCACTTAAATGGTCTTAAAGGTGGATTATTCTTTAAATCTATTCAATTTTGTAGATAGCTCTATTTATTTCAATCTAAACCATACCACTTACATATATTGTCATATATTATTATGTAATTTGGCATATAGCCTTTTTTGGCAGTCGGGTAAAAAATCCATGCATATCAACCATACATAATATGGTTGTTCCCATAATTCTCCTAGAACTCATTTCAACTAATACGTAAAACGTTGTTAAACTTTTCATTGAAATCCTTGCGTATCATAAAACATCGATGTTTCTAAGTGAAAGACAGTAAAACAATATCTTTATTCACAGTTGGTTCGCTTTACTGTTCATTTGCTAACACAAATGACTTGCTTCTCATTGGAACTTTTATCTCTAGGAATAAAATACATAAAGGTTCAGAATACGAGTATTCTAGCGTGCTCTAGTGTTCACAGGTATTTAAACTATATTCTATGATTCAACTTCTTAAGTAAAATACAAAATATGAAGCTGAGATGGATGAACAGTGAATACCTAAGTATAAAAATTTGATCTTGAAGCCAATATGAAAAATACATTTATTTTTAGAAAGTTCTGAAAATATGAATGAGTCAATTATATGTAGTTATATGTTTGCTGTAAGTTATACAAAGTCAGTTTCAAATTATCTATAAAGTAGGGCATTAAATCAGTTTCCCTCTAACATAAAATGTTTTACAGAATAATAAAACTATGTGAAAAAATATTGCAGCAATGAATTTGATTTACGGTTACTAGAGAATGAAAGAAAACCAAGTGGAAGCGTTAAGATAATTTTTACACTGTTTTATTTTTTAATGTTTAACTTAGTGACTTGAACACCGTTTGTCGGAGTTATAATATTTAAAGATGTCTTCCTCAGGGATATACCTACAGTTTATAATTTATGACTTCTTATCTTATGACTTAAATAAAATACTTAATATAAGCTGGCCCAAGATATTTGATAAGTATATTACCACCCTAAGCTAGGCAGACTTTTCTTTTAAGAGGGACGCTAAAGTGTTCTCCGATAATTAAATCAATATTGAGAGTCTCGTAATTTTAAGTGTTCCGTGTTGGCTTTATTTTTGGCTTCATAAGGAACAGTCAATATTTTACATTAAATATTACCTTCATAATAATTTTTACTTGAGATACTTCCACAGTAGCATTTTGCTGTAAAACGGTTGCTGTAAAAGTCATTCAATAAAATACAAAGACCCCACCATGCATTTGAATCAAAAACTTGAAGTATGTTGAAGTAAGTTTTGTACAAAATAGTTCTCAAAAAAAATCTATGAACTACAAAAACTAACAATATAAAATAATAGCATAAATAAAATTCAGGCAACTCTATTACATAAGCGATACACAAAAACAATTTGTAAGCCTTTTCTTTGTATAGAAATTACAATCCATATTTGATCGGTTTGATTCCGCATGTGGATTCCGGAGGAGAACCGATAACGGAAATACATTTATCTCGAGTGGGGAAAACTTGTTGGCCGATAGAAATGCTTTGAGCATTTTTATACTAATACCGTAAGTATAAGAGTATCGGCTTGTCGGCCTATAGTTTGTTTGGGCTCATAAATCAGTATGAAGATGAATGATAGAAGAGTAAAAAGTATGAGATGGTAGTCCGCACGTTACAATGAATGATCAGGTATTTAGCTGGTATCAAACCGACTGAAAACTTTTATTGGCATCAGGTCTTATGTTTTAATTGCTAACCATCGGGTCAAGTATCGGCCAATTGTTTAGTCTGCAGTGTGTGGGTACTCTAACTAAGCAATGATTGTTGGTACAACATTTAGGCGTTTTCAATACACTATGTATTAATGCTATTTCATTCTTTATCCCCCTATTTAATTAGTCAGTATACTAAAATGTTTGTCCACTTTGGTATTTAAAATAATGAGCGTTAAACGTGAACTTTGTGGTGTAGCACGTGGACGTAATTTAATAACGTCCCACGCACTTTACATTAAGCCCGGTTCAGACATTATGGTCAGTTTATAGTCTATCTATTTATAAAAAAACATATTCCCGTGAACCGAATATTATGATATTTTTTAACACTCTTATTTTTTAAGGAACATTTCTAAATACTACATAACTATGATATGGATTAAGTTTCCTAAATTGTACGAGTAGGTACGTGGTGTAATGTT
The DNA here is from genome assembly GCA_033682625.1 of Helicoverpa zea x Helicoverpa armigera. Lineage (NCBI taxonomy): Eukaryota > Metazoa > Arthropoda > Insecta > Lepidoptera > Noctuidae > Helicoverpa > Helicoverpa zea x Helicoverpa armigera. Next base: position 4,015,318 of record JAWIIS010000038.1, on the reverse strand, counting down.
AATTTAATAATAATACGTTGTTCTTAAGCACTCCAAGAAAGCCCTTTGTAGGACTAATTTGTGGGTTTACTTTACATTGGTTTACATACATTGAGTGCATATTGCACTGTCACAGTTGTCGGTGTGGCAGTCATTAAATCGACCGCGACCGATGTCGGTTTCTGTACACAGTATTGTGCAAATTGAGATTCAGAGATTGTAATCTAAACGTCTGTGATTCGGAGCAGTACACATGGATTACATAGCCTGCTATTCAATAGGTATTGGATTTGGCCTATTTTGTAATATATGTACTTATACTTACATTACAATAGAGGATAACAAAAAAGTATTTTAGATTTGAGATAGTGTATTACTGCACTTGAGTATAGATAAGCTATGTGAAAAAGATTTACTGTTTACTTTCAAAGTTTCCATAGAAATAAAGTTCTGTGCAATAAAACCCGTCACTGAATGTAACAAACAGCAAAGTATAGCAGCCCTGACTGCAAGGCAATATCGCACAAATATTTACACCGGCCCACCTGCACGGAAGTAGGTTGCGAGTGGCAACACAGGCATTTTATGCGCACTAATGAATTCGCGGGAACCTTTGCTTGTTATATGCACAGCCATAATTACAAGAAAGTAGATAAGCAGGCGAAATGAAAACGTAATATAAAAATAAATGGAAAAAATATAACAGAAAATTCGGAAAGAATACGTGTACTAATAATCAGGTACGTGATCATTTTCATGGAAATTGAAATGTTCGCGTAAATGTATAATAGAATGACGAAATATGTTCGCCCCGCATGTTATGTTTGGCGATGTACAAAAATAACATTTTCCAATACAAAATTGGAAAACAACTTTCACGTGTGAATGGTGTTATTCAATAGATATGCAAACATCAACACGAATAACGAAAATATGGAATTACAATAACTAAACCAGTATTTTACATGTATATTTTTATGAATGAAATCACAATGTAAGCCAAATATGATATCGAATTCGGAAATCCAATATAGAGTCTAACTAAGAATAGATTACTGAACCTTTCCTTAAAGGTCGTTCTGGAGTCAATCTGTCAGGGTCGTCTTATTACATACATCTAAGGATTCACAGATTAAATAACTAATGGACCTTTCACTTTTTCTACTTTTCCACGCAAAAACAAACGACGATTGGTGAAACACAGCTAAGCATGAAGAGGAATTTTGCTCCAGTCTTATCAACTCTTCATGAATTTTCATCAAGTCCTAACACGAAATATCCTCCATGTCCTGATCATCACAAATGTAAGCAATAACGAACTGCCATAAGTACTGTGTGAAACTATGAACACATCTAAAATAAAATGAAACTGTTATAAAACAGTCCACCTCACGTCTTTCCATTAAAGTCTCAAGAAAGACGTACATACAACAAATAAAATAAAACAAGCTACTTCACTAGAGTTCAAACTAGGTAGTTATTTTGTAACGTGTTTACCCGAGCATTGGTGTCGTAAATGTCTCAGACTCAGGTCAGTTGCGTCTACTAAAGAATTAACGGGTGTAACAACTCAGTGGTTTTAAAAAGGAATTTATTGGCAATGGCTTGTTCCAGATCACCGTTATTTCCCCTTCGGGTCTATTTGTCTCCGTCGTAGTGACAGAGAGCTATTGTTTCAGCCCGTGTCCACCACAATATTGGTTTATTTTGTCCGGAGTAGACTAATATTAATAGACTTAAAAAACAATGCTCTTTCTCGCCCAATTTCACTAATTGCTTCTGTGAGTTGTGAGTACCATTTGTTTAGTGATTGTTGTGCTGTATTGCTAACAATTGGAATTATTTGGGAGATTCACTAAAGAAATATCTCGTTTATTTTAGGGAACTAGACAGACTTGTAGGTAATCTAAATGAAAAAGGGGAAAGATGTGAGCTGCTCCCTATATATTCTTTGTTTCACTGAAGTCCTAAACGGACATAAACAAGTACACATTACTTTCTTAGATATCCATGTTCCCATAGGTAACTAAAAGAAAAAAGAAAACAATTTTTAAAATATAATACCCATATGAATAAAACGGAATGATATAATCCCCTTCATAAGTCTGGTTGAGCACAAAGCGAGTGTCACCATAGTCCTTTAAAGCCATACATGAACGAAGTTAGAGGCTCACAAAATAATCACATTAGGCTAACCTAACACAATTACTTCTAACATCCCCTAGGGAAAAGACGAGAGCTATCATAGAACTGTGATATACTTGAAACTAGCAGGCGCAGATATTATGCCTACATGGTATACGCCTCCGGAATACTCGTACTTGCCTATAAATATCCTCTACAGTAGTCTGATAAAGTAAGCTGTTCTGTTTATAGTGTCTTATAATCGTGATGAAATGCAACCGGTCTGCTTGTGAAATTGATAGATGAACCTAAATGAAGGAATTGAATTTACTTTTACGTCAACCCATAATCACGCAACATTATGTAACCCACAGTAAAAATACAGTAGGATTTTAGAACCCGAAAATAAAAATGGTACATCTAAAACTAATTGAGATATTCTCCAAGACATCAATTTTAAAACAAGCCCTAAAACTTAAATTTTACGTCTGTTCTTTGAGGCAAGATCAGGAGATTAAAATTTAATTCTGCCGCTTTATATTTCTTCATTGGCGCCCACTTAATGTGGCCGGATTATAACGACTCGCCGTCAAGCAGTTAGTTTTAATTAAATCTATGTAATTGCTATTTACGTTGGAATTCCATTGCTTCAATGGCCAGAAGGATTTGTCACAAGTATGGTTGAGCTTTGAAAACGGAAAACAAAAGACGGTTTGCTTAATTACGAGGATTTTGAAGGCTTTTCACCTCTAAATGTTAATCAAAGACATATTTTGGTCCAATTTAATTAATCCTTAATTAACTTGAGATTTTAAGCTCATTTCGGATGTTTTAAGAATTAGGAGCATTAAGTTTTATTAGGTCAGTCTATTAGCTGTTCACTGTGTCAATGAATTTTATACCGTTTTTATCACTCCTCATTCTTATTTGCAGTTTGTTCTTTTATAAAGATATTGGTTTAATTATTTTCCTACACAATACAGATAAAATAGATATTCGAAACTTGTTATAAACATATATTTTTACTGGAAAGCTCTTATAAGTTTATGATTACATGAACTAAGACAGCCAACGGCCTACAGTTTTGGTAATTTCTCTTTGAAGTTGTAAGTATTCTAACCAAAAAGTATCTCGTTACATTTACTTTCAGTCCGTAAATAGTAATAACTGAACTGAAACTTAGTACTTTAGATAGTCAGCAAGGCTTCTAAAAGTTGGCTAATCCGATAAAAGCCTGACCAGATGGTATTAGGACAACCAGCAGGTTAATAACATGTACAGCACTCATCATCACCATTTTTGATGACCACCATCAAAAGGTAAGTTAGCTCGAAGCTACAACTTTTATCTTTGCCAAAGCCTAACTTTATAGCAACAATGATCAATTCAATAAAAAAAGAAACCTTGATAGATATATTGAGGCCACTTAGTTTTATTTACCTTTGACCTAACTTACACATGTATTTAATTAAGTAGCGAAAATAAAGCACTATGAAGCAAAGCAAGTTCACTCTAATTTGTAGAAAAAATAATAATAGAATTCGTAACAAAGGAAATCGTGATTTCAGTTTTAATTAACACTTGTTTAAGACGAAGTGGACTTTAAGGGTTCTCGTGAATTGATTGTAATTAGTCCAGGCTTTATTAGCTTTTTACACATTTCCGTATTTATTCCAATTTTCTAACTATGCTTGTAATTTTTTTACTTTCTAGTCCAATTACCTACAGTAAATCTTGGTTCAGTAATTTTGTGCGTTTAGGTGATTAAAGTAGTAATTAATAAACATAAAAAATTATAAACAGTTTCATTTTGGGACCTTCTGGATAATTAGGTATGAGACATCAACATTTTAATTCGTCTTCACAAAACGTATCCAATAATAGATCATCAAAAATAGCGATAACGAGCGCTAAGAAATTTAAACTTTATATAGTACATAACGATGAAAAACTAGCAAGAAAAAATGACTGAAAATTTATTCAACAACTCAATGAATCTTCTCAAAATCACAGTGAGAAACCGCATTTTGCTTGCATAAAGTATAAAGTTATCAGCAATTAATGTAAAGGATTCTACTGGATTCTGAAGATGCAGCGGCGTGCCCTCTCGACTGGAAATCCATTGATATTAGGAATTATCTACCGCCTCGCTTTGCTGGCTCCCTGGTCCCTGCTGATTCGTAGACGGTAGAATTCAATTTTATGTTACAAGTGTTTGATATTGACACTGTTGTATTTTACAAAGAGTAGTAAGTATCGTTTGTTTGTTTTCCTTCAATAACAAAAAGTTGTTTTTTATGTAACAAAACAGGAAATTCCCATCAAGCCAATAAAAGGTTTCCCCGGTAGGTATCTTTGCTAACTGGCATAAGAAAAAATAGAAAACGAATTTATTTTTGCTGATCGTGAACAGTTCCATATATCTTAAAGAAAACAAATTATACGATTACAAATAGTTTACGTTATAAGTAAAAAAAAACTAGTATATTTTCTGAAGATTTATAAACACGTGTACCGGTTGCCATCATACAACGCTCACTACAGCCGATACAACCCTCTCGATAACATTCACAAATTCAATAAGGAAAAGTGGAAATTATTTTAGAGTTATCTCTCCGTCAATTTTCACTCTATCGAATAAAGACGGACGGTTTCCACTACTTTAGCGCTAAGAAACCCTTTTGTATAAAAGCTTTTTTCAAAGTGAGCGAACATCTTATAGTGTTACAAATAACATTGTATCGCAACTGACAAAGATGTGAAATTGACGAGGGTCGTATTCAATCAAGGGACTGTGAGAGCGCGGAGCGAGCTTTTCAATTGTTTCGAACTCCATTGTTTTATATCAATAACAATTAACGCGAGAATGGTGTAGTGACAAAGCAATGAAAGCGCGAATTTTAAAATTGGATTATGATCGTACAATATTTATTTTTTGTTTGTTTTATTTTCACGGGGAATGACATTTTACCTTTGAAATGATACCCTGGTTGAAATGTACGATTTCTCCTCCAACGATATATATTTTTTCTTTACATAAGGGAAGAATATAAGAGTGTACAGAAGGAAAAACATAAGAGAGTATAATAATATTATGGGCATAAGGAGAGTTTGCGAGGATATACAAAATGTAAGGGTTATGCATAAGGAAGTACATAAAGGAGTCTACGAGTACATTAAAAAGGAGAAATTAATATGACGTTACAAGCAAATTAGAGTTGTCGGCATGCCCACAGTGCCCACTCACTACAGTAAATCCACCACTAATCACAAAATCTTCATAAATACTATAGTCAAAATAGTTCTATCGAACTAAGTCCAAGTTTTCTCCTCTTTTCTTTAAGAAGAATTTCTTCAAACACACAAACTTTCCGAGTGTATCCCGTGATTACAAAATTCGATAAAACGTTTACGTTCAAGCGAGTAGTACATACGTACATCCAATCTAACTTTTAAAACACAAAAGTTTACCAACAAGTTGTAGGCCTTGTCATCAGGTCTTTGTGTAACACACACAACTTATATTGGAGTTCATTGTATGTACAGGTTTAAGAATCTTCATACGACATACATCAAAGGTCATTGGACACTTTTTAAGAGGTAGTATATGGTCTTCCCTACAGTTGGGTAAAGTAATACAATGGCAGTAATATTTGACTCAGAATAATATACTGGTATTGTATCTCATTTAGTTTTATCTAAAGGGGAATACTTCAGTTAATCAGCGTCAACTTGGTCACAAACTTCTTTTTAGGCGCCCACTGCAAAGTTATGAATCCGGTTGTGTCACGTCTCTTTAGCAGGGCGTAAGACCATTGCTAAAACACATGACTACTGTGCCGCCGCTTCCATCGCGGATACTTAAATGTAATCTCTCACCTAATGGAAGCGATTGACTTGCAAACGAATACTCATCTACTTAACTCTTGAACAAAACGAAAACGCACATAAAACGAAAGATGCCAAGATCCTGGTGTAAGTAACTGGGTTCTTAATAAATAGGTCGTTTCCTTCACTCATTCCGCTTAATCAAACCTCCGACGCTCCCGCTTTGCGGCTAATAGAATCGGAAAACCATCAGCGGATGCGCCCTGCCAGATTAAAGGTTGTGCTAACCAAGTTATTGACGATTCGCGTTCAAAGGTCGAACCAATCATTTCTTCCTCAAAGTACAAGAAGTTTTCTCAAACAGAGTACATATTTTAATAAAGTTATTCGATTCTCTAAAGCTAAATTGGAGCAAACAGCGCTGTTGCAATTGAAAATTGAATCTTAACGAACTCTCGTGCCATGCTTCCTTTATGCTAACGAAGGTTTAAAATATGGAGTAAGGAGATTTTCTTTGATTTAATAAACTTCGGCTTTTGAGCTTATGCTGAGCATGTGCGTTTGTGGAATTACACAAAGCTTCTTATTAGCGTTTGATCGCATTGTTATCTTGCGTCTTTGGATGTATAAGAGTATAAAAGATCTTTCATAACAGCTGACAATATACATATTTATATGTATAATATGACGTACTTTACTATTTTGTGAATTAAAAGTTAGATTACTAAAAAGAGTTAGCTACTCTTTAGTAATGAGATTTACGTATCAGATATAGATTGTTCGCTTTCAACTTACAAATAACTTCAAAACACTAAATCAGTTTCCCGCAATAGCACTTCTACTTATCAGGTTAACACCCCTTCTATGCGCACAATACAAACAAGTCTGCTCAAGTATTGCCAGCCGTCAAAGGCACTAGATTCTCATAGTTCAAGCCATTGTGAACCAGGCTATGGATGTATTCCGTAAACAGTCGTAACTCATACAGGTGAAGGGGTAACCAGAATATTTCCTCTAAAGCAGTTTATTTCAAAATTATTATTTTTTTATTGTGGAATCAAAATATCAGGAATTTATATAAATGAAATTTGACGTCTATGTTTTTTACATTTTTAAATTTACTAATGAAAATGTACAGGTTATTAAATAAACCTCTTAGGTTTTTTCACAATTCCAAACCAAATTCGAAACCATTTTCTAACAGGAATCGTTTGCTCCAATACTTAGCGAAAACTGGGAGTTCGCTTTCCGGTGCTTCAGCTCGAGTTAAAATCTGCTAGCAAGTGTATGTACGTATGTAACGAAAACCTGCAAGTAAGTATGTAGGAAGATGTGTATGTAAAGAAAAGCTGGAAGTAAGTATATAGGTGTGTATGTAACAGTAATTTCACTGGATATAACTGTGTGTAATTTAGCCACTTTATACAGAAAGATTGAATGTGTTCTTAAATATGGAGCTTTGTACGACATGCTTTTATTTGTCTTTTTTGTTCCAGCAATTTATCAAAATCAATAGTTTTTAACTAAAAACTCGAACGGTTCACATATCGTTTCAAATTCGGTACTCCTGACTGTGCGAATAATAGTTATTACGAGGGACTGGAAGTTTGCCCAGTATTTTACTGCAGGCTCAGAGCGTACCGTTTTGCGGCACACATTTTATATCTTTATGAAAAAGACTTTAAAAACAAAAATTATTAACGAGTAATCTACTGAATTGTTATTATGTCAGCTAAGTTTTTTCTAGTTTGACAAGTGTAGGCATTAATAATATTTTACATACACGCATTAAAATAATGAAACTCCATGGAAGTTACAAAATGATTTAAGAATTTAAGTACCTACACACCCCAATCACGAAGCACCCTTAAAATATAAAATCTATTTATAATAGCTTATCAACGGCATTTTCCATACTTTTACTATCAAGGTAATGGCGGTTGATGATATCAACTCGATCTAATGATGACAGCTTGGAATGACAGCGTAATTAATTACTTTATCTGCCTATACGAATATTGTGTGTCATTATAATGATGTTGCCTCTTATGATGTTATGTGATCTACAACCACCTAAGGAAGAACACTGTAAATTTTAATATTGTTTTCCCGCCCGCTTTTTTCAGGAGTCGTCGGGGGAAAACGTTCACGCCACCCACATGTTAAACATCAACTTCGCAATAGTCATTTGTTTTCAACTCAATGGTCATTCAAATATTTGTTAAACAAAACAAAGCGTTGCGTAAAAAACGCAACAATAGTGTAACTTTTGAGCATTTTAAAAATTACAAACAGTCCAACCGCAAAAGCATAAACCTTTTCACACTCGCACAAACCCACAAATATTTGTCGGTCCAAATATGCATCCTTGAGGTACACCTTCTATTTTTAGGCCACATAAATTGTGCGGTGCCCCACCCTCGTAGATTTATAGGGTTACAACTACACAATTTTCCGGGGCATGGCCACCGGTACTCTTTCTGCTTATGAATCCATTTATCACAGGTACAACAAAGTGTTTCAAGTTGTTTCGCATACACGGCGAGTGTTTCACATGCTTCGGATGAACTAAGTTGGTAAATTATTATGAGAGGATACATTTTGTTGGAGAATTCTGCCTGTAGGAGGTTTACACCTTTTTATAGCAGGAGACAGAAAAAACACTCTAGATAAAATTTTCAGAGTAGGTATTAGAATCAATAATTTCATAGTACCTACATGTAGCATGGTAAACGGCAGTCTACTAAACTCGTGTAGAATCACCAACATGTGGTAGCATGATTAATAGCTTCTTTATCATGCTGCCGTATGCCTATGGCATATTCTTAGATACTACTCCTAATTACTTCATCGACTTTTGGACTGGTTAGGGGATAGCGAACTAACAAAATAGTTCTCAAGTAAATCCCAGTCGTTATTGTGTAACTTTGATTTGTTTTATTATTGTTAAGCTATATTTTTTTTATTAATAAACTCCTCCGCAGATATATTTATCAACATAAAACGGTCATATTCATTGTACACAGAACCGACAACAACTCAACATTTTTATTGATAAATGGCCGACTGGCAGAGGCACATGGCCAATTTATTTTACGTAAACAAAACAAAATCACGGTCCACTAACGGAAAAAAATCAATTGATCTAAATGTTTGAAACACGATTGATTCTACCCTCGTTTTTAACAAAAGCAAGTACTTTCGCAAATACGGTCATAATCCCGAAAAGCTTTGTGAAGGTTTACACGAAATTATTTCCCGCTGACGGTACTTATTTGCATATTTTAATTGTGCTAGATTTTATTTTTATTTAACGGTAGAAGTAGAATGCGGATTAATAAATAAGCTTTGATTGAATATCTTTATTTTTATTAAGGAGCTTGCGCTGTATTTCCGGAGGCGAACAATCCAGAATAAGTATTAAAATCTGCATCAATATTCGACAAATATATTCACAAAGTATCGAAGCTATAATAAAAGTTAATCAGTGTAAGTCGGTATCAATAAAAGCGTCGCACTCTAGCCGTAAAGTCTAGTTTTTAAATTGACTTCTGGATTCAGTGGCTACGTCCATTTAAATTAGTATTGAGTGCTCTTGATAGCAACGATCGGGATTCCTTTTAGGATTCCGTAGGGAAACTAGGATCAACCTTACTAAGGTACTCTAGTGGTAAGCTAATAATCTTTGAAATATAATACTACAGTACAAAAATATTGTCAAAGAAGAAATATGTACACTGAAGTCTTCTTTTTAAGAGTAAAAATAACTATAAAAATGATAGCTGTGTCGTTAAGGCTCTTTTTACACACGATTTAGTTTGGATCATACGAGTCCCAATGCGATCGTTCTTTTTGTAAAACGATCCAGCAAAACCTAGTTGGCACTGGCGGAAACGATGCCATCTCAACTCTCGACGTCAAATTCAGACGGTTTCCGAAATTGCAGTTATGTATTTGGTACAGATTTATATAATTCTGTTCGTAGGTACCTTTTGGAAACTAGTGTATTAAGTTAATATCTTTATGATTCACATTATTTTGTAATATTTTGGTGTTAAGACACGATTAAGACTAAACACGCGCATTTTGATAATTCAATTCTCTTTCGGACACTTATAATCTTGTACCTAGTCAGTTACATCGATATTTTTTTATTCATGTTCTTAAAAGAGATTATCTATACAGGAGCAAAACTTCAAAATCTCAACAAATGCAATGTAAGCTTATCCCACCCTTGTGCAAAGACGTGAAACTATGTAAGTATGCACCCATAACATAACTTCCTACCTACTAACACCATGCTTAACGTAGCTTCACTGAATACCAGGTATCTATGAAAGACGATCGGCAATTCGGAATTTATCGATTTTGCAAGTTTCATGGATACGGAACTTGCTTCAGAATTCCCTTACAAGAAAATGTTTTTGTTCTGCAGAAACTATAGGAGAATTCTTTACCATAATAGTTTATGATTATTATAATAATGGCACCAAAACATTCCTTTTAATTATGTCATCCGACGACGCGCACTTAATAGCCCACGTTTATCAGATTACGGTCCAAGGAGGAATATTAAAGATTTTGTAATATATCTGTATTATTATCCTACAAGCTCTAAAATACTCGAAAAACTTTCCCAGGCCGTTAAAACTCTCTTGTTAAAGGTAGCTGTTAACTGAACGAACGTGAGTGTGAATCGAGTGACACGTGTCGACATCAAACTGAATTAAACCTGTCTTTTACGATGACTGATGCCATTTTTGAACTGAAACGTTCGTTAATTTGTGAATCGTACGTAGTTTTAGACTTTAATAATATTTACAGGCCAAATATATACACTGTAGATGTTTCTTCCATTAATTTAAAGGGATTTCGTTTCCGTAATATTATGATGGAAACGCTAAATATAATCTCAGGCTTTAACAAGGTTCCGCGTAAGTCAAATTTAGCATTATTATTGAAGTGTATGATGAGGAAGGAAACTCCGACTATCTAATAACAGATCTATTAAAATAGAAACTAAATCAAGAAATACTTATTTCGGTAGCTACCTGTTAATTTCAAAACAAATAATGCTACATTAATGAACAATCCAGTAAAAACAAATCGCATTGTCAAACCAATCGCATCAGTTCACAAATCTAAAACACTTGATAGGCTAAACCAATTTTCAGATGCCTGAGCGAAGGAAGCCTCGTTTTCCAACACAAAGCTGCATTGGTACCGAGCCTTTCACAATGAGACCAACAAAAATAGGAATGGTGTCGACGAGACGCGAATAACACGAGATTGAAGGCTGTACGATGTATCGAGAGCTTTTATATCGATATATCGATAGAATAGAATCGCTGTCATGGCCGGACTTCGTCTGGAGGCGGTAAACGTTTGTGCTGCCTGTTTATATTGACCAGAGACTAGGTAAATAAGTGGGAGTAGTCTTGGAGCTTCGAAATGTTTCAAATAGAAATCTGCAGTTTGAGTCTTGTGTTTGCTCTTTTTTGACGCAGTCAGTATGAATGGTGAAAAAGTATTTTTCAGTCATATTTTTCCTGTTATATAAATATTGAATGTCGTCCAAAGATTTTTTGGAGAGAGAAACGGCTTTTTGAAAGGGTTGTAACGTACAAAGGTTTTAGAAAGAGAGCGTAAAAAAACAATTACATATTTTGCTCATTTGAGAAAGAAGTGCATAGTCTAAATTGCATACTATACATATAAAATAGAGTCGTGACGTCGTACAATATAAATTATCATGGAAGGCTCAAGGTAAGGCGAAGACTAATCTTATGTCTATTGCGCATGATTGCATCCTTGCCAAGTCATGCCTTTTCATGGTTATGATGAATCGTTGCTTTTAGGCAAAGCGACGACTGTACTGAAGCCTAATTTAGGTGTGTAATAAGAATAAATAGAACATGGTTTTAGTTATTTACCTGCAAACAAAGTTCAAAGTTTTTTTCCTAAAAAGGGATACCTATATTTATAAGAATTTTTTTAGAAGTAGCAGACTTATCATTAATATTATTTATGTATAAATCCAAGGCTTACGTCCCTGCCAATAAGATGAACGAGGTATTACAAACGGAACTCTTTAAAGAACTACAGTTAGGCCTCTCCAATGTCGTAGAGATATTTATGAGGAAAGTTTACAAGTAGGCTTCGGGTCTGTAATAATCCTTTACCTTGACTCCTTACCAAACATCCATTACAGAAATAATTGGGTGTGTTATAGCGTTGTTACACTGTTACAAGATTACTTCGCTAATCTCTGAATTTAAGGGAAATTGGATCCTGTTACCACGTAACTCAAAATGTTCTTCAGTAAATTAAGACGGAAATCTTAATCACAGATAAAATTTCATGAAAAATGTTACGTTGTTGCTCAGCCCGGAAAAATAATTGGTTATATTTTTCGTTGGTCGTAATAAAGTTATATGAAATAGATTTGAATTAATAACGCAGAACGTAGACAATAAAATCTCTAACAACGTGAGTGAGTTATCAAAGCTTATATTTGATGTTTAACCAAAAAAAAAGGTTTTAATTGAAATAACAAGGCTTATCTACTTTTACTTGATCCTTGACATCGTCCCTCGACCGCCGGGAATTCGATTAAAACAGGACCAGTTTAACTTTTAAAACCTTTTTCGACATTCGCACCCACGGGCCTCTGGGCCCCCATGTACATACGTCGTAAATGTAATGGAAAATCCGCAGCAACGAATAAACGAGGTTTTAGTGAAGGTTTTACGATTTGTGTAACTACTGCACATTAAAATGTGGACGACATTCTAGTTCGATTAACCGGTAAATTCGATGTTTTGTTTTTTGGGGGCATGACTGCAGAAAACTCTGTATGTGTTGGTGTGAAGTTGTTTGAATTTTTATCAAAGAAAATTTGGCATGGCATTTATAGGATTTTTATTTCGAAACCTAGATGGATTTCCGAAAAACATTCCAAAAATACGCATCTGAAAATCACTGAAAGCTATTAATTGGTTTTCGTTTTGTTTATAGGCCCGAAATGTTTACATACTACACCATCTGCCTAGCCTTTTCAAAACTACGTTGAAGCCGGCTTACAGAAAGGAGCATTTTTTTTCATTTGTTACCATTGTGTCAGACTGCTTAGTGCATTAATAATTTTACTAGGTATACATAACTAGAACGGTATGTCCAAAACACCACGTTTAAGATGTCAAACCAAGGAGAATTATTACAGTTAGTGCCAAATTGTACTTGGCTCTAACTAAATCATAATTTGGCATAAAGATGATAGTCCAAAACATAATATTAAATACCGTTACAGATGTAAGCAAATATGAACTGTAACTAGCTAGTAATAGAGGTGTTTATTATAATAGACTAAGGGATATTTTTAGTTTGTTTTCGATTTTAATTGAGATCACTTCAGTTCATAATGTCAAGGCAACTAAAATGTATGTATGTTCCCTGTCTTGTCATGCAGAAGAATGCGAAAGTGCAATAATCGAGTCGAGCTCGAATTTGCATATTTGTCAAATCGATTGCCGTAACATTGGACGTAGACCGCAAAATGGTTAGACTATGCGCGGAGCCTATAAACTAAAAGATGGTCGATACTTTGCTATCGCTTTTATACGTTAATAATCAACCCCATGGCCCTGCAATAAATGCAGGTGGACATATCTGCAAAAAACCTAGACACAAAACCGCGATCTAGAAAACATTTTTTAATTCCATCAAAACGTTTTAACGCGACCCTTACAAGATAAACCTTTTACGGGCCCCCGGCGTTTTTCTGCTTGTTAGACAGAACTTCAATTTTGAACCAGCAGAGATCTTTTGTACAAACTTTTCTTTCTAACGGTACTGTAAAAGGACCGTTACTCTTAGACAGTTTTGTACCCTTCTTTTATGAAGTTAAACTGATTGTTCTTATGTTACCGGGTAGAGGATTTTGTTTTGCGAAACTTTTGGGAGCAAAATTTTCTTATGGCCTGTCAATGTAATTAAGTCATTGTTTAATTGGGTGTCAAGTTTATGCGTCTATACTTACTATTATGACAACATAAAGAGGAACGATTTTACTGTTTGTTTACTTTCAGCAATAGGCACCAAAGTTACTGAACGGAGAGTTAATTCACCAACACTACATATAGTAGATTTTCTAATCAAAAGCTTCGCTAATCACATACATAATCTAGTTCAGTCATGTGTCTTGCATGAAAAAAGAAAGACTTTATTAAACGCCACCAATATATGAGAACTCTCACAGGCTACCCAATGCAATATACACATTGCACCCCAGAGGCAAAAATAACCCAAAAGCAACAAGTAGCGAACAAATTGGTAATCACAGAACATAATGGTGTTATTAATACAAAAGTAGGCGTTACTCATACGAGCCTCAACGCAAACATCCCTCGAGGCATTAATACAGAGATCGAAAATACTGGAAATCAGCTTATTACTGAAAACATTGCACGTTCATAAATAAAAGAAGTAACAATTGTTTTCCCAATGGTCATTAATAAAGTTAATATTAGCTTCACACGGCATGAACGTTGTTTTTTATATGTTTGCGATAAAACTACTTACTTACACATATCATGGTGTCAACAATTTAACACTCCACTTAACGCAACAAATAAATCAATTAACAAGAACCAAAAACATGACTTACGACACAAAATACATAGGTACAGAAGTCAATCTCATGTATGTACTTCACTTTTCATGCCTAAACTCGGCGGTCGCGCTAGGGTTGTCAACTTTTTATGCGCATAAAACTAACGTGGTAGTGGTACTCGTATCTAATTATTTGATTTATTGTTGAGAATAAAACAGGAAAAATGAAATATAAACCAATAATAATAAAATATTTAATGTGGCATACATGAGGTTAATAAACACTTTCAACGGAAATTCGTTTGAACGAGATACCGAACTTTTTCAGAAACCGCAATTTATAATTTTGTTATTCATACATATACTTATAGGTACTTACTTATTACTCTTTACTTGCGAAAAAAATATTTTTGTATGTAATGGGTTGGTACAGTCCCTGATCTAAGCTTGCTTCTACCTACAGAAACCTTGATTTGCGTGTTTCATTTCGTCTACCTTACAACATACTCTCGCCATGAATTATCAACTCCTACTACTTAGTAATAATCTTTGAGGGTAGGTTGGGCGGTTCGCCTGGGCCGACACTAGCAAAACTTATTACGGCATTGGGCCAGAGGCCGCCAGGGCGCTTACCTACCCACCTAACTGTACATGGTTCTTTTAATAAACGCAGTAGGTAGGTCTACCTACTGCGTTTATTAAAAGAACCATCGAAATATGAGAAAATAAGTAGGTCCATACTATAGGTAATACGGCAGGCTAAAAAACGACAGTTCACTGTTTATTGTTGTATTAAAACAACCGTCCACTGAACAATTACTTACACATAATACGACTTTTTTTGTTACTCCATTATTACTTTTTCTTTTGTTATTAAAATTAAAAATATTACAGTCAAATTACAGTTAGGTAGGTATCAAAACGCGTGCACATTTATCTACCTTGTGTGTGACGCGCGTATCTCAAGAAAACGGCAGCCCCGCTCGCACTGTTTTGAGTTGTTTTGAGACAGCGCGTCTGTGAACACGCACACATAGACACCTATGTCTGCGTGACTCGAACGCGCTTTATATGTAGATTGACTTCTGTACCTATGTATTTTGTGCTTACGACTCATGCAAAATAACAATGTTTATATTTAATTAAGTAGACGGAGCACCTATATCAACCCATGTTAGCATTAATGAACCATTGTTGTGAACGACAATGGGAGAAATGTATGAGGAAATGGAAATATCTATGTATCCATGTTACGGAGATTTCGCACTACTTCAAATTGTTAGCTACAATTGAATGAGAGACTGAATACGTTGTGATAATGCTGTTTTGGAGCTTCGTTTCCTGCTCTTCTAGTGATATTTTGGTATTCCATGTAGCTTCTGTGAGGTAAAGGAAACGTTGCGACAACCATTCAGTATGTAGAATTTCCTTAGAAACAGCGCAGACAGCTTGGCGTCAGAATTTTGCCGCCCAAAAATTACGGAGGTGGTACTTTAAAAAATAAAGTCCATTGAACTAGTAACGGAAGAATCCCAGCCATTATGTTTTCAACAATTGTTTCGCAAATAAGTTTACTGATTAAAAATATGACGTTTGGTACTATATTTTGAACCTGAAATGTAAATATTTACATTCTCGTAAAAGCATATTACCTCCAATAAACTAATAGTACTGGATATGGATACAGACAATAAAAACTGTAATAACAACTTCAAACATTCTAATGAGCTGTTAATTTGAGTGAAGTTGCAGAATACTTACGTTGCAAGATTGCTTCACTTCGATTTTTTCCAAATACGCTGACTAGCGATTTTGCGATTCACGAAATACGAACTCAAAGAGAATGGAATATGCGAAGCGAACAGATATATCGAACATGTTACACTAAATGTACCTTCGAGCAATTTTAGGACTGAATTGTAAAAGCAAAAATTCTTTAAAAAATTTTTTAGAGCACGCAGATTTTCTTTTTGAAAAAAAAATATCTAAAATACTGATCAATGGTCTGACAAAAGGTACTTTTTAATCATTATTAGTTCCCATCTGGAGTCTCTTAGTAACCCTTCCGAAATAAATTAGCCTTTTACTTTATTAGTCGAAAAGAAAAAAGTAGAAAATCATGATGGATCGTTACACCCGATATTGGGTAGCCATCTGCGGTCGTTCAGCTTCGTACAACCTTACGTACCTACATTACCTATAGGTATGGAAAAAGTACTATGCTGTAGGCTGCGGTGGTACATAATATACAAGTACATTTATAAACACGCTTTTATTTAAATAGAACTACAGTATTTAAAAAAAAGTTTAAAAAATATTAATTAATGCGTAGGTATTTGTGAATTAAATGAGTGTCTTTAATTTTTATTGAATTTTTCCTTCTCCTCCTTCCCTTTTCATTGACACCCCAACATTAAATAAAAACTGAAAAACCTGTTATTTAATACTACTGCAAAAAACAGATATAAAGATCAGATTTTCATACACAGTGTTAAAAATAGACAAATCCAAACTATCCAAACTAATATTATAAATGCGAAAGTAACTCTGTCTGTCTGTCTGTCTGTCTGTCTGTCTTTCTGTCTGTCTGTCTGTCTTTTCTTCACGCCTAAACTACTGAACCGATTTGTGTGAAATTTGGTACAGACATAGTTTGAAACTTGAGAAAGGACATAGGATAGTTTTTATTACAAAAAATAAATAAAAATAAAATTATTCCGGACATATAGCGCCATCTATTGGTCAAATCAAAAATCTGCTGGTAGTCACTATTCCACGCGAACGAAGTTGCGGGCAAAAGCTAGTAGTTTATAGGGTTAGCAAAATTTTACATTATACCATTATTACCTACTATGCTTTCTAAGAAGATTTCTACTCCATCATTCACTATTCAATATTCCTTAATGCACCTACGTCACATCGTCAAACAAGTTTCCGACTACATTCAAGACCAAAGGAAACTCTTTAGCTTCAAACGGCTAGTATATTCAAACATCAATGAACGTAGCATTTTCTATTTCAATTTGGGAAGTAAATTATTTTCTTGGTCAAAGGAAAAACTTGACTTCAATTCTATCCTTAAAATACAGGCACAAATCAAAATATTCAGTCACTTGGAAAGAATTAGCCTTGCCTCTAGTAGTAATTATAATTTCTAGACACAATTAAAAGTGCCACTTTTTAAATACTACTCAGATTCGTGTAAAGATTTATTGAGACACAGCAACGCAACGCCATAATTCCTCACTATTTCAAACCAACGAAATAAGCCTCGAGCTTCGTTCTTTGATACTCAAAACCCATGATTTACGACTATTATGAGCTTTAAGTCATAATTTATAAGGTTTTCAACTGTACAAGCCCACTGCAAGATGAATTACTCGGCAATTAATCAATTGCTTTGAACAATCTATTACCGGTAGCCCCGCGAATAAATTAAGTGGATCCATTAACGAATTGGATATTTGATACCCAATCACTTATCAATAGACCGTTTAACCGAATGTGTACGGAGCAATAAAGTGGAAAAAGGCAAAAGGTTGACTTTTATGACCCTCTCCTTCAGTGTACGCAAATACAGAAATAAATGCGCAATATTCATTCTTTTGTTTTCGTTTTCAGAAATTTCATGAATCCACCTGTTTTATACATAAAGAACAAAGTAACTACTGCTTTAGCTATTAACAAAATGTGATAATAATGCTGAAACGTTTAAAAAAACCATTACAAAAAGCTTATCTTACAAAATTAAAAATTCTAAAAGCATCCATGATAAAAATTAACCACACTCTAGCAAGGCGCTTCAATCTCAATTAGCTATAAAAATTAACGCTATCAAATCCGTGCAATTTCGCTCGCTCTGATTAGAATAGTTGACCCAAATATTATGCAAGTGCACCAATACGGCAGAATACTGCCATCGTCATGGCAACATTGGACCAAACATTCCGCGAATCTGGGTCGCTGGCCCGTCTGGACAGGGTATTTGCAAAATTCTGCCCGTCTTGCCCACGACAAGGCTTACTTAGGCAAGCAGAAGCACTTAAGTGGCGTTATTATGTACTGCAAATGATAGCGGGTATTTCGTGCTTTCATTTATTATTGGTTGTAGAAAGTAGAACTTTTTATGGAGAAAGCATTTGAAGTTCCCAGAAAGAATTTAAGTGGTACAGGTTACCAAAAACGTTGTTAATTTATCATTAAGTTAGGACAACAAAAGTGTGGTCTTTTAACATCAAACTCAATAACACGAAATGAAAATAACGTCATACATCAAAAAATTACAGCAAACAAAAAGAAACTTTTAATGTAAAATTCCTACAGCTACAAACAGAATCGAAAGATTGGAGTGGCGGAGTCAATAACTAAGTCAACACGATGCGAATATCGCAAACAATATCGATATCGAACGTCGAGCTAACTGAGATCGAATATTCGAATCGCCTAGACTTACGAGTGCCTACTTAAATTGTATCGAGTGCAACTCGGATGAAAACAATCAATTTGTAGTAGTATTCTGTTTTGATACAATTCTCAATGAGTTCTGTTGCAGCATTATGTTTCTTTTGTTTCTACATACATATAATTGGGTTCATTATTTATTTATAATCAAAACTCGTTTATATAATAAAATTGAGCGAAGTTTCATTGAAACTCCGTATTCACAGATATTATATAGGTCGAAAATATAACGGGACAGGAACCCAAATTTTTCTATGTATTTTATAAAGCTTCCATATATATTGTATGTTGTATAAATATTCACATGAATCATTAAATAACACGCTACCTAAAACTGTCACCAACACTGCTGCAGATATTAAATCCACTCACACAATAAAATCCCAGTTCAATAATAAAATACCTGAACTCATTCTGCGGTATTTTCTCCGTACCGTAAAAAAAAAACTATAAAAAATAATTCCTACGTGAAAATGTACGACGAATTCCGTCAGTATATCGATCGCTATCTAATTTCGTCGGTTAACGGGGTTCAATTCTGTACACAAAATCGAATCGTAATGGGTATCGCCTTTTGTAACCCATTTTGTAATGCGCTGTACACGGAAAATCAATCGTTTATCCATCAGACCGCATAATAGGCACAAACCTATCAAGAACTCTAACAATATTTGATAAATCTATCCATTAGGCGATTTCGTCTGGCAGATGAGTCAACAGTTTTAGTACAATGTGAACTTTGTTAATGGAGTAGTGGATACTTCATAATTCTAAATTGATATTGAATAGAGTTGTCTAGAAAAGTTTTTGAAATAGTTTACTTAGTACTTAGCTGTAGCGAGACTGTCTTTGTTAACTAATCAAAATTAATCACTAAAGGCTAATAAACTATTATTTTTGTAGAAAATAATACTACCTAAATGTCGTGTAACTGATGTTATTCTTTCTTAAATCCTGTGTGGGATTTAAACTAAACCAATCTTATCTCAAAGGACCTTTCGCTGTCATTTACATGACTCGATAAAGGCTATGTTCCAGCTATACTGCGGCTTTACAAAGCTATACTCAGGCTAACAGGTGGGCATTATTACACCGATCGCGGTGTCGTTGAGTCGACGGACGATCGCCGCAAAAGCTTCCTGTTTGGACATCGGCCAGAATGTCACTGAAACGCTCTCTGAATGCTAAAATGAAGGAACATTTGACTACTGCATGTTACACATTCTTTGAACCTGTTTGAGTCGTGACTTTGACTTATAAACTCACTGCCTTTTCAGTCGCGTCGGTGTCGTTTCAGAATTGTGTCAGTGCATTTTCAGAGGGAGTCTACTTTTCTTCCATTTTGGAAGTCTTAGAAGCAATACCATTTTGTACTAATGCAATTTATACTAACGCTATTTTCTTGAGTATATGGTATATGTTATATACTGACAGTATTAAATACACTTTGTTCAAATGAAACAACATTCCAACGGTTTTCAAAGTCACTCCAAAGACAAGAAACCTGTCGCGACATCGGGTTTACAAACACCAGAGTCTTACGCTCAATTGTATCAGATATTCAGAAGAACAAATTAACGCGAGTATTACACGGAACGCGAACATTTTCGCTTATAAACAATGCTTTTAATTGATGAATGGGAGCAATAAAATGGCCGACGTCTTTCATTTGACGGCCTTTATGGCTCGCAGGTGAAGCAAGGAAAAATATTTCCAACATTAAATGAAATTGAATTTTTTCATGGTATTTTAATTGGTCGCTGAATTATTCATTAGTTTTTACGCGATACGGCTTGGAAAGTCTTACTTTTTGCTCAAATTTATTGTAGACCTTTAGGTCATTTCATAAGAAATTGAATACGGTAGTAAAGTAAGGCCTGTTCTTAGAACGCAGCTGTTTTTAGATATAACAGAAGTCGTGGCTTTACGCTTTATATAAATTGTTTTTAATTCATTTTAATTAAAACAATTTATACGAATTTTAAGTTGTGGAGTACACATAGCACAGTAGATGCTTTTTTAGTTCAACAGCAAAAGCGACAGAGACTGCCACAAGCCAGTACAACAAAAGAAAGTAACATCCAAACAACAAACGAGAGGTAAGTAGGTACTCAACAACAAAACGAAGTAAGCAACAAAACCATAACACAATATTCTGCTCGTTTGCTTACTCGGTTCAAGTTCCCAACTTGACGCCTACTTGTATACACATTAATTTGCATAACGCCTTGTTGGACTTCGGACGTTGTTCCTCTCAAATCCCAACTATTTAGGTGACGACATATTTCGCTAAAGTAAATTGTGTGTTAGAGTAATGTTGCGTCTTTGTTGTTTCGAAGATTCTTTGGCAAGTTTGGTTGGGCTGTTTGGTTTGTTGAAATATCATAGATAGTTGTGTCTGCTTAAATAAACATAATTTGGTGTTGGGGTTCTTAACAAGAGAGCAGTGGAGGTTAATGAATTATATTTCGCCGAAAACAGAAGTCCTAAGAATACCTCAAAATAAAGATCTATGGTACTTAAAAAAGGAGACTGAATTACAAACCTGACTTTGTTTGTTTTGTTAAACGCGCTTGTCCTTCATATGTAGGTACCTACTACAGGTTCTACTTGAAATATTAATAAAAACATTTTTCTTAATTTATCGAGAAAGGTAATTATTATTGACTAGTTTAACCGGAAAATCGCAACTTCGTGATAAAAATGCGAAAAAGTACTCGATATTCTTATTTATTATTTACGGCTCAGTTGACTTAACAGCAATAATTATAGAAGCTTCATTAACAGAAGAATAAACAGAAGCTTAGTGTTTATAGTTACGAAAACATTTATTGCTTCAGATAATTGCCACTTGTACCTAGCTTGACTCAACACATCCCTTTAATTAGTACCTACTGGAATAAACTGGCTGAAACCGGCTCATTTACAGCGTTTTGCTGATCAAGTAACAAGACTAACAAGTAGAAAGATTAGAAGCGATATCGGACCGAAGATAAGGGTACTTGAGTATTTTTTTAATCAGTCGATGTTCTTACCCTCACAATTTATGAGGTAAGTTGGAAAAGCCTTCAGGAGACTTTTGTAATACCACCTTAGGATAAATATAAGACAAATACTGTTAAGTAATGTTGTTTCAAAATACATACTTAATAGGTACATATAATTTTCATAACATGCCAAAAACTATAAAAATGTTGTTATGTATTTAAAACTTACGTATTAAATACAGCTAGCAGTACCAGCTGCAGTCATTGAAAGATTTTAGACAACATCCTTGTTACAAAATAGCGAAGCCTTGCAAAACTTTTTTTCAAGTTTTTAAACAAAATTATAAACTACCACATCACAAAACTACGATAATCCACAACACAATAATAATTTCCACTCAATGTCACATCAATATCATAAACAATGCACGGGCAGATCGATTGCCCGCCAGCGTGGCACAAATTATTGCCATATTGCATCGCGTTGCCCCGGTTGTGCCCGACACGGCAAATAGATTTGTTTGTTGGACCGTCAAACAAATACCCGCCGTTCTATTGTTTTTTGAACTACCTTTATTTACCGAAATGGTATAACGTGTCAGACGTGTGAAATGGTTTTGTGTAGCTAGTGATTTGAAATTGGAACCAATTGAAATATGAAGGTAGTTGGCTAAAGAAACGCAGAATAGGGTTGGTTCCTAGTATTCAGTCAATTAAAAATTAACAAATGCAACGAAAGTTCACAAAACCAGAATCGCAATAAGCTATACTAAATTATTTATAACTAACCACATATTTTTTTAATAATGTGTGAAATTGAAATTTATCGCCAAATACGTCACGCCATTAAAAACGAAATATTAATTTGTATCAATATTAGAAAAAATAACATTATTAGAATTTAAAAATCAATTTGTTAGTATCTCGTTTTTTTCTCATTCGATGTGTAAACATAATTTTTGTATTTACTTCATTAGATAAATACAGTTCATGGGAACTTGTTACGACGTCATATTGTTTTTATTACAGAAACTTGTGTAACAAAACTTATTGTTGCTTATGCAAAACCCTTTTTTGTTAACTTGTTCTTCAGAATCACGGATCAAAGGTCTTGATCGTAATTGTCTGTCATAACTTCCTACAAATGCAAATAACAGCAATAAGAAACAAAAATATTATAAAATTCATCATAATTAATGCATTACATGCTAATAAACCACAGTTATTACTCAAAACAATGTTTTTATACCTGCAGTTACGTAAATACGTAGTTAAATATTACACAAACATTCCGATAGCGAGCTCATAATAACATAAATTGCTATTAAGGTATCTATTCTAAGCTGGCATTCTGCCCATTTAGAGAGACCATCAATATTTACTAAAATAGCTTTATAGAACTAAAACAAGAATATCTAGCGATTCATAACTAAGGCTATATTGTATGGTTGTACTTTATTTATAACTTTTGTACTACTCTTAAGGGTCTTTAAATAAATCAAATTGCCATATTTTAAATTGTGGTTCCTCGTGACTGTTGGTACGTTTGTCGTATGCCGAAGCCAATGCCGGGACAAATACCTCAATTGTTCCTGGTTCCAAGGTTTCTGTGATGTTTGAAAGAATTTCATGAATATAATTGATTTTTATCAACTATACAGGAAAACTTTCATGAAAATATAATCCAAACATGGAAAAACTATTAGGTAATCTAAACTTGTTTTAAGTACCCCAAAAGTAGTATTACAAATCTTAGCCTAAATATCAAATTCAAGCCATATGAAGACACCTGGCAAACAAATAATTATTCAGAATACTCCTTACAATGTAACACATGTAAGCAAATATCGCATGCTACATAACAGTGCTTTCACACCATCGGATTTTCCGAGCGACAATGCTCGATTCATACGGGCTGCGCCGTGTGTTTGACTACGCGCGACAAAAACCCACCAGTCTGAAAGCGCTGTTATTCACCACTTTTGGCAACAACAAACAAATAATAAACATTTCCAAGACTCAGTAGCCTTACAGTCTTCAATAAATCTTATTAAAACTAATTGCCATGTCTATCAATTACATTAATTACATGTGATATCCATTATGTGAGAATAAATCGCCTCTCGGATGCTGTGACGTGGCTATTAAGTACTAAATTGATATTGACAATACTCAGGGAAGTGCCAAATAAATGTTTGGTACGTATTTAAAATTGTTGGCAATCTGAACAGCTGCTTTTAACTTCGATAGGCTATCAATATTACTTTAATTACCTTGCTGCCAAATGACGAGAACTTCTCATAACTTTTTGCTTGGTTTAACTAGCCTGCAAAATTAAAGACACCTTCTGAAACCGGAGTTTTAAGCACCCTGAAACTTATACCAGTGCCTTCTAAACACATAGTGCTTCGCAATTTTGTTAAATATTTACGCCATTGTATCAACATCCTTTCATAAATGCTAACAATATAACAAAGTAGCTAGCTAGCTGTTTACCGCGGTTTCATCCGCATCCCGCAGAAACTACATCACGTTCTGTACTCGAATAAAATGGCCTATGTTCCCAACAGTAAAATCATTTTTCAAATCGGTTAAGTAGTTTCGGAGTCAACAGAAAAAAATCGTCGTCTATAGATAGGATTCATTTTAACATCTATCTATTTTCAAAAGTCTAATTTAATCCAACAGAATTTACATTACACTAAACTGAAAATAACACACGTGAGGATGTCACAAACACGCCCACTGTCTACCGCAACACGTGCCGCTATATTTTGTGTCTAACATTCCTAGATTTTAAGTAAATATTATATCTTTTAAATCCACATAATAAGATTAACTTATGATAAACCACTTACATTGTGAAAACTTAAAAGCCGACCCAAACATAGTTGGGAATAGGCTCGGGAGATGATTTTTACTTATACATTTATACGTAGAATCATTTTCAAGCATAATATAAGTTCCTAACTTATAGCTTTCTTTCACCTGACCAAATCAACCATCATTGAACACAAATCTGAAGCTATCTACGTATAATGGAACGTAAGTGACTGTGATTATGGGCGAGGCAATGGCCCGTAACCCCTCAGGTATAAAGGCCATTTATAATAACACCCTTTTGTAAGATACACACATGTATAGGTATACTAAGTAAAACATACCTTTTAGTTTTTTTTTTTTTTTTTTGCAATTTTCATGATTTTTTTTACATTATTATAAACTGGCTAATAGTTTTGCTGACTGTTACTAAAATGAGGATAGAAATAGAAAGGAGGGAAAGGAGGTTTTTAAATTCCGAAAATAATGAAATACGTAATTCTTCAAAACAACTGAATTTAATAACGCAATATACGTTACGATGTTTTATGCAACAGCGATCCATCTTAGTTGCTACGGCCCAGTAAAATTATCCTGAAATGAAAATAAAATAAATATTCACAGGGATATTTATTTAGGCTACATTGCAATGAATGAAATTATCCTATCATTTTAAATATTATTTTTGACATAAATGAATGCCATATTTCATAATCCTGTCCCATAATGTCACCTGTAAAAACAAAACATAAAAGATAAATGGATTGAGAGACTTGCACTCTTACGGTATTTACATGTTATGCAAATCTTATACTGAACGACGAGGAAAATCGCACATCGTTCAATAACATTATCAAATACTTCCCAAAGAATGTTATTGTGTTAAAATGATCGCCCCACACGAATTTGTTCAACAATTTTAATAGAAATACCTCTCTGCTGGAGGTAAAAAACGTTCCTATCCAACGATGTTCGAAGGTCAGATATTTAAAACTCTGGAACAAAATATTTCAAAAATAACGTTGGCACATACGCGTTCCAAAAGTATGTGTCGTTTGAGATCATTGTTCAATCAACCTATTATGGACACATTGCGTAATGTCTTTGTGATGTGATTACCGCAACAGTTATAACTATTACAAACTGTTTTACGCAGGTGAATCTCTCTGAATGCAAAGAAACGCAACATGATGTTATATAAAGACCATCTGTGCTACTATTAGTCACGAATGCATATGGTCGCGCCGGCTGGTCAAATGGGAAACTGTGTCAGTGCGAACATTTGTTACTTGCACACACGTCACAGATTACGTTGTCCGATACAAACACCGCTCGTACTACTAGGTTCAAGGGGAGCCAGCCAGATCGCCGTCTCGTTCGTTCACTATTTATAGTTCCTCGACTATTCAGATATTTGCGCTCAGTGCAGAAATGTCCGGAGTCGCGAACGACCAAAAACCCGCGCTGCCCTCCCAGAGAGCTTCCCGCAGGAAAAGCGCTCGGGAGAGGAAATTGCGCGCTTGCACCGCCCCGACACTCGACCCCAGTGAAAATCGATGCTGTGATCTATCTGCGACACGAACAAATTAAAACCATCGACGTCGAACTCATTAGACGGTGCAATTCCGCGCAATCGACACACACGCGAACTTATGCAATCGTTTTCAACAGCAGTCGCCTGCTTACAGTGTGATGTTCAGTAATCATTTTACAGTGCGTGAAAGTGACTTGTGTGCTGTGCCTGACATATGGACGTAGCCTTTAACCATGCTTCGTTATTTATTTCTGTTCGGAAAACAAAATTGACATTGGTGCTATTTTGAAGTGAATGCCGGATTGTTTTGGTTGGCAATGCGCCAGATTGTATAAGAACAGCTGACTGTAAACAAACAATTTGCGACTAGAGGACAATAGTTTGCATAATATTTAAATATTTCCTGATTCCACACATACTCACTGTGAATTTACAAAATAATGATGGCGGGAAAAGATGATTCTAGTGATAGTGACGGCCCGATAATAGATGATAACATTATTCGCATACAATTAAGAAAGCCGAGTCAAAGGAAATGGGAATTGCGGACGCGAAATCTTTCCCCTGGGGTGAGATTTCCGACAGTACAACTTTTTGATTGCGATGGAAATCTCCTCGTTGAAACAAATGATGAAAACGTATCTATTAAGAGTTCTGATTTCAACGATTATTTATTAAAACCATCACAATCTTTAAAAGAGAAAGATTTCCGACATATCATAGCCCGAAAACCTGTTAAGAAACACAATACAATATCAGGTGACAAAGTATATACTCGCGTTTATAGAACACCAGTCGTTGTCAATGGTTGTGCAAAAAATATTAATGAACGCTTTATCATACGAAACAGTAACAGTGTGTCAAACATTCCGAGTAAACTCACATTAAACAACTTTACTAATTTACAAACAAATAGCCTCGAGACCAGCCCTTTTCACTCGGAAGGTCTGAGTGAAATAAGCAGTTACAAAAGTTCTGACAACGAAACTTGCAACGATATAAATCAAACGTCCAAAACAGATAAAGAAAATCTGGAAATACAGTCTGAGAATTTAATTGATACTCCCAACAGTCCCTTCTCTTCACTTTCTTCGTTGAGTGAAATTAATCAGGTAATCGAAGACGTGCCATCTAACAAGGAAAACGAACCTGATCTGACACTTCATAAATCTCGTTCTTTCAATGACGCAACTCTGACCGGGTGTGCGAAAGGATGCGAAAATGATAATCTGCTGCGTTCTAAATCTGGCATTGTATACAATCCCCCACACAATAAAATATCTTTCCTGAACACTTACTTAAAAAGCTTACAAGCTCGAGTGAGCTCTAATCCGGATTGGTTTGCTCTACATCGCCGCCGAACAATCGAATATGCCCCAAATTCACGTTCAGCGGCTAAGCGTCAGGAATTTGCAAAGATAGCCTCTGAAAAGCGTTCCACCTGCAGAATAGGAGATAATACACCGTCGGAGAATGAATCCATTAATATAGCCGCGGACGACGCAGTCCATTCGGAAATGAGGAAACGTTTGAAAATGTATAGACGTGGTATATCAGAGATCGCGCCTAAGCACAGGAACACGAGTGTATTTACGAAAACGAGAAGACATTCCGTGAGTGGCACGTTTCAAGTCGTTCATACTTCCTCGTCGGAGAGTGTGGACGAAGCTGACGTAGTACTTAACCGCTTGAAGAGGAGGATACTCAGGAATAAGTTGAGAGAGAAAAGACGGAGCCTCGGCGCGAAGTTTCAATTCAGTAAGTGCCCACTTTACTTTTAACCTATTTTCTTTTAAACAAACACGGCGTTCGCGCCGCCTTAAATAATGTTAAACAGTTATAAATATGTAATTACATGAGATTTATATTCGCATTTGTGAGACAAAACACGCTGCATATTCGTTATCCGAGGTGTGGGCTTGAATTTTTATTATCGCCGCTTGTTACGTGCACATTCCATCTTGTCCAGAAAATAGATTTTTCGTATAGTTTTTTTATAGTTTACTAAAAATGTAAAAAAATGTTCAAAATTAGGAAAATGATAGTAAAATCTGCAGTTTTTTTTTTAACTGACACATTTGTTCCTATTTTGACTAAGTTTGATTTGGCGTAGCATTACAAAAAGATAGTATTGTATAAACTATCATGGCCGATAATAATGATGGATAAAAATCAGTATCCATTCTCTTGCATACTTTTCAATCCTGCTGCTTCGGTCCTTAATTTGTTTTGTGAACGCACTACACGAATAAAACAAAGCCGAAACACAATTTTGTAGTACGCGTATCTCACTTAACTAAATACAATTCACACGCTAGCATGGCATAAATAAGTTAACGAATGAGCAAACTTTATTTATTGCCCATTTTCTATTAAAACTTGCAAAAGAAAAGTACAAAATAAGAAAACATGAATCGAAAAAGTTTCTTATTATTTTGTTTTTATGAACAAAAATTGCTAAATTAACGCTTAAATTGGTTAACGATTGTTTAACTTTATTGAAACTTTCAATTATTGAACATGCGATCAAAAATGTTCGTCAATTGTTTTATTTTTTTTGTATTTATTACCTTTACCTAATCCTCTCACAAAATAAATATATTTGGGCAAACATTCCATGGTCTAAAAATACACCTTTTGAGGGAGAAATACGGACTTGGTCAAAGGGCAAATGTATGATTTATTGCTAACTGTCACTATAAGTTCCAGTAACCATGCCTTTGTGAAACTATACTGTGAATATGCTTAGGGAAATATTATTACAGTTTCCTTTTGATATAAGTAATGGATGTGCATGTGTGTGCGTTCAAAGACACCGGCATTGTTAGTGCCTAAGTTCTGTTAAATTAGAAGGAGTGATTAGGCAACCTGAGGTAACTCATATGCAATCACGTGGAAAAAATCTGGATAAAAAATAAATATAATATAAAATATAATATAAAAGATAGAACCTTTCTTTTAAATTCATTCTAGGTTATTCTAGTTTTCAAATAAAACACTTTTTATTGTGTTTAATAAATAAGGTTAAGTGGGAATATTATTAATAAATGCTACAAAGCGAGGTACTAATACAGTTATTGATCTACATAGGTATACGTGCATCTCCATAATAACTAACGCTCAGGCAGATCTATGTAAAAACAAAGCCCTAAAGTTTCTTAAATAGCCATTTAGTTTATTTCCTGCCATAAACCTAAAAAGATTGTTTGGCACAGCTGTGTATTTTGCCCTGTATGTTAATAATTAAAATCTTAATTACCGGCAACTCTTGTTATATCCTTTTGTGAGTTAATGAACCATCTTCTACATCATTAACCTTATTCAAAGTCAAAAGACACGACGCATTATGATTTTGTAAAGACAAAATGAATACCTACCTAACATCGCGCCTGGCAAAATTAGGAAATATGTGCTTGGTAGGTCTAAGATCTATAATATAGTAACCTGTAATGTATCTTCAAAAGACATAGGTAAGTCTTTCAAATGAGAAAAAACAAAACATCTGTCTTTCTGAATAGAAAATGGCACGTACCTACTATATCTATTAACCAAAGAAGATGAAGATTTCGAAAACGACTAGGAGTTTTGCAACTTTTTAAGAAATCTTTAAACTACAATAATTAAAAATAAAACACCTGTGTTACAAAATTCTTGACCTCCTTTTAAATAAAACCATTTAAAACTGGCTGAATTTTTTAAATAAAGAATACAGCAGCGCCATCTGTGTCGTTTCGCGCGAAACATTCTACATTCAAGTTTTCAACTTAGAACGAGGTTCAACGACTCAAGCGCCATCTACAGAGACTTTTGTGATTCTTTTAGTCCGTGAGGCTTGTAAGTACTGAAAAGTTGAGGACCTCTGCCACTTGATGTCTGAAGGCAAATAAGCTGCAGTTATCCTGATAGGTATATTGATAAGTAGCAATTTTCAAGTCTAATGTAAGATGTTCGGTAACTGTATCAAGAACAATCTTGTTTTAAACACACGTGTCTATAATAGTATAGGAAACTATGTATTTGTATTGACGTTAATTATATTGTTTAAGAAGCTTCAGCCAAATTATCTACTTTGATAATTTGTTATGTATAGAATGACAATAAGATTTTGACGTCTAGCAGTGTAAACAGATAAGGTTATGATAAGGTTTGTTTACATTTAATTACGTAGACGATGCAAACAAAATGCACAGGCTACATAACAGTAAATCTGTAGGTATATAAAATATGTGTTATTTTCTACAGGAACTAAATAACGAAGCTTACAATAGAAAAGGGTCATTTACGCGAATAAAAAGTAATAGTGTTAGGTAACGCAAAATCACTTTCCCGTATATTGGAAAAACTGTTTTTTGAGCTTGAAAAATCCAACCGCTACACGGTTTTTGCGTCGGATTCCATAAATCTAAGTAATTGCTTCCTTTCTTCCTCTGCCCTGACGCCGTAGAAGGCGAAAACCGACGAAAAAGTGACTTTCGCACGAAAACTCAGGAATGTTGGCGCTAAGCCAACACTTAGAGACGTCTGCATCTCTGAGCTTGTCTGCACTTCTTGATTCCTCACGCATTACTTGTAAATAACTTAAGTACACACATTGAATCTTCATTGTCTTTTGCTTAATTAACTTTCTGTAGAAAATAAAGAAAAATACTTTTATTCTAAACTGTTTTACTCACTATGACTAATACTAACATTTATACTACATGGTGAGTTCACATCCAACAGTATTAATAACGGTAAATAAAATACTGCAAAATACGGCGCTTAATTACACACGAGGTCAAGGCCGTTTGGTCTGCGTCTACAAGTTTTGCGCCCAGTGCGCAAACCCGACACGTCCCGTGCTGAAATTCCAATCGAAAAATCTCGTAAGCCGTATTAAAGGATTTAGTTGTCGGCGTGGTTATTAGCGATAATTTTCTTATACAGTGTTTGTACAGCTTAAAAACAGAAACACATGATTCAGAACATGCGCATTGGCGGCGCCTCGAGTCAATATCCTCCCCCCCAGCGCCGCCGCGCCGCCATCGCGGTCCTATTCAGTGCCAGCGAGCGTGGGTGGATAACTCCTTATTTGAATCTTTTGTGACTACACGTTTCTGTTGACAAGTTACTTACATAAAAACATGGTAAAACTGGTGTAAGTATGCCGTTTTGCCTAGTGGGACGCGAATATTTTATGGAAATAGGCTTTTGATATTTTTTTGGTGTTGAGGAAGTCTATTAAGTCTCGTTATGGAGATTTTATTAGCCCAGTAGATTATAAAGTATTACATAACTCTTAATCTTTAATTTATTGTCATTGAAAGTGATAAACATTGACTATTTGCAAAAAAGAACTTATTGTTCAAGTTTACAAATTTTTATGTTTTAAATGTTATCAACTACAATAATATCATACGCATCCTCACATTACAAATCACGAAACGTTTCATTCCATGTACAAGTTTAAATCAATTGCCCAAAAACGCAAACGGAAGGTTGTACCAGTTTACTTGGAGGCGGCAGTTAGTTGTGAGTTCGTCCGCTAGAGTGTCGGAGATGTGGTACCAGCTGGCTGGCTCGAGTTTGACAATACTCCGCTCACGTCGACAGGCCCGGCCGGCCGGCGACCGGCGCGTCCCTACCTCACGTGCAATATCATCATTCAGTTCTTAACCTACGCGACACATTGCAACTTCACAAACTTTAAACTGAACAAACAATGACATGTTCTAATCAATTTTTGTTAGTGTTTTGTTTCAATAAATAGTTCGGTTCCGTTGTGCTGGTCGTGTGAAAAGTAATAGTATTGTGTGCTTGAGAGAACCGTTCTGTGGTATTTTTGTTTCGTTTCAATTCGAGTTTTGGACCACTGTGCACAGGATCAGGGCGGTTTATAACTAGATTAAAGTAAGTAATAGATGAGTTGCGTATATTAAGTAGTTTGTTATTATAAGTTATACCTATAATTACCCGCTGTTTTGACTATGTGCGGGTAAATTTATTGTTGGCTGTATAGAATGCTTTTCGCTTTACTTTGTTTAGCCACATTGTTCCTGGCGGGTACAGTTTATAGCCAGACTCGTATAAATAGAACGTAATCGAGCTTGTAACTTGTGAGGCTAAGCAACATTGTAACTGCGTTGTAGAGGTATATTGTACAGGTGGACTAGTTTACTTCTTATTACTTTGTTACACTATTTTAAGTTTACATTTATAGTTTTATGAGGTTTATTTTGTGGCTATTGCATTATGCACGCCTTTTATGGATATTTATACTCCGTTATACTCGTTTGTTGATTTTATTTTCTCATTTAAGTAGGCCATTTCTTATTTACATTCCGCTATAGTTCGGAAATCAAAAATTATTTAAGAAAATTATTAAAGATTATTAAAGAAAATTATTTAAGAACCATTTTAGTCGATCCAACTTTAAATGCCAATATTAAATCAATAACATTTCTAACTAGTAATAAAAAATTACCCTTGCTGGAAGGGTTCCAAAGTCCACTTAAAAAAAAACTAAGTAAGAATCTATGATAGATACACCTACCCTTACCCACTATTCTTTGCAAATAAATTCTAACGAATGCAAGTCCTCATTATAATACAGCCGTTCTTATCTCAAGAGATCGATGCGACGTCCCAGGCGTCCCTTGACCTGCTAAATCCTCTTACTATACTTTCTGTTTACTATCCCCTGCTCATTGGACCGTACTCCTTTGATCACAAAGCCAGTTTAAAAACTATATACTCACATCAACATAAAAAATATTGAAATGTTTTTAAAAATCATCTTTAACGATGTACCTTAATAGGTACACTGTGCATTAAAATGATTTTTACCTATAGTACCTGCCAATTATTCGCGTGAAGGAAATATTATAGTTTATTTTAGAAACTGCACAATTGTAGGTAGGTATAATATGACTGAAACACGATAAGCTAAAGGTTTTGCTTGCATTAAATCTCAAGGCTAATGAATTATGAATCGATATTGCAAGAATACCTGCATTTACTTAGGTACATTCTGAACTCTGGCACGTAGCTCCTTAAGCTCACGTCAGTGTTAAAGGAAAGCTAATTCAAAATCCGCATCAAAAATAGCGGAACAAATCGCGTTGTATGAGCTTTTCTCGGCAAATCCGTATCTTTATTAGGTGGGATTTCCCGTATTATCGCTGTTGTCAGGTTAACTCAAGTTGCAGTGTGTACAGGTGCTAAAACATCGTGTTTATTGCTATTTTATTGGCGTTCCTTTATCACAGTTCTATGATTTATGACGACTAATTTGCGAAACTTTATTAGTGTTTTGTCTACTGAATTTTATTAGCCTTTGCACACAGTAAATCGTGAAAGCAACCCCGTAATCACGTTTCAAAAATATACCTCTATTATGAGCGCGTGTCTATCACGCAAAATTATAACTGTTATTTTAGAACATCCGTCTATCTTCCGAATTATCGCTTGATGGTGATTTTAGGGCAAACTGTTAACCGCCTGTCGGTTTAAAAATACAACATCAAAATGATGACGGTCGATTAAGGATTCTCAAAAAAGCCTCAGTCTATGGTAAAACCAAAGCTATCCCTTCCTAGAAGTCGTACATTCATTAACGGGATTTATTTCTAAGAATTTAAACACTGCCAAGACACCGCGCTAATGTGAATTTATAGACGAATGCAAAACTTACCGGCTGCGTTTGATATGCAATTTCACTTTTGAATTTCTTGAACCAGTTACGTGTTGCGACTTAATTATGAGCTGATTAGTTTCTTTCATAAATTCGCATTATACTCGGTACCTGGCTACTATTTATTTTCATCAGTAAATGATTTTTAATTCAATACTTTTAAAATTTCTGAAAGATGGCCGCAGAATTTCTCCCTAATGGACAGACATTTATTTTGCAATTATTCAAAGCAGTAACCGACAGCTGTGACGAATACTTTTTGGTGCTCGACGTCGACGTTATTCTAACTACGGAATAAATATTCAGTTTGGGTAATATTATGGAGATAGGATTACAGGAACACAGAAACGTGTAATAGATAGAATAATGTTTCGTTGGCTTTATCTGCCTAACCAAAATTATACCAAACAAGGAGTTGGGAATGTTTTTGTGTAAGTTATTATTTTTTTGGTTTGTCTCTTTTGGATAGTCATTAAGTGCAAAAGTCCCTTTTATTTGAAAATAAGCATAATTTTACTTTATTTTATCGATACGCAAATACACTTTTCGAGATTAAAAGAAATAAACCTATTATTTTTAATACCATAAGCGGTTCTTGTATGAACGCTTTACATTACAAGAAAACCTTAATGAATTTCTAAAGGTATTACAATAAAAATATACTATTGAGCTTCTTAGAATACAAAAACCTTATCCTGAAGACTGACAAACAGTCTTCTATTACCGGCGCCGGCGTCGCGACGTAAGCCGCTTAAATGCACCGACGCAAACACCATCACTTCATATGATACGAACATTTTACTATCTACGAAAATTCTAGAAAAACCAATAAAGACCTTAGCCAGTTCAATAAACAGATAACAAGTTGCCTCAATAGAAGCTACTTTCCAACAATGTGCATAAATTTTGGCACTTAAAACTTATGCGGCAGGCAACTACTAAGTTCTAAAGTTCGGGAGTACACATACATAAGGCTTTTTAAAGTTTTAACCGCGGTCTCTTTCGCTCCGGCTTTGTTGAACTACAGAGTATAAAAGACTACAAGAGATTTTATTGATGCTGTGTATCTGAACCCTGATTTTAACGTTAAAAGCCACTAGGATCGGTACGTGTTTGGAATCAAAGCTGTTGGAATTTCTATCTTTCCTGGAGAGAGTTTTTATTGAATGAGGCAGCTACTTCTATTAGAAACGTTTACGTTGATGTTTTAAAGATATTACTCATTTACTTCAACATTAATAATCTATCTTTTGATTTAAGTGCTCTATTCGCTGTCTTCTTTTTTTAAACTCTTGTCATTTTGTAAAATATTCTCATCGGATCTTTTGCTTTTATAATAATTTTAACCTCCTATAAAATATTTCAGGACATAGCTACCAGTTTATCATCTGATATTGTTTTTTACACGTCCAAATAGGTACCTGTCTATTTCAAAAAACAGTATTTCCTTTTACCGAGGTAGTTCACCCAAACTCCGACAGTACACAAACATGTACAAAACTACCAATATTTATAGTATCGACGGTAACTTTTCCTTATCTTTGTCAATTTGTTGCAAATAAATTCCTCGTGCTCCTTCAATGCTGTCAAGGTGGGGTCGTAAATACACAATTTCAAACATCAAACTTATAATGTACGCGAGCTTAGGGAGGTCACGTCATACATTTTATGCCTTTTTGTTGTGACGTATAAAGAACCTTATATTTAATACAAAATACAACCCTTTTCGCTATTCTCCGGAAAAACACGACCTTGTTCATATTTTTTTTTGTTTATTGATTTGTGGTTATATTGTCTATGGTGAATTAAAATACTAGACGGTCAGGTTGAGGTGACAAAAGTCTATAAAATTATTTATTTATCTATAATCTTCATACCAACTGAGTAAACTAATGAGATTCATGACTTTCTTGAATATGGCAAAATTATTTAATTGCTTCTTGATTGCCGCTAATTAGCTATATAATTTTATAACCAGTAATAACATATTGCCTACCTACTCGTAAATATACCTAGGTATGTGGTTATGGAAAATTATTGCATAGGTAAACAACTTTCCTTTAATAAATAATTTGTTTATATTTAATGTTGGCTTGATATAATATTTTCCTTTCAAGGAGAATTACACTTTCTTGAAAAGTAAGGCTGGAAATAAAATATTGATACATTCAAACAATACGCAATAAATGTCACTTTAAATTTAAAATAAGAACTAACAAGCATTTGTTATTTATGATCCGTCATACAAGATCAAGAATCGGATCTACAACGAACCTATAATGTATTCGTTTATTGTGAAACTCGATAAATCTTTGTTAAAATATACAAAAGCAAACGACAAAAGATGTTGGGGGCCGACTGTCGGACCTGTCAGGAACATTGCGGTCCAAGCAATGCTTTAAGAGTTTAGACCGAACAAAACTTGGGTTATTTCGAATAAAGAATTTGAATTTTCAAAATTAGAATTTAGGTATTTTGTTTTTAGGTCTGTACAATAATTTGTGTTACATAAGTCAAAACTCGTTTGTTTAGAAATGGGCAATTGCGGGATTCATTTCATGGCCGAATTATCAGTCTCAGTCTCCTTTTCTACAATTTGAATTTCTTAATCAAATCAGAATGCGCGCACAACACGCAATGTGACGCAATTCTTTCCGTTGCCGCAAACAGTAACATTACGTCTTCGCTTTGAATACATCACAAAACTTATCCAATCGACTCTTTAATGTACTATTCCAATTCTTTTTATCTTTTCCACGTTTCCTTTAAAGAATGCTAATTCTATGTTACATAAAAGCGTCTGGCTAAATCTACGCCATCTTTTACGAAATAATAAAACACTGATACAGGTATATTGGTAGGTAGGTATAGCTATCGTGTTAGGTAAATCTGGAAGTTTCTAAGAGATTTTCTTTTGTCGAATATGTCGGGGTAATAATCCCTTTTGTATAGGCTCTAACGTCGTTATTTTCACGTGTTAGTTATAGGTATTTGAACGCGCCTAGCTGAATGCGGATTGCTGGAATCTGCCTCTGACAGCTATCCGCTTCGCATGAAATTTGAGTGACGTTCGGATTTTGAAATGTTTTCGATATCGCATTGTAGTATTCGATGATCGATAACGCGCCATTTTGCTGTTATTTGTATGCATTCAGAATCAATTTGTGTAATGTAAAAGCTTGATGTTGTGCCATTTTGACATTAGAAATAACATAAGTAAAAAGGTAATTTATGCAAGCGAACATAAGACAAGTGGTAGGATCAATAAATTAAATAAACCCCATGAAAATTCGGATCTTGTTAAAACATTACTTTCAACATTTCTAAAACAGCAACAATTAAAGTCGTTTAATTTCAGCACGCATTTTGAAACGAGCCTCGCTTTAGAAAACTTCCACCCTTCGTCAAGCCTACTATATTGTTACATAAAATATATAAATACACTGCCCAAACCCTCGCCCCTTGAGAATTAAAAAAAACCTTAGTAAGCCAAAACGCGGTACATTTTCCTGTATGAAGCCTCGAGCAATTAAATGTCAAGTAAAAAGAAGGCAAAATTTAAAAAATCTTGGCATTCACAGTTACCCACTCAGTTGAGGCAAGACCCTTTGTTGTTTGTTGCCGACTTTTACAAATTTTGAGCTAGGTTTCATTTTCATTGTGTTTGTTTATCAACAATTGGGGCCGCCTCGGTAAACCAAAACTGCTTTGAACTCGTACAATTGCTATCTTCTAACATAATTTTATTCAGAAAATTCAGCACCCCTTCAAAAATCGTGTATTATCGTGCCGACCACAAAAAGATCACATTCCTATAATTCCATTCACAATTTTAAATTTCCGCTCGAGATGTTTTGAAGACTTCGCAAAAGGTAACAATTAATAAACGCTATAGATAGCTTGAGAGGTCGAGATTCCTGAATAATTTACATACATTTTGGCTTTTATTCAAAGAAAGAAATACGTAACATCTGTGCAAACTCGTTTGACGTGACTCCGGTCGGAAGAGATTTGATGAAACAAGATTATTTGTTATGTACGCGTTTGATTCATACCACATGTCTAATAGCCGATCCGCTGCTCAAAGAACGGTATTTTATTCATTAACAAACTGTTAATATATGCCGCGGATAAAAAACTGTTAAAAATAATTAACTAGGTGATACTTCCGGGTTTTGATACGTAACTTATTATACTTAGCTAAACTTGATTTTTTGTTTAAATGTTCTTGTATGTAATAGATAGATATTAATTTTCTTCGTAAAGTCTGTTATTTTATCTTATTAATTAACGATATTACGGCACAAGAGAACACGATTCACGTTTTCAAAAGGAAATCTTTCGTAAAATTTTGTAAATTTTCTCGTTAATTAGCTCTCTTTCACGTGCATACGTCGTTGTTTGTAAATTCTACAAGTTCCCAAGTACTTTTGACTACAAAGTTGTGAAATATGTCGTGCCAGGGTGTATCAAGCCCAGGGGAGGCGCCGGCACGGGCTGGCACGAAGCTGATTCAATAACCCTCAGTGTGCTCAACGTGAATATACGTACAATTCGAGTTTTAAACGTGCTCCTTTGAAAACAGAACTTTGGATGTTTAGTTTGTATTTGCTGCTTTTTGATCGAATGTTTTCCGAAATAGCTAGAATATTCGTACTGGGTGATTTAACAGATGTATTGGAATAACCTCTTACAAAAAATTCACTTCATATCCGAAAATTCAGTAGGTCTTTACTCACTGAAATATTTGACCTAAAAATGCGATGCACTTACCAATGAAAGCATTTCATTTTTATTTACAAAACTAAGTAGTTTGATGAATAGGGGAACATCAACCAAACGGGTCACAACCAAATGTCCCAAATGGAATCCGCCGCACAAAAGCCAACAAAACAACAACAGGCCGAAATCTAGCACAGCTACCTTCTTCCAGGTAATTTTCATAAATATTCGAACAAACAAGAAACGGACTTAAATGGCCGGTGGAAAATCGTTATTCTTCGAACATTAACGTGTAATTTAAACTAAAGTGCACAACAGCGGGGGTTTGTCTTTACGTAATACCCGACAATTAGGTGTAGCTTAACTAGGTACAAATGACTATGATAGCACCATTATGTGAACTACTGGCTACCTGATAATTTTACTACTTACGAGTATAACTGTTACTAGAAAACGCCTCTCAGGTAGTGCTAAGTTTTAAGCTGGTCTATGAATAGTAAGATAGCTGAAATGTAGCGAACTGCTTTCTGAGTGAGTGTCATATTTTATAGCAATTTCAGTAACAACATTGAATTGAACATGATATAAACTCATTTAAAATCAAAAAAAGCCTTTAAAATAGATTACCTTTTTTTAAAAGTATAGCACGACTTACTGGCACAAAGTCTTATTAATATCAAATTCCTCTCTCTTGTTTATATTAATAGATACATCTTATCATATTTCCTATACGTCTATTCCCCCAGGAATTCAGTTCTGAAGCAATAAAGCTCTTTGGCTCATAAATTCACATGCAATAGAACACGGAGATTCACGGATCTCAAAAGAATTTACAATGTTTCTCAAATCGCAGCAGTTAGGCTCATGTTTACGATAGATTTTATGTACAAAACTTTTTGGTCCATACTTAAACATTTTATAGTCTACCTACGTATGTACAAAAGCGAGTTATAGCTTTTTCTGTTCGAAATACACAGCTAGGGCTGCCATTTCGAATTTCGCTAAACCCGGACAAATATTAAAAAAAACCCGGACATTTGGCGTAAATCGCATTTTTTCCCCGGACGAGTCCGATTTTTTTTGTTTAATAAAACAAGACCTAATTTTTAATATTACCATATTACTTAAATTCAACGAGGTCCTTCCTTACATGAAAAGTCAGGGCCGTCTCTAGGTCATGTAGTACCTAGTATTGAAAGATTGTGACTTAATGTATTTCGAAGGTCATAATTAAGAAAGCTCATATGGAAACTAGGAGTTACCTTCTTGAAAAAAAAAACTTTGAAAAATACAAACAACCGTAAAGTGAAGTTGCCGCGAGCGCAGCGAGCGCGAAAATTTTTGAGTTTTGGGTTACTAAAGCACCTAAACTTGTATAATAAAAAAATCCGCAAAGTGAAGAAGCCGCAAGCGAAGCGAGCGCAAAATTTTTTGAATATTGGGATATTAAAGTAGCTAAACGTAAAAAAAAATGTGCTAAGAAAAGAAGCCGCGAGCGCAGCGAGCGCGAAAATTTTGGAGTTTTGGGACACTTCGACTTCTGCATTATTAGGCGCCCGGGATTTCGCATACCCAGGCACCATAAGTTAAGATGGCCCTATGAAAAATGTCCGGGTTTTCCCCGGACACTTCTTGAAACCCCGCCCGGACGGCCCCCGGACGGCCACCAAACGAGGACAAATCCGGGGAAACCCGGACGGATGGCAGCCCTATACACAGCGCCTTTTATGCTTACGGATATCAAACAAACATTGAGAATTGAGATTTGTAGTCAAGACCCTTCCTTGCATTTTAATAGTTCAGATGATGTATTCGAAAGTGTTTTTATTACAAAAGAAATAAGTTAGAAGGGTTACAGACATCTTGGAGTCTTTAGAACATTTTAAAATTCATGACTACAATACTTGAGTCGCATACAAATCAGTTCGCTGTTAACTTAATATATGATGTTCAATATAAATAATGATAACTTGGAATTAAGAATGGTTAATTAATAACAGTAGGTATATGGAATAGGAAAGATCCTATTATTTATAACAATTTCTTTAATCAATCCAGTACGTCGGCTGGGTACACACAACATCTGACAAAGTTAACCCCCCAATGAAGATAGAGATAACAATTCACAACATCAAAACACACAACTAACGTTCAAGATCTCACTAAAATTCTCGCACGTGGAATTCAACGCCTACCTAAGACCAATACGGCAATATTATTTTAAACGTAGACACGTTCTCAACACGATCTCGCCTCAAGGAATTCGTCTCCGTCTCTAAACAGGAGGAAATGACTCACTTTAGTGTCACCGCTACAAGATAACAAAGTCTATAATTAGAGCTACGATAATAAAGGCTCCAAGCTCTTACATCGGGATGAGTGAGTAATGAACTTGACAGTGGTGTTATTATTGCTGGATGGAGGTGGGCGATGCATTCCACTGCCGACGATGCTATAAATACCTATCGCGGAGACAGGGTTGCCCGTGGAAAAATGGGACGGACGGACGTACGTGATTTTTACACAGCGATGCGCTTTAGAAAACATCTCGTGTTTGCCGAGTTTCTACAGGAATGTGTTATGGTTAGTACATTTGCACGGAATAACGGCAACGTTATGTCACTGCAAGTGAGTTATTGCGAGCTATTTGAGTAACACAGTATCTTATCTTTTAACGACGCCCATTACGCTTAAACACCAATAAAAAGGTCGCAGAGTTGTGGCAAAAAACACAATCTTTTTTGCTTTTATGTTTGACACTTAAAAAATAAAACACCGATCAATCTGGGTGGGCACCGCACCTGGCAACCCTCGCGGCGACCCACTTCACGTCCCCCGCGCCTCCCCGGCACCCCGCCGGCGTCTGGCTACAACTTAAGAACAACATCCATCCTTATCGAAATGTGTCGATAAAAAATATATGACGGGACCCTTGCTCGCCTTACCAAATAGGTTACGGTGTCGCAAAGAGCTTAATCCAATGCGGCAAAACTTTTTTGCCCACTTAAGTAATTGGATTATGCCAAAAAAAATAAGACCCTTCATAAGACCTTTAACATCAAATGTTGCAGACACTAATGCAATCGTCTGACATTTCATTTATTCAAGTTAAAAGCACTTCCATTATTTAACTTTCTACTTACGAAAAATACTCACGTTGGTACGTATAAAGTAATACACGATATTAAAAGCATCGCAAAAATCGTCTTTGTTTGCTGAAATAATTTTGATGTTCTCATAAACTTGTAAGATTCCATCAAGGAACACGTCATAACGAGCAAATTACAATATTTTTCTCAATGCTGTTTTTAATGGACCATGACTACAATACTTATATAAATTAAATTATTAAACTTGGCACCGGTTAAGTGGCCTTAAAAATAAAGACTGGCAAGCTCTTTGAATATTCATAAGGCTCTAAATGGCCGAATGGTGTATTTTTCTCTTTTGTCTAAAACTTCTTTGTTGGCTATCTACTTGGTCTTTCTTATGCTGTTGGCCTCGCAATTATCTTCGCTGTGGAATATGAAATAAAACTGTATAATGTGTTTGTTTCTTCGGTCTTCAAAAATTACTAAATCAGTATTGACGGAACTTTTGTGTTTAAAATACTGAATGTAAACGTGAAACAACATGGCCATATTAGGCCAAATTGTTGTTTTCAAAGAAGCTGTTTTTTGTTAAAGCTACACGTCGTCACTAGTCAAAATTTCTAAAAGCCACGACGAATATGATAGACATTCGTTTGGCATACAATTTATCATTTCAACTCCAAGAAAAATCTGTCAACATGCATCAGAATCTTAAACAAGTGCAAATCATATTATTAGCTTTACTTCACTTTATCTTAATAAAAACTCTGGACAAACAGGTGATAAATTGAAACTACACAATAATTGCATTATGGACCTGTATACATAGCTTATCGGTTGCACCAAACACCTTGTGTAGACACCCAGTCTTACTTGACCCGTGGCGGGACAAGGAACTAGTCTTAAATGTTCTAAGTTTTCACCACAGTAGCGCCACTGGGATAGGCCAAGCTATACTAGTCAATATGCTTACCTGTCCTAAGCTAAGTTTGTTAAGACTGCAAGGTGGCCGCAATTTCCAGAAATGCGATAACAATAGTAAATACAAACAGGTAATTGGAGTATGATGAGTACTACTTGAGGAATAATACAGGGAACATAACGTAATGTAAGTCTTTCTGTAACGAGGATACATTTTCTTTTGAAGTGTGAGATATATTTTTTGCTTTGAAAAGAACCTTTTCTACATCAGATTTGATGTAGAAAAGGTTCTTTTCTAATGAGCTCATGAGATATCTACATATTTGGCTTTACGTAAGTCTGCCATAATTTCTACTTTGAACTTTAAAAATATTTTGACAGTTTCAATGTTTTTTTAAGTCTGGAAAATATATATTTAAAAAAGCATGAATCCTTAAACAAAAAGTTACGTTAGTTTGTATCTACGGTTAGGTTAGATTTTTTTAACGTATAGTATCACAGTTCAAATATCGAACAGTAAGTTAATTGATTGTTGAACACACCATAAAACCTCATTAAGACCTCATCAATAAATTAACAATATAATGGTAAAACTTTTCACTCTCACAATACGCATTCTATTATTAGACCGCCCTAATAAATTGAAACTAAGGGTCATGACTCTTTCTCTTACGAACTAATCCCATACCTCATGGCGAGGAAAAAGGACCGTTTCGATAAAATATGGGACTGCCATTAATTTGTCTTTTTTATTTATATTCCTATTTATTTGTTCCTACACTATTCCTATAAATTATCGATGTCGATATTTTTAGAAAGGTCATTTACTCGAAACTGTGTGAAAGGTGAGTTTGGATGTGATCACTACAAAAACAACATTCTAGTCCTAGACAACCGGAGTATTGTCAAAATCTATGTTAGAAAAAAAATATTTGAAACATTGCCTTCAGGACAAAATATTATAAGGCAGGTACTCGACATGACATCAAAGAAAACAAATTAATTAACCATAATGAAAAGCAAATATGTAGTACCTACTATTATGTTCCTCGATTCCGTTTTTCCAACGAAATGACACATAATATATCCAACACGCCAGGGTTACCACAAAAACTTCTGATGTTCAACCTCTGCGCAAAATTAAACTACTTTTTGTGCCACTAACATAAGATAGTTTCGTAGTTGGAGGGTATGCAAAAGAGCCTTTTTATAACCATTTTCCAGTCCACATACCA
Organism: Helicoverpa zea x Helicoverpa armigera; assembly: GCA_033682625.1. Classification (NCBI taxonomy): domain Eukaryota; kingdom Metazoa; phylum Arthropoda; class Insecta; order Lepidoptera; family Noctuidae; genus Helicoverpa; species Helicoverpa zea x Helicoverpa armigera. Next base: position 3,971,333 of record JAWIIS010000038.1, on the reverse strand, counting down.
CGTTTATGTTCTTTGAGAATGTATGTTTTGCCCTCCGATTATAATGCGAAATATATTGTTTGTGCAAAAATAAGTGAAATCCTTTTCTCGATGGTTGACTTAAAGGCATAGTCGGTTTTCCATTAAAATAGTAATAGAATGTATGTTGTAATTTTAAAATAGTAGTAGAATCCATAACAAAAATTTGCTTTCATATAGAAAAATGCTTTTGTTACTCCATGACTTGCTGTCGATAACACGCCAAATATTTTTGAATAGACCACTTCTCCGCTGCGTAAATGTGTGTGTTAATCACGCTCTACATTCATACAAAAAAGAATCCACCCAAAAAATCTTGACACGGATCTGACGGCCTCTTGGCTACACAAAATGTGTTAAGTATCAAGGAAATACAGCAGCGTCCTTGTAACGGGATACCCGGAGAGAATTGGCATTCGGCAGCGTTCAGCTAAAAGGGACGGTTCTGCCTCTTAATACATCCGCTACTAAGGGACGGAGGCTAAGTAAATTTTCGATCCCTTGACAATCTTCGCTGTATAACATTTACGAAGGATAACAGTCGTCACGTGTGTAATCCCTGAGGCACTTTGTCAATCTTGGCACAAGTTTCAGGAGAAGGTCAGAATAGAAAGTACTTGCGAAGATTTAATATCATTACGTATTCAAACGTATTGTAATTGAACTAAGATTGAGTTTGCTTAGCTATTTATTCGAAAAGTTGTGTAAACCTGTGTGGAATCAGGGACTTCACAATACAATTTTCAATAGAAACCTACAGATATTTTGCAAGGGAGCTTAAAAAGAAACGACCACTAGGTATAAAGTATAATCGGTGACCCGAGTCAGCTAGTTGTTATTGTTATGACAGCACTTCTTCAACACAATAGGAAGACTTGCTTTCCGCCATCTTCGATATTTTATTACACTACAAAATACACATGACAAAATTCCCACGCTACGGAATTCAGATATTCTTGCATTTGAGTCATCAAAATATGTCCATGTTGATATTATTATAAGAACTAAGTTATTGAATATCAACATAAGCCATTTTTATTTAAGTTGCAAGCATGTCTACCATAAACATAAACAATGAGATTCTAATCTCATAACGGTACTAATAAATTAACGTCGTTTTATAGATTTGCTGCACATCAAATTATGATGGACAGAAATAAAAACCATTTTCAACAAGTTTAACAAATATAAATGTCAAACCATATACGGAGGAAATAAAGGCATCTTTATATAAACTAGGTATTTGAAACGTGAAAGTCATTTTTTTTTATTTCAACTAGGCCTATAAAAACTCTTTCGAAACGTCAAACTAGTTGAGCGTTCACCACTTGGCTGACCACGGTGCAGACACAATAGTTAAACTATCGGTGTATATCACATATGACTCATGAAACAGGCTACTTAGATTTATAAAGTTATAAAGTTACACACTAGAAATACAAAATTCATAGTAAACGCTGTTAAAATTATCCCTAGACAGATAATGACGCAAGCGCTTTCTTCATACCCTTATAAATCGACCTTTCTAGCAAGAGTGACGTACGATGCTAGGGAAAACCGACTCGGTAATGTAAGGGTGTTATGTTTGTTCAAAGGCATATCAATATTATTATTAGGTACCTTTGCTTTTCGCGTTTATACTACGAGCTTTATAAAGATGTGATTTTGCTGTCTTTTTGATGAGTGATGAGGATGAGTTCAATTTTAGATAATTTAAAGTGAAAATGCGTCAAAGGAAAAATACCTAATTATTCATAAACAGTTTCCTACTACCAGATTCTAGAAATAGGTACCTATATGAAAATATCCAACCGTCCACATCCATTCGATACTCTTGACATATTTCCTATAATACGCACGTACTGCTCTCGTCTCTGTCGATTCGAATTACGAATCACGACATCTGTCCCAAGTTGCTTACAGACACGCACTTGTTTCTGCGGCAATCGAGAAAACAGAATCGATCATTATCATAGAAAAATATGTACGTCGGCGTCCGTAATACATTAGAACCAGGCACAGTCTTTACGATATTATATCGAGAAGCTTATCGATTTCCGATTATCCGCAAAATATGCTTACTCTTAAATGTTGTGCAGCTTCGCTGGGCTTATTCTAACCTACACAAGATTTTATCGGCCAGTTTGCTCAGAGCCAGTAAACATGTTTGGTCCGCAGACTGGTTAGCTAGACAAATAGATAAAAAGTTTTACACTGCAGAAAAATATTAAGTTGGTGATTAAAGGTAAACTTTATTTTCAGTTTTGTAATAATGTGTGTATTTACATCGCAGTTCGTACACAAGTTTCCTAAAATTAGTCGGTTGAGATTTTTTAATTAAAAACTTTACGTTGTCAGCCACAAGATGTTAAAAAATATTTTCGGTGGTTAAGATTTTTACAAAGATGCTTTCCTTTCCAACATAACTAGCTGTAGGTCCTGTGTCTCAGTCATTAAGAAACTAGACTCTTTCTAGAAAAATGCGTTATGAGATTATAATAACACAGAGTGATATTTTACACCTAAACCTGTACATACTGTTTTGTAACACGAGAACAGTGCTACGTGACAATATAGGCAGACCTACCACACCGCTTATGTTTTAGCAGAACTAGAAATTATAAGTCTACCTATAATTACTTCATTAATTTGGTTACATAATTACTTTCAAGGTAAATCGCTCGCATTAAAATCGCAAACGATTTTTTGCTTGATACATGTCTTGGTTTACCGTTGATCTTTGATCACTTTATAGATGTTACAAAATGAACAAGAGTGATCTTAAAGTATGATTTAATTAAACCTTCATGAACATTAAATAGGTATAGATTACTCATTGAATACGTGCTGAGTGCTGATCTACGATAAATTTTGTAAAGAGAACAGTCCTTAAGATCGGAAATCAAAACACTTATTCTATTTGATCGCGTCTCAATGTAGGGACCTACCGATGTGTCCCAAATTGGTATAAGTAGGCCTCTAATCCTTCCTTCATTGAGTGACTCCGTCACTTTAGATATTCATTCATTCCTATTACGTTCGTTCTGAATTTACTTTTATTCCAATTGAACGAGTGAGTTTTAATGAAATCGTGAGAGCAGACGATGAATTGTGATTGCAACGTCTCCTCGAGTTTATGGTTCTGAGAGCTTATACTAAGTCTTTTTCTTGAACTTTTGATTTTTGAAGTAGGTACTATAATGAACTAGTTTGATTGCTTTTAAGATCCTCCTTTTAAGATCATATCTCAGAGTCGAAACTAGCCATGGCTTCGCACGCATCCTTAAGGCAATGTTTAACGTACCCAGTAAAATTATCCATTTTGCCTATCTTATGTTCTTGCCTGAATAGTAACAACCCGACTTCGTTACTTTCGCGTCTATATCATTAAATAAGGATGATATCATAAAAGCCTTCTGAATAACTCAAACAACAGCTAGAAACAACCGTAACGTTAGCTAAACGTAAAGATTGAAGCAGGCGGCGCATTCTGCCTTCTCATTGTGACGGCTCTTAATTGTCTACGCGAGATTTCATTGCGGCCCAAATCCGGCCCGACTTCAGAGACACTTAAATAAATCCCTAAAAGTACCCTTTACTTTACCCCACACTCATAACAAGCCGCCTTTGAGAACGTACTCAACTTCAAAAGTAAAAGTCTCAAAAAACTTCATTAGTCTAATTTACATTTACATTATTTTTGAACTATGGGAACTCGAGTGTACTTTTACCATTGTTTACGTATCAAAAACAAAGCTCTCACTTTCCAAAATAACAAGATTAAAAACGTAGATCAAGATGTTTCCGAAACAATTCGGAAAATTCACTCGTTTAGAAACACTCGGGCAATCGTTCAGAAACGATCTTTGGACCAAAGGAACTAATCGAGCGTTCAGATTCGCTTAGAAATTCCGAGATATATCTGTAGGTTCAAGTACAGCTGACTGTTACAAAATTGTTTTTCGATATAAAGAAACAAAATATGGCTATAATAAAATTAATATACGATAAATTCACTTGACGTTCTTATAAACGACTTCAATAAAATTAATTACTTAGTTTGTAGGTACAAAGGAGGCAGCCGAAGAGCCAGCACTAAGGTATTACATTGCAACAATTAAAACCTCTATTCACATAACCACAATACCTACATAAAGGGCTCAAATCGATCGAAGCACGCCGCAACTTCTAAAACAAAACAAATGACAGTTGAAACAATAGCAAGGACGATGTTGCATGAAACAAAAAGGTCATTGTTACGCATCATTACTCAATCACTGACGTCCCGGCTCAGTAGGCCGAGACCATGGTATCTGTAAATAAAAGATTTTAACCGGACTATTAATCAAGATAAACACCAATTCTGAGAATGGTTGACCTGTTTTAAGTCGCCAATTTAAACCAATAAAAGTAATTATGGAAGCAATTACCTTTGTTGTACTTTGAAGTTGTATTTCGTTCGTTGTTAATCTCATTTTAAATTGAAATGTTTCTTCTCGATTTTAAAGTTCTCTCTTTATGAATATTGTCACCAACAAAAAATCTCTTTTCACGGAAAAATATATTTTTCGATAAACTTTTATCAATTCCATGGATAGGCAGTTCAATAAAAATATTTTATAGGTTAATTTAATTATTCACGTAAAAAGCAACCTTGCATACAACGCAGCAGGTATACATAACAGGCGTAGTTTTTGTTCGTTCTAACAATGGGGTCCCATGTGTACCTGTCCTATTTGTTTTGCTTCAAACAAGAGGAAGATCGACTTCAAAACGGAAGTCGTATTGTGTGTGTTTTTGTTGCATTATATTGACATTGTTTAATGTAGTACGTGAGACAACAATGTGTATTGCTCTGCGGTGTAAAGGCTCAAAAGTAATGAGAAACGGTGCTCGCTTGAAACTTCTTGCGGTAGGATTCTCGGTAAGACTGCACGGCTACCTTTGTCTCTTTAAGTTGCCAAAGAGATTAAAAGAGGAAAGAACTTAAATTAAATATGCTACTTTATGTTTTAATACAGCTTGAGCAAGCATGGTGATTAGGAATGCTCATTTCTTCGAAGAGGCCTGTGCTCTGATGATAATGACTTAATAAATGTGATAAAACAACACAAGACGAATTAAAATGTGCTTTGTTTATTATGCACACTTATTCTTTTCTCAGATATGCAATAAATCTTTTTCGGCATAGATTATACTAAACGATATCATTGAAATTCATGATTGAAGCTTATGTTTGGCTTCAGTAAATAACCGCTGAGTTGCCATCAAATAGATAGGTACTCAATATCGGCCGGGCCCAGCCATTTATCAAGGCTTACCGTTCAGCCTAGGCTGAGCTTTAGCCGCCACCGGATATTATGTCTAGTTGGTAATTTTCAGAACATCCGTGTTTCACTGGAATGTTAAATAATTTCGGTATTTTACGATCATAGGGTCTTTGAGCCTTAGTCAACGTTCCGAATTGTAGATTCGAGGAATATTACTGTCAGTATGTTTTAATCATAAAATTGTTGAAATTGTTACCCAAGGATATAATGCGTCTCTTGTCTCCGTGTGCCTTTGATGTAACTGCTGACAGAAAGCTGCTTAAAGACTTTAAACCATCCTTCCTATTTACCCTTTCAGTGACACGACTAACGATGTAATGACCTTTAAATCCGCATTCCGGGGAAGTAAGCCTTTGAGCGACTTCGGAATACTCGAAGAGTGCCCGAGCAAGAGTATCTTAGCGACGAAATACGCAACTGTAAAATGTCCTGAATTCAACATATTTAACCCCATTACAGGCAAAATACGCCAGAAAGCCGAGTCACGTAAGCCCGTATAACGTGTGAATGTTGTATTTAGTAGTGTGTTTGTAGTTCCAGCGTGGCGTGTAAAGCCACAAATACACGAGCCGCGCATTTAGTTCAAAGGCTAAGCTCGAACGAATCGTTCTGCGTCGCTATTCATATTTTATACGCAACACATAGTGTGTACACTCGCCGGCATTTGTGGCGCTAGCTCTTAATGAACTCGCGCCAAGCGGGTGAAAGATTCATTAAATCTTCGGAAGTAGGCACGACACAGGCCACCGCATCTCATTAAATATTCCCGATATTTTTGGTGAACTGGCGAATATTTCCAGCAATTATGGAAATTACTAAACCGCCGCGAGGAAATGAATTTTGTAAATTTAGTTGGAGAAGAAACTCAACCCTTTCATTCGCAGAGTTTCTTGAACAATCTTATGATTTTATTAAGATTAAAATGATTCAATCCAACGTTATGAATGTTAATGACGTAATAATTTGGCACAGGTCATTTGTTGAGTATTCAAAATTAACTTTAAGGATATTCCAATAGACTGAAAATGCTGCTCGAAGGCATAATCAAATTAATACCCTATATATCCACACAACAATTAACGCTATCTATGATCTTGAAAAAAATAAACGATACGCGTAATTAATAACGTACTCGGTCCATCGTAACATTGCGATAATTAAAATTGCCGTGAGAACGGATAAAAAAACACTCGACAGTAATTTAAATATTATTCCCGTATGCGAGCAACACAGTAAAATGAGTATTTACACACAGGAAATCATATGTATAGCAAATGATCGTAGCTTCTAACCACATAATGTATTTTAAATGAAACGCATATTCATTAGGTTGCAAATTGCCCAAACGATGGCCTGGGAATAGCGAGATGCTATCTACAAGCGATGTGCTTCAGACAAACTCACAAAGGAAACATCGACGGCTCCTAAGTATACTGAGTCAACTAACAAATTTTGCGAATTGCTTTTTTGTTGTGTAATTACAATATTCTTATTGTTATTTGTGTTAATACACAAAAATGTGCAATTCGCAAAATTTGTTAGTTGACTCAGTATACTTAGGAGCCGTCGACATGTTCATTTCATTCTTGGAATTAAGCAAAACTCTCGCTTAGAGAATTCATTGTTATATCAATTTGATTTCATTCAAGAGCGTGTGTAGTGTACAATCGTACCTTCACTTGTAAAACATCAAATATTGGCATTTCATATTTTACTATAACAACAGTAATAAATAATTTTATGGAACTTTCATTTCAGTCGTGTTTGCGTTCTTGATTAATGTCAAAATTGATTAAATCCTTGTGAACTGTGTAGGTAAACTGAAAGAGCAATTTGTCATGTTCCGTCAGTTGCGTGCGTACTTCAAAGTGTACTGCCCTGATTGTTTCCTAACGATTACATTGATTTTATCGCAAACTCGTTACCCACTTTCTCATACAAAAGAAATTGTAATAAATAAAACACTTTTGTCAACTTCCAGTTCATAATCGTACTGTAAACTGTTAGGTACGGTTCAATTCTCAGAATTTCGGCTGAAATTAAACCAGATCAGTAACCTTTTATAGAATTTGACAATAACAGTAACTTGTAAGATTCTCTAAAGACTCTAAACGATTAATCCTGAAAGAATTTATTGGAACGAAACAATTTATCAACAATTAATTTTGGCGCAACTCTAGTCTCGTATCTTCATAATTCCTTTTAACAGCACTTTCATTTATCGAAACATTCCTTTGATAAATAATACAGATATCGGTAAATAAATACGTCCTCGGCGTGGATTTGAATAATTAGTATAAGCGAGAAATTTCGCGAGCTCGAGCAACTGTCAAAAGTTCCACGTGTTACCGAATTCGCACTTTCACAGCTAGGGAGAAAATGTAATTGAAATATGTGTTCATACAGGTACGGCTCAAACTTATAATCCTATACGCAGAAAACTGTATTTATAATGTATGTAAATGTAAGTTATTTCAGCTGGTAAAAGCATTTTTGTTTCTTGTATCCGCGCCTATTACGTCGCCTGGCACAATAAACCAATAGAATGCTTTGACGTTGCTAATGTATCGATGCTAACAAACATCAAAGGTACTCGTAGCTGTGAACTCGCGAGAAAATTCAATTAAAGCGTAACAACAATAATATTGTTTGTACCGTTTGTGTCACAATATGAGATATTTTACTTCTTCATTTGCATAATAACATTTGTAGATAGGTTATGCAGTAGGTTCGACAAAATTATGTTTATGCAGATTCTAGACAGGCCCACCATGTAAGTATATAGGCTTTAAAAATATAGGCTGATGTTGTAACATAAATTTTCCTTTCAGGTCAGAACAACTGCAGACGTGACAGTGTTGAGAAGGAAGGTTGGCGCGATGCGGGCGGCGGGGCCCCCGTGAGGTCCCGCCAAGCTATGGGCTCGAACATCAGCCAGCACTCCGCCAAAGGGTTAAAGGGGCGGCGCGCGCGCTCCAGCGGCGACCTCTGCAATGGCGACACCAAGTCTCAGACAGAATCGTCCGTCTGCGGGTCCGTGGTCGGCGATGTTATGGGCTGGAACCGGTCGCTGCCGAACCATCTAGACGGCAACCGACACTTGGCGGACTACAGCCGAGTGAACAACAATTACGGCGAGTTCGGGACCTACAACCGCTGCCATCCGAAGGGAGGACGCGGCCTGCGGTACAGGGTTAGCAAGTCCGGTGAGTGAATTCTCTATGTTGTTGTTATGCAATTCTCCACTCAATTGTTATGCTAATTCGGTTTTTCTTCTCCTGCCATCCAATGCTGAATGTAGCCTTCATTTGAATGTAGCGAAGGTCGCTTTTTGCTCGCCATTTTATTTTTAGACAACACTGTTTTCTTTTCTCACGATTTACAATGCCTTTAGCCTTGTGGCTAATCTTCAGAATAACGTCCTGCCTCAAGTGTTCACAAATATCAATCGGCCTATTGAAATGTAGTAAAATGACTATGTATTGAAATCGTTTCTGAAGGCTAACTTCATTTCAATAAAAGCTCAAATAAAAATAAATTGTAGTTCTATGTATCGGATACGAGGGCGGAACAGCGCAACCCGGAGAATCACTGTACTTAAACCCGGAATTTCTAGACATTTAAAGTTCTCGTAACAATTTTTGGACCTATTCCAACGCTGGGATTCCGCAATTGTATTACGTATACCCTTCTATTAGTCGTTCCCTTTAACCCACTTTCATTGAGAAAATAAAGCCGAGCCATTTCACTGGAAATGATTTTAATAAAAAGAACTTAATCTTTGTAGCCGTTAACAAAGGGAAATCATTTGGACAGAACCCTTTGGCCCTCGGTGCGGAACTGAGCAATTCAGGAAGAATTACATATCTCGCCGCTATTTTACAAAGGGCGATACAACCGAGCTTTAGGTAAAAGGAATATGAAACATGTACCTACCTACACATTCACGCTATGTTGGTTCAATGTGTTTTGAAAACAGAATTTATATTCTGCCCTATTTACTTCGCCATCTGAAAAATTTAATATTTTTTCGAATCGTGGACTGCGAAATGTAACATCTTCTTAAAATATTAAGTAGCGCGCAAATTCTTGCGTCAGTACCATTTCTTCCTGGAGCTTATCTAATTAATTAAATCGATTCCACTTCATAACGATAACGAGCAAAAGCTCTTATAATAATATTTACTCAAAATACTTCCTTCCTTAAAAGAGAGTCTCTTCAAATCGATAATAAATCTATAACAGGGTTGCTTTAAATTCGACACACGTTTCCCTCCACTCGAAACATAAATAATTTTCCGTGCAAAATAACGTCTATATCCAGTCTGATATGTATTCTGCTCACTTCATAGCGTTCCTACAAGTTTTTATAGTGAGAGGGTCTAGAATTAATGTGTCCGATTAATACCGCGGGCGATTTAATGAAATAGCATCGCCAAGTCAAAGATTTCTCATATTGTGTAGGTACTATTATGTAATTGATTCTGTGTGGAAGTAGGTAAGGCTAATATCGTTACTGTATGTGCAAAGTAAAAACATATATCTATGATCAAAAATGCCTAAGATAAAATAAAAGACTAAGTATAACACGTTTATTCAGAATCGATATTTAACCTAAGATGAAACTGTAATCGATATAAAACTGAATTAAACATTTTGCGTTATGCGTATGCATTCATATGAAAGAAAATGTTGTGTCTGTTTTGAAATACTTTCATTTAACTTCACATTATTTACCAATAAACTGGAAATCAGTCCCTAATCCTCTAATTAACCGCACGCAGCCCAAACTCCTCTTTAGCAAGTAAACAAATAAAACCAAGTTCTCGTTACAGACTAGTGAAATCAAAGTTACGGCCAAGTGTTTAGTTACAAAACAAACTCATTAGATGAGTTGCTAGTTACCTCATAATCTACGCCAACAGTACCAATTAGCTAGTAACAATAAACGCGGAAACTACGTCTTATTCAGTTAAGTTCGTAAGAGCTTTTGTACTGTAGTTATCACCATTGGTAACTGTCTTTAGTATGATGCTAGTTTTTGTTGGGTCTCAACTTTTTACTTGCACTGTGTGCTACTGAAGCGTCGTAGCTGAGATATGGGTTATAAAACAAGAACAGTGTTTCAAAGTATAAAGTTGGGAGGCTAATAACTGAAATACGACTTTCACACTCGAATTAGCACCAAAAAAACAACTTATTACCTTCCTTAGTCCGTATTATGTCTCATTTGGTATAAATAAAATAAATTGCACCTTAATAAAACTGCATTATAAATGTTATCTTAAAAATATGTAGCGGAATAAGAAACCGAGGCGCGATTTAGTTACTTTTATAATATTCCAGTGGAGGCACAAAAAGTTCAACGAATCTTGGCACCTCATCTACAGACAATCTGGTTTAGAATATGGTGTAACTTGCTCGGATTTTCACTTAAATTTTTATGTTCTTTGGAATCTAGATAGGCGGAACCCGAGGCGTAAGAGCGATAAGGGAAAAGATAAAAACTCTTAATGGCAGCGTGGTACGAAGATCATCGATCATCGCCTATAAAAAGCTAGTAAGAAAAGATAGCGGTAATAAGGTAGAGAAATGTGAGTGATTTGAAACCACCACTAGCTACACTCGAGAGCAATAAATCCGGGACAGAACAAAAAAATCTTTATTTCACCACAACTGGGAAAAAGCGTGGTTTGGTTTTCTATTGTGATAGGTTAGTAGGTACGTGAGAAATTCCGCATGGACAAAATCAATGCAATAACACTTCCACTGTGCCGAAAATGTTTACATTAAATAAAAAAAATATATGATAAATAAGTAAAAATAAAAACAAATGAAAAAATTACTTTCACCAGAAATGAAACATACTATTTTTTTAACACCGATCCCGACTCTTCGCTCAAGTGTATCTTACAATATTTCCTCGTAGGGTGGGAAATATATCTTTGCCACACGATGAGGAAAAAAATTGTGTTACAAGATTCGTCAGTGAGTCTTGTGGCAGCATCTTCAGATTACGCTTGGCTAGCTACCGCCCCACTGTTTACTTTGTTCCGTCGAGTGTACGGAAGCCTAGAGTAGAATTTATATGGGGAGCTTGTTTCTATATCTACAAGGAATCTCCATGTTTGAATTCCCTCTTAGAACATGCATACACTTACAGGAAGATGCAAATAAACCATTTTTTTAACGAAGGAGATCATTTTGGAACTCAAGAAACAAATGAATAGAGATGCTTGGTTTAGAGAAATGATTGAACTTGAAATATGAAGCCAAGATGCAGTTGGTTGAAAAGCTTTAGACATAAACTCGGGTCTGCATAAACTCTCAAAGGAGTTTCTTAAATAAACACTTCAGTGGCCAAAATGCACAACAGCATTCAACCCCAGTGTTCTAATGGAATTAAATCGCCTTCTAGACAGATGTTTGTTTCTGCATTAAAGTCGTGCTGCCTGGAATGTTCTAGCAAGCGTCAGATAAACGCTGCAGCCATAATTACAATAAATTCACATTTAACACTGCAGTTCGGTTCAGACGCAGCGACTTGTTATGTGCACTTTATAGAGAAGGACAGAAAGTCTAAAACGAAATGAAGCCTAAAAAATAATAACTACATCCACAACCAAAAACAAACCTATGTACTTAATGCACACCAATAAGGGTTTTTGTCCGTCTATTATAGACACAGTAAAGACTTAAGAAAACATAACTACACAATTTAGTTTCTTCTTCTAACGCAGTCTTGTAAAGAACTAAAACTATAGACTTAGCTACGAGTATTTCTCCTTTTCTGTACAGTCGGAAATTCGCAAGTTGTACAAAGCGTTCCTTCTGTGACAATTTATCTATACAATGGCGCAGGGTTCGGTCGCTCTCGCTGACGTCATCGCTCCGAATAACTGCGGGTCAAGGGCGGTGCGGAAGGGGTGGCGATCGCGTGCCACCGAAAACCAGCATTAATTCTAATACATTACTTACACAAAGCGTTGGCAATATTTCAGCACTTCGAAGTTTATTACGTGATGTTTTGCTGAATTTGCATAGGTATTTCTTTCGTTTTGTTGCATATTGTAAATTGAAATTGTACTGTATAAATCGTTGCAGAATAAACTATAGATATTTCAACGGTTAGACAGCTTTGCCGTAATGGACAAAAAGTACAAACGTTAGTTACATGCTTTCCTGAAGGCACATAATGTTATAGAAGACTACGTATAAAATATTCGTCGAATATATTCTCGAGCGACTGCATAAAACAAAGTATTGAATAGCCCGCGATAGCATCGCCTTGTAGGTAAATCAAGTACAAGCCACTACTGCTCCAATGTTATCTGATTAATTACTGATAAGATAGGCATTAAATTATACAAAGATTTCGCCTGTACCAAGATAAACATTTTGCCATTTGACCTCGATATTTCTTCCACCTAATGTTACACAATTATGTTCGCAATGAACGCTCTTCCGCCTCTGAAAAGACAAACAACTAATTGGTCGTATTTGTTTTCGGAGTCCGTAATTATTTTTACGGACAAATCATTCGAGTGGCAGCCCTGGGGCGCGGCTATCCTTCAGAAACAAAAGGCGAGTTGAAAACATTCCGTGTTTTCGCACTATCCGAACCGATTTGTCTTGCCACCTAATCAGTAAAAGAAAATGTGGGGGGAATTCTTTCGTAGTAAGACCGTTATTAATCCCAATTTGCCCGCGTCCGAATCAGACTCTTCGCTCGACGTTGATATATGGCTAATGGCTACAGTATTGTTAAAACTTTTACCAGTTTCACCTTGGCATGAAGTATAAAAATGAGATTAATATGCTAAACGGAAGACGGTGCTCGTGCTGAAACATGATTGATTCGTTTATAAAAAAGTTAGTCTTGAGCAAAAGGTCATTGGAAACTGCGAGAGTGATGAGTTCCTTCCTTTATAGTCTGGTATGAGCATCGAAATTGCTGATGCTCGCTCGACTCCCGCATAAAGTTTAACGATGTACGTAGGTGCTGTGTTGAGCAATTGGCTGTTGCTGTTTCGAGTTTAATTTAAAGCAAGAATGACTTCGAAAGATAGTGTGCGTATCTCTTGCTATAGTTATGTGAAGTACCTGAAAATAAAATAATAGAGCAAAGTATAGCAAAACGACGAGGGATTTGTATAAATTCTCCATCAGTCATCGAAAGAGGTAAAGTTATCGAGTTTTCCATAGAGGGAAAAATGTGAGGAATTGCGCGGCGGGGTGTCGAAGGAATACATTATCCCGTGGATCCGCACACCTGAGGCCAACCCTCGCGATAACAGCTTACTTAAACGGCCGCTAAACAAACTCCCTCTATACGATTCCCATCGAGAATGATTAATAGACTCCCATTAAAATATGTCATTAGTGGTTCGCCTCAGAGTGCGTGGTTTATTCGAGAAATACTCGTTAATAGCGGGTTATATATCATGTGACGTCATATTTTCCTCCTAATGTCTTCATTGTTAATTGTTATTGAAACTTTTACGACGTTTTGCTTTATACTTCCATTAAAGTTATAGCGAGTAAGGCGCTCAGCATGGTTTCCGCAACTTGAAAGTACCATTTACCGTGCAAACGAAACGCAATAGATTTTCTATTTCCGACTGCAAATAAAACTCTTCTCGTATTTCTCATAATGTTTCTCGTTCTTATTTTTACTTGTTAAGGTACTGTATTCCTGTAATAAATTGCTATTTTATAAAATGCAGTCTTTATTAAGGCAGGTACGGAGTTACTCTTTTTGCAGTATCTTTTGTTTCTTGAAAATTCATGTTGAAATAAGCTTACTATTTACAAAGGGAAAACTATCTTTAGAATCTCAGTTGCTTACAACAAACTGGAACTTATTTACTCAGACCACATTTACGAAAAACAAAAGTGTAACAAGCATTGGCCAGTAACCTATGGGACTATAACTGGCTCAGAAGGGCCATCCCCCACATCTCAAAGCTGACTCCAGGAAAACATACGAAACTACGATACCTATCTCACCTAATTCTCTTACCACCTAAATCCACCTAACGTGCATTTTCCCTTCATAAAACAAACGAGCAACATGAAGTTTCAACGTGAAACTTGTTCTAATATAATTTTAGTTGACAAAACTTGTCTTCAAAAAGAAAATTGTTTTTTCCCCACGTACGTAAAGTACGGAGGCTGTAGGCGCCGCTTTTCACTACCTTTGAGCACTTTAATCTGAGCCTTTCAAAGGTTCGCCTCTGACTTGCCTTTTACGTCATGCGACAACACTCGAATTAATGTTCTAACTAAATTTTCTTGGGCGACCGTCGGTAGATTGAAGCTTTGATTAAAAAGTACTGTGGTTATGATTTTATAAGTATAAAGGTATATATTCGAGTAATCTGAACGTACCGAAAGATTTATTTCTCAAAAGAATCTTCAAGGTGTTGTACTATGTCTTTACAATTTCTAAGTTACAAAAAAATACATTTGATACCTATTCTGACTTTTAAAGATAAAACGCCGAACATACGTCTGTATCTTCAGAAGCAATTATTCGGGACGTTTCGCCTAGCTCAAAGCCAGACAGAGAGGCGTCACGACATTGTATTGTCACTCTTATCACGTCCCGAGATTTGGGACCAAAGCCTTTATTCCCTTGCCTATTGAATATAACTTCCACAACTTTTGTTTACCTATTAAATATTAAACAAACCTAGTGTCATATTATTACTCGTTATAGGTACTCAACTGCTGTAAAGAGGTGGTATTATTGTATATCTCTGTCTATGGCTATAAGGTGTAATAAAACGGTCCCCAGTCTTGATCAATCGCTGCTGTTGTTCTAATTAGATAAGTTTCTCTATACGGACCTAGGTTTCTTCATTATTGCTTCGCTGTTAGTTTCTAATCGATGTTAGTTTGATTATCGTTCGGGATCGTAATTATCTTTGTAACAGTATTGCTCAGTTTACTGTTGGTGAATACAGCTAGAGTAATATTGTTAAATTAAATTACACCGATACTGTGGTTGTTACTATTGGTGTGTGAATTGTAACCTACTTATGGTAGCGTAAAAGCATAAGCTATAAATAAGAAACAAGATATAAATTATGATGAAAGAATACAGCACTCATAAAAAGCCAATAACTATCTTGAAACATTCCGGATGAAAACAAGCGCCAATCACGAGTAGTTGTTGTGTAGCCGGCCGTAATAGGAACCAATAAGGTGCAGGTGTAAACACAATAAATCAAGTCGAAAGCGGCGCCGTTACGATAAGCCGACGCATCTTACGTTCGAGGGTCGTCGATTACGTTCTATTGGAGTAAGGAGCTAAATATGAAATGTGAAATATGGCAGCGGATGATGCTAAAGCTTTGAACCATTTTTTGCTGCCAAAATGATGGCTTTTATGAGTGTTGGGCCAGCCATTATGAGTTTTATAACGCATGATACCAATTTAGAAAGTGTATTTTTATGTCCAGTTCGTTCTATATGAAATGGAAATGAATAAAAGTTCGGACTTTTTATTATAATTTGGTTTAAAATGGAAATACTTTTTTATAAAAATCAGTAGGCACGACACGACTGTTTGTACTAATGCATAAAACGATAGCGTGAGCGACTTTTAATTAAATTAGCTAAAACTGACATACAATTAAGTAATTTTAATTGAAAGCTTTATTTACTTAGTAAATATAGATTAAATAGGTGGCTTTTATTACTCAACCTTTTACGCCTCATAGCACCATTGACACGAGTTGAAAAAGTGTTCAGCTAGAAATACCTATTCAATATTACCCATACTAGAGTATCGTACGAAAATAACACAAGCGTTACTATAGGGTAAAGAAACCCAATAAAGATGACTCATGTTTTTCTATGAAAAGGAGAAAATTATCTATGTGTATGTACGATATTCCCAAACATTACATAATCGGCACGCGTCACTGATGAGGGCGTGTTTCTAACGACATATTCCTTGTACGAAAATAAACTATAATTAGACTAAAAATAGTCATCCTCCGAGCCTTTTTCCCAACTATGTTGGAGTCGGCTTCCAGTCTAACTGGATTCAGCAGAGTACCAGTGCTTTACAAGAAGCGACTGCTTATCTGACCTCCTCAACCCAGTCACCCGGTCAACCCAATACCTCTTGGTTAGACTGGTGTCAGACTTACTGGCTTCTGACTACCCGTAACGACTGTCAAGGATCTTCAATGACAGCCGGGACCTATAGTTTAACGTGCCATCCGAAACACAGACAAATTAGACTAAAAATAGTACGGACTGGAATCAATTTGGGTTTGCGACATTTGGACCTAGACTGAATTAGGTTAGCTATTTCCGAGAGTTGCCGATCACAGCCGAAGCGAAGGTTTAAAGGTCATCTGTTCGAAATTGAATTAATATTTTCAGTGTAAATATCGTGGTAAATATAAATAAATGTTGCAGTATTTTTCCAGGGTTTATCTTCAGAATTTCTCGATTTATAATTCTGTTTCACACTAGTATTTTTTAATTGAGAAAAGTGGCGAACCTAACGGCTAGTTAACCTAAGGGTACAACTTATACGTGCTTCAAAAAAGTGTCTAATTAGTTGTCCAAAAAGTCACATTTACATTCCATACCCATATTTTATCACAAGATGCGAGTAAAACCAGACAAACCAACCAGTGTTGTAATCATGATTATGCATGAGTCATACACACAGTCCACTAACTATTCACTGAGGAAGGTTTACAGCCAAATGTAGGTATATTAGGGTAAAACTAGGAACATTGGGGGAAACTAGGGTCGTGAAACTCAATAGAACTCTAGCTTTAGAACTGGAAACTTGACCCTCATTTACCTATCTATGATATTGTTCCTTGCTCTGCGATGAGCATATTCAAAGCTTCTGTATAAAATGGTTTTGCTTTATGTTTGATCAAAACCCACACAAAGACTGAGCAGTTTACTCCCGTCCATATTTCGATTGGAAATAAAAATAAGAATTGCGCAATCCATTGAGATTAAAGTGCACAGTGCAACTGCTATAGAGTTGTGAAAATTGTTGAAAGATTGATGAAAATGGATGAGTGATTTCTTTTGATATCTCTAAAAGCAAGTTAAGTGTAAGCTGCCATATACTATAAAGATAGTTTCTTTGTTAGAGTTTTTCTTATAACGTAAAAAATAGGTACATATATTATGACTAAGTACATGACGACTGACGTAGCACACAGGACCTGTAGTTAACAAAACAGTCCTCAAAAAGCCAGTCAAAGCAACAAAACACTATCCTGCACTAGCCATTAAGCCAGTGCCGAAATATAGCACGTGGCTTCGTGGTTTCACCACCCTATCTCGTCTAACAGAGTACTCTGGTCACTGGACAACACAGAAACAAATGTGAAAATGTTGCCCAAACTGAGACAAGTATTCTGGCTTTTTCAGGTCATTTCTTTGACTGTCTTACCGCGTGCGCACAACTAGTGATTGGAATTGACTATCCCTGTATTTGTAGCTTGATTAGTAGAATTTTCACAAATATGAATTAAAAGAAAATTATGTTTTTAAATATAAGGCACATGGAAGTGGTGAAGGTTGGGTGTTTTTGGGGCTATTTATGGTAAATTTTGACGTTCAAATAATGCTGTTTTGCAGCCAAGGTTGAATAGGTTAATGGTAAATGATTTTGAGTTTGAGTAGGTACCTATATGGTATTATGTTTTGAGCATGAGCATATCTACCACACTATGTAGTTACACATGGTTGTGTTAAGTGCTTAACGTGGGCATTTTATTATAATAGGTACCTATGTAGACTATTAGAATCTTATATGTACTATAAAAGTTCTATTAAAGCGGTGTGATTAATGAGCCAACTAAAGACGTCTGCAAAACGATTAAGAATCCATTAATCTATGTATTTCTTTATATAACACTACTTTTGCCTACGTGAATGCACGATAAATAAACCTACAAAAAAATGTAGCTCTGTGAAAACCTTCAAACGGCATACTGCATAGGTTTATTTTGGTATCAAATAATTCAGTTAACCTTGTCAATAAATAATTTTAGCGAAAAATATAGCCCGATAAATCCATGTCCAGTGCCAATTACGAAATGAAAACTGAAATTTCGGGGAATCGAGTTTTATGTATTTCAAAATCATATTTGTTTGAATGCATTAATCATATGTATGTAAGTTCGATATATTTTTGATTATCCGTTTTTCATATTGGAGTGGTTACCTTTTAGCGAACCTTTTAATATTTTATAACTTGCAATATAAATTCAAACGAAACAAAAAATTTTAATGTTTGAAATATTTTTCCTACCTACTCCTCGCATTTTTGTGAGAATTTGTTCTCACAGTCAGATATAATATCCTCATACATATAAGCTACATTACTGTAAAGTTTTGTCAAAATCCTTTTATAAAAATACAATTAAAATACTTTTTTATATAAATCCAAACCCAAATTTTTTAAAACCATCTTTACATACCTAGTATTATTGCTATATGATAGTGTAGTAGTATGTGTAGTTCACTTCAAGCTCAAAAATTAGAATTTTCATAAAACAGACAGCTTTCAACAATCCCAACCAACAAAATGAACCACCGAAACATGAATTAAAAATGAATTCCGATGTTTTTTGTTTACATAATTTCGCATTCAGTTCCGTACACTAACTTAGCATACTATGCTAAAGAGGCATAAAATACACCCTGATTTATTATTTAAATATATTATTTAGCTTTTATATTTTTAAGAGACATTTATAATAACTCAGTTTTCCGTGTGATACCTATTTATACGTTAGCCATTTAGCCAGTTAGCCAGTTAGCCATTTGGAGCACCATATATACGCAAAAGTGTTTTCACGATATTTACTATTGTCAAATCAATACCTAGTAGCCAACTTCACTTCTCAATAATATCTATAATACGAGTAAATGGCTAACTTCATAATTGCAAAGTTACGTGGCGCGAAGTGTACCTACCTATTGTAGCTCTAAAAGTTTTATTTACAAAGCTTGTTTACTTTCTAAAGGATGAATAGCAGTGCAAGTTACAAGGTGACTTTCAAGAATGCGTATTTCGAATGCAGCAGCAATGCCCTTGAACTCTGAACATGTGAATCGATATCATGAACCTCAGTAGAGGTTATAAAGCAAAAACAATTTGTAGATTACGCTTTGCAAACAATCTTTTAGGAATATTTTATGTTTTTAATCTTTTCATATAATTTTATTTATTTAATATTTTCAATGCAGTCCACAACTTTAACGCATAAAGAAAATTGATATCAACTTATGTATAAAAAAAGCACGAAAGTTCTCTTCTAACGACAGAATCGCATGTACGGTATGTCCATGGATAAAGTTGATTCGATTCCCATGAACAATACATTTCGATGTGATTATGGCCCTGGCATTTCACTGATAAATGACCACAGAACCTATTAACATACTGTTACTTAAATAAGTGGTGTAGGTTACAGTGCCACGTTGCTATTCGGGTGAATAACGTAAATCAACGTTACGGCCACCATATTCAGAGCCGCCTAACTAATCCGAAGCACGCAAAGCGATATTTTACCAACCGTTCCTTCTTCATACATAATACATTTTCACGTAAGATTATGCTTGAAACTAAACATACCTTATTTTCCATACGAAGCTTCGTTTTATGTTTGTCTGGCTCTAAAATGTTCCTGTTATTCTGACATTATTGATCGGTTTTTGATAGTCATGCGCTAGGACACTTCGTTACAAAGTATGGCCGCCCGGTTTACCCAACCAACCATTAATATTATTTACAAAAGGGAAGTAACAACTGAATGACCCCGAAAACAAAAGATAACCAACGCTATTTGTTATTAAAACGTAGTAAAATAAACGCCAATCAACAGTCAGAGAAACAAAAGAAAATGATGTGAATTTCTTTACATATTACATGAAACATCGCTACTTTACGCTCTGGGTATCCGCAAGCAGACGTCAATCTCATATTATACCTTACCCCCTTGAAATACAGCCGTTTTTTCAATAATCTAGAAATAACAAAGAGTACAAATTCTTACTGTTTGCCAAAAGATATTCCCGGGAGTCGCATACATACATTACACATAATATGTATTTATAATACGTTCACCATAAGCCGCAAAATGCCCCGGGGATAAATATCAATGGTTTCGTGATTTTGTGGGAATATTAGAAGCGTAACAAAGAACCGTATAGGCGTCTATGTACACATACATTGTAGAATCGTGTATTCACTTGCATGAAGGATACGTTACGCTTTCAAGTTGAATCGATTTTACTTGTAACTGCTACGTAGAGGTCGAATTGCATTGACTGGCTCCGAGTTTTCTCTCGGCGCGTAACAAGAAAGGCGTCAGTATCGAACATGCTTTGAGTACGTAAGCTTTGTGTTGATCTTCAAAAAAAATTATAAGATTTATTTAATAAGAAGTAAGAATATTAATCGTGATTAATGATTTTTACGACTACTGTTTGACTTATAAATAGATTTTGCATAACATTTTACATATACAACATCAACCTTAGATACGAGCT
The DNA here is from genome assembly GCA_033682625.1 of Helicoverpa zea x Helicoverpa armigera. Lineage (NCBI taxonomy): Eukaryota > Metazoa > Arthropoda > Insecta > Lepidoptera > Noctuidae > Helicoverpa > Helicoverpa zea x Helicoverpa armigera. The sequence continues at coordinate 3,950,433 of JAWIIS010000038.1, read as the reverse complement.
GTAAAGATTCATGTCTGATTATTTCTAGTTATATTTTAACAAGTGAAGGACTTCCTAAGTAAAAAAATTTGGACAGAAACTATAAATGTATTTTTCCTTTTCATAAATGTTGAAATACTTTTTTCCTCCACAGGTTCTGACGCCGAGCCAGTCTGGAAGCTCCAAGACCCCGGGTTCGATCAGGGCTACGGATCAGAGCGGTCACCAGAAGACGACTACGTTCCTCCCATAGCTCCGGCTGTATCGCTGGAGGCCTATGAGGCGGAACTAAGAGCTATCTACCCGTTCATCAATGATGGTAAGATTTACCTTTGTGTTATTATTCCTGAATAAGACGGCTAAGTGTATTTTAGAGTAAGGTCAATTGAAATTTGCCAATTACTGTCTAAAGTCGTATATTAATCGTGCAAATGCGCAATGTGCTCGTAAATTAAAGGAATCATGATAATTTTAACGTACACATATGCAAAGCAGCAGTCCATAAATCAATATCTATGAAATAATAAACATCCGTGAATTAGTAAGCTTAATAAACATTTCATTTCATTAGCTCCGATTTATTCAAAAATGTTACAGCCTTTTTATCGTCCCACTGCTGGGCACAGGCCTCCTCTCACATGGAGAAGGATTGAGCATTAATCACCACGCTTGCTCAATGCGGGTTGGTGATTTCAGACTTTATAGTCCAGGTTTCCTCAAGATGTTTTCCTTCACCTTTTTATCAGCCATTGGTGTCTAATTATACTTAGAAAGTACATACAAACTTAGAAAAGTTGCATTGGTACTTGCCTGACCCTGGAATCGAACCTACACCCTCATACTCGAAAGGTTGGTTCTTTACCCACTAGGCCACCACGACTTATTTAATATACGATTTATTCAAAATATTATCAAAATTAATTACAATACATTGAGTGATTTAAATAATTACGTTAAAGCACGTTTGATCAACCGTATTGAATGACCCAAATTGAAGTATAGGTGAGCACCGCGCGTTAATCAGTTACCCATTAATTAAGCCACGTTTGTATCAGTTGATGTCCAATCCCGAACGCAATAACACCCATTTAACTGTCAAAGGAAACGTAATTTTTAATCTAGGTGAGGCTTTACGTACGGAGGCACATTTGCAAGGCTTTTGTCCCCAGGATTAATATAAGTTGGCCGGAGTAAGCACCTTAGCAACACCATTCAAAACAACTTGAATGTTTGCCTTTGACACACGCGAGAGGTCGTTGCTATTTGAGCACGCACATTGTGCTGCTCGGATACGGAAAATACCACTTTAAATTGCTTGTGGACATGTAAATCATTGGAAGTTTATGAAAGAACAAAAATTGCAGTAACAGGAATTAAAAGTAGAACAATAAGTGTGAATACCCCGTCTTAATTATACTGTCAATCAAACTAAAATAAATAAACAAATATAATATTTTCTGAATATTCAATCATTCTTTATTTGTTTGGCTTGAAAATGCTTCTGTATTTTGACGTGCAATTATTCATCATTTTGATTCATCTTTGTTTTTATCTCCATCTCTGCTGTTTCCTAGTCATCCAATATAACCCTTGTCACATCTTACGACCCACTTGGGAAAAGATGAAGATGGAACTTATCTTTAATCAGATTCAGAAGCGCTTTAAAAACGTACTTTCTTTGAAGACTGTTTAATGTTTATATTTTATGCGAACTTAGATTATGAAGTTGTGGGTTTGATGCTCGAATCAAGTACCTAAGGGGTTGATTTGATTTTGCATTGTGCAACAATCGGTGAATACTGAAACATAGGATTTGAAATAAACTATCCATAGAATTTTGGTAAAAAATAATAGTAGGAACTACAGAAAAAGCAATTCGGCAGGAATTTTTCATAACATATTTCTACATTTGAATACGAATTGATTCGCGTCCGCCATATTATATTTATGACATATTCACTGTCAATGCTGTACATGACAGATTCGATGTGTCGTTTGTCAAACAAAACAAATCCAATCTCGGAACGGTAATAAATTAATATGAATATGTTATGAGCAATATGGTTTGTGTTCGCATAGTCTAGGTTTTCCTTTTACCAAAGTAATCAAGTTTGTTTTTATGTTAGTCAAGGACATTTTTATTTACTAATGTTTCTTTGGTAACCATTCCCCTTTTTTTGACCCCTTTAAATAACTCAATAATATCTTAAATGTCACTACTTTCCATATTCCTAAGTCATGCGGAAAGCTTTTAATTTCATTTAAATATGACTCAGGCTTTTAATATGAAATCGATCACTAACTTCGAACTACAAGACAAGCCAGCGCTAAATACTTTACCAACAGCTGCTAAGAACTTTAGAATCTAACTTAAAGATCTAGTGCAATTCATCTGGGTAACATAAGTGCTTCCCCAGACGCGCGTTCTGTTCTACTTCAGTGGCTCACGTTCATACAAGCTCTGCGGTTTCATCTGCTCTCTGGCAGAATACGGCTTTATCTACATCAATATACGTATTACGAAGAGCAATATGTTGTTCGGTTTCTAGTTCAGTATGTTCGCCATAGTTTCCCATTTCCCTTGCCTCTTAGAACTCGTGGGATAATGATCGATTGATACATGCCTATTAATTTCTATTCTCGGAATAGTTGGAATATAATTTTACCCTAACATTGAAACTTATTCCCAGGGGGGAGAAAGTTGGTTTCCTATACATGCACATTCTGTGAATTGTCATTAGTTAATTGCATGTGTGGGCTCTGTTTAAAATGCGATCTAACCTAAGGATACTTATATACTGAGCATTTGTGTATATTTTTAAACCTAAGAGGTTGTTAACCGGAAATAAATCACAACAAAACATAAATATTCCACTTTATAAATAGCAATATATAAATAACGAGAACTCCGACAACAATCTCGGTATCAATTCCAAAGAACGCAAATTCGAATTGAAACAACCAACATTGTTATAACTTTATCGCACTTTTGAGGATGCCTTTCGAAAACCAAAACAACTTGTAATACCATACCAAGAAACAGCGAACGAAATAAGAAGAAAAACTAATTCAATATTGGTAAACTTTTTGGAAAATTTAATTTCGTCCGAAATCTCGCCTTTGTCCCTTATCAGGGCCGAATCCTTCCAAATTTGTGCCCGGATAAGTTCGGAAACAACTTGTGAGTAATTGGCTTGTGTACGGAACTGTCCTGCTATTTACAACTTTTCAATGAAATCTTACGAACATTCGAATGATGGGTAAAGGATTAATTCAGAAAAATGTGTTTGTGCGAAGATTAATGGAGAATTAAAATATACATTACTTCGAAGACCCATAAAAAACATAGGTACTTAATTGTAACCAGTAACTTTTCCCTGCATAGGTAACGTGAGTGTAACAATTAATTTGTGGTAATGAATCAACAACTTTGTTTTGCGACTAACAAAAACTAATCTTAAACTAAATAATGGATTGGTAGTTTTACACGTGGCAACGGTATACCAACACAGGTACCAATTCAGCATATAATATCTAATTTTCTCGTTATATGTGTCATATTTCCCTTCAAGGAAAAATTGAAATCATCTTCAGTTTTTGCCTCCATGAATATATTTGACACCCACAAAGACACAGGTAAAATTGTTCATATTTTCCGATACATTTATAGAGCGGTATAACAAGCTAACTAATTATACAGTTAAAACTAACCAATGCATTAAACACACAAATTCCCCGCGGCCATTGACGTTTTAAAACAACCGTCAATTTCGGCGGCCATTTGTAATTTCACCTATCAATAATGAGATGGCATAACGCCGATGTTAATTGCAAACGACAATTATTCAGTTAATGACACGAACATATTGACTGGTGTAAATCGTTAATTGTATTGTCATGTAACACTGTTAAATTACTGTGTTTTGCCTTTTAGTAATGGTTGATTGATTCGGTAGTGTGTGTAACCGAACTACTGATGTAACTAGGTAGCTTGTACGTAGGTCTTAGAGTCGTAAAGTAATATGAGGTAATACGCTATAAATTAATGCACGAAGGGTTAATTTTATTTTCTAATTTTCCGGTATATTTAACAGTATGCAAGTAGAAGTAAATTACAGTAAATGTGAAAGACCATCTAGAATGCGCTTCGAAAGTCTTTTTATGTCCTTTGTAAGAAGAAGCCCGAAAAGAAGTTTATGAAGTTAGGGTGAGCTGACAGTTAAAATTATTTTAATAATGAAAAACCCTTGAGAAAAATACAGCTTAAGAAATTTTCTGAATATACAAAAAGTTCGCGACCATTATTGCTATCTATACCTATGCTAATCCTGAAAAATACAGGGTGAATTTTGCCACGGTTTTGAACACCGCTTAGGGATTTTTCGAGGCCGAACTGGTGTATTAATTCCACGCCTGCAAAGCCACTGGAACCATCCCGTGCCGAAAGCAGAATTTAATTTTATACACTTTGAGTTTTTATCCTCTACGTTAGCTGTTAAACATTTTGAGCACTCTTAAGTGAAATGATATAGCTAGCTGCTCTTTGCTAAATTGCAACAAAGCCCACTTATTAGCTTCGACACGATTGTCAAAGTATTTACTCAGCATTGGCAAAGACAGACACAACTAGCACTCGATAAAAACAAAGAAATTGACTGCTCCGCAGCGTCAGTAATTCAATTTCCCTGGAGAATATTGGCAATATCAACAAAATGGAATAACATCGAAATGTCCGATGTTGTATTAAGAGGATATTGCTTGAAAACGTGGCTCGAATCCATTAGTAAGGGTGGGTTTTTAATTAACTTGATCCTCTCGATGCGTTTAAACGATCGATACTCGTTTATAATTAGAGTCGATTAGCAACGTAACATGACTACGCCGCTTAGGCTCAGGTTTTAACTACATAAGTACTTGTATTTCAAACTACAGGGTATTAATTGTAGTAGACTAATGATTATTGCTATTGAATTACTGAAACCTTATCTAACTGCTCTGTGGCCGAGAACCGACCTTATAATGTTACAACAGCTACCTACAAAGGTCACGCTTTATACACCAGAAGTAAATTGAAAGCATCTTTGGAATTACATATTTAAAACAACAGCCGGAATACCCGAGATAGGAAACGCTCTCAAACATTTTCCGTTGCGAAAACAATTTGCCGTATCAGGAGTTCCCATTACCCGGTTTTATTGTAACACGGTCCCACCTTCGTGTAAACAGGGTGTTATCTCATTTACGTGTTCAATTTGTATGCACGGTATAGAGCTCCCCTGGCCGCCAGTCGCTCGTATCATTTGCAGCGTCGCCGCCAAATAGAAAAATGCCGCGGCGAAGTTCAGCCTCCACGAAATCGAATGTAATTGAATTGTTCGCTTAGTTTCAATAGGGCCCACTATCTGCGTCGGTCAGCACTCCACTCAATAGCCACTTGTTCGTGACGCAAGTCCTATTTGCATAGACTTACTCGTAATTCTACCTCTCTTTGTTCATGGAGGTTATTTTCAAATTTTCTTTCCACCGTGTTCGTGCCTCGAGCACAAACTGCAGGAACAGGATTCTCATTTCTTTTTATTTGTTGAGCGTTGTTGGGATTTTGTCTTTTTGCATCGTAGGCGACTAGTTCGCTTGCACTTTCTTGATTAAACATCGAATGGTTGTAAGTTGTAATTAATGGCGTCAACTAGAGAACACTGATTTAGCGCCTTCGTTTTGTAACCTCTAGCGAGTCTTTTGTAGAAGAATCTAACTTGTACCACTAGCGTACATACTTTAGATGAAGCAGTAAAAGTACTAGGTATATCAATTTGATGTCTTCTATTTTATGAGTCATATCTTCGTGACTTGTTCGCACTGGTTTGATGGTTATGTAAAGGTGGAATGCTGTTAGACAACCATTAAAAGTTTTATGGTCTGAATTTCATGGCACTAACTTCGACCTTACATGTATGTTTGAAAATGTGTCAATTTTATATTCTTTGTATATGTTATTACATAAGTACTGCATTCTAGGAACCGCAAAATGTTCTCAATTTCAAAATATGAATTTTCTTCAACAAATTCTTATATGAAATCCAGCAAGTACCACTTCTTTGCATTAGTATTATAAGACTTTCCTTTACATTTCGCTGTAACCTGAAAAAGGATATCCTTCAGTGGTTCCGTATATTTGTCACCCCGGAGCCATTTTACTACGTACTTGAATACTTTATTCACCAACTTTAGTACCTACACTACCTTTTACGCATTTCTCTTCGGTTTGTTTAACGAAAAAACCTCTCCCGAAAGGTCAAAGTCCCGTGACATTTCAAATACTTTCTAATAAAATACCCATTGTATAACAAACGTGACATTAACGTAAAATGAATGTTGCTGAAACAAAATACAATTCGATACGGCAAAATAGCAATATTTGCTCCAAATCATTTGAGAGATTATATTATTTCTGGGGAAACATGACTCCGTAAGTAACTCCCGTCCGCTTTCAAGTTAAAGCAATTATCAAAAAACATTCTCATTGTTTCATTAAGGTTTTAGCAGCTCCGATAGACAATTAAACTGCCGTATTATGAACAAAATAAGTTCATTATGAGTTTGGCTGATATAAAGGGATCAAACCCTCGTCACAGTACCTACGGCACCGTACGGTAGGTACTCTGAAATTCGCTCACATTCCCGATATAAATTTTATCCAATTCACACAGGGATGTGCTATAAAGTTTGGCCGATAACGATTTCACTTCAGAGCCAGCCGTTAAAGTATAATTACCGTGTGTAGAAGATAGTTTATGACTCTCGATTTAATACATTTGTCGCCATTATTCCGTGACATACTGGCGCGTTTTAATCTTAGTTTGTGATGTATTAGGGGCATTTTATTTTATATGACCCGCAAGTCTTTTTTATGTGAAAGCGATCGTGGTAAATACCACATACAATCGAGTAAATTGTTAATTGTTTTGATCGTTAATTAACAATAATAGATGAAGCCACCTTTGTTTATTCCTATTAGTAGCACACCCCAACATAGTTTGGAAAAAAGGCTCGGAGAAAGAGAAACTTAAATGCACAAAGTATGTTTTCCAAGAACTCTTTATTAACATGAAGGGTTATCTTCCTATTTGAGTGGACAATACATTCGTACTCTCTTGGCCTAACAACTACCAACATAAATAAAATCCTCAAGACAATCAAGCATCAAATGAAGTAAATCCAAGAACAACCCTACTTAATAGCACATACGAGGACAACATTTCCTGCGACTTAGCTATTCGGGCCATTCCATTACTTACGAACACTATTTCCTTCCAATTTCCATTTGCCCCGCTTCCAGCAATACGCGCGGTCGACATGCAACTGCCACAGTTTTTCATTGGCAAATCAATATAAAAACGAGCACTTTGTTATCTTACATTCCGTGTTTTTCCTTCGTTGGCTCCATTCCGACGGTACGGTACCAAATTACTTACATTGTAAGTTCTTACACGGTTTTGCATTGTTGTTTCAGTAAGCGAGCCATATTGTAATAGAAGTAAATAATGTTCATATCGTTAATGTATGAGAATTACTTATGGACTATCACTGGAACTGTAAAACAATATCTACTATGATAATGATTAGATACTGTGAAGTAATTAGGATATTTTCGTCGTATTTAAGCCACTATCTCTTTTGATTCAATTCATGAAAAATAATGAATTCAAGGTGCAAATATAGCGAAAAATAAAATGCTATTGTTATATTCAGATTAATATTTAAAGTACCTCCTGAAAAACTTTCGAATATTGTAGACAATATAGTTCAGTACTCTGTTTTACGTTAGACTAAACTAGGAGTGATATGGCAAATAAAATTTGAGTTTTTATGAAACAAACATACAGTGAATAATGTAGGTACGTAATCGCGATCGCATCATCGACTTTGATGTTTCCTTCCTCCCATTCACACAGATAACTTGGCAAGAGACATGGCAACCCAACTGTTATATACCTACGTCAAATTCCTTTGTTCAGCAATCAATAACGCCGTATTGTCGGTTCTAATATAATCTTTCATCACCACGGAAGAAAATTACCTTTATTTTAATAAAACTTTATTAAAAACCTCATCTAGAATATAATTCGCGAGAGGAAACTTAATATTTTTATATTAAATTTTTACCTTAGGCTGCTATGTATTTTTAGATAGTAAGTACAGCATTATCTGTTAGACAGAAGATTGTAATAAAGCGGGCAGCGGAAACAGCGAGGTAAAATGCAAATAAGTGTAGAAAGAAATTCAACCATTTTCAGTACATTGTAGCATGTTTAAAATGAGGCAGATTTTTGCTGCCGTCTATTATTAACACTTGCATTTGATGCTTCTTTTACTAATAGGCTAGGTACTTTTTATGACCAGGTTTTTCAGTAAATCTTTTCAAAGTTTACTGTAACAAAGCTATATTTGAAGTTTAACTGAAAAGTTCATTGTGACAGGATGCAAATAATCTCAAAAAGCATTCAACGCACGATGTTTAAAATTTCAATTTTCCTAAGTGCTATGTTTATGGTGTTATTATAATACTCAAACAAAGTGGATGACGCTCCAGGCACAATCCAATTCCAAAAACAGTAGGTACCCACTTCTAAACCACTGTACAACTTCTGAGGTCCGAAACACACAACTCAAAAAAGCTGCATGCAATCATAAAATTAACTGAGCATTGTGAGCAAACGTGAACACAGTGGGTATGTACCTACCGACCCCACAACAATGGCATTTCCTCAACAGGTCAAACCTATTTGCTTACCGCTCCAGAGCATATTGAAATTTTAATTGGATTTCCATAGAAAAGTAAAACAAGGCCTTGTGACGTGCGTTACCTGGTACAAGATTGAAAGAATAATAGTGTCAGCTAGGTCTATGCCACTTTCTGCTTACAAACAGTGACGCAAGACCTCGGGGGAAATGAACACGCTTTGTGCTCTTATTCGTTTTCTTCGCATGATGGTTTAGTAGGAATTTCCAACTACTTTCAACGTGATTTTACTGAAACAACGTTAAACTTTTAGAAAACAGAAATGAAAAATGTACCTACATACATCGAATATCGAATTAAGAACCTCTTTTCGGTTGAAAAAAGTCTTGATAAAACTTTATCAGAAATACCTTGGCCCAAAATATGTTAAATTCATGAAATAATATCTGCAAATAAAGTAAATATTCGGCACAGAATATAATAATTCCGTTTGCCATATTTTTACATGCATTTTCAAGTCTGATGCCTTAACGTCAACTCGAAGCTCTCATACATCAGGTCTATTAAAGCAAGGAGGCTCGAATACTTGCTCATTATGCCAGCTAGAAGCAAAATTAAACAGGATACTCCCGCCACTTCATAAACTTTAATTATCCCGAGCTTGTACACAGGTAGGTATACTGTAGATGGTAATCAAGGTACCATCGTGCTCAAACTACGGCTACTTATGTTATTAATTCAAGGAGACGGTGTAAGGCAATCTCCTCTGATGCCAATCTAGACAGTTTACGAATTATGTCAGTATGATGACTCGTTATAGGGTTTGGTGAGCTGAAATCTGACTGAATCTATCTGAGTGCACTACCTAGTAATTACCAGACTCGCCACCAGTTTCTGAAAATTTATAAGCTGGTGTCTAATCTCTTTTCAATATCAATCGAGTTACGTTGCCAATCGATATTTTGTACGTTGATAGTTATTCTGCATCATATCGTATCCCAGGTTGGTCGGTCGCCTCTCCAAGTGTGACATAATAAAAAAACATGTGCGTTCAATCGAACTGAACTAAATTGAAATTGTTGATTGAAAAGGTTCGCAGCACGTTGCTATAAAAGCGAAATTCAGTCAGACATGAATATTTATGTGCACTCGCTGGCTGTTTTAGATGAACTTGATCTAATAGGTTTTGTGGCAGGGAAGTGTATCCAGAGAATATTATCTCTTATTTTTATTTGAGTTAATTTGAATGAGTGTTCTAGGATGATAATTATTTTGTTTTACGATATAACGCAGTTTAAGCTCAGCTATAAACAGGTTCAACACTGATATAAAAGTTTATCTTTTTACACAAAACCTAAAGCTCTGAATGAAAACACAATCTCTCTTATTCTTTTACTTTTACAACATGAAATGGACAAAACCATCAAAAATCCTTAGCCAATAAAAGTCCGCAATTGGCTCAGGAATTCTCTTGAAGCGAAGTAATCTAATGAAAATCCTTCCACGCCTACATTTCGTACACGTTACCCCAGCTTTAAGCGCCTGACGCCACTCCATTTTATTCATGGGCAGCAATGACGTCACGTCTGAATTCCACGCGTCACTCGCGCCAGAGTTATTAGGCCATCTCGGCGTGCGAAATGTCCTGCGCTTAAAACTTACTGACATCGCCGTGGTCGCTAGATTAACGTGCGTTAGGAATAGGGAACGATTACTCACGTTTTATCATCGAGCTTTATTGGTTTAGTGCTAAATTCTTGTGGTTTTACTCTGGTGCAATTCAAATGTGTCATATTCATATTTCAATTTAGTTGTGCAAGTTTAAATTGAACTGCACTATTGAATTTATGTGATTTACTTATAACTCACCTATTTTCTTCGTTCTGCATAAACCAACTTAATTTCCCACTGAATTTCTGGAATCCAAACGAAGTTCTGTCGTACTAATTACTTAGTCACATTACTCTACAAAGAGCTAGAACAGTTCCGATTCAACCGCGGCGCGGCGCGGTAAACGTTTTGCATTCCGAATACCCACTTCCAGGCGTGTTTTATTGTCTCAACGTGATAGAAAGGGAAAACGAATCGGATACTGCGGCTCCGGACTAGAAAGCACGTAGCGTAACAGATAAACCTTTGTTTGAAAATGCTTTTGTAAAGCTACCGCAAAGATCACTTAGGACAATCTAATTAAAACTATAAATTCAAAGTGATTGTTAGTTACATTGTACTTACCTTAGAAAGCAGTCACGCGTAGCTTTTAATATCTTATCATATTTCCATTTCAAATCTGTTTTGAATAAAAGATCGGCCATTAAACGTGTTATTTCGTTTTTATGGAGCCCTGGTAGGTGTGGCGTGCATCGCGAGGGTCACCGCGGCCGGTGATCCAGAACACGCAATAGGTGAACGAGCAATCGCTATGTGAACCATGTAATATTTCTTTACAAAGCTAACTCCGGTACCAGGAAAACATATCCGTAAAGCAGTTATCAACATTCGTTCCAAAGAACATTTCCCTACAATTACTTATTGGAAGAATTTTCACGTATTTATGAAGCTCCTTACCGCTACAAATATAAAATGAAATGAATGCCTATTTGGAACACGTACAAGAAATCAAATAAGCTATATTGTATACAGAGGCTGCAAGCTCTCATTTTCAGCGGAAGCTTTGAGAATGAATTCAAGAAGTTACACTCTAGGCAAATTCTGACCGCCCCCGCTTTCTGTACAACTTACGGGCTATAAAATGCAAAATAAACACTTCGATTTTCTACTTACCTGGTACAGTTCCGTGGTACCATATCTAATTTAAGATAATGTAAAAACATAGTTTAGACAATACGCTAATGGTAAAAGAGAAGAAATATTCAAATAGAGTAATTTCATTACTTTTTACGACTTTGTTTTCTAACAGTTATGGCTTATACGGTAATTCTGCCAACCAATATCTACTTGATGTTGTTACAATTCTGGAATTCACTTAATAACATCATTCAACACAAACTTGAGAAGGTATTTTCATTATAATATAAATTCTGTCTAACAGTCACAAACAAGAAACAACGATAACATTCAGTTACCTAAATGTTGGAAGGTAGGTAACTCAGTATTAAATACGTTCTTAGAATCAACTTTTAACTGAATACAATAAAGAATCTAAAGTAACGAAGCAACCTGAAATTTGATTTGAACATTTTCTGCTAAAAGTAATAGTCATAATTCTTGACTAAAATGTGTAAAAGTCATGTTACAAAAAAACAGTTGCTTAACTAGACAAGTTAAGCTGACGAAGTCGAACTGCATTTTTCAGCCCTTTGGGCTCAAACACACACAATTCTTCTCAAAATAATAGAAATAAAAAATCGGTAAAAAAACTTTTAAGTTAAACGGTTTTATCTTATGTGCACTGAAAACTAGAAAATAAAAAAAAACTGTTACTTACCTATAAACCTACATAGGTGGTCCCGGTCATATTAGACTAAAATAAAAACGTGGGTCCCATTACCTAACTATTGCTGTAATACTTTCTTCTAGAGGTATAATAGGTGTGGATTTCTACTTACTATAATCGTAACTGGAGATTTTGACAATCAATAATCAGCCGTAGCGGCTTCACCAGCGAACGCCGAGCTCACGATCTACCAAAGTATAAAGATATGCTTTGCCATAGGTAAGATTTCAGAGGGCCCCCACGTTTTTATTTTAGTCTAATATGACCGGGACCACCTATGTAGGTTTATAGGTAAGTAACAGTTTTTTTTTATTTTCTAGTTTTCAGTGCACATAAGATAAAACCGTTTAACTTAAAAGTTTTTTTACCGATTTTTTATTTTCTAGTTTTTAGTATTTAATGAAAATGCCTACCGAATATTCCTCATTCTATATATGGGTCAGCAGCGGTGAGGGAGTGCCAGACTCTTACTGACTAAAAACCGTTGTGTTTCGTCGTAGGTCTTTTATGTACCAGGACAATCCCGCAGCCCAGGCAGGCCTTGGCCCTGTTGGGCCCCGCTGGGGTTGCTGACAGTATTCTAATTGAGTAGCCCTTTCATTTGATATCCATATTGAGGGGGTTGTGGAAAAAATATGTAATCCGCCATTTTGTACCGGCGGCCATCTTGGATTTACAATGTTATTGATATTAGTATATTGTATTGTCATCGGAATTAAAGGTGTGTACCAAATTTCAGATCAATCTGACAACAGCAAGGTACTTAAATTTGAATTACTAAATTTGACCCAAGAATAAATAATAAAACAAACAGGGTAAGCTAAATAAAACCGTTTAAAAAATACGAAGCAGGGCAACAGCATCGCAAATGTAAGTACAACAATGTGCCAAATAACTAGTATAGTCGTTTATTTATCTGGTCGCAACATTTGTAGCGGGCAAGTAATAAACCGCCGGGTCCGAGTCGTGACTCGTGCGTGTCCCAATATCACCATTGTCTGGTCAGACCCGGATCTGCTCAGATTATTGCAGATTATTGTTGCAAAGCGACGTTCCGACATAGGATGACAAGCGATAATTAAGACCGCCTATATTAGCTTGTGAAGCTTAGAAAACTGTTCTATTAGCGCTCTTTTGGAGGAAAATATTATAGGTTGATTGTTAAAAAGCTGGATAATAGTTTTTTTAAATACGATTCTGACATGGGGTCGTCTCAATCTGTGTCGAACACCCTGAACTAGAACTCAATGAGCAGATTTTCCGACGCTACATTTTTAAAGAGTAATTAATTGATTAAAGTAACTATTTAACTTGTTACCCAAAAATCAACTATGTAACAAAAGCAAATACTTCCTCAAAACGCCCACAGAGTCGTCTGAACTCATTTACTTCACAATAAACAAGAGCCCAAAACTTTACGAATGTTCCAAAAATGAACTCTCAGTACAACCGGGCTCCCCATTGTTTTCAACTAGACGAGAATTATGTCAAAACAACTTTGTTCTTGTAGATATTACATCATTAGTATTTCAACTAAGTTTTCAAAGTACATAACTTTCGTTAATGTTATTTATGTAGGTAAACATAGTACCTACCCTCGGGTCCTGATAAAGTGCGCGGCTGCCCACAAAATACAAGTTAATGTATTTGTAAAAGAGAACTACCCTAATCAGCTTTACGTTTCACTTAACTTTAGCGTAAACGGTAATGGCTGAAAATTTAATATAATTTGATAAGTTTATTTATGAACTTCGGGGCTAGGTTAATTATATTCGCTAAACCGTAGAACGCTAAACTTAGGTGTTGGTTTTGAATACAACAAAAAACTGATAAATACTAATCAGAAGACTTCGATAATACAGAATTGCAATGTACTGCATTTCTCGGAAAGAGTTTATTTGAGTTTATCTCTATCCATGCATGAATGTTTCTATGTGACATGCAATTACACTGCAACTGTCCAAGTCAGTAGTTGCGAGTCTATCATTTACCTTGAACAAATAGCATGGCCTGGACACAACCCTGAAATCTAGACACACGGCAGTGTGTCCGCCAAGTTCGAGCAAAAAAAGCGACACACCGGCCGTGGGTTATATTACACGAACCATTTCGGGCCAAATTCGACCCCCTGTAACTCAAAATCTATTTTATTTACGCATATCAAATTTCTAGTATCTGTTGAGACCCCCTCACTTATCTAAAATACAAAATTTCATTAATATACCTATTGTAGGTCTTGAGATATTGACGTCAGAAAATCGCTATTTTTACTATACACTTACACTTACATTATTGAGGAATATTAACTTTTCTCAGAAATCTATATTTAGATTTTCCGTCAATATTTTCAGAATTTTCATTAGGCCTTTTGAAACACTCTTATAAGTTCCTTTATCCAGCTGTTAATAAAAACGAAATAAATAAAATGTCCTCTAAACAAACTTCATTAAGTATGTCCTCAAGTTTTAATAAAAATGTCGAAAGCTTCCGCTGTCTGTCTGTCAATGAGCTTTGAAGTGTTTCACTTTACCCCAGCATAAAGTTTCAGTCCCGCAAATATTACCAACAGCTATTTATAATTACGGAGCTATGTGTTTTTTAATTTATTTCAGTCATTTTGTAAAAAAAGTACAGCCGTTCTGTGGGTAAAATATACGAGTATTTCCCAGGGAAAATGTGGCTGCATTTGCTGCTCAATTTTATTAAATTCTAGGTAAATTACCTACATTGCTGTTATTATTGTGATATTCTCTTCATACAAGTGTAATACTATAATAATCTTCCATACTATTACTGCAAACTAAGGCAGTTGTTCTAAGCTATTACCGTATAATATCACAGGCTTCGCCTTCACTGTGCTGCAGGTAAATCACTGAATAATAATTATTCAAATGCATCTAAGCTGTACTCGTAAGTATAATTAACTAAGAAGAGCTTAGAATTTCCAAGACGGAGAGCCAAATACGTGCCATATACTCCTCTGAAGTGTGTCAGTCGAAAATACACCATAAAGCTAAGATACCAAGTTTGAAATTAGAATGAAGATTTTCAGGTAACACTGTTAATCAAGTGGTACGTAGAACCCAGTATGGATTAAATAGTTAAGTAATTAGTCGGTAAACAAGCACGTGCTTAAATTAACGACCAAATTATTGTTGTAATACGGAAATCATGGTTAGTGTTGCTTGTCTATTGTATTACCAATTTTGATCCAATTGATTCTGACTAAACGTATATATCTTTGTTTACTTCGGTCAATTGTTTGATAAGCTGGATTGTAGTAGTTACAAAAGATACCACGCAAATAACCTTACTATTATTAATAGCATTACTAATAGCAAATAATAATGAAAAAATAAATTTAAAACAATTCTATCAATACCAATATCAATATCGTACAAAAGTAATTCCTGTGTCAAAGAATCTTTGTTTTGACTTAGCAATCCAAAATAATAGTGCGACAATAGCATTACGCGGGAGCCATTACTAGTATCGTTAAATACAGGCCATCGAGAAAGTTCGTGACCGTAGAACTTTGCCAATATCGGAACTATGGACAACTAGTGCACTCAGCTGTTGTCCTTTCAAACTGATACAGAGCTATTTCGGTCAGTTCTATAAGTACCTGTGGAGATGATGGTCAGCTTACCGTCTATAGCTGGGCTAGCTTAATGGTCTTTTACTGCTATGCTCCTGTCTATCTCGACAACCAATTATTTCAAAATAATTCATAAAATGCCAAGAAATTGCATGATTGGCGCATCATTTGGCTCTGTCAGTAAATAGCATCTAGATCTAACCAGCCAGTCCTGGTCTATAGCCATTTAGGGCATTTGTAGACAATCACCAATTTGCCAACATGGTTACCGTTCCCCTCAACGTGGTATTGTATTTCACGATAGCATTCGGAGCCGCCAGCGAAATGGATTTCGGAGAAACATGATTGGTTTTACTTCGTTGACGTCATATCGGTATCGATACTAGAATTCTATTTGTACTTGAGCGGGCCTCAACTGTTTGCAGTCGTTGTATTGTGTGCTATGGAGTCAAGTGGTTGCAGTTATTTCTATCGTCCGTTGAGTGGCTGTTGACTATTGCAGGCTTTACGTCGATGACTTAATCATTGTTTTGCTACTTGTCTAAAGAGCTAAATTTCAAGCTATTGCTCACTCCGGACGGTCATTACAACTGTACTTTGATAACTTTTCGTAAATAAAATGTATTTCAAAAGTTGCGATCTATTTTTAGTAGTAAATTCACACCTCATCGGCTACCCCAGATATAACAATATGTACGCTCTTACCTATCTTATACTAGGCTTATAGCTTCACGAAACTATGTAGCAAGACCGGCTCTAGGGACAGGAATGCAACGATATTATCGATTTTGATTACCGTGTCAAACCTGATGACGTCATCGAGGTTTTGTACTACCAGCCGATTCTCAGTATCAGGTCAGCGGTAAGGTATTTTCGGCGAATATATGGAAATTATTCAACTTCCAGGAATCCTACTCGTACAGGAAATACAATTACTTGTGGTAGTTGACCCATACTAAATGTTCCCATAGGGATAACCTTTGCGACTAAGAGCATTAGTAAAATTCGCAGACTCCTAAATAGTTAATCTTTAGACCTATGCTTAAACAAATATCAGGTATTGCTAGTTGGTGCAGATTCCTTGGCAAAAATTGACTCTATATTAAAAGATATAAGTCAATTTTTACACACACATTAAGCAAACAATTATTGTTCTCGTAGGAACCAATGCCAGCTTAGATGGTGTACCTATTAAATCTGAGCACATTAATAATATTGGAATGTTAAACAAATCAAGTCAGATGTGACACCTAGCAGGTGTTAACTGCAGTTCAGAATGAGCTTCAAACGGACAAACAGTTCTATTTACGGCAAAAGCTTTGATTTCGTTTTTGAAAAGATAAATTGGAATGGCGACCCTTTTCCTTGATGTTTATTTGGTGATCCATGTATGGTTCACTGGTTTTTCTAATCATGGTTGTATTTTTTAAAGCAGTAGAAAAATAAAAACAAAGACATGACAATATTTGACGCTTTTGAGATCAGCGATATCGAAATTATGTTTGAATTACTGAAGCAGCATACGACTTTTATGTATAAAACACTTTAGGATTCTATTAAAACGAAAACCTGATTTTTTTTAACGTACAGAAAATCTCTTCACTTCTCTAAAGCATTCAAATGGAAACAGCATTGGCACCTGATCACCAAACAGAATAAATGAAATAATCCCGCGTCCAAATGGTTGCTATGGCCTCCCTTAATGCATAATTCATGTCAGACACCCTCTAACGTCCATTTTGGACCTAAAAGGGACTTAAATTGACCGTGGATCGACACTTGTCCACCTTTCATTTGCAATATTGAGGTATCTATATCAATTATTGGGGTGCGGAATATTGCCAAATGTTTGAAATGTTCCATAATTTACATTCCAAATATAGGCTTAATTTGGACTCACATACGTCCAAAAGTACTGAATAAATAATGTTTGTACCCAAACAAGCCGTACTTACTTTCGTTTGCTTTGTGTATAATGAAAACACCTGGGCGCTTTCGGGTCCACATAAGCGGTCCTTACAAAATGGGCACTTATTCGGTCCAAAACAAATATTAATTTCATATATAAATCCTGGTATGTAAGTAAGTACGGGCCTCGTTCTAAATAAAGGCTGTTTATTTTTCACAGTTCCGTTAATCAAGTGTAGTCCGAAGTACGAAAACTACATTTATATTTTTGTTTCGGAAAGTCTATGTACCGAACTCTTCGGACCAAAAACTATTATCTCTGATCTAAAGACACTACCATCAAGGATGTAGTAAAATTAATCTCTTCCTGTCTCCATTATTATGAAGCCCTGGGATTTTATCGTAATCCCCTGACTGTTTGTGTGTAGGTACCACTATTCTCGCATACCTCGGCTGCAGCGTCAGCTCCTAAGTGTAAATAAGCTGTAAAACGGCTCGTAACGGAATTCGGATCTCGAGTTTACTGCCAGTGATGGAACGAGCACGTCTCGACATCCCGCTCCCTACATAAACAGAGACTTTGACAACCCACCACTTTCCTTTATGAATATATAGAGAGATGAAACGATCTATTTTAGTGATAGCTCCGATAAAATAAATGTACTTTTGTCTATGTGCGTACGTTCTTTCGCTAGTCATGATCCAACTTTGAATCAATTTATTCTATAGTCATGATTAAGTTTACAGTTTTATAGTACTGAAAGCCATATTCCAATGCTGTAACAGCTAGGCACAAAATTATCTAAACGTTACCACAACTATAACAGAGTCTAGAAGCCATCCACAAACAGCAAAAATGAAGTGTTTGTTATTCTTTGTCCAACAGAAAACTGCTTCACTGTAGTAGTAGAAAAAGATGGCCGTGGTCTGGGCATGTCAGTGTGTGGCGGCGGTGGCCTGGTGAGGATCCGAAGACTGTACCCCCCTCAGCCCGCGTGGAGGACCGGGCGCCTGGCCCCCAAGGACCTGCTCCTATCCGCCAACGGAGTACCCCTAGCCGGACTCAGCACCTACGTAAGTACACTCAAGCACAGAATTAATAGAAAGCAATAAAATACTAAAGCGCTCTCATTATTCAAGTGCAATCGACCCTGAAAGTTTGTTCCGCACAAAAATATTTTTCTTCTTTATCTTTGGCAGGTAAAGTCCGAGCACCAATAAATTTCCCGAAATTATGTTAGCATATTGCGCATTTTTTCTTATCTTTAGCACTGCTACCTTTACCGACGTTACTTGCGAATGCACGGCCAACATTTTATATTCATTACACAGAGCCTATGAAATTTAAGTGTACTGCTCTGCCCTTTACAAAGCACTGCTTGCATAGCTGTTATGAAGGTACAAACGTAAAACACGGTCTCGTGCTTACAAAAATAAACAGTAAGTCATGTTAAAAATGCCATTTGTTGTCGCAGCACTTCCCTCGCTCCGGAGGCTGGGTTATAAACGTAAAAACTTTTATGAAAACTCCAACACGGTCCGCGTCGAGGCCTCGGGTTCAAATGTAATAAACTGTAAAATGTTTGCCACAAAGTTATACCAAATTATATTACACTTGCTACACTAGGCGATGAAAAATAATCTCATTTGTAAAGCATTTGTCGTTTTGGACGGAATTGAAATAATCCGAGAAAATTACAATGTAGCCAAATCACGCGCGTATCAAAGCGATTCCGCGAGCAAACCGGATTCAATACCTACAATAAATAAATGGGCCATTAACTCAGTTTCGTTGGGAAATTCTATTAATTCCCTTTGAGTTCCCTTTATCGGTCGTAGCGGGGTGCGCACCGTTACTGAGTTATTCTGGTCGGTATTGCCTCGCAACTTGTGGTTACTTTCTCAGTCGCAGACTCGAGACTCATTGGGCTTAACGAAACCACAGACTGAAAACATTAACATTTACTTAACCCAAGAAATCTATTCATAGTTCTGCACGTGCTATTGTACAGTTTGTGAGTGACTACTTAAGAAAAGGTGGTAAAGTAGCTGAAAAAACAAAATTTTCTAATATTGTATGTAGGTAAATACCGGGAAACACGTACAACACATTTTCTACGGCACTAATTGCTAATCTGTCTTGTACATGCATACAGCAATATAACTGTAACTACCTACAAGACTAGGCAGAATGCTAATCCACATGTAGAGGTTCCTTTTGGTCTCACGTTGACAAGCAAAAGCAGTCGTAAAAATCGGTATTCTGTAACTACTATTGCTAGAAGGTAGACCTACAATCTACAGCGCAAAGCTTCCGGATAGCCCGTCTCTCAAACTTTGAAAATGCTCTTGATATTTACGCGATTTTGTAACAGCCAGATACGAATTTGGAATTCAAAATTCAGGGAGTATTTAAAATACAACCAGAGTATTTGGCTTAAGTGTTATAATTTTAAATGGAAACAGAGGAAAGTTTTGCTAACAATTAAACATTCATCAGATTGGAACATTGAAAGCTTTCGCTTTTATCATTTTGTGAATCCGATACAACTTGAACAATCGAAGTGGGTACAGCACGAACAACCGAATGAAAATGAGACTACGAAGGTCAGATGTCAAATTGAGTCGATTCTGTTGAATTACGTGGCAGAGGTCAATGGACTTCTCATCCAGCTAAATTTAATCCATCTGTTTAATACTAGGAAGCCCTCGAGGTGCTCCGGACGGCGGCGGCGCGGGTGGAGCTGCGCGTGTGCCGGCCGCCGACAGACGTGGTCGACAGCGTCACGCCGCCGGAGCCGCCGACGCCGCCGGCCCGCACCCCTCACCCGCCCCACCTCCCGCCGCTAGACCCCCTCAACTGTCACCCTATGCATGCCAGGTAAACACTCATTACACTGAGCAACCATAACACGTCACGCTCGCATAATTTGTCCCCTCGATCATCCCACGCTCTAAGGTCATTCATTTCGTGCATGATAAATAAACCAAACAAGGTACGAGGGCTCACAGATTTCTGTGCATGAATGTTATCGTACAATAGCTCGTGTCATTAAGGACAACAAACAAACCTCGGTACACGTACCTGGAGATTAGACATAAGTGTATACTGTACAGGCGACGAGACACGAACGTCAGAAACTACATCATGTTATCCAAGTTCCCATCTCATTGTATCTTAAAATCGGACGTTCGCTGACGAACCCGCTTTGAACGTGTCTTGTGTGTGGCATATCGCTGATTTCGATCTGCAGCATTTAAATAAAATCTATGGTTGGAAATGTTAGATGTAGATAGCCGGGAATTGGTATTGACCTTTAGTATTTGGCGTGCAGGCTGTCTCAGACGACAAGCAGTGCGACGACGTCGTCGTCGGAGGGGCGCGGGCGGCGCGAGGCCAGCCCGGAGCCCGACCGGCGCGACCTGCGCCTGCCGGACCTCGACCGGCCGCTGCCCGTGTACGACGTGCAGTACGGGGTGAGCACTAAACTCCGTGCACCTACCACATTGTTGTGCAGTTACCGTTAGCTTAAAAAACGCTGACTCCCGAATTTTCGTTACGTAATAGAGGCTTTCGTACTATGCACTTAAGCAAAGGTTTACTCATTTGGAACCGAAATGATCAGAAAAATAGAAAACGATGAACAATTTTTCTTGCTCGTTACTTTATCTGACACTAATTCGTTTCATTGGATTTCAAAGTAAAACCCACACGCCATACGAACATTAATTTGATTAGTCTTTCAAATCATTAGAGGGAAAGAAAAGGATAGAATTCATTTGACACAGATCAAAGAGTACTTAAGCATTATAAACATGTTACGTGATCCTGCTGGCAATATACTTTCAATAGGGCCCTCTCTACAGGCTGAATTAGAAATAGATAATTTACTGTGTATTTAGTAATACATCAAACAAGCTACACCTAATTCGTTTCGTTTTATGCCGTTTATTTCCACGATGATCTATGGTCTTAGTCACGGAGTTAGCCTTTTTAATTGCATTTATGATTTATGTTTTAATTTTCATCCACTTTTCTTGTTCACGGCTAAAAGTAGTTAACATTTTTTTGTAGGAAATAACAGTCGTTTTATTTGATGGATTAGGATTCATTCCATGACTAATTTAAATAAGCTTTGTAATTTTAGAATCAAATATCAGGACCATATAGTCGTGAGACCCCACATTTTGTAAGACGAGTCATTTGTTAGCAGGCGTTATATTTTATGAGGTATAATTTCACTGGTGTGCGAGTTGTGCGACTCGGTAATATAATCCGTGCGAGTTATTAATAAAGCTCTTTGTTCACGCCTACAGGATGACGGATCAGTGGTGAGTTCGTTTTAACTAATGTTGTATGATGGTTTGATGTGGAGTGAGAGAATAGCTATGTGTATGTAGGTGCCACCTGTATACAAGGGCTGTGACCTCAAATCCGGGTATATCATAGAGTAATATACGCACTCAACATTATCGTTCTGAATGCGTAAACATAAATATTTAATTAATGTGTAGTACTAAGTAAAGCTACAGAGAAATGCAAATATGCCCAAAAAGATTTCTAACTAAAGCTTGATACGAATAACGGCTAAACTGCAATTTATATCTTTCTGGGTATCGTAAAAATCTATTGCTATCTGACAAGGAAAACATGGTAAATAAAATCCGTGTTCAAAATAAATTCAGCATTGCAGCCATGAGAACAATGATGGTATGTTTAGCTCCGCTTGTCACGTTTTGTATGGACCACTGACGCAAGTTGCATGCGTCGAGTGCCAAGCATTTGGCATGCTGACTGACAGACGATTATACATAAACGAAACGAAGTTCCGCTTGCAATATTTCCTGATATATGATATACTATCGTCAAGAAGAATCGTAAATTTGGCAGGTCTCTAAGAGTAAACTAGAATGATCACTTTTTGTAAGAAGTCATAGAAGTCTTGGCATTGATATCTGGATTATTTACCTATTAATCGGATTGGATGACAAAGTAGATTTATATGGATCAACGTGTAAGCCCTAAATATCCTATACGGAAACATTATACGTCTTTATCTGTTAATTGGAACACTCCGTGCAATCATTTCATGCCTTTGTGGTTAATGCACTCTTAATCCTGAATTTCAATTTTCCAGGAATTTGACATCGTAATGACGAAGGTGAACGGATCTCTGGGCTTCACGCTACGGAAGGAAGACCACAGCGCGTTGGGCCATTACGTCAGAGCGCTGGTGAGGGAACCAGCCCTCAGCGATGGCAGGATACAGCCTGGTGATAGGATTGTTGCTGTAAGTGTGTCTCATACAAACCAACTACTAATTGTAACTGATTTATATCCCCGTGACGGTAATATTCGATTCCCTTAAACCTTTTAAAATTGGTGAAGTAAAAATAAGTAATCCCTGATTTGGGATATTTTTTAACGTTTTGAAATTTCACACATGACATTATCCTTATTGTATCAGTAAGTTTCAAAACACATCCTTTGTTCATACAAGTGTAACTAGATCACTGCAATGCATTCCAAGAATATTGATTCAAATGAAAGCGAATGACTCATACAATTACGCTGGAGGTTACATGTCGTAAATTACGCTTAAATATAAATCAACTGTGAGAATTTGGATTAGTTAGAGTCGAAAAGTTTTAACAACAGCAATAAAGCATAATGAGATCATGATGAAAATTCTATAACTGAAAATCGCGGACGTATCCCCAATTCGCCAAATGCTCGACATACCAAGAGCATTACTCAGATTCCATATGTATGATTGTCAGTCATTAACCTCGTTTGTTCAGGTGAACGACACTGCGATGTCCAACATGTCTCATGCTGAGGCGGTAGCGTTCCTGCGCGCATGCGGCGCCGAGGTGCGCCTGCGACTGTACCGAGATCACGCAGCCACGCCGCTGTCTCCGATGTCTCCGAGGGAAGAGCCCACGGATTCGGACGCACCTATGAATAGGCCTAAACCCCCGCTAAGGTTGGTTGGCTTGATTTGCAATATAGCTTTAATCTTCT
The DNA here is from genome assembly GCA_033682625.1 of Helicoverpa zea x Helicoverpa armigera. Taxonomy (NCBI): domain Eukaryota; kingdom Metazoa; phylum Arthropoda; class Insecta; order Lepidoptera; family Noctuidae; genus Helicoverpa; species Helicoverpa zea x Helicoverpa armigera. Next base: position 3,926,726 of record JAWIIS010000038.1, on the reverse strand, counting down.
CTCACGTTCCATCAAAGAGTTATTGAACTGTTACTAAAGATTAGACTTGCTGAAGTGTATTCTACAAGTACAAGAAGTAAACTTAACCAATATTTCCGATCATGTCAGTAATGAAGGAAGGGATAAGTGTCCTTGTCATCAAACTTGTAGAGATGGAAATGGGATAGCCACATTTATTTGCAAACAAGGGTAACAGGTATTTTACAGAATAACCAAATACGCTTATTAAACATTCATTATTTCACAATTCAGGCCTGAAGCAGTATCAATGTTGTGCGACCTGGCGGCGCGGCGCCTCACCCCGGACGCGGCAGACGGGTCCCGGTCCCCCTGCCTCTCCCCCCGCAAGTACCGCAAGCTCACCAAGGAAAACAACCATTACGAACAACCCAATGGTATGTACAGGTTACTGAGATGTCACGTCATCCGAAGAAAGAATCGTGGTAACGGAAAAATTAGGACCGCCTGATATATGTAATGGGTTTGGGATGAGCTTTTACAAGTTTGGAAAACGTTATGCAGAGATTGATTCAGAATCCTACAAATTGAATTCTTTCCTGCAGGCATATTTTCTTTTGCGCTCAACAACGTATATTATTTCGGTATAATCAAATTCCATTTCGTATTGTCACTCGCTCCGATGCTTGTGGCCCGAAACTGAAAGGTTAAACTTATTAAGCGATTAACTGATCGAAAGTGCTGTAAATGGATTAAAGGTGAACCCAACCTTTCACTTGATAGGTTCAACTGTTGACGCTTAACTGTCCCTAATACGTAAATTTGCGAAGCCTGAATAGTTTTTTTCTAATCAATACGACCAACAGACCTGGTTTATTTACCAACCCTAAATTGCAAAAGATAAGTGATAAAATATCATACGCCTAATTTACCTACTCAAAGCCTTTAATGTAATTTCAATATTGATTACGTGAAATGTGTACACGCGCATGAATCATATTAGGCGGGTACACGTACGTAATATATTCAAAGCACAAATGAACGTAATTATCTCTGCTCTGTGTTCATTAACTAAGCCGCATTACCATTGCAAACAACGCGATGGATGTATATTTATCACACAGGTGGATCCCAGCTAGCTTAATTCAATAAAGCCTGCACAAAACTAGTGAGCTGCGAAACTTTGCTAACCACATTTGACACTTGTCACACGATACAATATACACGCCACACACTAAGCGATGTAGGTTTTCCACGCAGATGTTCCAAGTTCCAACAAAGTAGAACACGGTTCGGAACATACAGAAGTGGTTCAGGAGTCGCGGCGGCCGGGCCGGACTGTGTCCCTCGCCAGCCCCACCGCACCACCCACTTGTAGAAAACAAAAGTTGAGCCTGACAGGTGAGACGCTGTCGGCCGCACACTGTCCAATCATAACCCATCGCTTCACACCCTGATCCAAAGCAGCGTATAAACTGACTGTCGGATTCCGAACCATACCAGGACTATGTTTACACACCATCGTAGCATACAGCACTTCATAGATGTTCTTCGGTCATTTGACATTACCCCGAAGACTTGTGTTTAGCCTTATGTGCGTGCTCTTCTACTTTACTTTCATTTGCACTCATAAATGTCTAAACGAATGGCAACATTGTTAACAAATTGTGGTAAATTTTCTCTTGTATCTCTTTTTCAGAGACAACTTTCTGTGAACGAATAATTGGAAATGAACCAATTTGTTAACAGTGTTTGTGATTAATAGATAGATTGTAATATTATTACTTTGTGGAATTTCAGTGCCTCCCCACGGTTACGAGTTGAACAACTTGGACAACGATACGTTAGATGCTCCAAACTACCAGGAAGACATGTCACGCCAGAGGTATCAGGAGCCTGTGTTCCCAGTGGACTCTGACGAGCCGGTGTCGATGCCAGTCGAACTACTGAGCGACGAGGCGCGCTTCAAGCACGCGAATCCTGCGTATCAAAGCGCTGTGCTCCATACAACTAGCAGTGATGGTCATACTACCAGCTCTGAAGGACATAAAGATGATGGTATGCTTAGTAATAAATATAGAGGCATTTCTTTCCCGTTTTCCATAAAAATGTACTCATGATGCGTCAAATACTGATTGCTTATCTCTCAATTCCAGGCAACGGTTTGAAGAAATGGAAAGGTGTGGCATTGTCTCCTGACAACGAGCGCAAGGTGAAGACGGAACCTCCCCCCCTGCCCAAACCTAAAGAAATTGATCCCGTCCAAAAAGAAAACGTCAAGCCTGAAACTCCTAAAGACAACACGTGCAATGAACCTACGGTAAGATAAACCAAAACATTCGAAAGAAACCTCTCTATAAACCAAAGTCAACACCGTTTTTTGGAATTCCAAACATGATAATCGTCAAGTTTGCTTCATCCTTGCAACATATTGCAAAAAAACTCTTTTTTACATTTGTTTTATACACCACGCCAGACTTTGGTTTCTAAATGTAATCACTGAGCTAGCCCCTAATCCAACAAACTTCTTATTTCCAGATAGTAACAGTGGAACTGAACCGTGGCTGGAACAGTCGGCTCGGGTTCAGCGTGCAGAGCCACCCCGAGTCTGGACAGAGCTACATCTCTGCAGTTTACAATGATAGCGTGGCTGCGAGGGATGGACGGCTCAGACGCGGTGATGTTATATTGCAGGTACCTTGATGATTTTCTACTCTATTTCTTTTAAGTTCTCAATAGACGTGTTCTCAACGGTCATTTGGGTTATTGGGTAAAACGCCACAGATATCTCTAGCCGACAAGGCAATATTTTTAAGTTATCAATATAGATCTATCTATACGGCATGTCAGTTCAGCGTGAATATACCGTATGTCATGCAACAGTTAGTCATAATAAAACCTATAGAAAGGGGCATTTCTCATCGTTGTAGATTTTATGAATGCAACTAATGAATTTGATGTCTTGATTGCAGGTAAACGACGAGAACGTAACATCAATGAAGACACCAGAAGTGATCGACCTGCTGCGAATACTAAGAGGCTCTATTTGTATCACTGTGCTGCGGCCGCCGAACCCACAGTGAACATATACAAACATTTTGTTGGATGAAGCTTACCCCCGGGCCCGCGAGACCGGGCCTGGCAGGACAAGTGGATGATACCCCGTCGGTGAAACCGAGCATGCTACCCAACACGGGAACAAAGCACCCTACAAGAAAATTTTATAAGTTGATTAAAATGAATCTCTTCCCAAAGCAATGATAAACATTGCACATCGATTGTACCTTCATGACATTTATTACTTCTTACAAATCCAATTTAATCGTTAAACAATTGAAATGCAATCAGTATCATTAAAATAAAACAGACCACAACTAATTCTATGCGATTATTAAATGTTTTCTTATATAATTTGCTATTCAAGTATTATAATGTATTATTGTGATCAGTATGATAATGGAATGATTCGGTTAAATCATGTATTTTTTATAATATATTACGAATATATTTTAAATTAAAACTTTATTATTGAATCTTGCATATGAGTGTAAATAATCCATTCAGTCGAATACATGCTGTTTTGTTAAAGTTCCTAATAGTGGATCGTGCTAATCTCTGCCGTCGTAAATTATATTTCATATACTTGATAAGTTACCTAATAAAATAATTTATTTTCGGAAAAGATCTCTGTAGCTACAGACAATTTATTAGGAAAATATATAAATCTATTGATATAAATACATCATGATATTTATTTATCTATCTTACCCGACCAATATAGATACTCAAAGATAGTCTAACGAATAATGAAAAAAGTATTTTTATTTTATATGTACACTATGGTTGAAAGGCAATAAGCGGCTTTTATTTTAGAATTAATCTATTATGACTATTAAAATTATGGAACTTTAAAGTTATTATATTCTTATTAGAAAATGAATTACAGAGTAGAATTTCTAAATGTAAGCGACAAGTTAAGGCATCTGGCGGCCTATATTTGTGCAAATATAAAGTCCCTTGACTAATAAAAAGTAGACTATGTTATTGTAGAAAATATTAAAATGTCATGAAGTATAGCATTCCAAGAGGTTAGCCTTTGTAAATAATGTAAAGTTAAAAGACAGTTTATGTAGTCGTTGTGAAGTCGCGTTATGTGCAATTGTCAAATGTAACAAACTGCAAAATGTCGCTTAGGTTTTTTTTATTTGTGAATAATATTTTGCTCAAATATATTTGTAGTCAGAACACAATGATTACTTTGATGATTGCCCGTAACGTTTTATTAACATGTTTGTAGCGTCACAGGATTTGTGTACCTTACGAGTAAACGTATTGAGTGACGAATTGCATGCGACCAAATGCAGATCCCTGGTCTATACAGATAAAAGTACACACGTTTGTCGTTAAGCGCTAATGCGACAAACTAAAACCCTTGAGTTAAATTGCTATTACGATTATTAATGAATGCATTGTACGCTATACTTCCTATAGGCACTGAATATAAATTCTAGTCAAATCTAAATCTTAATTGAAATTATTACACAGTTAGCCTTTGAGAAATATAATATTGACGTAAAACAGTAGTTAAATTATATTCTTACATAAATAAATAAATAAAATATTATACAATATTCACTCTTTGATTTCTCATAAGGTGTCTATTTGTTATGAACTTGAAAGATTTTATCAACAAATCTATTTTAATATTAACGATACTAGCATAAGCTGATAGAAATAAATTGTTTAGAGAAAAAGTATAATGAATCATTACCCATAAATCAAGCTGAACGAATCAATCAACTGATATTCTAAAGTAATTGTGATGGAATTGTGTTAGTTTAACCGTGTAACGTATACTAGAGGTAAATAATGTGCAACTGCAGTAGATGTGAATGGCCCAGCACACCCATAACTACGTACATATTGATTTATGCACCCATTAGTTCAATGGTAGGTATCTGAATGTTTAGTTTCTTGCCAGCCAGATTCTTTCCGAATTAATTATTTATATCATCATACACAAATATACATACATAATGCGATGAAACTACTTCTTATAAAGAAGACGAAATGCCTTAGATCAACTACTGCCTTGACCTTATGATATTTAAAAAGCATTATTTTCAACCATTCGCAAACATTATATTGACACTTAATTTTGAAGATATAAAAAACTATACGATTTGAAGACTATCAGAATACTATCGTCACAAAACACGCGATGTTATTGGTCAGTTGACTAACCACGACTAGGAAGCACGCACTACATCGCTTAGAAAGTACTCTTGTCACGACTATTCGTGACACATATCTTGTCACTAAATGCGTGACCAATATGGACAGGACCTGAGGAACAAGAAATCTATCCCATTAGCAACTCCAAGCTTATTTCTCACTAGCTCAAAACTGGCAGAAAATATCGCTGATCATTGGCTTCACGATTCACAAAATATTGTTAAACTTTTCAAAATGTTACATAAGAAAATAAATTCCTAAGAAATCATGAAGTTGCAAAAACTAGTTGTTTCATAAAGTGGGATAGATGTCTAAAAATAATAATAATTAACCTTGATAAGTAAAATATGCCACTGTCCTATTTGAAAAGTATTCTGATAGTCTTTAACTACATTATTTGTTTTATTCCTAATAATAAATTAGTTCCATGATTGCATATCGCCTACTAGTCTATCATGCCTTAACAAAGTCTGGACCGTAGTCGTTGTGACGTTGATATTATTTCACCGAGTATCGTGTCAGTCATAGAAATATTAATGGAATGTACGATAAACTTAATTACCTTACTATGATACGAATAAAAATATGAAATTAAATTATTTTGTTGTATTATTTCACTCTTCCCCGAGAAGTTTACCTCCTTGAAGAAACGACCCTAACTCTATTGGGTGCTATGTCTTCGCAAACTCTTGTAAGATGTCGATTCTCCTAGCTACGAACACGATCTTGTAATTTGATACCGAACATGGATAGATTTATAAGATTATATTAAGTTCACTCTACAAGATACACTGAAACTACAAATTCTTAAATGAAATGCCAACTAGGAGCCTTTATTTTTTTTTCAATCACAATTCGAGAAAGAATCTATAAAGCTAATTAGGTAAGTACTACTTGAACATCATAATAAGAAATAATTTCATTACAAACATTTTTCACTGTACCTACTAACTGGCATTAGACGCAACATAATTAAACAAACCTCAACATCTACAATGTTGGAATTAAACACCCTAATTATAATACCCTATGTCCCCTTACGTAACATGTAGTCTAAGATGTAACTTGAATGGAAAATTGTCATAATTGGTGCATTATGTCAATTTCTCATTACATTTGCTATATATTCTGTCTGTTGGGACAATTCTCGCCAATCGATATTTCACCACGATCAATATTCACTCTTATGCAAAGCCTTACTTCATGCTCTTTCACCCGTCTCCTATCACCTATTACGAATGCAGTGTCCATGAGGCGGAACAATCGAACGGTGCCTTCGCAGCATCGATCCATAACACTTGGAAGCACGCCATTAACACCGGCCACTTTTTATGCCGTCGCGTGCAAGGGGAATGCAAATGGACGATCTTCCATGACGCGAACGCGACTCTAATAGGGATAAACTTACGTGTTAACATTGTTACGAAATACTTAGAGCAGTTTATGATCTGGAGCTTAGCATGGGAATTTCACAAGGTTTTATAATGGGTAATCTGTTGTAGGATAAGAATGAACAATCTACCAGTCACAAGTCTGCTATCAATTAATAGGTAAACAATTTTCCTGTCACTTTCCTCTAGAAGATGACGAGAAAATGTTGTCTACTAGTAACAAAAGGCGACAAACCCCGCAAGGAAAGCGAGAAAATACTCCCTTATTTTCCTAACTATCCAATTCTACGTCTTGCAATCTTTGTCTCGCCATTTCAGCAAATCGTAGTTTTTGCCAATGTCATTACCATTAGCAGTGGTACCGCTTGAATGAGTCAATTGAATTGTCAACCCGTTATTTTAAATCAGCGTAAAACTTTAGTGCCATTTTCAATTCATTATAGTGGAATTACAATTTACGTAAAATGTCTTTACAACGGCATATAAAGTACATAGGTAACTTAATTCTTGGAAATTCAGGTATGTAATTGGCATCCCGTTTTAAGCTACAGTTAAAGTTCTTCGTTTGTAGTAAGTATGGTCAGTGGCATATGGTTAACTTCACGGTCATCGCGCGTCCACCGGCCTGCCGAGGGAGTCCAACTATCCACGCTTGGTTGCCAACCGACTGGACCTAAACACTAAGTAACAACGAACAACCAACCTGTCATAACAAAATCAGGCCATCTTTTGTACTTGTTGTAATATTTTTTTTTTTTTAATGTTGCAGTTACTTGCACAAAAAGTCTATTTGAAAATAACATTCTGCCAAATTGGTCTTTTCTTCTCAAGTAGGACGGTTGTATCAATGAAATGGATTAACAGGACCACCCAAGAAACGCCGAAAAACGTTTCAAATTAAAGCGATAAATTAACGTTACAGTAACAACTATTTTGCTTAACTAACAAAGAAAGTGTACTTTACTCACGAAATAAAACTATAACGGGTCTGAGAATGCCGTAGTTTAAAATGTATTTGGTACTGACTAGAAAAACACAAATCTGTCTGAAGCATGAAGAAAATGTAGTTGTGAACAGGCCCGCTGCAAGCGGGCGTGCAAGGCGTGCACCGCACGCGGGCGGCACGTCCTAGGGGGCGGCAAATCGAACGACTTATCACGTAATATTTAAAAAATACAATATCTTTTTACCAATGATTTGATTTGCAAATGCCCCGGGCGGCATGATTTAGGGGGCGGCAAAATTAAACCATAATTACGTAATAAAATTAGATGAGTAGATTAGCAATAAAAGTTCAGAAAAAGCCGCCCTCGCTTTGGTCATGTCCTGTCAATTTTGACGGGTTCACCGTTTGCATCCCCAAAAAAATTCGCGCTCGCTGCGCTCGCGAACGTCGGTTAAGGTAAACGTACCAATAGTCGTCGGATTTCGGAAATCACTGACTTTGAAGCGCTACTGTGTGTTAAATATTTAATAGAAAATGAAAATTTTTGCATGACATGATAGAGTATTTATTCATTATTTTAAATAACTAATGTTTTTTTAATCATTTTGATGGGTTTATATACTTATTAAGGCAAAAGTAAAAAAAGGGCGATTTGTACCAATAGTCGTCTGATTTGTACGGATACTCGTCAAATATTCCCAGTACTCGTCAACTTTTAATGCTAATGTAAACTCTCTGCTCTTGAACATAAGGTTCAAGTTATGTTCATTTTTTTTGTGCTTGAATTTGTTAAGAATGCTTGTGCTTTTGAAACATTAGATAGGTAGATAGATAAAAAAAAACAAATTCCTATTTAGAATAGCAGGTCATAATCTGTTAGAAGAGCAGGTATTCAATAAAACAGATACATAGTTGCATTTTAATTTATATTCCTATCTATCAAACGCTTGGAATCACAAAACCAGTCTATAAAATATATGTTATATTTCTTAATCATAATAACTATGCAGTCATGTGCATATGTAGAACGAGTAAAATAATTACTTTTTAAATATTTAAATTGTAAAATAAAATTTTTTTATTTGTATATCTGTTTAAATAAGGATTTTTTTTACGTCAAGTAAATATGTATCACCTGTATAAAACTATAAAAATGTTTAATATTTATGACTAATAAATACGTGGAAGACATTTGAAAAATAAAACCTAAATACTTCACTTATAAAAAAAAATAATAATAATAATTAGTATTCACAAAAAATAAAAGCCACATTCATTTATAGCTTTTTGCGAAATAATTACTAACACTCATAGATATCTAGGTAAGGTTGTCATTCATCAAAACTTCTGAACTGCTTAGCGCATGCTAAGTACCATTTGCAAAAATCTCTATAGACAGTTCAAACTGTCTACTGTCTTAAAGGTCGTATCAATCAAAAAATAAAATATGATTAGGTACAACTAACCGTTCAAACCCAATAATAATAATATCTAATAAGCCCCACAGGGTATCTGAAGCGGATGACGGGGAGTAGCGACCCCGCGGGGCTATATATCCGAGTGCTCCGGGGAAAGTATACTGTCCCCCATCTCCGGCCTGCCGGAGTGAAGGTCTCCCGCCTCTTGGCTTGCCTTCATTTGCCGACCAGAGTGGAGTCGCTAGAGCAGGGTTAGCAGCCCTGCTCGGAGGGTAGATGCCTCGTGGTAAGTGGTGGGTGGGCCGCTGATGCTGGACCCACAGGGAGCGCGTGATTTGCGTTTAAAGTCCGCCGAGGTATCCTTACCCTTCAGCCGCTCATGTACCTGTTGCCCTCTTGTTGCGAATTTAGCGACTGATTCCCGGGGGCCCAGTAAGTGAGGTGGCGAGTCTCCACCTGCCATTTTAACATGTATTTTATACATTGTCATCGGCAGGTGCCATAGTTCCTCATCATCATCATCCTCCGAGCCTTTTTTCCCAACTATGTTGGGGTCGGCTTCCAGTCTAACCGGATTCAGCTGAGTACCAGTACTTTACAAGAAGCGACTGCCTATCTGACCTCCTCCCAGTTACCCAGGCAACCCAATACAAGGGGTATTGGGTTGTTAGACTGGTGTGAGACTTACTGGCTTTTGACTACCCGTAACGACTGCCAAGGATGTTCAATGACAGCCGGGACCTACAGTTTAACGTGCCATCCGAAACACAGTCATTGGTGTCATTGCAGGATATACTTAGAAAGTACATACAAACTTAGAAAAGTTGCATTGGTTGCCTGACCTGGAATCGAATCCGCGCCCTCATACTTGAGAGGTTGATTCTTGGCCCACCAGGCCACCACGACTTTTTTTCCAGGTGCCATAGTTCCTATAGTTTCCTATATCCTAATTCACTAACATCCCAACGCAATAGCCCAAGTAGTTTTCCTCCATAGTAAGCAATAGTTTAGCACAGAACCGGAGATTGTCCTTGGGTTCATTTCTATAGTATATATATACAGGGATAATCGTCGGTTTTGTGTCACCATTTCATTAAAGTTGTCTCAAAAGGGCGTTTTAAATTTTCTTGCTGCATCTGATGGTGTGTGTGGCCGGTGGCCCCTTGATTTACAGCTTTTATGACTTTTAAAAGGCCCTCTTGCTTGTAGTTTCTTTCAGTTATGATCTGCTATTAAAATTACGATCATGCAATCACTAAATACAGACAATTTTAAATAAAAAAATCTTACTTAAGATTACTCTTTACCCATCAATATCGAATACGACAAGCAAATTAGTGACAACGATGGAAGCTATGTCATCTTAGTTTTAAAACTGATTTTAATATGTTTTGCGTCAAAACTAGTTGAATGACATAATTTGTACACAGGCGCTATTAAGGCACGTTAGGAAGACGCGGTACAATACGCGTGACGAAATGCAGTTATTTCGAACAAAAAGCATAGTTTAAGAACAGTCAATTTTTTTTTACCACAAATTGTAATCCAAGCGTAGTAGAAACAAAGGTTAGTGCTAGACCTACTTGTACCCAAAGCGGTAGATCTTAATCGAATGGCCTACAGCGGCCAACATATACCTGAAAAAATACTCGTAGAAAGTGCATACTTATAGAAAACAGGGGATTTAACCATTAAGAAACATATGAATTGAATCGAATAACATGACTGTGTACGTGCATCTAGAACCAGCAGAGCAAAATTTACCCCTAAGAAAAAGCTTAAAAGAAACGCAGTTTTATGAACAATTGTAGTCAAAACCTTAAATATGTTTATTATAGACAGTTATCAATTTTGTAAAAGTCCCGATATTAGCTATTTATTCGCATTTTGTACTGTAAAACACAAAATATCCTCATCATGACGAATTTAGGTGCAACTTTTGGGTATATCCCAGTAGTCGTCATAATAATTGTAAAATTGACGGGTTTTGGGTCAAATGGGAGTTTTGAAGTACTAATAGATGTCACATTAAAAAAATATATCTTCTATGTTAAAAGTATTCCAAATTGCATATTACATCGCTAGCAAATAAACTTAACTATCTAATCAAACAAAGAAACATACCACAGACCCCACTGGAGTCATGTAAATCAAAACACAAAACCACGTGGTGAGTTTCACTTTTGACAGCTGAACTTCACGAAAAAACGATTTTGTTAGGGCACACACGTTTCAAATAACATATCTTAGAAGCCGTGACTGTTAAAACCCCGTATTGTTATCTCAATTGTGCAATATATTATCAAGAATATGTTGATATATAAACCGGCCCATTTTAAGTTCAGTAGAAAATAATAATAAAAGTTTTAAGATTAATTGACGACTATTGGGGCATGACGAGTTCACCCGCGTTTACCTTATGGCTTTTTGTTCACTTTGGCTTTTTAGGACATTTTTACTTCATAAAAACTCTAAGGAAAAAATCGCGCTCGCTTCGCTCGCGGCTTCATATTCATTTGCACTTCATTTCTGTGCATATCTTACTATTTCACTCTGCTTTGTTCATTTACACTGGTTTTTATTTGTTTTGTGTCCTTTGACTGAAAAATTTTCGCACTCGCTTCGCTCGTGCTTTCTTACATATGGGCTGTGTTTTATGCCTTGACTTTTTCAACGAGAAACCCACCAAAAACCATAAATAACATATTTAACTAAATGTAAAAACATTGTTATAGATATTTATTTCGTTACTTTTGCAGACCATAAACTATAAAATTTGCGGTCGGTCCGCTCGCGTTTATTTAAGATTGCTTCTCTTTTCTTGCATCGCACTAGGCGCACTACACAGAAGAGCTAAGTTTTTGTAGTGATTATGTGGCTTAGTTTTATACTTCAGTAAACAAATATAATTATTATACCTAAAATACATATTTTATAATCATAACGAATTTTGATTTTTTTGACAAAACCCAGTATAATATGTACTTAGTCGTAGGGCGGCATAATCAGTTTTGCACGCGGGCGAACTAACAGCTAGCGGCGGGCCTGGTTGTGAACAGTGATAAAGATGGTTACATAATACTATTCAAAACTGTTGGTACTGGAAAATCTTTAAGAAGAATTATAATTTAATAGTAAATCAAAAAAACAATACGTCTGTATCTAAAGTTCTACACTTTTCATTCTCACCAGGTTGTAGAATAATAAAATCCCATATGAGTTTCTAGATATTTTTTTGCATGCTGCATATTACACACTCATTTTATCTACAAATACTAGGTATACCAAATTTATACAATTAGGTAAGCGCTCTTAAAAAAAAAGATAATCATCAATGAAATGTAATCAAATGCCAAAACTCTCCCGTCTCCCTAATTTATCAGCAGGTTTACAATCAATGACATATTCTTGAACATTAGATAGTTTAAATCTACGTAGGGAAGTGATGAGTAACACTCATCATTTTTCACCCTGTAACTTTAACCCTCCAAAGCCTATCAAACTTACTACAAACACAGGGGGATGTGGAAAAGCGTCGGCGGTTGGTTCGAGCATCAGTCGCGAACGGCCCGCGGTCTGAATCACCTGTCGATAGCAGTGCGCGCGCGCCACAGGAAGTGCAGTGAATTACCGGACAAAACAACTGTTAACATTCGCCATTCAAAATCTGAAAGCGAACACCTTTTTTTAATGCTCGGTGAGAGCCAAGGACTTTTTTATCTGTGAGTATATGTATTTTTTAATGTTTATTTTAGCGGAAATTGCTTGTTTTAAGCTAAGATTTCGCTAATGAAAACAATATTTTTATTTGGTTAAACTGTTTATTTTTTTTTTTGGATTCATGAGATAAAAAAGAAAATGTGAAAGAAAATTCTTCGAAATAAAGATTATAGGTAAGTCATATATAATTCGATTATAAATCTCGCTGGTAGCGAGATGAAAACTGTGTTAATGCCGCTAGGGCTTACCGTAGAAATAATGCGGATGTCTCATCCTCCGAGCCTTTTTCCCAAACTACGTTGGGGTCGGCTTCCAGTCTAACCGGATGTAGCTGAGTACCAGTGCTTTACAAGGAGCGACTGCCCTATCTGACCCCCTCAACCCAGTTACCCGGGCAACCCAATACCACTTGGTTAGACTGGTGTCAGACTTACTGGCTTCTGACTACCCGTAACGAATGCCAAGGATGTTCAATGACAGCCGGGACCTACAGTTTAACGTGCCATCCGAAACACAGTCATTGGTGTCTAAGATATACTTAGAAAGTACATACAAACTTAGAAAAGTTGCATTGGTACTTGCCTGACCTGGAATCGAACCCGCACCCTCATACTCGAGAGGTTGGTTCTTTGTCCACTAGGCCACCACGACTTTTTATGCGGATGTATCGGGTTTATATGTTGCAAACGACATCAATGTGACAGGTCATTAGTCCGGCGTAACTAGGCCTAGCCAGGTACTGACTATAATTATAAAATGAGGGTTAAATCGAGGCTTCATTATAAAAATAATTAATCACAACCAAAAAGTAGTAAAACTTTCCTTGGGTCTTAAAATCCGTAAAATTATAAACAGTACAACTTTTAACAAAACCAATTTACTTAGTTTAAGTAAAAGTTGATCTTTAATTAAGTAAAGGGCCGAGATGAATTTGTGAGTACCTAAAATTCACGCTACTTGTCACTCGTAGCGTGAAACATTTTCTGTTTGTACGCCAGACCCGCATAAACAAATTATGCCGTTAAGTAGATCGTGACAGATCCAATCGCGATTTATGGGTCAACTAATATTGTCTTTTCCATTCAAACTACGGCTCGGACAAGAAAGTAAGGCCATACAAATTGACATACGTAACCATGGGGACGATAATGTCGCTTAATCGCATTTTTTATGAATAGCTTTGGGCATGAATGTGAAGTTCTATAAAAGAAACCCATGAAAAGATTGTGTAAGATGAGATGTGGATAGTATATCGCAAGTACCGGTAAGATATATAAATACAGGAATAATATAAATACAGGAAGCTACTGACAATGGAAATGGGAACCTGTGGGAGACTATTATCACAATCAACAAAGAATTGTCGAATATTCAGGAATCAGTTTCCCACTGAAATTATTATGATATGATAAAGATGAAAACAATCAGTATATTTTTAAACATTAAACAAATTCACACGCTCTTAGGAAGCGTTATCAGGAAGTTGTATGTATGTATAAAGATAAATGAAAACATTCATATCATTGTGGTCTCATACAAAATGGCTCTAATGTGAAAATAAGTGCAGCAACTCACTACCACAATAAACACTTTCATTTTTGTGAATTAATTATGCAAACAAATTTATTGCTCGACCACGTACCACGCAACAATTGTTGTCTGCCGTAGTTCCCATCATTCATATCTGGTTACACAAAAATGACCTTATCTATATCATCTTAATTTAATTCTCTACAAGTACTCGTCATCAGTAGCGACTAGAACCGTTTAAGAATTTCACCGACGCGGGCGCAACTAAAAACTTAATGGGTTCCTGTGATTGTTGGAAAATCGATAGCATTGTCAAGTTCAGTTCTTGCTCAGTTCGAAATCGTGGGAAATCACGACACATGTAAACAATGACGTCGTATGAGATGAGTCGATCAGTATCGCACTAGAAATTATGTTATTATTGCCATACAATACACGAGCCCATCATTATCTATTAGATATCCCACAAATTGATAGAAAGGCGGGAACTGACAATCGATTCCTATCGCTTAAGAGGACGAATTGGAATTTTTGGCGCCAAGGATGTCAATTTTTCTCAGTAAATACAAAACGGATCAAAATACAACTTGGCTACCTGAAAGTTCATAATATAACCCTTATTTTGTTAGTTGTAGAAACATGATTAGGTAACTTTTATAACAGAGAAAAATATATCAAACATACCTCTTTTTAAAAAGAGATTCACATATTATGGGCAAACGGGACCGATTTAAGCCTCTTAACTTTTTTAGTAGTTGAGTATATACATACTCTTTAAAATGACAGAAGGAATTTTTATCAAATTATCATTTCTAAATAATAAAATTACAAAACCATTTTGTCGCTTACGACTTTTAGTTATAAGCTAGCGCGCGTATTGTTATCCTCGCCCCGCTCAGACGCTCCGACCCCTTTTGGCGCCTTAGATGCGCGTGCCGGTTATGGAATTATTGTTGACCAATTCCTCGCCTTAAACGGAGAAAACTAACAAGATTATACTAACAGCGATAACAATTTCTGTCACACCTATCATTAAATGTAATACGTATGTACACTGAAATGGAAAACTTATCAATTTACAGTTGCTTAGAAGTGCAATTATGATGTTTGAAAGCTAATAGCACCCTTAAGACTTGTCACTCTCTTTACTTTAATAATACCTCTCCAATCGCTTCATAACAGACCTGTACATGATAAATGGCATATTGATAGTAATATTTGCATAGATTATGTGCATTTACAATGTCTTCCTAGCTTGGAAGCTGAGGAGCTTGGAGCTTGGCTTCCGCGTCGACTGAACGTCGTTCATAGATAAGAAATCGATATACAGTGAATCGATCATTTTCCTCGCTATAATTTCCATAGCTGCGATGATGGTTTCTGCTATCGGTCATCCGTAATTTGATGTCAATCCTGCAATCGTCTACCTAGTGAATAAGAGACTTTTAAATTAAATATTCAGTCAGGTACAACTTTCACATTTTCTTAATATAAATTAAGATATTGTTACCTACCTGCGTGACATCATTGTCAAGCTTAAAATTGATACAATATTAAAAATATCAAACAGAGTGGAAAATAGGAAATAAATACAAAAACTACGTCGAGCAATGACCGCATTGATGAAAAACGACATTAACTCCAAATAAAAAGAGGACAGAACTTAGAATTACAGTTGAACGTTTTTGTATTGCATAATGACGAAATCGAAAGTATGGGATTTAGACAAAAATAACGACATAGACATGAAATCGGCATAATCTCTGGCGATTAACCTCTCCGGTGAAGTATTCTATTTGCCCTGAACAAGCAACACTTTTAGTTGTTATATTGTTAACGACGAAACGATAGCCGTATCGAAATTTTATTGATACGTGAGACGGTTAGAGGGTTAATATTTGGAATCAATTTTGGATGCACATAAATTAACTGGTAACAAATTAATTAGGTGAGCACATTTCAATATTATACCTACATGCAATTTAACAAAATTAGTTCTGCATATAAAGACAACCATTATTCTTCAAAGTGTTTGTTAAATTAGTCAAGGGATTTTCGTGTGGATTTAGATTGAAATCATTGGGCAATTGGGAGTTGTAGTTTGATGTTATTGCCCAAGTAAATTTTTTAATGTTTTAATTTTGTTGATCGCAAAAACTATCAGTGACTAACAGGCTACACCGGATGCGGTGGTGCGACGGGTTCGGTTCCCGGGGAGGCACGCTCGGACGCGCCGACACGCTTCATGCGCCTGCGCCGCTCACCTGCACCACCCACCCAGTAAATGTAGGAATTAATAGGATTTTGTAGAACAACACTTACTGTGATGAGTCATACCATAGTAAATATTTGGTAGTAAAGACATAGAAAATAACGCATTGCTTCAAAAAGTCTGCCTTCACGGTACGTTAGATCTTACAGTCATACCGTGAAATTGCAGTACAAAGTGCAATAGGTCCCTTTATGATACCCACGAAATGTTCCACATAGGTGTACGCATAGTTTTCAACAAAGATTTATTTTCAGGCGAAAGGTGTTTTCCAGGCAATAATAAGAGTCGCTCCACGCGACTCTGTAACGGTTATGTCACATCAAAGCCAATGTTCATTGTTTCATGCAATAACCTTAATAATATTGTCTATTGTTTACCAAATGATTTCTCACATAAACAACTAAGTATTGCATGTGTAAATATTGTTCTAAGATTCATCCCCTTAGCAGCAAATTACAAATAAACTTTTGCAACATTTAAAATGTCTACATCAAAAGGTTTAAACTTAACGCTCTCTTCGAATAACTACTCGTCTTCTAATTTTAATATTACAAAAAACCGTTTCAAGAATTTCTCTTTGTAATTCAGTATAATTTATCATGCAAATAGTTTTTTGATTCCAAACCTCGTCTTTCATCATCACAAAAAAGTGTTTGCATGACTGACAGCTTTAACTAGTCATTCACTGACGATTTACACTGAATAAGGAAGGAGTTGCCCTATAATTAACGACCGGCGTCGGACCACATACTTTCGTATCAAAGAAAAAGCGGCTCACCTGCTTTTATCTAAGTACAGCGGATCTTCTGTTTACTGTTTCCATTGTCAATTTGTTACGATTCGATCATCAACTTAACCTTTCAAGATTTTCTCTTCACCGCAATTTGAAATAGCTTACTACAAATGATTCTAATCAAACAGTAGTAAATTATAAAAAATGTACCTCTTGCTCGATCTGAACTAACAAAAATAGAAATTACCAAAATAAGTAAATAGGTACCTATACAAATCATTCTCATAAGCATTATAAATTACTACATACCACTTTATTTGTCCAAACTATTCCACAATACGTCTACTTGCATTGACTGATGTTCAACCAAAGAAAATGGACACGCACCAAAAGTTTTCTAATGTAACAAATGAAGAATAAATTGCGTTGATGACGGCTAGTCATGTATGTAATAAGTGTAACATTCGTAATCGCACTTAAACACGGAATGGGCAATAGCGAGCATGCGACTGAATTAATGCGCAACTGTTTATTATGCGATTACGAACAATTACGCCTTTAACTTAATTTCATCATCATCATCTGCCTTGCTTTTTCCCTACTATATTGGGGTCAGTTTCTCTGAATACTGTTTATCTGAATATCTGGTTCCTGACAACTCATAACGACTAACGATTAACGAAAGATGCACATATTATAAATATCTGTAACCGAATTGTTAACACTTAATGATAGGTGTACCAATTCATCAGTATCTACTTAGGTATTAACTCATTTGGTACATCAAAATTATGATAAAATAGAATACAGGAGTGTGCCTTTAACCATCCCAGTACATGGAACTCTGAGGAGTCATTCCTGTCTCACCAATAAATGTAAGGTGCATTTTTTTTTTATAAAATGCCGCTTACATTTCATC
Source organism: Helicoverpa zea x Helicoverpa armigera (assembly GCA_033682625.1). Taxonomy (NCBI): domain Eukaryota; kingdom Metazoa; phylum Arthropoda; class Insecta; order Lepidoptera; family Noctuidae; genus Helicoverpa; species Helicoverpa zea x Helicoverpa armigera. The sequence continues at coordinate 3,908,604 of JAWIIS010000038.1, read as the reverse complement.
TTCATGATACAAAACATTGCTCAATCTTTTCAACCATTTTCACCGCTATCCACTACCACATGTCGAAGGAAACATTTTAAGTAAGGAGAATGGCTCTAATTGTTGATGGCAACATTACAAAAACTTTATAGCTGAAAATAATTCTTACAATTCAACAAAGGCCATAGACAATTTTATTTGAAATTTTATTGGCAATAACAGCCATGATTGGCACTTTTAACCAAATATGTGAATCATCTTGATGGGCTTACTAGCCATGTCGGCGTTATTTCTTAAGTCTTAACAATCTGTTTGTGCAAGCGTGAGAATTAAGGAATATCTTGATAGCTGAAATTATAAGTCCGTAACAACCCGATTGCAGTAACAATTTATTTTAATTGAAATATATTCAGTGTTTCCGAAACAGGCTTAGATAGTGATAAGGTATTTCACGCATTGTTGGACAAGGCTGTGAAAATCATCGGTCTTTATAATAAACTAATGAAATACAACTTACTTTAGTAAATATTTCTATGATGGCAATAAAACATTCCACTAAGCTCAAGTATTAAGCACAGCTTAAAAAAGCTCATATTACTTAATGCTACTACAAAACCGTTGATTAGAAGTCCTACAGTTAACAAAACAGTTTTATGTTGACAAAGTGTCCTAGTTACAGAACACTAGTAAGGGGATTATCTGTGTAATCCAATAGAGAGTAAATAAAATGTCGTTGAAGCTCAATAACATGCTATAAGCAAATAGGTCAAGACAAGATGTACTTACGAAGTCACAAACCTACTTAATAACAGGCTATAACTAAAACATAGCACAAGTAAACTACTTTTATTGTGAGAAACAGCCCTTTCTACTTTCTGAATGGCCAGAATACAATAATAAAATAATTTATGTATCTGATTTAGTGGCGTTCTCATACAACATAATGTCTACAAACCTCTAACATTCAAAACACTGTTGTGTTTTATAATAACAGATCCTAAACACTGTTGAGACAATTCATGTATGGGTGATCCCTGGTGATGATTTACTAAACAACATAAGAGGTTTAGGCACCAGAATATAGGTACCTACCCAGGAGATAGGTAGGTGTCAGGTGAACTAGGTATAGGTTAGGTATTAAGCATTATCTACTTAAGTTAAAAAAATAAACTGTACCTGTATTATTTGTATGTAAAATTATATCCAGAGCAATCACTCGAAAGCTTGTAAATTCTTTTAATGTTTCTTTAGTCTGACTCGCACCCCACATTTCTAAGGCTTTTCTACAGTCCTGGAACATCGTAAGCTTATAAATAAAAAAAGTTAAATGCATGAGAAAGATGACATAAAAGGGACGTAAAATTTTCAATTCCAGCTATGAGCCTTAAACTCGCTTATATGTAAGTTAAAGTTAAAATAAAGTTCACATAATAAGACAAACAATGGAGCTAGTTACGCCTACGTTCTGAATGATCTCTTTAACAACAAAGTCAGAGCCCTTCAAAACAGGTCATTTAAGATGCTCAACCTTTGTGACGAAAACGTTTTGTAAGACGCGGTGATAACTTGTCATCTCTAACGATCTGAGTGCGGTATGGTTCTAAGAAGTCACGCACTAAAGATTTTTTTCGTCATGTACTTCTAATTTATTCTTAGCAGTTACAATATTAATACCCATAGTCTACCCTTCAGCCTTTAGCTTGATGATACTGTCAAAGTAAACAGGCTTAAGATAATTCCCACGCTCCAAGCTCTCGTGTACCTATCATGACAACCGCAAGAACAAATATTCTTACTAATGAACAGGTACATATCTTGGTAATTAATACTTGTAATATAAAGTTATACATAGCCAGTAATGAGATCGTCAACTAAAGCCGCAGGAACCACATCTAGTGCAGTTTGTGCACTAAATAAAGAACACCCAGTTTTTTATTAAAGGTCTTTTAGGGCAAAATATATTACTTATGTCTTCGGCCTCGACGTTGCCATACAACGTTATTGAAGATCATACACGATTAGCAACTTTGTCATTCCATCTCCGATATTTAAAAGGGTTTAATACCCATTGCTGCAGGTGCTCTAATTTGTTGTTTACGCACGACATTAAATTGCAATTTAATGGATTTAATTTATGGATACTTGGTTTTCGATTTGGAGATCGTCATTTAGCGTAAACAAATCTACAATACCAGACTTGAAATAAAATGCATACCTATCCAGGTAATGATGTGTATAGTATATAGTATATAATATTAAGATCTCAGTAAACACACTTAAAGAACTTAATTATAATGCGATAGAGTGATCAAGCATTACCTACCTACAACAAAGAAAGCTCGGAAGGAAAAGGTGTAATAATGGAACCAGTTTAATAAAATAACAGTTTCCGGCCATCCATCCACCTGTCATAGTTGCGCAATACTATAACAGAAAGGCATAAATAATACCAATACTCGATAAAAAATAAAACACTTTCCATGGCAATCGCGTTAATTTTTATAACAACCACATGTGTAACGGAGTATGGAGGCTTTCTCTCGTTCGTCGGTCATGCACTCCTTTCGGCCGTACTTACTTAAACTCCGTCACGCTCCAAGTACAGGAATCATGAATGAACAAATTGAATCCACGCCGATTTGTACAACCGACTTTCTTAGTCACTATGAATATTTATTGTCCACTCAAAGAAAGTCTTAGCTTAATTTGCTTCTGAAAGGTCTGCTTAAATATTTTACGAGCTGGGTTAGTTTCTGCAAGAGACATTAATTGGTATTCAAAGGCTCCCTTTTGAATCTCGTTGCATTCAATAGCTAGTACGTAAAATTATAAATTTAAAAAAACCCCCGACCCAAAAAAAGGACGCAATAATTATGACAAAAGGTTAAAAACGTTAACCCTATAAAAAGCAAAAAATAACTTTTAACACTACGTAAACTAAATTTTGTCGTGTCGGGGGACCGCTCTAATTCATTACTTTAGATACGTGTTTTTTTTTTAAACGAATGTTGTAATTAGGTAGGTTTCATTTGATTTATGTAAGTATTTATGAAGGTAAAAAGCGGTCCCCCGACACGTCAAAATTTAGTTTACGTAGTGTTAAAAGTTATTTTTTGCTTTTTATAGGGTTAACGTTTTTAACCTTTTGTCATAATTATTGCGTCCTTTTTTTGGGTCGGGGGTTTTTTTAAATTTATAATTTTATTTTATTTCATGCTTTTTAAGGGAGCTCCTTAATTTTTCCTTCTTTCATTTAATTTATTTTATCTTGAAGATGGGGTCGCTATATGCGATCTCGGCCAAAGGAAGCTGTTTAATAATCCTCATGACAAACTGGCTCGATTGGGAAACAATAAAGACCTTTGGACATTCTAGATTTTCAGCAAAAATATAAATCGGTTTATCCGTTTCATTCCGGTATTCCAGGGTTTCATCCGCCACATCCCATTTCCAGCATCAGGTTCTCGTCAATCAGAAACATGAAGAGAACTCGTCAAGACAAATTCAACGAGCCCAAACTCGATGGGTTTACTAAAAGGCAGTTCAGGGTTACGTCTCCTACCTTCGTGCCCTAACAGCAGACCAGCTCAGTGGTTCCAAAAGACATTAGTGTTTCAAATTTCAGATCCCACATATACTTGCAAGTAAACTGAGCGTGTAACATTCCTATCACATCTAGCAAACGAGCTGATGACCTTGAAGACCTGAACCGATTTCCACCAAACATAGCTAAGAACACTCCCGACTGGCATACCTTTTAAACAAAAAAACCGCATTACAATCGGATCATCCGTTTGGGAGCTACGATGCCACATACACACACACACACACACACACACACACACACACACACACACACACACAGACACGTCAAACTTATAACACCCCGTCGTTTTTGCGTCGGGGGTTAAAAATAAGATTCACATAATTTATTTTCATCTTGCCACATCCAGTCGTATTTTAACTGTGGTCCAAAACTGCACTAAAAGTTCATCAATCGTGATGGTTTATCTACAAAGGTCAGTCGCCGATATTAGCGTACCATCGCTACGTACAATAGTCATCATGGCCTTCGCACCCGTCTCGCTTGCTGCCCCTTTTGTTTCAGCGCCCGCGAGCCTGACGGGACGCTGGTTTTGCCGCCAAAATACGTCAACGACACTAGAATTCATACGTTACCATCCGGCATGGGTCGCGAGGTCACATTTTAATTGTTTTTACATAATTGTTTCGCAAACACGATGCGTGTGAATAGCCCATGTGTATGAACCCATTCATTTAATAATGCGGCCTGTCGTAACATCTTCAGCGTTAATCACACATTATTTGGTGGTTATTAACTCGTTTAACAATAGATGTTACATTACAATGAGAAAAACATAACCTTGTCGTTATACTTTTACATTTAAGTATTACATAATTAGTGCTTGTCAAACGAAAGTGATCCGATGTCAAGCACCCCATGCGTATTAAGTTGCTAAAGTAAAATTATACATACACTTTTCCCATGTAAAAACTAGTTGTTGCATTACTTGCCTACCGGTTTTCCTCGCGTTGCTCAATGAGTTAATCAAAAGTCCATTATCTACTGTTTCTTTGAAATCTATCATCAAAATCTAAAAATAAGAGCAATCTGTTACTTCGAAGACATATCTACATATCTGAGTTAGGCAAGATTATGTGCCAACGGAGGCAATACTTAGGCAGAACAAGACAATGAGATACGAGCAGTTAGCAAATGCTCAGCGTTAGCTTCGTCTCCACGCGCTAGTTCCCTTGCTAAGATACTAAGTGGTGATAACCCACTGACACCACGGACTTCACGGCATTTGTGTGAAAGAAAAAGTTTTCTTGTCATTGCGTTTATTATATCGATGTTTAATGACTGAGGACTTTAGAACTGTTGATGGCTTTCCATCTTGTGATGTCTGGCATTCATGTTTCTTTAGGTACAACATTAAAGTTTGCAAGCTTATGGTAAAACTTGCATTAACTATTTAAAGCCTGCTATAAAAACACGTTGTACTTTTCAACATTTTCCGTTAGTAACAGCGATTATCGTCGTTCTTCGAAAACACACCTTTTCTTATTATATTACACACTCATTAGCTAGGTAGTTTTGACAACTTTCGCAGCTGCTTCAAAACTTTACTTTGATATCTATTCAAAGACTAGATTTTACTTCACACATTGTCAGCAAAAGTGAAAATTATATCACCTTTCAACTTTTAAATATAACAATTACCTACTGATCAAACTAACACCTGTCCATTTTCCAGGTGTCCGTGAAGTCACGTCGAGGGTTCAAATCAGTCAGCGAGGTGACACTTTCTCCGATAGAGCACGTGTCTTCCCACGGTGAAACCGTGCGAAGTGAGAAAATGGTCTCACCACCAACCAGCAACAAAGCCAGATGTGTCAGATGACTGAGTACAATGCATGCGAGGGTTACATCTCACCCGACGCGAGTCCGGTTAAAACCAGTTCAGTACAAATGCATCATAGGGTTCTGGTTGCTCCTGAACATTCTAGAAGTCGTGGTCGCCAACAGACCGCCCAGGTTTCTTATAGATGGACAGTCAGAAATTGTTGTCAGGCTAAAAGAAGGACCTGATACGCCAATCGGTAAGTGTAAAGCAATTTTCTGTCGTGTGACTCATTAATACCTAGTAGGTATATTGCATTTGCAGATATTGGTATGTATGTATTAGGTAACCTACATTGAAGTGTCGACATTTGAAACTTCTCAAAAGTATCAATTAACGAAACCATATTCTGATACCGATTAATAACACCGATGTATTAATGTAATCGAATACCAAACACCTAATACCACCTCCCGAAAGCTCATTCAAAGTTGTACATTGCATGGCGTTTACGGTGAAGCTCTGACAACCGGAAATTATTCACAATAGGGGAACAGGTAGAGTGGGGTTACCACGACAACTGGTGCAAACATGGGGAAGCCCTACCACTTTTGAAAGATCCCCTGTTCATTCTGCACTTAGGGCCCACCTAATCGTTGGATTACGTAACGATTAGTCAACTGAAATGTAACAAAGCGTGAAAGCCGTTAATATCAGATGGGGTTCCAATTTCAACGTTTTGATATTACAATGATAAAATGGCTGAACAGAGTAATTGCTGAATGACCATGCTCGATGAGTCACATCGATGGGAATTGCCCAATTTGTTCTCACAATGTTTGTAGGCGTGAAAATATTTTTTTTATTTGTAGTTGAAATAAATCTAGATTCAGTTTGACTCTTCATGGCAAAATTATACTTTGACGAATTTAGTTTAATTTAAGCGGCAAAATAAAAGAAATTCTAAGAAAGCTAACGCTTTGAAGTAACTAACATAGCGTGCGTGTGAATGTGTTAGATAGATATTTAATTAGGTACTTTTATTTTCTCAACTACTCTTGAAACAAGAACGGTAAACGGCGTAAATAGAGTGATCATGACATGTGTATGTTTAATTAAAATTTAACCGTTATTTTAATTTCAGGTAGTCTAATATACCGGCTGAGGGGCGTTGACCCCGACGGAGATTCGTTACAATTTGGCATAAGAGACCAACTTGGTAGTGATATTTTAAGATTAGAAGCCATTTCATCCAACGAAGCTAATATTTATTTAGTTAAGGAATTAGATAGAGAGGTGAGTGCGAAACCTATTTATAAGAATTTATAAACGATTAGAAATAGTTACAACTAGGGGCAAAATAACTACTTACCTTCTGTCCGTGAATTAAAAAACTGCGACTAAAATCGAACAATGTATAGATTCTCTTGTTAGATAACTAAATCGTCAAACAAACCACATAAATATAATAATTTTCACAATACCTCCTACCTAACTAATTTCCAGTTTCCACCAAAAGAAAATAAAATTAAATCATCTGTAACAATGAACCATCCATAGACCAGAATTATAAGTGGTCATGTCTTTTTTAATAAATATTTTATGTACCTATTTACTATTAGGTGAAACAATAATTTACTATCAGGTAAATTAAAACTCCGAGAATAACAAAATATTATTTGTTTTTTAGTTTTTGTACTTATTTAAAATACTGCAAAATTATTTAACTTATTATACTGGCACATTATGCTTAAAAAAATCTTTAGCCGCCATTTGGCATCTTTAAAAATAATAAACATTTTTTATTTTTTGGTGGACAAATGGCTTTCTTGTATTTTTTTGATAAAAGTAGCCAGTAGTATGTACGTACGCACAATCAAAGAGTCTGTTTAAAAAAGGTGATATAGGTAAGTATTAAATAACTATTTAGCATGTTTTCTTTCCTCTTTTAGGTCCGTGATGAATATACTTTTGTGTTAACGTTGACTGATGGACACTTAGGCGATGGGAATTTTATAACACAAAGCTTCTTGTTGTTAGTCGAAGATGTAAACGACAACGAACCAATTTTCAAACCGTATCCATCTGCTATCACAGTAAAGGAGGATGCTTCTCCTGGAATTTTAACAACTGTCGAAGCAACTGATCTTGACGAGGGAGCTTACGGACAAGTATGGATTGTTTTAATTTTTACATTTATGCATGAATTTTTAAGGTTTTTATGATGTCATAAAAAGCTTAAAAAACAATAATGAAGAAATAATGATAATGCCACCTTCGTAAATGCATCAACTGTCATTTGTTTGCATTGTCACTGTCAATTGTCAATGTGACGTGAAAAAGATACGAATTTTGAAACCATACATAATTCTTTGATTATAAATAAAAAAATGTATTATAATCTCGAAAGAATAACTATTATTTTAACTTTAGGTACTATACCACTTACAAGAATTAGACGGAGACGTACAAAACTTCGCTGTGCAAACCGTGAACGGGAAGGGAGTGATCCGTTTGACAAACCGATTGGATTATGAAAGGAAGTCCCTGTATCAACTTCGGGTGCTCGCTGTGGACCGTGCGAATCAGGGCAGAGTTAATACTGGGACTGCTGCGATACTTGTGAAGGTGCAAGATGTGGAGGATCAACCTCCTGAGTTTGTTGTCGCCAGTCCTGTGACGAGGATAAGTGAAGATGCACCGATTGGGACCTCTGTTTTGCAAGGTATGTTAAGTGGTTCAAGTAGATATTTAAGAAGTTATTCAATAGCTAATAAACTATCTGATTACTCACCAGATGTCTTAGTTATGGTGCTTTCATTCTAAAGCTTGCTACAGCAACAAAAAAATGATAAATAGATACTCAAGAATTACCTACTTACTTCTTATCCACTTACAAAGAAAAAGGTCAGTGGGTTGTCTTAGGGGAAAAACTAAAGTTTTCATATATGTAGATTAAAATACATATTAGTCCTAACTTCCATCAATCTCTACTAATTTTACAATCAATCAAAATCCCTTCATAACATATCAAAGTTTTAAATCATTGCATTACCTAAAGTTAAAATTTATTCACTTGTTCTACTTTCAGTGCGAGCTATTGATGGTGACCGTGGCATCAACAATCGCATATCATACAGCATCATAGCCGGTGGAGAGGAACATTTTGACATTGACAGCAGTTCCGGAGTTGTGTACACTGTTAACCAGCTTGATAGAGAAGACCCTAATAACAGCAATGGAGCTTACATATTGGAAATATTGGTACATTTTCTTTTAAATATTTTTGTAACAAAATTCTATGGTCTTAGTAATGATCACAGCACTACATCAGAAATATGGCAGATTTATTGTATATTTTCATAAGTTCAAAAGCTAAATATAAAGCCCAATATATAACTAGTTTCAAAACTTTTTCATGTCTAGAAATTGATTGTATTTAGTAAAGTTTTATGAACCCTCCACAGTTTCACAGTTGACACTTTGGAGTTTAAATAAAGACCTCTTGCTTATTGTTGAAATGTTCTCCAAAGGAACAGCAAAAATTATCAACACAATCGTTATTTATAATTATATTAAGAAAATATATATTGTTTATACAGGCTACTGAAGAATCCCGTGCCATATCTCCAATGCCCAGTGCCACGACCGAGGTGACCGTCATAGTAACGGATGTGAACGATGAAACTCCTCGGTTCAGGAATGACAGATACGTTGGTGAAGTGCTGGAGAACGCACAGCAGAATACACCTATCACATTCCTGCAAGATGCCATTCCTGAGGTCTTTGATTATGATCAGGTAAGATATGTATTTTGGACATTTTTTATCTACACAGGATGGTATGTCATAGGATAGTTCTCGTAATACTGCTGCCCACATTTAAGAAAATACAGATGTTTATATTATATTAGAGAATGCCCAAGGTATGAAGTATGCTGTGGTACATTGTGCAAAACAAAAAAAAATTGTTAACCATAAGAATGTTTAAATAAACAAGTGTAAAGGAATAGTCTTGCACACTACAAAGTGGATTCAGATATATGAGTATAAAAAGTCTAGACAAGTATTTGTAAGCAAGATTTAATCAAATTACTTTTCTCATTCATCAGATTTTTTTTTCCTTTGTATTTTTAATCTGCTATCAGTCTACTCAGACTATGATAAGATGCGTGGAAATACAAGAAGGGTATTTATAGTAATGGTGCCAGTGCCCAATTCTATTTAGTCAGGCAGCACAATGTCAGCTTTCTTGAGTCGCTTTAGATGGTTCTGCACCAGTAGTGACTGTGACAGAGGATTTGGATGGGAGATCAACCTTTCCTTGTAATTGTTGAGGTACCGTTCATCAGATGGTAATGTTCATTTCCAGGGTAAAAACGGTACATTCGAGCTATACCTGAGTGGAGACCACGGCGTGTTCGACGTGACGCCGTTCAAAGGCATCAACGAGGCTTCTTTCCTCATCAGAGTCAATGATGCATCCTTCTTAGATTATGAGAAGGTCACTGTCATGAATTTCAGTCTAGTCGCCAAAGAAATTGTTACCAAAGATCCTAAAATGAGGTAAGAAAACAACTACAAAACTGCTTAAATAAATTGTAATTTGGTGACACCAAATATTGTGCAGGTAGTATGTAATAAATACCTACCACTATTTAAAAAAAAATTATGATCATTATTTATGTAAATAAAAAATGTCTGAAATATTGCAATGCCCCATTATTCTTCTAGAATTCTTATATGCCACAATTAGATCAAATATTTAAGAAGGATTTGTACTGTATTTTGTGTATTCTCTCAAATTCCAGCATAGTGCCAATAGTAGTCCACATAAAGGATGAGAACGACAACTTCCCGGAGTTCACAGAGTCTCTATACACAGTGTCAATACCTGAGAACTGTGGTGTTGGCACCACGGTCGCCTGGGTGCAGGCACTTGACCAGGACTCGGATAATTATGGCACAAGGGGCATAAGATATACCAGCCTTGGTGGGAGTATTGCTAATTTGTAAGTATGAATACCTATTGCTGTTGGTATTTTTACAGTTAAAGCAGATTTTTTTGTGGGTCTGGCTATGTATAATAGGTAATAGGTAACCAGTTGGTCAATCTTTGGTATTGTTTGGTTACTTTTTTGAGAGTGAGGGAAAAGAGAGTGCAAATGTTTATGCACTATAATATGTCCTGCGCAACTGGCTTATTTCCAGAGAACAGCCGCCGTGGCCGAAGTCGGCTTTGGTCACCATTATTGTTACTGTTTGTAATGACATTTAAAACATCTGTCAACAAGTAATTTACTCATATTTCATCTATATGCCTAGGCCATAGCCCGATATAAAAAGTTCTTAAAAATCTGTCATCAGAAACAACAGATTAAATACAATAAAACAAATTAATTTTCAGGTTAAACCTAAACCCAATATCAGGAGTAATAACAGTAAAACAAGCGGGTGGTGACAGTTTCGACCGCGAGTTAATTTCCCGCCATTACCTGACAGTTGAGGCTCGAGACGACTTAGGCAAAGGCAACAGGAATACAGCCCAGCTCATCATCAACATAGAGGATGTTAATGATAATGCTCCGATGTTTCTTGCCAATAAATATGAAGCGAGATTGCTTGAAAATGAAAAGCAGTTTGAGAACCCACTCGTGCTTGAAGCTAGGGATTTAGATTTGAATGGTATGGATATGGATTTAGATTGAAAATTTTGAGTTAAAAATAATTAGATACAAGAAATCCTCCTTAGTGATTATCTAGTGATATCAAGAACGTTTCTATTGTTTTGTCTGCCTGTACAAAACTACAATTTAATTCTAAACGTTAAAAATATAAGCTACTCCCGGTTTTGGCAAAACCAAAAAACATAAAATTATTCAGGAGCTGAAATATAAGGACCATTTTCACTCCATTTAAACAATAGTAATTCTACGATTTGTCATTTCCAGGTACAAAAAACAGCCATATAGAATACTCAATAGTCAGTGGAGATTATAAGAACAATTTTACAATAGATCCGAACTTGGGCATCATCACGCCAGTTGGGGGACTGGACTTCGAACAGATACCGGGGGATAACAGTAATTTACGACCCATACATCTTACTGTGAGTACTATTATTTAGTAGGTGAAAGAATTTGATTGATTTGAAATTTGTTTTGCATAAATAATGCATAAGTGATAATTATTTGAAATTTGACTTTCAAAACTTGTAAACAAAATTAAGCCAACATCTATTTGTCAATAATGTAAAAACAACATCCAATGAGGCACACCTTAAAAATAACGAGTCTTCATAGTTTTGCTAAAAAATAGCGTATCATAGCATAAGTTTTTAAAAAGAACAAATAGAGCATAAAATAGAGAAGAAAGAGCAGTTCTTTCTTTTCCTTTTTTGCTTGTTTGCCGTTGCAGAGCACTACTTGGAAATGGCTGTATTATTATGATTTTATTTTTGTATCCATAAAGGTCCGAGCCCGTGACTTTGGCGAGCCGTCCCTCTCATCGACAGTTCCAGTGACAATCTATATACAAGACGTGAACGATCACGCACCGCTCTTCCAACAGATGATGTACAAGAGATCCATTCCCGAAGATATGCCTGGAGGAACCAGTGTGCTTGAGGTAACTAGGCATTTTTCTTTAGGATTTAGAAGGTAAAATGTTCGAAAAACTGGCCAAGTGCGACAGCCAAGTCGGACTCGCGCACGAAGGGTCCCGAACCATCATCTACAAATAGGTCAAACAATAAGATTTGTTGTATGGAAATCGAAACATAAAGAAGACGGATCACAATCCATACAAAATTGCCCCACGTCCTATAACAATGTGACGTATCTCAAAAAAAAGATAAAAATGTTTAAAAAAATATGGCATAGTCTCTAATTCATTTTTTTTACACCTTCATACGAAAAAAATGCTTTAAAAATTGTTCAGGCGCTGTTATGAAAACATCGTTCATAGGACTATTTATGGATATTTTTATATATATATAAAATAGTCCATAAATAGTATATAGTCAAGTTTTTATCCTGCGCATGCCTACAACTTTCAAAAGTTGCCCTGGATTTCTCAGGGTTTCCATCATCAGATCCTGCACTGATGATTATGGGACCATCTGTGAGGTATACCCTATCAAACAAAAAAATAATTTAATATTATCTTTTTTTTGAGATACGTCACATTATTATAGGACGTGGGGCAATTTCGATCCATCTTCTTTTATTGTAATTTTCTGTATTTGTTGTCAAAATGGCATCAATAGTACATCTAAAAATACTATTCTATTCTATTTTTGGTTATGGCAAATCGTCGATGCCGATGTCAACGATTCTGCCAATCTAAAAATATTGTTTACTTCAGAAGTAAAAATTTCAACTGTCTAACTATCATGGTTTCTGCGATATCTGGTAAGAAATGAACGGAAAGACAGACGGACAGCCAAGTCTTAGTATATAGGATGCCGTTATCCCCTTTGTGTATTTAACCCTAAAACTACCATAACTGAACACCAATGATCAAGGAATTATTATTATTATCTAGAAAGCAGAGTGGAAACCATTTTGTAATCGATTTCTTTACTTACACATTCTCTCTGTTTTACGCATTTTTTTATATCATCATCATCATCTCAGCCATAGGACGTCCACTGCTGAACATAGGCCTCCCCCTTAGATCTTATTTTTTTATCTGTTCCAGGTGAAAGCCCGCGACGCGGACGGCTCGTCGCCGAACAACCGCGTGGTGTACCGCATACAGCGCGGCGCCAGCGACAAGTTCGTCATCGACTCCCGCTCCGGCGTCGTGTCTGTCGCTAATGGATCCACGCTAGACCCCGACAGGACCACGCCCAAGAATAATAGATATACTCTTACTGTGGTACGTATACTAGAAATTTGGAGATCTCAAATACATAGTTACCAAAAATATTTGCTGATAAAACTGGACCTGACCATGGACAGAATTTAAGAGCGGTTGAAAAGGGTCGTGACGGTTTAAGCGTCATATAACTTTCCGCACGGCAGATTAGATCGGTAATGATTTTAATCTCACGAACATACATATGCCACACAAGTTTTCTAAAATCGTATATAGATTTACGACTTTTCCCAATAGTCTATCTATCTGTTGATGTGGTTACTGAGGTAGAATAATGTCAAATTCCTGTTTCTAGTAACAAAAATAACAGGTTGACAGAATACTGGAAACGGCCGTTAGTGGCATGTGGTAGACATGTAGTATATATTACAGTGGACCTTTACATACCTATTTACCTAATAAATACATATTCCTCACACGTTTCCAAAAACCTAATAAAGATGTTTAGAAGATTTTTTTACAATGTTATTTTATTCCTCTAGGTGGCAATAGACGGCGGTATAGGCGACCAGCAACTGAGCGCAGCAGTGCTAGTGAACATCACCATAGTAGACGTGAATAACAAGCCGCCGATGCTGGTTGAACCTGGGACAATAACCGTCAGGGAGAATACACAGGTAACTACAAATTTATTGATATAAAATAGACTAAACATTACATTAATGTTTACTATTATTCTAGCTTTCCAGCTTCTTTTACCTTCTCTTTCAAAACCTTTGGAGGAGACTACAAGCCTCGTTTTCATTTTTCCGTTTTTCTAGCCGACCGCAAGGTACTAACACAACATTGGACAAAGGCTAAGCAGATGATGATTTTAAAAATTACAAGCATCTGCCGGCGGTTTCACCTGCGCCCCGTGCAAAAAATTACCTACTCCGTTCACCCGGTTAAAACGCAGCCTTCCTCGATTAATGAAAGAATTTTTCAAATCGATCTAGTCGTTCCTGAGATTAGTGTGTTCAAGCAAATAAACAAAATAGTTTTATTATAGTAATAATAATGCAAAAAAATCCCGATTTAACTCATGCATATTTTAACTAACACATCGTCTATAGGTTGGAACTCAAATCTACCAAGCTGCGGCTCATGATCCGGATGAGCAGCCAGTGCTGCGCTACGCCATAGACAAAGCCACCAGTGTTGCCAGGAACGAGGACGGCATTCCCCTAGCTTTGACGGAGTATGATTACCTTTCTCTATGGGACTTGAATGCCGTGGATGGAACTTTGAAGGTGGTCAGGTAAATATATACGTTTGTTTTTCAAGATTAATCAATTTTAGCACATATAAGCTATTAAAAGCTTGAGCTATATATTTTTTCTTAAGTTTACTGTATGTACTTATAATACAAACAAATGTGAAGCCCCTATATCTCACTTAAGAAGCGACGGATCTCATAAACATCTCCTAGTAAATATTTTATCACTAATCCTTCCTATAATATCTCCAAATTGCTGTAAGTTCCAGCGAGATTGATATAGCAGAATGCTTTGATTTGTCAGTCAATATCAATATCAACATTAATATCTTTTCTTCTAGGCTTTTAGACCGAGAGAAGCTTGAAATCGTGAAACTAGTATTAACAGTGGAAGATATGGCAGCCATAGACGGTGGCCCAAAACAAACTGCCTCAGCTACCCTCACAATAATCATAGACGATGAGAATGATAACAACCCCGTGTTTAGAAAGCCCATGTATAAGACCTCTATTACGGAAAACTCGAAGAATGGAGTCAATATTGCTACTGTTATAGCTGATGATGCCGATAAGAATAAGAGTATGAGTTATTTTATTGAAGGTGAGTTGTTTTTAGCTTAACCTGTGATATTAATGATATTGAAGATTATCGCTGAACATATGTATCTAGCTTTTCTTTTTTACATTGGAAATTAAAAAAAAAATAAGCTGACTGACATTAACTGCTGGTGGTTTGGAGAAACTATTTAATGACCTTCAAAAGACTTATAACTTCGTAAGGCTTATTTTATTATCTCCATGGAAAAAACCCGATAGTTTTAAAATCACCTTATTTAAAAATAAAAATGACTGAAAATTGTATTCACTGTGACTAAAGTTAATAAGGTAAAATTTTAAAATCTTTTCCACTACATGTTGGATTCTTTTAACCTACAGGTCGCGAAGAGCTATTAGGCCTAGTTCACATGGACAGCAAGACGGGTGAAGTGGTAGTAGCGAGTAAGATAGACCATGAGATGTATCCGTGGATCAACCTCACGGTCAAAGCTGTGGACAGCGGGGTGCCGCCGCGGTATTCCGTTGTGGACTTGTTTATTCAGGTAATCTTTCATCAGCTTCATCGATATAAATAAAAATACAATAAGCTAAGTAAAAACGTCAACAACGAACCACATTATGATATCTATGCTACTTTTCATTCTGGTACATGTAATAATTCCCTCAGGACGCGAAACAACAAATTCTGAACTAAGGAATCTCTTTTAAATGAATTTTGCATATTACCGTTTTTATGTGAGAATACGCTAAAAAAACATTTTTAGTGCTTGGAGTAGTTCAATCAGATTAAAATCAAATTCGCAGCTTTATTAGTAAACCTACCTAGAATTGGCGACTGTATAAGTCCTAGTAATAACAAAAATTGTACTCTAAGCTTTATCTACACAGAAGCTGTTGGTAAACCCTGTAATAAATAAATAAATACATAATCATGAAACATTGAAATAGCTGCTCATGAATCATGTAGGTAATTGTTGTCACATTTATATTACGGGTATATTATGTAACTCTAAATGAGGAAAATAACAAATGTGTGCACCTAACTAAGTACATTAAGTGCACTCCATTTAGGTACTAGGTATAAATGCTAAAAGTATAATACGACTATATCTGCAGATATAGTGTTCTTGAAATACATGTTCTGCATTATATCAGAATATAATTATTACATAAGATTAGTATACCTAACCAGAGAGTTTATAACAAGGATATATTATGATTTATTTTTCAATTACTCCCATTATTTACCATGCCTATAATTTTAGGTATTAGATGAAAACGACAACAACCCAATTTTCGAGTCATCATCGTTCGAGTATCGAGTAAAAGAGGATGTGGAACCGGGGACTACCATAGCAAATATACTGGCACGAGACGCCGACTCGGGAGAGTTTGGGAAAATCACGTATTTACTCGATCGCATGTCTACGCAGGTAACAAATTGTTTATAAACTGTTATTTTATAGTTTTTGTACCACCATAGACTCAGATGCGGATCCAGCCCCTTTAAAGGGGTTGTGGGGCGTAGTGACTTCTACTGCAGTAGTACATAGAGGGAGTATGCAGGCAGAGTACATAAAGAGAATATGTTTATAAGGGAGTGCATTAGGGAGTACATACACGTAGAACATAAGGGATTATATAGGGGGAGTACATAAGGTGTATCATAAAAGAGAGATATTGTAGGAGGAGCAAGTTTTTATATTCACCGATTTCTTAGTCATATATGGACAGATAAACAAATTAATTATATAATCCTTTCTACTGTCCCATCCAAATGATAAAAAGTTTAAGTAGTCTATAAAATACTTTAACAAAATATATTTTTCCATAGGGGAAATTCCTAATAAACGCAGAGACAGGCGCACTAACAGTCTCAGACTGGCTAGACCGAGAGACTCAGCCGACATACAACCTTGTCATTGAAGCCTGGGATAACTACCAATTTGGGTACCTGAGTGGAGAGAGCCGGAATGCTTTTAAGCAAATTGTGTAAGTTTACTATGATGTTAATGAGTTGGCGAAGGGTAAGGCATATAGGAAAATTACTCAATTTTGTAACAGGGTAAAATCTGAAGTTTATTTATTGAACGCTTCACCTCACAAATGTTCATGTAAGAAATTATTAAAAATAAGTAGAAAAAGAACCGACACTTTTCTGGCTTATGAAAAGCTAAACATTTTTTAGCACAATAGAGATGATTCTGGGTTAAATTAAACTTTCAAATAAATAAATAAATAACTTTTTAGGGTTCCGTACCCAAAGGATAAAACGGGACGGTTTTTGTTTTTCTCCTAATATCATGTATGTTGTTAGTATTGTAATATTCCCCACTAAATCCCTACAAAATTCCTCAGCGTATACATAGAGGACGTGAACGACAATCCTCCGATTTTGCACGTGCCATCCGACTGCACGACTATAACGGAGTTCCACAATTATCGGGAGCCGATCGTGTCGGTGTCGGCGACCGATGCCGACGATAACTCTGCCCCTAATGGACGAGTGCAGTTCCATTTAGTTGGAGGGAAAGGACATGGTAGGTATTAGTTATATTTATGCTTATTATTATTTTTGCAACTCTTTGACGCTAGCGGATTTTCCGCGCAACAACTCTCGCATGGCTTAAAAATCAACGCCCGAACTCTTGCCACAAAGTTTTTGCTGCTCGGAATGCGTCGCGCATAACAAAACTAAATGGTATAGTTACCGGATATTGAGCTCTCGGCGGAAGAGTGGGGATCGCTTTGCGCACTTTACACTTATGGCAATAAACCAATATATCGCCTCTGCGCAGGTGAAGGTCAGGGCTCAATATCCGTGCCGATAACTATATCGTGTATAAATACGCGCGATAAAATCCGCTATTGTAAACCCGTTATTAGTCGATATTCCATATAGCGTCTGATATTGTTCAAATTGTAGGTACATTTTAAACTTGACCTATTTTTTTCCTAAATACAATTTTCCCCACAGATCTATTTCGCTTCGAGCAAGTAGGAGGCGACGCGAACACAGGCCGACTATTCGCTCGGCAATCGCTCAAAGATCGCTTCGGTAACTACACACTGGTAGTAGAAGCGAGAGACTTGGGCATACCGCCCAATGTTGTGAGAGGAGAGCTGAAATTGTGTGTGACTGATTATAACGATCATGCACCAGTGTTTGTGCATCCGCCTCAGAATGTCACCATTAAAGTACCTGAGGTAAGATTGTAGAATTTATGTTTCGTTTGTATTTATTTATTTATGCACTTTAGAAGGAGTAAAGTTGATTAAAATTGCCTGTTTCATACTGTTTCATAACCCCTGCCATTTAATTCTGCTTAGCATGTTCGTAACCCTTTTGCGGTCATTTCTGACCAGATGCATCTCAGCGTCACTGTTTTATGGGGAGCGACTGCCTATTTAAGCCTTGTTCCACGGAAGTGCTGTTATCGCCAACTTTTTGTCGTCACCTAACATTGCGCGAGTCTTGATTCGGGGGTAGAGTTTTATGGCCACATGCACTTCCTGCTGTTCGGAATTTAATTGCGAAGCGCCTTCGAGTTTTGCGAGAAAGGACATGTTACATACTATCCCTTCCTCCTCCCACTACCATTTTCAGTTTTCATTTCTCAAGTACCTTCTAATTTTTGTCTTCCAAATCTGTTTATTTATCCTAGAACGCGACAATAGGCAGTGTGGTAGTCGAGGTCCGCGCTATAGACGCGGATATCGGACCCAACGGCGCGGTGCGGTACCGCCTGAGACAGGACGCGGCAGCTGCGTGGAGAACCTTCGCTGTTCACGCCACCAGCGGAGCTCTGAGGGTCACGCAGCCCTTAGATAGGGATAAACAGACTACGTATCAGGTATGTAAAATTATTCAGACATTGCTATGTAGTTTTCAGAAGAAAATACAAAATAAAATATGGGGGACATTTTAAAATTCAAAAAAAGAAAAAACAAAAACCAAGGACAGAAAGACCCAAGTTCCCTTTAAAAAGTAATAAAAAGATTCAATTTTTAATTTGTTTTTTTCTTTCTGATATTCTACCTCTTAACAACTGATAGCAAGCAGGAATAAATGTTGTAGCAGGAGTTGCGATGCACATTTTTAAAGGCCATTGATAACAGACGCGGTATTTTATCGATCAAAGACAAAAGAACCTAATATTAGATTGCATGACTCAACTCAAAGCAAATAAATAACTAATGATAAATACACAGTATTATGTATTTATCAGGCATTACCAGGTAGTTCAAAAATAACTCCAAATGTATAAATAATTTGAGAACAATATAATTAATCATCATTACTACTGTTTCTGCCAAAACGCGGTCGACGGTTGACTGACTTATTTCTGGTTTTACGTCTTATTTTATTAATGTTGATCGCAGTTGATGACGTCAGCGTGTGACGTCAATCGATACTATCTAGTACCGATAACCTGACGCTACACTTGTTTTCCGGATCAATACTGTTAATTTATGTAAAAGTAGTTAATTTCCTTTGTTTCTTACTTACATAACGCACATACTCGAACTCTGCTAATTTATGCAGTAGCTAAAATTATAATTGTGCATTGTTTATATTCATTATGTTTCCCTATTCCCTTTGTTTTTATTCGACGAGGTATAATATGTTCGAAAGTTGAAGTAATTGTTTTCAGGTCCTTGATTTTAAAAATAAAAAGCGTTTATCTTTAGAACAAAACTGATTTTGCCTTTCACCGTTTATTTTTAACTAGATGCTTATTTCCACAGCTCAGAATCGAAGCCTACGACCTCGGTCTACCGACCCCTCTAAGTTCGGACCTAGACCTTACGATATACGTTCAGAACGTCGACAACTACCGTCCTAGGTTCCCCAACAGGCATATTCATATTAACTTTACTGAGAACGCTCCGAACAACGGTTTGTACCTGCCGAGCGTTATAGAAAGGGATGAGATAGACAGAGGAGATGAACCGGTGTTGCCAGTGTGTTATTATATTGTTGCTGGCGATGACGGAGCCGTTTTTGAGCTGCAAAGGAGTACGCATAGGTATTCATTTGGATTTATTTTTAAACTAAATTAATTGGTTACAGAATTCGTAATTTATTCTGAAACTGATCTATGTAAAAGTATTTTTATCAAAAAATCTACTATAATTTTTACTATGTTGGCAAGAAAATATTTATTACCTATGCCTAATATTTTTTGCAAAAGGCCATAGGTAACGAGGACATAAAGTACCCACCTAAGTAAGGAAATTAAGTCCTTACCCACCTTAGTGCTATATGCAAAACCTAACTACTCACAATTTTCAGACTATCAACCCAAAAACCGTTAGATCGCGAAGAGAAAGCAGAATATTCGCTCACTATCCTAGCGACAGAGGACTGTTTGACTGTACCTAAGTATGACGAAGAAGTAGACCGAATCAGTACCCTGACCGTCCATGTTATAGTCAACGATGTGAATGATAACGCTCCTAAGTTTACCAATAAGATATTCACAGGTGGAATCACTACTGAAGCCGATTTTGGGATTGAGTTTATGCATGTCAAGGTACTGTACTGTTGTTGTTAGAATTAAAGATATTGTTATCGTCATTTTTATCTTTAGTTGCTTTCTTGAACGCAGCAATTTGAGCAACTTACTGAGGATAGAACTAATTAGAGCAAAGAATCTTGGTGAAATGACACCAATACCGATTTTTATTTGCCTTTGGTTCTACAATACACAAAGAAAATGTTAGCTTTGTGCAATCGTTGTTGCATAGATACATCAAATTTCTCCGTATTTACAAAACGCTTATATCAGATCACAAAGGATTACATCGTTTTTTACTGTTAAATGTATTCTAGGCCATAGATCTTGATGAAGACGAGAACGCTAAGATAAGTTACTATCTGATTGGCGACGTAAAGGAGACGTTAACGGAAGGCCTCGAGAACTTGGCCGTGTCGCCATTTCTAGTCAACGTTGAAACCGGTGCAGTTTCTCTCAACTTCGACCCGCAGAAAGGAATGAAAGGATATTTCGATTTTAAGGTATAGTTAAATTATATAGCAACCCATTATTGACAATTTGTATGTTCATATACTTATTTTGCAAACCTTGCGTTGTAAGCGCCTGTCAAAAATAAAACAGCTACCCGTAATGGCCGCGCGCATGCGTTTTGGTGACAATCTTTTACGCCGCGCAGTTGCAAATCAATAGCGTCGAATAATAAATAGCTCGATGTTCACATGCTGGGGACCAATTATAAACCGTTTTAGTTTTCCTTATTATTTTATCTTGCCACATCGATGCTATGATTACCTTCGTATTGATAAAATGACTTCCTCAACGTCATCCGCGTTGGAACCTTTGATAACATGCGCTATTATCATTGAATAAAATACCTAATATTCTTATTGGTACTTCACCAGTTCAATTTCATACTTACGTGTTTGAAAATGATAACACAGCAGGAGTAGTTACTTTATTCTAGAACAATCTTTTTATACAGAACCGGAAGTCTAGCTTGGAAAACGAATCTATCTGAATATTATAACAAAGGGTCATTGGCCTTTAACCCTAAAATATATTCTGGCATCAAGTCGAATTGACATACTTCCGACGTAAACCTATAAATATTGTTCCAGGTGTTGGCAAATGACACCGGCGGGCTACAAGACGAGGCTCACGTATTCATCTATTTACTTCGCGAAGACCAACGTGTTCGCTTCGTCCTTCGGTCGCACCCATCAGAAATACGTGACAAGATACACTTATTCCGCGAACGATTGGCGCAAGTCACGGACTCCGTCGTGAATGTTGACGATTTGAGAGTCCACGAAAATAAAGACGGCTCAGTAGACAATACAAAGACGGATTTGTACTTACATCTTGTGAATGGACAAGATCATTCCGTACTTGAAGTTGAACAAGTACTTAAATTGGTGGATAAGAATATTGAGCAGTTGGATGATTTATTCAAGGTATATCATTGTTTGGATAAGTAACTGGCAATAGATTCAAGGATGTAGTATAAAACAATGCTCACTTAAAATTTATTCTAATTACGTCTCCAATAAGTCTGGAGACGCAATTATTATTATAAATGGGAAACATATGTAGCATGTATACTAAAAGGAAAAGCGTTGCATTTTTCTTCTACCTCCATTATGATTTATGTTTCAAGGTATCTACCCACATTTTTTAGTTTCTCAAAATAACACCAACTTATTTCGTAGGAATTCAACGTGCTAGACACGCAGCCTGCAGAGTACCAGCCACTAACAGCGGAGACGCTCTCGTCCAACCAGACAGTGTTCTGGCTGGTTTGGACAACATTATTCCTGTCTGTACTACTGGTACTCACTATCATGATGTGCCTCTCGCAGCGAGCTGATTATGTGAGGAGGCTGAAGGCTGCTACAGCCACGGCTTACTGTAAGTTTTAGTGTGGGTGATATACATTAAAGTAGCACCTACTACAAAGAAAATATTCTATCTCTTTGTTAACATAATACTTCATGTTCACAGCATCACCGACGCCAGGAGAATCGGACATGACCATCCGCAGCTCAGGCGGCCGCGTACCCAACACAAACAAACACAGTACAAAGGGATCCAACCCAATATGGCTCCACGCTTACGAAAACGACTGGTACAAGTCAGAAGATCAACTCAGTCGGTCAGAACGAGACTCGCTCGACGAAAACGCCGTGGACCAAGATTTATCCAATGAAAAACCGTATTTCATAACCACCGGGGCTTTCCCGTCCATAGAATCCAACGAGACCGAACCCCAAACTAACCAAGCGAAATACGACTTTTACCAACAGTTAGAACAAATGAAAAACGCTAAAAATATGGAAACGACTGAATTATAATCATTAGTGTTATGTGTAATTATAAGTTTTGATAATTATGTGCCTTTGTAAATTATGTACCTCCATTATTTTCTGAATAAATTTTGTAATTATATGAGCTAAGGACAAACCTTTTACTACAAGCTTGAAGTTTTATTTTACCGTTCACTCTCCTGAGGTAGCGATTGTGATGATTTGATGAATAAGAACAAAGGCAATGTCAATTCTCTTAAATGCGAAAGTAAAATTCGTTTGTTTGTTACGCTTTCACGGTCAAACCACTGAACCGATATAGATGAAAGTTATGGAAGAAGTAAATACTTTAGTACATTCATACTCAAAAAGTAAACTTAACATTAGATCCTAATCAACTCAGAGAATTAAAAACTTCTTTTTACTACATAAATCTATCTTTATACTAAGAAGGAAACATTTCTTGCATTGTATGATTGAAACTAACAACCGATTTGTAAAACGTTCATAATTTGGAAGCTTATTTCCGAGTAACATAGGCTTCATTTTGTCCCAGGGTATGGGAATAATTCCTGCGGGATGCGGGTGAAACCACAGGAAACAATATCTAATAAACGACAGATGACTATGAGTAGTAAACATTAGCTGTATAGGAGAAGTTACAACATTACTGGTATTTACTCAAGAGTGTATTTGTGAATATGATTTGTATATGTAACGGTAAAGACGAGGAATCTGTTATGTAGATGACTGGAAATTAGGGTGAGTGTAGGTATACGTTTCTGCCACTATTAAGGTAGTTATTGCAAGTCAGCACCATGCCGTGCGATGATTTGATTTCAAGTACATACACAATGAACATTTAAATTATATTTTCTTACAACAATAATTGAGGTTACACACATGTTAATCACCTTCCAAGAATTAATATGTTGTAAGCGAATTTATGCAAACGTCATTGCACTCTAGTGTGAAGTCAAGATTTTTATCATTTCCTATGAGGATTTGGCAGATTCTCAGTCAGTGACCCAGTAACCAACTAAGTATGTCAGATAATTAAACTCTAAATGAATATTTACAGCTGCTTACGTTTACCAGGAAGTTGCCTAAATAAAGCTCAAGGTGTTATTTACATACACAATAATTTATTGTTTCTTACAATTTAGTGAAGCTAAAATACAAGTTGTTGGTTGATTACAATTTGAAAAGCTTTAAATTTGAATCTCCCAGTGATAGATCAAGTGAACAAAGCTTCCTCTTGCCTGCAGCTGTAACGTTACACACCCATGCTAGCCACTCGTGCCGTGACGCTGTTCACTTCGACATGTTTGTTCAATTACTCAGAGGAAACAAGGATGGTTCAATGGAAAGGATATTCGTGGAAATCACAACGCAGGTATCCTTACAACCACAATATATATTAGATAAAATTATAATATAAATCGCCATATTGAAAAAAATCTAGATTAATCGTAACTTATCATCTTATGAGATACACTGTAATTTATACTGAATGTTGTAACTATTGGAGCGTTTTCCATTGTCATAAAATATTGTGGATGAAAGAAAACTGACCACTTCAATCAACGTCAGTCTGGTCTGTAGCACGCTACATTTACTAACTTAAAAAAAAAGTTGTTTTTCTAGTAAAAAAAATTAACACTCACTCCGTCAACGAGCTCATTTTGTGATACCACTTACTTACAATACCCAAAATGTTCTTAACACTTATGAGCTTTACTTACATTTCATTGACAAAATTCCTAAGTGAACCGGACAATTAGTAAGTTGTAAGCAAGGAACGCTCCATTTCCTAACATATGGCTATTGTACAGTTTTACAATGCAATTTAGATCTAGTTAAAGTACAAATAGTTTAGGAATTACATAAATTCAATTGATGTAAATTTAACTAATCTTTAAACTTCAACTAAAGGAGTGTAAAGATATCTACTGACACATCAATGTAAAACAAAAAATAATTTTGCTCTTATAGAAAATGTTTCTTATTAGATAAAAACAGAAACTATATTTGCACAGGGGAACCGTGTTACTTAGATGCAATAAATTCGCATTAAAATTACCAGATACGACAGAAATTAGGCAGATCCTAGAATGACCATGAACATTTTTACAATCTCCAGTAAATTTAGTTTTGATGGGGATAACAGAGGACTGGGGAGCGGGGACAAGGGATAGGGAAGGGGATTAGAGCCCGGGCTGTGGCGATGTGTGTGTGTATGTTTTGCTGACGTCACAATTGACTCATCACATGGCATATTTCCTCGTCCACTCACGAGCTAGTTCATTGTACTTTTCTCTGTCCGTTTTGTAGATCCTAGCAATTTCTGGCACCAACGGGTCATCTGGGTTTGGATCGCATAGGAGTGAGCAGATTGAAAGCAACACTGGAAGTCAAAATATCATTAATCAGTTTTAGGTCTTCGAAAAAGTTATCCAACAACAAATATTTTAGAGAACACAAATCAGAAAAGAGAGGATTTTTTAAATTACCTTTGGATATGGTGAGTGCTGGAGACCACTGTGAGCGCAGAATGTCAAGACAAATGGAACCATTACTGTTTATGTTGGGATGGTAAATACGTGTTGTGAATGCAACTTTTGGTGGTTTGAATGGGTAGTCTGTTGGGAAATGTATGGTCAGAAAGAATACTCCTCCTTGATAAGGACTGTCAACCTGAAATTAAAAAAGTCAGACAATTAATAATTGTTCTGAATCAGTATAAGCATTTCTAAATACATATTTTTTAACAAGAAATAGTACTTACTGGACCCATAATTGTGGCTTGCCAATGGAAAACTGAAAACATAAAAAATTATGATTTTAGAACAATGTTATCATCATAAAAACATGTTTGTTGTAAATTTCTAGTAAATTAGAAGGTTAAAATAAAATTAAGCAAGATCATTGCTGCCCAAACAAGGTCATTGACATGAATGTCAGTTATAGATCTATGTCCAACACAAAGAAAAACTGTGCTGTTATCTATCATTTGTCCTGTTTTTTTTTTATCCTCTATGCATTTTAGAGAGGAAAAAGTAGGTTGCTACTTTAAAACATAGTAACTAAGGGTTCATTATCCTTTGTGCATAGTAGCAGCATACCATAGAAAATTTCTACATGGATATGAGTCATTCCACAATGAATAAAAATATGTCTGAGTCAGGAAATATTGAAGAGTAACATTATACTATAAACTAAAATATGAATGCAGTGCCAGTCGTCTCATTGATATGAATACTCAGTTACAAGCATGCCTTAGTAAAAATCTTCCTGACCCATTGCAATCATTGAAACACAGTGGGTGTTTTGAAAGATTAGCATGTTTACAGAGATAAAACTATTATATTATGATGACTTAAGTGATCAAATAGCAATAACAGTGAAATAATTCTGAGCAATAGTTATTAAATTAATCATGAAAACATTAAGATCCATTTTAAATAAAGTAAATTCATACACAAAATCAATACTCCAAAATGAAATGAGTTGTTCTGCTTCCATGACACTTCCAAAGTATTATTATTATCCAACACAATGAGTCACAAAAAATAAGTAGGCTGTAGATCAATAGGTACTTACGATCTTCACCGTGTGGACCTGCAGAACATTGTGCTGGTGGATCTCTGCCCAGATCTTGTAATTCCTGAACAGTAAAACAATATCATGTGTACACAACAACATAGGAAACACAATACCATGACTAGAACATGTCACATCATCACGTCGGAAAATAAATGGGGGCTGAACATATTGTACAAAACGGCTGCATCGATTGGCGATCGATGTTGTTTCTTTCACTAATCATTGCTATTCACCGAAATATTTCACATTTCCACGGCACAGATGAGTTTCATGACAAGAAAACCTCAAAATTGGCACATAATTCCGACATTTTATGTACGCCGTGTGCACAAAATTGTCACCTACTTATACCAGTAAAACACCGTTATCTCGTAGAAGATACACTTTATACAAAATAGATCATCCACCTAATGATTTCAATAAATCCATCACGCACACGGAATTATCCAGAAGAAATTTCGATAATAGGTATTCACAATGACGAAACATTCACTACGAAGTCTGATACCATTTTTACAACACTTCATTTGATACTGCATTAAATTATTAAAATATAAGACACAAATACCAATACGTACCCTATTAATTCGTTTTAACGCCATTTGATTATTTTATGATGGAATAAACTGACTTTCAACTAGACAACGAAACTGTGAGCCAAGGACCTTTGATTAGAGATTGCAAGATGGCTCCCGTCTAAACGCAAAAGTACCACCTAAGTCGTTTTATGTAGTAATAATGAATTTCTATCGCCGAGGATCAAACTTTAAACGCTTAAATAAAAAATAATAATAACTTATAATAAGAAAAAATAAGAACTAGAACAGAGCACGGATTGTAACAAAATTATACACTCTCAGCAAATGGAGAACAGCAAACAGGAAAATCGACCATTTACAAAGACCGTTCTGAATTGCATAGTTTTTAACGTGTAAGTGCCGTTTATGGTTGTACGATTTTTTAAATTAGTTATTTTAAGCTTGTAATATTAGACTTTTGTATATTTCATAGTCAATCAGTAACGTCAATAGAATATTTTGACTAATAATTCACCTAACTTAAATTAATAAAATAAATTATAGGTTTTTGTTTTTTGGAATGATAATGATTATTGATTTTCCATTTTTTATTTCTTATGGTAACACTGATATTCACAGGTCGGATGTGACGTCATTGACTGCAAAGAATTCTCCGGGGCGCTATTTTTGGATTATTTGTAGATATTCATTACTGAAGTAGGCACGCCAGCTATTTTGAAGCACATTTTTGCAATTCGAAACTGTCTTCTAAGGTGAAACTGAAAAATAACTTTCTATGAAACATTGCGTTTGTTTTCTTCTCCCAACTTTATGAAAACTACATAAGATTTATTTTTTTTAATTAGCGAGGCTCTCGTGTCCCATCCATACAGTTTTTGTAGGTTACAAATTGTTATTTGTTTCGTCGTAAAAGTCATAGGTACCTTTGTATAATATGGAAAGTATTTCAAATTTAGATTAGGGCAGGAGCTGTTCTCATGTAAGGAGATCAGCCAGCTGCACTCAATGCATCAATATCCAATTTCCAGACTACGGGCTGCTTTGTTAAAGTTTCTAAAACCCAAAAAGCGATTTCGGCCCAACCCGGGTTTCGAACCCGAGACCTCGTGCACAGCAGTCGCGACCACTAGACCGAGACTGGAAGCCGACCCCACAACATAGTTGGAAAACGGCTCGGAAGATAAACAAATGATTAGTGCAGTTAATATAACCAGTGCTACAAGTTATTTCCTGGTATACCTAGTATCGGATTTATATATCTATTTATCTCTATTCTATGCCTACCTGAAGTCTTGCAATACAAAAGGCGGATTCCATTATAGTTTACCTCATCATCATCCCTTTCTTTCCTGCTATGTATCCCACATGGTGGTAGGGTCAGCTTTTCAAATTTTTCTTTTCTACGTGATAAGTCTAAGACATTACTTTTGGACCCCGATACTCCTTCATATCTTTCACAAGTACATTCTTCCATCTAGTATTGGTGTGACCTACTAGATCTTCGAGCGATCTCTACCACATCATCATCCGTTGGCGTTCTGCTTAACAGTCTCACCATACGACTATAAGACACCACGTCTAGTCATGGGCTTTCAGATAAGTATAAGGGGAACATGAGCTCATGATGAGCCTCAGAAGTCAGAAAACTGTACTCGTAAACTGCCATTAGAATTCAGTAAATGTTTTAGTTGACTCGAATCTCTATAATATTAAACGAGACAAGATACTGAAATTGGGACCAAAATTTATTGAAAGGGCTTTTATCTTTAGGACAAGAGAAAAGGCAATACTAAAAAAAGCTACTCTGTACACTTCTTTTGTACAATTTATATTATATTGTGTTCAGTTTTAATGTGCTGCTATGTGGTTTATACTTACGAATCTTAATCATCTATGGATTGAACGTTTTGACACTGACAATAAGCTGACCATGTCATGACGTTGACGTTTGCTGGTTTAAAAAAAGTAGTTTATTTGGGTTCGCAAGAGACGGAGGCTGTGTTGTTCAGTTTTTGTGTGTGTGTTTATACGTATTTTCATTTTGCTGTGATTATTAAATAAAACTTTATACTGTTAAATCAATACAGCTTGTAATGCCAGTTTATTGTAATATTATCAATTTATAAAATGCTGTCGGGTGTTATCGTATTTTGAGGCTTTTTAAAAGTGTTTTTACGAAACAACATTCTAAAATGACTCTTACAATGACAAAGAAACTTAGCGAATGCCAAGCAGAAACAGTTCAGTTTATGCAAATAGAAAAAGTAAGTAAAAATGTAATATGAACTTATTATCAGTTTTTAATACTATAATCATATTTTCACAAACTACATAGGTATTTTATCCATAGTTTTCTGTACGTACATATAGGTGACCAAGTTCTATGGAACCATTAAAAACCCTAAGACAACCCACTGACCAAAAATTGAAATTTCTGTAATTTATTGGAGGTAGGTGAATGTTTTAGGCAATCGAAAATAAAATCAGTTAGTGCATAAAATTAAGTTTGAAGTACCTAATCAACAAAGCATTACAAATGAAGTACTAAAAATACTTGAAATATTTGCCTTATTAATTACACATTTTTCTGCATTCATTGGATAAATAACATGTTATCCTGAGAATTTATTTAAACACACACAATATTTTGTATAAAATTTACCTATATCAGATTATAAAAGAAGAAATGTATAAAATCTAAGTTTTTATGTTCTATTTATTGAATGTAAACATAATCAAGTACTTCATCTCAATTTTAAGCAGTGCATTCCAGTTAATGAAACAGAATATGAATAACATTTACTTACATTACAAATGCTAGTAAAGTACAAGCTATAATAAAAAAAAATATGAATATGTAGTTTCCTTATTTCTCTTCAAAACTATTAAATTGATCAAGTTCCAAACATAGTCATTGTTCCAAAGTATGTAGAATAGCCTCAATGAAATTTCTTTCTGATCAATAATAATTTGGGACACCTTGTACACAAAGCCGCAACGTAACTATTGATTAGCTTGTGTAATGGGTGCTAATGCAACTGATAAATTACATTACCCATTTCCTAGGTATTTATTTTTATAATCTATTTCTACAATGTACACACTATACATATATACAAACTTAAACTACTTATCTTTATACAAAACTAAAAATAAAATACTATATACAAAATATATATAAACATAAATATAAACATAAAATATAAAAGATTTCCTTAAATTTGTATAAATAGACATACATGCTCATCAAACAAATGTTTACTATATCGGGAAACAAATTAGCAGCCCAGCATGGCAATTGGCATTGGAGACCATTGTGAGACACAGATGATTACTCCTTTTAACTTAATTAATTACCTTTTTTTTTCTTTAATATACTTAGGCCAATTCCTATTGTAATCTGTATAGTGTATCCTATATTGTTTTGCAGTGTACAATAATGAATATTCTTGTCTATTCTATTCTTTGTTCATAGGTTGAAGATGAATGCAGAACAGAGAACTTCTGTCAAGGCAATGGCCTTCTGCGAAGAGGGAAGAAACTGGAAGACAATAATAACTTAACCAAAGAAGAAGAGGAGTATATAAACTATAGGCAACTGCTCAAATACGAGCAGGCACCAGAATATATCAAACATAATCAGTACATCAGAGATGGTTACAGAAAATTATTGCCAACTAAATTATGTTGGGAAAGGTAAATGAACTTTGAATTATTTTATCCAAGTCTTTCGGTACTTTTTCAAGCAGCTGTTCACAACGCTTTTTTTGGATAATCATAAAGACACATATTATTTATTACTGTAATATTTGACCAATTTGTTGAGGTCAAGAAACTCTTGAAATGCTTTATCTAAAGACAGAGTGCTGGCTACTGTTTAAAAAAAAATCAGTTTTGGTCAATAATTATAGCAGTAATCTATGTCTATGTTGTGTCTTATTTTCTTTTTCTCCCTGATAGAGATGACAGAATTATCCGAGACCCAGATTCTTATTTTGTAGCCCTTTATGATCACTATCCTGCCTCTATATTTGTGATTCTCATCTAGTGCTACCATTGATGCCTCTCAATCCCAATGTACTTAAATCCAGAGTACATCACAAACATTAATCTGTCAGAAAATTATGATGTTCTAATGATGCACCATCATTACAAGTTTCTCTATAACACTGTCATTATCATTACCTGAGAAGTCGTAACGAAAGTTGAAACTGTGTACAACATATAGAGTTTCATGTTATATGCTGTTGCATCATTATAAAAGAGCTCAGTAACTATTCTAGCTAGTTAAGAAATAGTGCGATATATTTTTCATAACTGTATGTCCTCATTACTGATCCATTGAGCCGTGGAATTTGAACATGCGTAGTTTGCTAAAAGTAGTCTTCATGTTCGAAGCGGTTTATCTACTTCCTATGATCTTTATTTATAAATAACAAAAGGGAAAGGAAGGCGAAGGGGGTTTATTCAACGAAGGGAAACCGCAAATTATTAACAGTTCAAGAAGATGGCTAACCAATACTTAGAAGTACTGACTTCTCGTTCAACTTTGCCCGCCCATTAAAATTTCAAACGAATAGGTACATCAGGTTTTCAAACAATCAAAATATGGACTTTGATACAGGTAACAAACTGCGAACAACGGGATCATTTCACGTGTCGTTCTCGTGCCTTGCGGGTAAATTCAAACTTGTACAGGTCGAAATGAACTAGAAAACGGTCGCTGACGTTGATTCGCGTCAACACTGTTCTGTGAACAAAAAAGTTTTTTTGTTAACACATACGTACGTGAGAAGATTGGTATTGTTTGCTGTCTTAATGGTCTAAGATCTCCACAGTCCGAAGTTTTTTAATTAGATGTTTTGTGTGTGCAAGCAAACAATTCGTATTTGTACCTACCTAATTCATTATTTACAAAGGACTACAAGCTAGGTAGGTACCTATTTGAATTATTGTTGCATTCAAATTAAATGACCTTAGTAGGTAAATTGTCTAGCTTGAACTTAGCCTGAACGTGCCTGAACCCTCCAATATGATGAAGAAACAAATGACATACAATGAATTCGATTTGTATAATAAGTAGGTACATACCTACTTAAAGACTAGCTTGGTCTAGGTACGTTACCTGTATTATTTTTGGCAGATTCTATTTCAAGGGTAAAACTCGAAGTAACATCCTGTTTTACTATTAAAATCTGTTCAAATCTCTGTTACCCAAAAATAAGAAGTTGGAAGAAGATATCAATCAAATAAGAAGGCCTGACTGTGCAAAGCTCTTTTATTCCTTCCTTTTAATACCCAAACGATCAGACAGTTTGTATAATTAAATAAGTCCACCATTGGACATAGGTCTACTTCTACTGGCCTACATCGCCTTGTTCCCAGCTTGATGCATTCAACTTCTGTCAGCAATGTTCGCAGAACTTCACTTGATCTAACTCTACACAAAGAGCGCAAAAAGATTTTCCTCAGCTATTCAATGATCTTTCGCAAACTTTCTCTTTTCATAATAACCGTAAACCGCCTAAACAGATACATTACAGTAGGAACAAGGGAATTATGTAGATATAATCTGAGTACTTACTCGTGGAAATCAGAGTGTAACTGTATAATGAAGTTTCATGTATTGCACTGCAATGCAGACATTGTTGGTAGTAATTGTTACTTTATTACCTATTTGCTGGACTTGAGTAACTTTAATAAAGGTATAGGGTGAGGAAACAGAGCTAGGAACTGCCTTGGTTATGTAAAGTACCTTGTCGATTTATTAATTAATGATAGTGTTAATTGCGAGTAAATGAAACTAGCATTTGCGCTATTTCTATCTGAATATCCGTAACGCTTCAAAGTATGTATATTGCTAATGTTTGGCCACAATATGAAGAACCACAAAATAAAGCCGTGGCCCACTAGCGTAGGCTTCATAGTCACATAACCTCGTGGCCTTTACCAGTTTGGGCTACTATAACCGGCCCGCCTTCTGAATCGAAAGATTTGCGTTTTAAGTTAACGTCTCATGTTCTTGACATATCTCTTACGTAAAGTGTGGAAGTACGCCCAGCAAAGTTATTTTCTTACCGGTTTTACGTTTGAACCACTGCATCACTAACCGGTCTCATTTAAGGTCGAATGGGTTACTGGTGATTATCTTATTGCATGTCAGAAATTATACAAATGTAGTTCTTCGTGTGATGAGACTCTACAGCTCTATACTTACCTTTTGACCTATGTATGAATGTAGTGGAATAGTAAATTATGCGTAGGAAGTTTGGCATATTGACTTATAGTCGATAAACAATGATTTGCTGGCATACATAATGAGTGTTTAACCTCCTAAGTGCCAAAAATGTGCTATTATGCAATGCAAATTATCCTATTTGCGGTTTCCTCCTTCCAAATATGACCGAGTTTTAATTTTGTTTTAGCATATTCTGGTGGACGAATGAGACCATGAACATATGGACGCACATATTCGGCTTCTTCTTGCTATTGTTCCTGACCATCAACGATCTGGTCATCATCAACATTCATGCGACCGTCACGGACAAGATCGTCGCCGGGTTATTGTTCTCATGCTTTCTGGTAAGTTATAAGAACGTCATTTGCTTCACATTATTCTTCTTGTTTATTATCTTACCTATTAAGATTTGAGTTTCTGTGGTTGCCGGAACTAGCCTTAAACGTTATCTAACCGCAGTCCAAGATTAACATTCTTTTTTACACTTACATAAATCGACTCTTACATTGACCTACCTTATTTCATTGAGCCGTGTATTACATGTTATAACGAACACATTATATAAGTTTTCTAATAGAAACATATTCGCTATTAAAATATGTCTTGTTCCAACAAAAGCATAATGTATGAAGCATCATTTTTCTTTTGAGCATAGTGCGTCACTTGAAGAGCACAAGTCTTGTTTATTCTAACTTCGAAGGTTTGTTGCCCCCTCCGTCAGTCTAGTGTGGTTTTAGCACTTACAGCGGCCATGCGAGCTTCATAATATATTATTTCCATGTTGTTCGTGACGTGGCCATTACGAAATGAGCTGTACACCATTGGTCGTTGGTCGACGTCTTGAAAGTTTGCGCCTGAGATGTTCGACCTGCTTTTCTCCCGTTAGTGAAAGTACAAAATTATAAAAAAGAGCGTTAATAAGCACCAGCAGTGGTCAGAGTATAGTGCAGCATTTGCATGCTAAACTATTTAAAAGTATTTTACATTTTCATAAAAAAAAAAACATATTATTAATTCCTGACATATCAGGAATTAATAATAGTCTTTATTAATAATAGTTCTTTTATTAATAATACCTAGTAATTATAAGGGGTTAGTCAGCCTAATAGAATTAGAAAATAAATTCATATTTTTATGCTCTGCCAGTCAGGAAATATATTCAGTGTTTATCATAGTCTTTTAAATGGCCAGCAATGAAGAGAGAAATTAGGAGACTGATAATAAAACTTTTATTCGGATGTAGTTTCTGAGTGTGCAAATGTCTCGTTGAGATATACTTCCTAAAAAAAATATCAACTATAATATCAATTAAACTTTGTAAAGAACTTTCGAAGTTAGCTGCATGTGATCATGGAGATTCTATCTTATCTGTCTGCTTATGAAATGCTTTCACTGACAGCATACATAACATAAGCACTTGTCTATAGGTATGCTATGTTCACAATGTGAATTGCATGTTATTAATACAGTCTACCTCAGACTTTCAATTAAAAACTATTTTTAGTTACCCTTGAGATCTATCAGGTAAAATATTTACGTGGTGTTCTCTCTTTAGTTAAATTAGTATTCTTTCTACACGTTTAATTAAAATAAACGTCGCGAATTAATATATGAATGTTTATAATTCATAAATAAATAATAATTATGCAGATTTTATGATACACGTGATGCTACTTGACATAGAAAGCAGACGTTTTAAGTATTTAACAAATGCAGTAGGTCATTCATAGAAACAGGTTATTATTGTGTGAACGAACCATCTTTCACTGTTTACCATGCTTTATATCCAAGGTTTTGCATATCATTAACAAGTACTTCACAAAGAAACGAAGAAAGTATGGATACGAGAAATAAATGTCGGAATTCGATGGAAAGTTAAATGAGAAAACAACAAATTGTTGGTACAGCAATAGCAGTATGAATAAGAGAATGCTGGCCACAATTTTTTATAGTTTTATACATTCATTCATGGTTGAGTGTCCAAGTGTAGATGTTGTCTATAGCTGTGGTCGGTCCGATGTCGTAACGTTACGAACGAGGCTGTTCATGGCATGATGTTTGTAGTGGGGCGAAGACGCAATCTCCGTGCTAGTAGTAAAACAAAAAATTGTTTGTTGAGCTTTACAATTATTGTTACGACAAATGAGCCTTTCGCAAAATGAGGCCTGCAATTTTTTTTTTCCGAAAACTTTATTTCTAAATTCTACACAGATTCTTAAAGCTGACTCAGCAAAATTATTTCTTGGGTAATCTTAGACCCAATATGACAGCGCAATTGATTTTCATTTAGAAAGGTGCATATTTAATGGCACTGAGCGAAGCCTGTCGTTGCCTCATCGATTTTCTTTCTAAGTATTCTTAGAGTTTAATTATAGATCTATGGTTCCGACTTTTTGTTGCCACCACTATATTATACTTATGAGTAGGTAACTTGCGATTTCTCAAGTCTAGTTTTTTTTAGATCATAACTTAATTTGCTATTTGTGTGCTATTGTATTTTTTATGATTTTCGCAAGGTTTGAAAACAAAGCAGACTTTGTGCTTCCGCATGAAATGTAAGGTTTTGTATCCATACGTATCGGAAGGATTTACAGATTAATGCGTATCAGATAAAATTGTCAATAAAATTAAGGTTATCGCCTTATAAATATACGCGAATGAGGACAAAGGCACCTAAAGTGGAATTATATTTTTTATATGTGCATATGTACATAAATGCTTTTCTTAAGATTCATAATCCATTAATTATATAGTAGTTATAATAAAATAACAATTATTTAAAATTTTATTATTGATATTATAGAAAGAATTATGCACTTACCACTTAGGTACTAAATTACTTAGGTATAAGTTGATACAAAATTCAAGGCATACATAAGGTTACACATTAAAATTTAATAAGAAATGATGGTAAGTAGGATAAGGATTAAATATAATTATTTATCTTGATATACAATAATAATGTTTTTATGAGGATAAATGCAATTATACGTAAAATTATTACTAGGATAACGATAACGTAAGATTTGAAAGTACTTATAGATAATATGCTAATTTCCGATATAAGATAAGTTTAGTACCTAAGTAGCAGCAGCATTTATTTAATTTACTTAGGTCATTTTATTCCAGAGAATTAATTAGGTACTGCAAACGTTGCCTATTTAATTAGAAATATACTTTAATATAATATTAATTTGGGAGTTTAATAAAATAGTCAAAATTATAGTTCCCTTGACAGCCATTTAGTTAAGTGATAAAGAAAATTAGAACATTCAGTTTCAAGTTTTAATTCACTAAAGTAATTCTGGCAACACAGGTCGACCGAATTCCATAAATAGATGAAGTTTGGCCAATTTGTAGATAAAGTTTGGAACTAACAACCCCATATTTCAACACAGAGTCCAATAACCAATTCGCCGTAAATATTGGTAATGTGTTGTTATCTTCAATTGGTGTTATTCCATACTTGGCTTAGTGCCATGTTTGGCAATTCTTGGAATACTCCGGTTTCACGTCTAGTAAATTAAATGTTCAATGAGCATGGATACGAATATTAAAACCTAGATTTGAACGGTTTAGAATTTAGAATAAAGTGAAATTATAAAATACATTTTGTAAATGGACTTTGGTTCCGTCTTGTAATCTGAATTGATTTGCCACCCGTGCAAAAACAAACAATTTGATTATGCACAGTCGATTGTTTCTTACGCGTAAACAACCATTTGGAAAATACTTAGATGTAAACCCTTTTCACCAGTTCTGAACCAAAAGCAACTCTCGAGTCTCTGATCTTCAACTAAAATTGAGAGTCGAAGTGTGACACTGGTAGCTTGTCCAGGATTTCTTTATTCAAAATTTTTTTTTTCTTTTTCCAGGTTTGCATGGCGCTATCAGCTCTATACCACACATTCTCTTGCCGCTCCGAGCACGATTACAACACATTCCTGATGTACGATCTCTTTGGTATCGCGCTCTCCTTACTGGCCATCTACACATCCGGAGTTTATTATGCGTTTTGGTGTCATTCCGTAAGTGTGGACTCGCCTTTATTACGTACGCCTTTATTACGTATTGTACGCAGTTGTTATGGATTCCACGTGGCTTTGTGTTAATGTTTATGTCGCGTGTTGGCGTCAAATATTCAAGCGTAGGATCGGAAGTGGGGTATACGAGATTTCGATGATTTATTTGATGAGAAAGTTTTGGTTTCAATTTTTGATTGTCAGTCCCACTTTTTTAAATTGATTGGCAATAGTAAAGTTGGACTGTTTAGATACATCGAGTAACGAGTACCTAAGGAGTTTGAAGTGCTTGCTCAGCTCTTGCAATTACGTATGAATAAATTAAGGTTGAAAAAAAGTCTGAATAAGTGTTCAACTCTCAAAACAAATAAAATTTATGTTAGTTTATGTTATCGTTCATAAAAAGTGAGTAATGCATCACGATTCGATTTGCTACACGACGAAAACTGAATCGATTAGAATTCTATTCGCAGCATTGTTCCGGATGATTATTGTCGAGTTATTCGATAATAACATTTTATTTTATCTCACGATATGTTCGCTTTCTAAGACGTATTGTGAGCGTAGGAGCTTGTTTAGAGTTCTAGACATCTGGGCGTTAATCTATCATGCATACTCGCTCTATGGTTCTTGTATTCAAGTTTAAAAGAGAAAGTATCAGTTTTGAGCGGTTTATACCGAAAATATCACAAAGTTGTGCGTATTTGGACTTGGTTTATACTTTCACTGAGACAACGTCTCATTTGCCGTAATTTGGGAGTTTAACCGCCTTGTAAGTATACTGTGTTACTTCGAGTTATCCAGGAAATATCATCTTATGCCCTTCTGCCCTCATCACAATTCTAATAGTTTTTGCTAAGAATCAAATTAGCAAACTCTAATGATAGCTAACCCGTAAAAATCTAAGAACAAAAACAAGATGTTGTTCAAAACAATACAAAAGGCATAGGTACATTAATTTACTGCCAGCTTGTGATAATTTTCTTGTTTGTAAGAAGACGTGAGTTACTAGTTTGAAACTCTTAACACACGTCATATTACGCGAAACACAGATTCTTACATAATCTATTAATGAGCTTAAGTTTCACGACTCGAGTATCTTAAGCTAAGTTCGGATATAAAAAGGAGGTATTGTAATCATCGTGCCTGCCAGTCCAAGAATGTCCTAAAAAAAGGAATCCTTAGTCTCCAAATAAATCTTTTGTTTTTGTTCTAAAAAGAATACCATTTCATCCTCCATTACTTAAAGGAGTTTTCGAAGTGTGAATGAATTTTGTCGCTATATGCAATAGAGCCATTACTTGAGAAAGTGTTTATGAAAATAGTGGTTAATAGTTGGGTATATAAAATAATATGAGATTACACGGCAATCACGCGACAGCTCCCCGCAGCGTTGATATAATTACATTTTTAATTACTGTAGAATTATGATTTCTAAACTAGCGCCTTCATCGTGTATGAAATATGCTGAATCATGTTACATATTGTCAACTTTTATAACTGTACACTTTCATAGAAAAACAAAACAGTGCGTTTTTTTGCACAAGGAGGTTTTACTCATAGATAATTCTGCATCATCATAGTTAAGTCTGAGGGGTTAGAATTTTTGATCAGGGAACTACTTATGGTATTTATGTTATTTATTAATTAAATACTTTATGCACATTTTGTACTTTAGGCGTTTTCTACCATTCTAACTTAGAGTGGTCGTGTTTGATAGTGGCCTATCTAGGTACTCAATTTGACTGAGAGGTAAGATAATAATATAATTTGAGTGGTCGTTATTCTTATAGTGGTAACTATAAAGTTAACCGTCATAAATCATATTATAATTAATTCGTAGACTTTCTTTCGTAACTAATATAAGGTCAAGAGCACTAGACCCGGCACACACGATGCGACTCAATGAGACCTATAAGTATGCACATAGGGTCCCGCCTGTTGTAACCGGTGTTGCAAAACAAAGCGCCAATGACCTTCTCATACCATCCGAGTAGTTTACTCGAATTTAAATTGTTGTTTAACATATTGTCGAGTGATTAGTTCAATTATGTTAGATTATGTTAAGAGGACCACCCGTAGGAAGTGTACGAGATTAGAATAATGAATTTGCTTTATTTGTATGTATTTTTTTCCATGTAATTCCTGCTGATAGATCGATATATTTAACTATTGTTAAATCTGTGCACCCATCCGCATTAAAGGGTAAAGTCTTTTAATATTGAACTATGTATGAACCAAAATCTATAAGGTGGACGATCTATCACTTAACTAAAAAAAAATTTGTTTTACTCCAATCCGTATAATTCAAACGTAGGTGACCGAACCTTAACCTCTAGTCTGGAAAAATACTTGCAAACATATGTTGATTTCCCCAGGATTTAATCAAACGGGTTTTCTTAATATAAATATGCTTGTTATGTAGTCTTGTTAATAACTAGAAAACAGATTGATTGCTATGTTGAATTGGTTGGAACAACGAAATAATGATCTGCGTCTGTCTAATCTAGTTCATTGTTAGTTTGGTTTAAAAAATCAAATAGCTTTTGGAGTTTTCAACTATTTAGCTATTCTGATATACTGACACAGTGCAGCAAAAACCTTTTTGTTATTACCGCAGATTACCATAATAGTTACCCTATTACCGTCACTATTTTAACAACTAAATCTTGAAATTCCAGGAGCTAAAGCAGTTCTACATGACATCAGTGACGGTGATCTTCGTGGTGGCGATGGTGCTTCAAGTGCCGCGGCTGGGTGTACCATACCCGGTGAAGATGTGCGTGTTCATCGGCTGGGCAGCGTACGGTGTGCTGCCCACGCTGCACTGGACTTACACTATGGGGGGCTTTGAGAACCCTATGGTTCAGGTTAGTAATGGCTGTTCTACTTCTTCCTAAAGTTTAATAAGCCTTGTCAAATCTGACTGACCATCATGAAATTCCACTGAGGCAAAGTTTTATGAAATTGAGGTAAAGACTAGTCTTACTTAAAAGTATCTAGTTACCCGGGGGTAACTGGGTTAATGAGGTCAGATAGTCAGTCGCTCCTTGTAAAACACAGGTTCTCAGCTGCATCCGGTTAGACTGGAAGCCGACCTTCTGGCACTTCGTCCAAATTTCTTAAGTGGTTACAATTTGAGCTTATATTTCTCATATTATGTATTTTATTTTATGTAATAAATTAATAATTGGTTAAAAATATTTTTCCTGTCTTTTTCAGATGTTCTTCCCTAGAGTCATAGGGATGTACGTCATAAGTGGGACAGCGTTTGTGATATACGCCTTCAAGGTAAGCTAACATTTTTGTAAAAAAAGCTAGATTTAACTCTTATGAAATTCTTCTAACACAACAAAGGGGGATCATATCTTGTCTAAGCGCAACCAAGCGTTTCAAATAGCTAGACAGTTTTACTTAAATTTCAACCTTAAACGCTGTCTACTATGGTTCTCTTTCGTCGCAGAGAAAAGTAATTCTTAATGTATTTTTGTACTGTCTACTTACTTTGCTACCTAACCCTAGTTTCTCGGTGTTCATTGACCGCAATAGTCATCCGTACCTTACATGTAATTATATGTGTATGTCACCTCTGTCCTACTATTTGAGAACGCTTGAAAGTTTCTTGACTTAAGAATTTGGTCAAAAGCCTAATAAACAATGTGTGTAACCTACACACATTGTTAGTAGCCCGAAGCGGTTTAAAGGTCAATGTTGTAGTAATTGTATTTAAAACAGTAAACAGTACTTAGTAGAATTAATTGCTGATGAAAAAAACCTTTTTTTATGTATAATGTTTTGTCATTAATTATCTTGACACGTGGCGACAAGCTGTACTATTCTTAATTCGTAACTACCATACTACCTACAACTTGGTACATAGATATTGCATCAACTTCATTGAGCAAAGAAAAGTGTAAAGCGGCTCTAAAATAAATTCCTTCGATTTTAAAGTTTGGGAAGGCTGAGCTGCCTGTAGTTAAACGTGATTAAAATTAGGCCCAGGCTTTAATTCTGCACTTATGCAATAAATGTCAGCAACACCAAACTAAAACAGTAAGGACACTAACGTATATTCTAGAACTGAATCTTAAGGACATGTGACCTTAAACGACCGGTAATTGTTTGATTGTTTTATTTAATTATATTTGTACAAAAACAACATTTATTTATTAATTCACATTCTTTGGAATAACTTTTGACGCAATATGTTGATGAATCGCCAATTTACGCGATATTCTGGCGACCTTGTACGAATGTTGTGTGTGACGCGTTGGAATTCTGGAATATTGATTTTCTTTTGTTATTTTTTGTAAAATCCAATAAATAATAAATTTTATTTGCAATCCTAATCCTAACTATCCTAATCCTAACTAATATATAAATGTGAAAGTAACTCTGTCTGTCTGTCTGTCTGTCTTTTCTTCACGCCTAAACTACTGAACCGATTTGTGTGAAATTTGGTACAGACATAGTTTGGAACTTGAGAAAGGACATAAGATAGTTTTTATTTCAAAAAAATATATAAAAATAAAAAATAAAATTTATTCCGGACATATAGCACCATCTATTGGTCAAACCAAAAATATGCCGGAAGTCACTATTCCATGCGAACGAAGTCGCGGGCAAAAGCTAGTTAAAAATATGGCTCGATTATTGTTTTTAAATTGAAAAATAATTTAATTCACATAGCGTTGAACCTTTATGCTTTCACATAATATGATCTGAAACTGTAAGGCCTTTGAAATAATTTTTCACGAATAGCAAATAATTTTAAGCCTTGCCTGTTTGTTTCGATGTTTCAACCAATGTAACGCGATAAACTTTTATACATTTTTTCTATCATTTGTCCTATTCATGTATATGTAACATACATATTAAATAATCTTTCCTATTCCAGATGCCAGAGCGCTGGTTCCCAGGCAAGGTAGACTACATAGGCCACTCCCACCAATGGTGGCATGTCCTAGTGCTGGGAGCTTTGTACTACTGGCACAACTCCGGCATGATGTACGTGCAATACCGCATGAACCACGGCTGTGCTAACACTATGCGGATCTTCTAAGCAACGCTGTCTCCATGAGGAAATCACCCCAACCAATGAGAACAGATCAGAATTTAAACTCATTAAAGTTGTTGTCACAACATGGCTGGATTACCACATGAACTACAGCTGTGTCTACGAGGATCTTGGAAACACGCTATCCACATGAGAAAATAACCCCAACTAATGAGGACTCGGAATCTAGCTGATGCGGATTATGCCGCATCCTCTCATTATAGTATTCCTTAATCTAAAGGTGCTTGAGGCCTTATAAAAAAAAAAAAACTTGTATTAAATATTGTTTTTAATTATTAGGAGGCTATTTTTAATCTGTCATTTTGAGCGGAGATCAGAACTAAAATATTTCTGGCGTATACTTTAAAATTAATAAAAATACTCATAAGGCTCTTGAATTATGTGAGTCTGTCTTTAGAAGGTATGTTTAAAATACAATGTGATAGACTACTGCTCAATATAAAATCTCTTAGATAGAGAAAAAAATACCTAGCAAAATTTTAAATCGGTTGTGCTATCATAATTCAGTAAGGTATGTATTTTAATTTTTTGTTTTAATTATTTAACTTTATTTTATATTTCATAAAAAAAATCTGTAATTAATTTCCAAGGTAAGTGACCATTCCACATTGTTTACAAAATAAGACTGAGATGGGTCCAGTTACTTTATATACTTACCTATATTCTTAGAAAACTTAATTTCTTAATAGTTATTGAGTTACCTTTAAAATGATACAAAATAGTATTAATAGAAAACAATTTATAATGCTCGGTGTCATGACATGTAATAGATCTGATATAATTTTATTAAATTTTGTTTATTTATTATATTTCTGTAAAAATAAATCTTCTTTCTGTAATAATGTAATGTCTTTTAAAAATTGTGAAAATTATGAAGAAAATTGAGTGGTCTAAAAGGCCCAACATTTTGTATTTTTTGTTATAAATTAAATGTTGAAACATTGTTTTGAAAATTGTTATTTGTCGTAGACTTCTTTACATCTGTGATTCGTTAGTAAACAATGTTTACATTTATAATCGTAATGTTACTTATTATTTATATAATTTCAATTAAGTAATTGTTATTGTTAGATTTATAATATCATGTTCTATGGTTTGGTAGTTGGGTATTGTATGATGAAATATAAATTATTTAAAATTAATATGTGTTTTATTTCTGGTCTATCTTTTATTTACAGTCTATTTGAAGAATGCATTGTGGTAATCTTCAAAACATTTTTTAAGCAGGTATTTTGCTTTAGCTTTTACTACCCTACCCAATATAAAAAAACTAGTATACTTATCTAAAATGTATTTAGTTGTTTAAAGTTAAAGTTAATATTTTACACTGACGATAAGATACTTTGAATAGTCGTATTAACGATGGTTAAGCGAAAACGGCTCAATTTATTGAGATGACATTAGACTGGGATGTTCTTCCGGGTGAGAAACTTAATATGGACATGAACGATCTGGGTTAAAAAAAATCGTTTCAACGCCATCTAGTAGTGAGTAGCTATATTAATGGCAAACTAGTTTGCATTCAGTCTTGCAAGGTTTTTCTATTGCACAATAGATGGCGCTAGCAGTATAAAATTCCGTTTCTAATAGAAATCCGTTATTTAAATCAAAATAATAATTTATTTATTTTTATTTTTAGTTTCATTAAAAATATAATAAAAATAGGTATCTACTATTTACTTACGAATTATAGGCAAAACAGTTATGTTGTGCGTGCGGGCAGGCACTTCAATATGATTTGCAAGCAGCATGATTTGGATCCTTTCTCAACAAGTGTGGCGGCAGCCAGAAGGTCGTTGAGCCTTAAGTTCTTCAAGTAGTTTAGTATCGCAGATCTCTAAAAAGTTGCACTGATGTGTGATCACGTTATTGCTAGGCTGTTATTATAAGCGAGGACTTTTAATTGGCTCTCTATCGACTATAACTTAATTTTTTATTTTGTTTTTGTTTAGCTGTAAGTTCTCCATAGTGTACTAAATAAATAAATAAATAAATAAATATATTATTTCATAATTTGATTAATTCACAACTTTTTAATATCGTACTTTAATTTTCGTCTGCATTTCAGCGTGATGTTTTAACTTGCTTTTGTTTATATGGGGAAGTTCAGTAGTTATTGAATACTTTACTTACCTTCATACCAAACAAGGCAGACATACTCCAGGCTCGTATCTTGCATTGAGAATAGGATATACATATTTATTAGGAACTCCTACTAATAAGTAAAAAAGTAAAATAATTCAAGTAGGTATAGCTTAAATCTCAACTTTTAAATATATTTTTTTTGACATTGTTCTTGTTCATGTTCGTTAATAATGTAGGTAGTTTGTTAATAGAATTAGTTAAAGTTA
The DNA here is from genome assembly GCA_033682625.1 of Helicoverpa zea x Helicoverpa armigera. Classification (NCBI taxonomy): domain Eukaryota; kingdom Metazoa; phylum Arthropoda; class Insecta; order Lepidoptera; family Noctuidae; genus Helicoverpa; species Helicoverpa zea x Helicoverpa armigera. Next base: position 3,863,986 of record JAWIIS010000038.1, on the reverse strand, counting down.
GCTGCCGCATTAGGGTAAACCCTGTAATGATAGTTTAAGGGGCAGGAGGATATTATTGTATGAGTAGTGTTGGTATGTACCTCCACAGCACATGCTTTTTGAAATCATTAGTACCTATCTAATTAAAGCACTCATTAACTATTGAAATAACTGTTACAGTTTTTTTTGTGGTACCTAGTTATTGGAAAGGTAGATAGTAGATTCCAAGCCCATCAATGTACAAAATAATTAAATTCCTATCCAATATTTTCCTACAAACAGCATAACAACAAAAACTCATTTCAAACATCTACAAACAAACAATCCAATATCATAGCTGAATACTCAAAAATAAAATTGAAAAGCTCAACTCACTCAAACAAAATAGTGATTTCACATATCAGCGAGTACGTATCCTTTTAGTTGTTGCATAAATGAATACTGTCAGCGGACATATTCGCGTTCACACACCGAGTAAACCGAAAGGTTTGGGAATGGAAAAACAAAAAGATAAACGATCCATTATTTTCATAGCGCCGATGAATGGCTCGAGTGTTGATTCAGCGTAGTGGAAAAATGATGCCTACATTGGTACGAGTTTTTGTCGCATCGCGCGTAATCCTGTCTGGATGAGCGATGTTTAAAAGATTCGACGATAAATAAAATTGATCTCTTATTGACTTTATGTAAGGGACAGGTGAGCGTTGTGTAATAACTGTAGTCAATTATTTTCGACTGAAATAATACGAAACATCATTATTTGTTTGTAGATGCAAACGTTCTTTTTTACACGCTTTTCAGAAAAATAAACATTACATGTAGTTATCCGTAATACCTGTCAACATAGCTAAAGTAATTTGCAATTTTTATTTAGTTTTAATAAAAATACATACGCATCAAAAAGACACGAACAATAACATCGATGTTAACGTTTTATCAGACGAGTTTGATTGTCAGTTGCAAAAAGCTGCATGTGCGGTGTCACAAATTAGCTGGGTCAGTGAGCGACACTAATCGCTCACCCCGCCGTCCCTCGAGCCGCCGTCCCGCGGGACCGGCTGACGGATTGCCGCACGATCGACGGCGACGTCGCCGCCTCGTCGCCGTCACGTGTCGGACCCGTTTTGTGTGACATTACTGATAACATGCTTGATCTTGTATACTTGCCGTAAGGACAATTGCTCGATTGCTATCTTGATTGTAGCATTTTGCGTCCATTCGTCGTATTGCATTTGTTTTGTTGCAAAGTTGTCCCTTATTGTACAGTTCAATATCGTGGATGCGTTTAGAAGTAATCTAAAATCATTATTAGTGCTGGAAGGAATCGAACCCATACCTATTACGCCGTACAACTCTTGCTATATTTTCTCTGTTAGGTACGTTTAATAAAGATTTTCCTTTGCACATCAGAATAAACTGGCATACTTATTTGTAGACTGTGATGTGCCTCGCTTTGAATGAGTTTCATTTGACAATTTTTTGTAGAGATAATTATGGGTGCATATTATGATTGTCGATACATATTATGTATTTATATTTTGAACATGGATAGGTATTTCAAGACAATATTAACTTATACCTTGTAGTTTCCTTTCAAACTGGAATTAAAAATGCACAACACAGCATTATCTGGGCATCGCCATTATGAGTTATCTGTTCGGCATTTATTGCTGACTATCTATAAATTATTCGCGTGTAGTCGCGTCATTGACTCTGTAATAACATTCGCTAATCGCGGTTAACGCGTCATTATTAGCATAAAAGCGACATGCATCGCGCGCCCGTCCACCCACAGGCAGATGCACCATCAACCAACACTTTATTGCTTCCCTATGCTAATCAAACCTTTTTTTAATTCATCAAAGACTTTTCACCAACGCTTTTAACTATTTTTTTACACTAACAAAAAATATTAGGGCACGCGACAAATCTCTGGGTGAGGAATGTATTAATCATCCGTTTTTTGTAGTCAATTATTATAATTGATGAATCCTATTCTGGGGGATTAAAATGCCATTTAGTAGTATTTTAGTTTGTTTTAATTAATGGAAAAATAAAAGTATATTTCATTCGACAAATGGTTTGTAAAAACTTGTCGTAGCTAATGCTACGCGGCGTAGCGGCCGCTACGAAACAATACCTACACAGATCGATGACCGCTTCACGCGAAATAATGGAGCTACGTGTTTTATCATTACAGTTGAAAAATTGAAATAAAATCCCTGCGAGCGATCTTAATTTATTAGGAAAAAGGAACGTAAAATTGAGGAAGTATTTCGCGGACAAATTACCACTAACGCTCGTAACTAATTTAGGCGGCGTGCTTTAGCCAATAACTCACAATTTGAACATCGCTGTGGGTGTTTGTATAATAAACAAAGTATATAGCGCTATGTAGTGTAGGTGTGTGAAGGGAGGCAGGTTCGCCATGATTAATCACGCCACATGAATATGCATGGGAGTTAGGGCTGTCAGCCGCGCACCGTCTTTAAACAATATCAAATTAAACATGTAGGAGGCGCTCGTACTCGCCTACCTGAACCTACATATATTACAACAGCCACGTTTTTAAAGACTTTGTTAAAGACTTAGGCCTTTTCTGTGTTGTAGGAATATTAAATTAGAAGACATTGAAAAGGGGATCACTGTGTGGGTATTATTATACGTTAACCTTTTTACTCTATACGTGGATACTCATGTAGGTACATATATGTACCCACTACGTTTTCCTTATATGGGTAATAATAAAACTTACCTACCTATTAAACTTTTCTCATAGTATTGAACATCCCTGATTTCGACTCATTTAATTATTTTCGTACTTTTTTTACTTACTTTAGATTGATACTTCCCTGATTTCTACATCCAATTTAAAAAGATGTAGGTACTTAATCAATACAATATTTCTTTCATCATACTTTTATTTTCTATATAGCCTGGTTACTATATCAATCCTACTACCATCATCTCAAAATTCTTGTATTAGTAAAACAAAACAAGCTGGCCACACTGGCACAAGACCGAGCACGCGTCCGTTGGGCGCACCGCACAGTAAACAACGCACAATCACAACGCCTCCCATTATTATTTCTGCGAGCATTATCATCTAAATCGCATCGCGCCACCATTACGGTGTTTAGGTATTTGCACACTATTGTTAGTGGCGTTGTGTATAAAATAAACATTTGTTACGGCAGAAGGGACCGGCCAACAATATCGGGCGCGCGTATATCCCGAATTACCATTAGAATGGAGCGCCTGATGTATGGGCGCTGCTTTACTTTGCACCAGGTTCGCGCTCTTTCATCATGAGAATCGCTTTTCGGATATTACTGGGAAACAACGTAAATATGCACTTTATATGATGCTGGAAACATTTTAATGTGGCTTACATTCTATGCAAAATCTAGGTTGCCGTGTGCAGTATTTTTTAGTATGAATTTGAAATTTTTGAGCGTCGATTATTTTGAGCTTCTTTTTATAATTTGTATTAGACTAGTAATTAATCATCAAATTCGTAACCTTGTTAACACAATCAAATCAAAGAGCGTCAGCTCTCATCCCAAAATGTAGAGTTCAAATTATTCAAACAATAAAATTATTCTTTGAATAATTTCATCTTACATGAAATACAATTTCAGTTAGAGAAAATGAAACAAGAGTTGAACAATATTTGATGCATAATGGATCAAACAAGACTGCTCTTTGAGCGGCACTCGAAACAATTAAATAATAATGCAATCTGGGAACGATATTTGCTTTGTAAATGTCGCGACGAGGGGCGTTCGATGAAATCTAAACTGAATTTACACGGAGCGTTGCGTCTGTCACTGATGACACGAGTCTTAAATGAGAGGATAGTTGTAGAATAAATACTAGAAGAGGGATGGGATGGTTGGCTGGCGCGTGGCGGTCACGTGGCGGGCTCGTGCGCTCAGATCGCCTCACGCCTCGCACGGCGCGCTCCGGACTCTGCCGGGAAAATAACACCATTTATAAATTCGAACAGGAAATATTACACGCTAATTTTGTCACATTTGGGGAATAGATTGATTTTCTGCGGCGTGTTAGGATTAAGTTATTTATGGATTCCCTGCGACAATGACGTGCAATTTTGTTTGTTTGTAAAATTTGATGGAGCGTTGCTTTGATTGATATTGTTAGCAAATTCAGTTCCGTTATTATCGTCTTGAATAAGACAAATGTGAAAGTAAGACTAGACTAAACATTTTTTATTTCCATTTAATAGCACCCTGTTACGACTGCTGCTTAAAGATTTTTCAAATTTATGATTTTTCTATCTCCAAATTCTTCCAATTTAAAGATATACATATCTTCCTCGTGATCTTTCTTCTATCATACCATTTTTCTCTGTGATTTTTCTGTACAACACACTACTCAAAACAAAGCAACATCAACAACAAACAAGCGAGTCCGCCATACGACAAACACGCCGTAAATTCAATCGTAATTATATGTAGTGGAAGTAACTACCCTTGGAACTAACCTTATACGATCCTATGTGATTGACTCCTGTCTCCCATTAGATAGTACCGTGACTGCACAACCCCTGCTTTATGGAAACTGCGGGCAATTAAACTTAACTCAGTGTCTGCGAATTAAATAACTAATTAATTGTTTTAGGGTGCTTCTACACGGTGCATGTAGCTAGAGCAAGTTAACGCAAAAGATCACGCGAGTATTTTGCTTTGGTACAGGCACGAGTCGTTGGATCAGCACGTTTTTGACATGTATAAGTATGTCGGAGCGCAGACGTACTGGAACTTTAACTAGCGCCATGTATTTTCTATTTTGTGAACTAATTAGTTGTGGAACTGTGTCCTCAACAATTTTTCCAGCACCTGACGACGAACCCTCCGTCATATTATAAGCTGCGCATGTGCCTCAACATGCGCAAGCTACTTATACCGTGTAGATGCACCCTAAACGTAACTCGGTATCTGTGAATTAAATAAGTAATTAATAGTTTTAAAGACGTTGTAAATGGAATCGTTGTAGTTTGGCTACTGTGGCGTGTGAAGGGTTAGCGTCGTAAATGCGATTTATTTGATGAGATTTTGGTTTAGTTCTTCGGTTAATGTCGCTTCTTGTCTAAGTTGCAGTTGGAAAGTTAGGATTAATAGCCGAATAATCGTACTAAATAAGTAACTGTTATAATTGTTGTGACATTTTATTGGTATTAGTGCAGCTGCAAATATACAAAAAAATATGGAAACACCTTAATTCGTTCCTTATATACTAACAGTAAAAGACACTATTTATATACCTAAACAAATATTCCACCCAAGGAATGTTTAGGAAAAAGTACAGAGATCTGTCAAATCAAAAGAGATGGAAAGTTGCTAAGATAAGGTCTTCCCGCAAAGCCCTGTATTACTTTTATTTCAGTTCATCCAAAGGTTGTCTATAAAACGATCGCTTCATGCAATGAGAATACCCATTGTATCCTCGTTAGGTTTCATAATTGTTTTCCTATCAATTGACGTTCTTCTATAGATGTTTTTCATTACAGTGTTAATAAATTGAAAACATACAAACTTATTTGCACACCATACAGGTGAGTACCTTTTCGAATTTTTTGTCTGATTTCCTACAATCTTTCACTTAAATTAATTAATCGTATTTTTTGAGAGTGCTTAAACAAAAGAAGCGAAAGCTTATTCTAGTTCTACTTATTAAAAACGCCCTAATACCTACATCATAAGAATTTAGTAGTGAAGATCGCTCTTGTGTTGGCTGTAAACGTAGATCTTTCGTAGTATCAATAGCATATAAAGGCTCCATCTCTTTTCTTCGAAGCTTTTACTTACCTCTTAAAGACACATTTCTATCGAGTCCTCCAAGCACTTCCATTGATCTATTTCCCGATTACTGAGAAAAGATCGCATTGGTAACGAAAGTCGATTCTGTAAATAAATCAACAACTGTCCGGCGGCACCGCATTAAAAGATAACATCTCAATTTGCGAAGTTGGAGGCTGGAGCCTCGGGACTTATTAATTTAGGTCTTTGTGAGAGTATGCTGGTACAAAACCCCTTTTTTTTAAAGAGAGTTTGTAATGAAAAAAAATCCTTTAAGAAAATATATGAACGCTACCACAAATATTGGGATTAAATGCTGTGGTTGACAATTTCCTCTAGCTGGAGATACCTGGCCTTTTTGGATCATAACTCTCAGTTGTATTCTGGTTTATGTATCTACCTACCCATAAATTCTATTACAATATTGTCGAAAAGTGTCATAACATCATGCACCAGGATTCTTAGGCTTGCAATACAAATAAATACAAATCTTTGGAAAATTTACATTTCTCTATAAGTTACCTAAACGTCCCTGACGTCATCACAATTTTGCGAGTCGCGATATCAGCCGAATAAGGCCACTCCCATATGTGTGCCGATCACGTAGATAACACCAAAGCACATACTAATATGCAAACGATTAGTGATCGCAAGTAATGAGCTTGCGAGCATAGCTGTTCCTAATTGTTTTTATCAATGAGGACATGCAACCTACCTAAGGTAAACGTACCAATAGTCGTCGGATTTCGGAAATCACTGACTTTGAAGCGCTACTGTGTGTTAAATATTCAATAGAAAATGAAAATTTTTGCATGACGGGATAGAGTATTTATTCATTATTCTAAGTAACTAATGTTTTTTTAATCATTTTGATGGGTTTATATACTTATTAAGGCAAAAGTAAAAAAAGGGCGATTTGTACCAATAGTCGTCTGATTTGTACGGATACTCGTCAAATATTCCCAGTACTCGTCAACTTTTAATGCTAATGTAAACTCTCTGCTCTTGAACATAAGGTTCAAGTTATGTACATTTTTTGTGCTTGAATTTCTTAAGCATACTTGTTCTTTTGAAACATTAGGTAGGTAGATAGATAAAACACCAAATTCCTATCTAGAATAGCAGGTCATAATCTGTTAGAAATGCAGGTATTCAATAAAACAGATACATGGTTGCATTTAAATTTATATTTCTATCTATCAAACGCTTGGAATCACAAAACCAGTCTATAAAATATCTATACTAATATTGTAAGCTGAAGAGTTTGTTTGTTTGTTTGAACGCGCTAACTCCGGAACTACTGTTCCGATTTGAAAATTTCTTTCAGTGTTAGATAGCCCATTTATCGAGGAAGGCTATAGGCTAATTTTTATCCCGGTACGGAGTAGTTCCCACGGGATGCGGCTGAAAACGCTGGCAGAAGCTAGTATGTTATATTTCTTAATCATAATAAGGATGCAGTCATGTGCATATGTAGCACGAGTAAAATAATTACTTTAAAAATATTTAATTTAAATTGTAAAATAAAATAATTAGTATTCACAAAAAATAAAAGCCACATTCATTTATATAGCTTTCCGCGAAATAATTACTAACATTCATAGATGGTAAGGTTCATCAAAAATTCTGAACTTCTTAGCGCATGCTAAGTACCATTTGCAAAAATCTCTGTAGACAGTTTAAACTGTCTACTGTCTTACTCTAGGTACAACTAACCGTTCAAACCCAATAATAATAATATCTAATAAGCCCCACAGGGCATCTGAGGGGGATGACGGGTAGTAGCGACCCCGCGGGGCTATATATCCGAGTGCTCCGGGGAGAGTATACTGTCCCCCATCTCCGGCCTGCCGAAGTGAAGGTCTCCCACCTCTTGGCTTGCCTTCATTGGCCGACTAGAGTGGAGTCGCTAGAGCAGGGTTAGCAGCCCTGCTGGGAGGGTAGGTGCCTCGTGGTAAGTGGCGAGTGGGCCGGTGATGCTGGACCCACAGTGAGCTCGTGATCTGCGTTTAAAGTCCGCCGAGGTATCCTCAACCTTCAGCCGCTCATGTACCTGTTGCCCTCTTGTTGCGATTTAGCGACTGATTCCCGGGGGCCCAGTAAGTGAGGTGGCGAGTCTCCACCTGCCATTTTAACATGTATTTTATACATTGTCATCGGCAGGTGCCATAGTTCCTCATCATCATCATCCTCCGAGCCTTTTTTCTCAACTATGTTGGGGTCGGCTTCCAGTCTAACCGGATTCAGCTGAGTACCAGTACTTTACCAGAAGCGACTGTCTATCTGACCTCCTCAACCCAGTTACCCAGGCAACCCAATACCCCTTGGTTAGACTGGTGTGAGACTTACTGGCTTTTGACTACCCGTAACGACTGCCAAGGATGTTCAAGGAAACCCGGGACCTACAGTTTAACGTGCCATCCGAAACACGGTCATTGGTGACATTGCAGGATATACTTAGAAAGTACATACAAACTTAGAAAAGTTGCGTTGGTACTCGCCTGATCTTTTTTTTTTTTTTTAACGACGTAAAAAATCATCAAATGACCCCTCCCGCTGTGGGTTAGCAGCGGTGAGGGAGTGTCAGACTCTTACTGACTAAAAGCCGTCGTGTTCCGTCGTAGGCCTTCTTATGTGCTAGGGCCGCCCTGACCTGGAATCGAACCCGCGCCCTCATACTTGAGAGGTTGATTCTTTGCCCACCAGGCCACCACGACTTTTTTTCCAGGTGCCATAGTTCCTATAGTTTCCTATATCCTAATCCACTAACATCCCAACGCAATAGCCCAAGTAGTTTTCCTCCATAGTTAGCAATACTTTAGCACAGAACCGGAGATTGTCCTTGGATTCATTTCTATAGTATATATATACAGGGATAATCGTCGGTTTTGTGTCACCATTTCATTAAAGTTGTCTCAAAAGGTCGTTTTAATTTTTTTTGCTGCATCTGATGTTGTGTGTGGGCCCTTGATTTACAGCTTTTATGACTTTTAAAAGGCCTTCTTGCTTGTAGTTTCTTTCAGTCATGACCTGCTATTAAAATTACGATAATGCAATCACTAAATACAGACAATTTTGAATAAAAAAATCTTACTTAAGAGCAAAGAAGTGACAGCGATGGAAGCTATGTCATTTTAGTTTTAAAACTGATTTTAATATTTTTTGCGTCAAAACTAGTTGAATGGCATAATTTTTATACAGGCGCTATTAAGGCACGTTAGGAAGACGCGGTACAATACGCGTGATGAAATGCAGTTATTTCGAACAAAAAGTATAGTGTAAGAACAGTCAATTTTTGTTTGCCACAAATTGTAATCTAAGCGTAGTAGAAAGAAAGGCTAGTGTTAGACCTACTTGTACCCAAAGTGGTAGATCTTAATCGAATGGCGGAGGCCTACAGCGGCCAATATATACCTGAAAAAACACTCGTAGAAAGTGCATACTTCTAGAAAACAGGGGATTTAACCATTAAGGAACATATGAATTGAATCGAATAACATGACTGTGTACGTGCATCTAGAACCAGCAGAGTAAAATTTACCCCTAAGAAAAAGCTTAAAAGAAACGCAGTTTTATGAACAAATGTAGTCTAAAGCTTAAATATGTTCGTTCTAGACAGTTATCAATTCTGTAAAAGTCCCGATATTAGCTATTTATTCGCATTTTGTACTGTAAAACACAAAATATCCTCATTATGACGAGTTTAGGTGCAACTTTTGAACATGTCCCAGTAGTCGTCATAATAATTGTAAAATTGACGGGTTTTGGGTCAAATGGGAGTTTTGAAGTACCAATAGATGTCACATTAAAATAATATATCTTCTATGTTAAAAGTATTCCAAATTGCATATTACATCGCTAGCAAATAAACTTAACTATCTAATTAAACAAAGAAACATACCACAGACCCCACTGGAGTTATGTTAATCAAAACACAAAACCACGTGCTGAGTTTCACTTTTGACAGCTGAACTTCACGAAAAAACGATTTTGTTAGGGCACACACGTTTCAAATAACATATCTTAGAAGCCGTGACTGTTAAAACCCCATATTGTTATTTCAATTGTGCAATATATTATCAAGAATATGTTGATATATAAACCGGCCCATTTTAAGTTCAGTTGAAAATAATAATAAAAGTTTTAAGATTAATTGACGACTATTGGGGCATGACGACTTCACCCGCGTTTACCTTATCTAAGTGCATTCTATAAGTTCCTGCAGCTTTTTTTATTGCAAAAAGTGTCTGACTAGGATAGACCATAAATTAAGAATGACTATTTCTATATTATTATTTCCACGAGCAGGTACATAGTTTCGTAGTAAAATGGTACTTTGTACCTATTCATCCTCCTCCTGCCCTTAACCCACTTTTTTTCAAAAAAATCACTTTATAACGCGGTGTAAAAATGTGTCTGTAGGTACCTCAACTCTTTAACATATTTCTACATTATTAAAAAGCTTTGTATATTCTGTTGTTTATCTCAATAAAATAAAGAGGGCGTTTTGCGAATGAGGGCACGTAGGCACGTCCTGGAAGCTTCATCTTTGAGGAGCCAAAGATCGCTCCCATTGTGATACCGACTCCGAATCTGCATAATTTACATTCATTAAAGGAACGAAATGATTAATAATAGGGATCTCTGGTGTTACGTACTTTGGGTTTACCATGAAGTGTGAAGGAAATTTTGGTATATTACAAAATACAGTATGAAGTAAAGTAAATGAGAAATGCTTCACATGACTACGAAATGTCATAGCAGTGTTCTTAGTAGTTACTCGACAGAGTGTAAAGTGCTAGTTTCACTTTATAACTTTGTCTTGTCTTATGACTTATAATACCTTCTTCAAGACTAAATTGGATTCTGCATCCGTCTTTGGTTTATCAATCACCATTTCAATCTTCAGTCAAAATCCACAAACTAAACTGAAATTTTTGGTAACTAAAATCGTGGTCACCGTATCCAGAGACGTTACAATCGGTTGAGATTTTAGCAAAATATTATCTTGCGAGTTCCTATTCCTATATTAGAAAATTAAACGAGTATTGAGGAGCTAATGGTTTGAATATTCAAAGGGAATAAATTAAGGGTAATGTAGGCGCGGCATCTTCAAACAAAAGAGGGAAAACAAATTGTTTTGCGTACATCATGACGGTGTTACTTTGTAAGGAGGCGCGAAAACTGACGGTTTGTGCTTATCATTTACAATTCATTTCAAATGTTTAGCTTTTAGGTATTCTTGAGAATAATTAAGTCTATTAAACGGTTTTTTTTAATCTCTTATTTCACAAATAATTGTCGTTTAGGTTTTTGTCAATATGGATTCATCATTTTACGTACTTATATTCAAAAAAGCTTCCTATATACCAAAGTCCCCATACAATTTCATCTTCAACAATATTCCAGTAGCTACCTCTAGGAAGTATACCTAAGTCTGCCTTACCTATATATTATAGGTTTTAATGAAGTAATAAATTCGTTCGAAACCTAAAGATCTGATGGTAGCGTTACGTCGTTTGTTAGAATCGGATTTAATTTCATAACTCTCATACGAGTAGATTCAGGTAACGAATGAAATTAAACCTCATATTTTTCTATCAATAAACTGCTTTTTGAGTAGATTTGTGTATATACGATTACTGGACTTAAAATATGTCTAAATTCGAAAGATGTAAAAAATTCCTAACCAAAGTGCTTTTAGATCGTAGAAACCACCTAGGTACGCATCTTAACACCCTTAGTATAAAGATATTGGACAATATACTTACAAGATCCTTAGTTTCCACCAATACTTGTTTTCACATAGGATATTGGTGTGTCCTAAGATCGTATGTGCGAGATAGCAGAATCCGATAGGACCGCTTCCGTGGGTTTTTTTTTAAAATAGGTTAACATTTTCTTTTAATAAGCTCTGCGCTATTTTTTTACTGCTTCCAGAACTAAAGATTTTATGACATAGAACTGAAACTTTTTTTCAGAACTGAAATCAAGTTGCGGCTGAGTAGGTACCAGTGTTTTACAAGGAGGCACTGCCTATCTGACCACCTCAAGGCATCCATATTATCTGCAACAAGATGGTTTTCTTCTCATCATATTATTGCACTGTAATTCCCCAACTGAATTACTGATGACATTTAAAAATACACAAATGTGTTGGTTAAAAGACGTTGATACGAAGGTATTAGCCGCGAAACTCAGTGGCAGTGATAAGAGTTTAGATTTATTATTCATTTATTGTCCCGATAACGGTGCAACCCGCACTAATCCGAACCTTGTCAAATGACGTAGTGTTATGTAATTGTGTTCATTTGTCTTTTTTATTATTATTTGATGATGTGGGAGGTTGTATGTAATATGGTGAGGTTGGTCGATAATCATACCTTTAAATATTTGTCCCGTAAAAGTCTATTTTTCGTTGAAGGCTTAGAAGAACTCTTTGGAAAAACCTTTCTGATTTTGCTGATAAGCAAGGCTGCTGTGTTCCTATGTATCTTTGACTATGTGTGTATAATGATTTGATGTGATATTATTTTCCAAATATTCATAATTTTACCCTATGTCGTCGTGCGATAAATAAGGAATTTATTTTTATTATTTATTGTTTTATGCAGTAATAAATACATCAATCAATAATTTAAAACCGAACATGATAACCAAGACGTTTCAGTAATTCATCAAATCTTGATTGATTTCATGCTCCAGTGATCATAATATCTAAACAGTGGCGATAAGTTGATGAAATTGCAATTCATTTTATATGTTGTTCTTATTGTTCATTTTATAAGTATGTTGTATTAAAAGTGCGTTGGGATCGTACCTATATTAAACATACAATACTTTAATGCACCTATATTAAGACAACATATTTCAATAACTTGTTCCTTATATGCCTTCCTTCCTTGTTAACAATTACTTATGTACCAATTAATTATTCTTTCTTTGCCAGTGCTTTGACTAGAGTTACTATCTCTCTAACTCCATAATACTTTACAATTTACATTTCCTTCTAATCTCATATCTCTAGAAATTTTCGAATTCCAACAGTAGCGTCTAAATCTTGATTAAGAATATAAAAATTCAGTTAAGATAAAATCTGCCCAAAAATCCCACAATCATCAAACTTACATGGTAAGTGACGTCATACACACACGTCTCTCGGTCAAGTTCAGCGTGCCTGCCATCGGCGCAGGATTACGGTCTTACTGCTAATCTACAGTAATCTTGCCGCTGCAGTGTGTGCCCAGTACTTACTTGTGCTGCTCATATTTACGTCATTGGTATAGTTAATGCGTGGGACAGTGTTTTTGTTTTGATTGTATAAATACAAAATATTTATTTCCTGCCTAAACTTTCTTTCATATAATATCCCACGATGATCAAAGAACTAACATGGTAAGTGATGTCATACACACACGTCTCTCGGTCAAGTTCAGCGCACGATGGCAGGCGCAGGATTACGGTCTTACTGCTAATCTGCAGTAATCTTGCCACTGCAGTCCGAGCCCAGTAGGTACTTATACCTACTGCTCATATTTACGTCACGTTGTACACTTGATGCGTGGGCCAGTGTTTTAGTTTTCATTAAATATACCTGTATCTAATATTAAAACAAAATTAAATAAGTAGTAAAATAAACAAATTGGTAAATAGGAGTACGTATCTACAGGTTAGTGGACCTGGTTTCAGCTGAGACTTTAGGAAACTGATAGTAATTTTATTCAGTTCCTGTTGATATATTTGTCAAACAATTTCATACAACTTAGATATACTTGAAATCCTAAATACTAATCCAGAATTGATGTAACAGAAAAAGAGCATGAATCTACCTAATCAGCAACCCAAGTGGCTAGGTAATTAAATGCATAAAATAATATCACCAGCTAATTTCCCGTAATCTTAATTAAAAGACACCGCAACAATCAATTATATTAATCTAAGCTTATAAGAACGTGCATTCTGGTACATATTAAGATAATAATTAATAAATATTGCCTACAACCTGTATTGTACATATTACAGAAGTTAATACAGGGCTGGAGTCAGCAACCTAGTTATTGGAAATATAATATCTGCTTATTTAAATTTTTATTTAATGTCTAATGATGCGAAGTTACGAAACCTTATTATTAGATTTTGACGAATAAAAATAAAAGTTACGATCTATCTCGGTCGTTAAACTTATGCTGGGTTTATTAAAATATAACAGGATGAATTTTGAGAAATTGTTTTACTTGGTTTGAGAGACAGTTTTTCCTATATACTTTATATTACTCTTTTGATTTATTTATAAAGTAGGCAACTGATGTTACAGATGAGTTTTATTAACAATTAGGCATGTCCCTCAACTTTTATCTTACCTGTTACTTACTTTCCCTCCCTGTACTTCCATATTTATATCATAAGTTTGGTTCTTTACATCAGGTTGGCAGAATATAGCAAGTATTCTAATACTCAAGTGGCTTACCCAGGGCTGCTCATGCTTCTTGTTGATAGCCGTAAACTGTTCCGAATTTAATTATATTATCCATGTAATGAAGGTATCCATTTCTTATTTTAACATCCCATCCATGGAAATCGATTAAGATTAGTAATATCGGCTAATAAGACTGACTAAGACGAAAATGACATCTTTCATGCCTTTACTAACTAGAAATTCCTAGAATATAAATTCATCCAGTCAGTACGGAGAAAACGTTTACCAATATTCCATTCTAAATAAATCCGCATAATATTGGTGTAAGTTTAAAGCATAAATTCAAATTTAATGCTAATGGTTTAGCAGCAATAAAAGGGGATGTAAATACTATCAATTACGTTTGTCAGGGGGATGGCGACAATATTGTGTTTTCGATCATATCGCCGCTCATATTGCGATGCAAAATATAATAGCCATATGTTTATAGTTTCTTTACGGTTAATACTTGATAGATGTATTGAGGAAAAACAGTAATATCCTTAGTCCTTAAATTGCTTTAGTCTTCAGTTGTCAGATGAAGAAATAGATACTTGAACATTTGAATTGGTAGAGGAAGTGAAGCATATTTGGAATACCAGTTTGTTTTTTGAAAATAAATTGAAGGAGAAACGGGATAGCTCAATAAAAAATACATTAAATTATTGTCAAAATATTAAACTTTAATAATGAGAACAATCAAATATAAAAAATACCAGATATATTATCAAAATGCCTATTAAACTAAAAATACTCCAAAAACGTGATTTGACTTAGGGTGCAGATAATTTGGAATATAGTATTCCAAATTATATTCATTTTTTTTTTCTTTGAAAATTGCTAACACTTTTTCTTAGAAACTAATAGAATTCTAATATTTTTATAGTCATTGGCTCTTTACAAAAAAAGAAACTTACAAATAAATAAAACCGACTCCCAAAAAAACTGAAAAGCAAAAAAAAACACGGTATTCCAAATTAACAACACACCAACCTAACTAAAAATTGCATGTCAATTTTTTTATTCTAGAAATATTCACAAAATCATAGTAATATCTTAAACTAACAAGGTCACTCCGCAATTGAAATAATTACAATAAAGATTTAGAGTGTTACAGCAAATGATTACCACTGATTGCATTCTTACCGGAAAAGTTTTCAAATCAGGCGTTTCGTTCGCTGGGGGCTGGTAGCCGAAATGTCAAGATGGCGTCCTGTTTTTAATGCTGTATGGCTTTGTTTATCGTTTGACGTTATGTTTACGGCATAAAAACTCAGATGGCGTTTATATATATTTAGATATCGAAGTATTCCAAGTTACCTGCAGTATTCCAAATATGCTGCAGTTCCTCTACTTTTTCATTGTAAAATAACTTGTCAGAAATGGACATACTTACACATTAAGTTTGTCATTACTACGTTTAATCGACTACTTACATAAATAAATCTTTTCTTCAGCATCTTTAAAAGTGCGTCAAAATTTTTTTCTTTACCTTTAGGACTCCGAAAATCTGCACCTGTAAAATATTTTGGTCATCCCATAACATATGCCGACTTACCGAATTTATTTTCTATCAGTTTATATAAGATCCCCAATATCCTATCTTTTGATTTGCACACTAGAGAATGTTGACATTAGCCCTGTATGAGTAGAGGAAGTGAAGCATATTTGGAATACCAGTTTGTTTTTTGAAAATAAATTGAAGGAGAAACGGGATAGCTCAATAAAAAATACATTAAATTATTGTCAAAATATTAAACTTTAATAATGAGAACAATCAAATATAAAAAATACCAGATATATTATCAAAATGCCTATCAAACTAAAAATACTCCAAAAACGTGATTTGACTTAGGGTGCAGATAATTTGGAATATAGTATTCCAAATTATATTATTTTTTTTTTCTTTGAAAATTGCTAACACTTTTTCTTAGAAACTAATAGAATTCTAATATTTTTATAGTCATTGGCTCTTTACAAAACAAAACCGACTCCCAAAAAAACTGAAAAGCAAAAAAAACACGGTATTCCAAATTAACAACACACCAACCTAACTTAAAATTGCATGTCAAATTTTTAATTCTAGAAATATTCACAAAATCATAGTAATATCTTAAACTAACAAGGTCACTCCGCAATTAAAATAATTACAATAAAGATTTAGAGTATTACAGCAAATGATTACCACTGATTGCATTCTTACCGAAAAAGTTTTCAAATCAGGCGTCTCGTTCGCTGGGGGCTGGTAGCCAAAATGTCAAGATGGCGTCCTGTTTTTAATGCTGTATGGCTTTGTGTATCGTTTGACGTTATGTTTACGGCATAAAAACTCAGATGGCGTTTATATATATTTAGATATCGAAGTATTCCAAGTTACCTGCAGTATTCCAAATATGCTGCAGTTCCTCTACCTAATGTCAAATTCCTATTTATAGTAAACAAAACAAAAGAGAGACAATACTGGGAAGCGCCGCATATCAAGCGTCCTTTTCTATCAAACTTCCGCATTAAAAGGTAAATGACCATATTGTTTGTAAAAATAACATATAGGTACTCATATTACGGTCAAATAGCTCGAAGCTGCATAACTATCTGATTGTTTGGTTGCAGTTCAGATTATTGTTTTGTGGCCAGTATGTTAAGCATCGGATTTGCAGCAACCTACATTTTGTACAAAACTTTGTAGTTATTCAATACATTTTGGGCATACCGAAATAAACCTGTTATCATATCCTTTGAATTTTTCAAAATCAATACATGTAGGTACCCTCAATTTGCAAAGATAGCATGAGTCCTATATTTGTGTAATATCATACAAAACTTTATTCTGGTTGGGCGGTTACTCATTCTAAGTCATCTGTGTGTTAAAAGTGTTCCATAAGCTATGTTTAAGATTACGATGTGTTTTATTGTTTTTATAAATAGGAGGTTATTTTTAGCGGCGGGTTACGTCTGCTGTCAAATAAGAGCACTTTCAGATGATCGAAATACTACTTACTTGGTTCTAATAAGTATTTTTGCAGTTTAAGTTATTGAACTTCTTTTTTTTTGTACGTTATATAGGTAACAATAAAATATAACAACAGATTTGGTGCAACCCTTTGTATCTACTACTACCCTTTGTATTGCCTACTTATACCTACTTATATTATAAGGCTTCAGAAGAATTTGATTGCTGGAATGCGATAATCTCAGGAAGTAATGCACCTACCAATCAAAATAATTAAATTATTTTACTTTTAAGTTGCCTGACTTACTGTACCTACAACTTAGGAAGGTACAAACAATATAGAGTAAATCTTATTTCAAACTGCAATACACATGCATAATAAGTTGGTAAGTATTTCAGTTTAATTATAAAACGTACAACGTCAAGTAAATTCTATGTTTTCATTTGTATTCTTACTACTAGTGAATAAATAAACTTCTAAAATCTGGAAAACCCTATAAGTATTTAGTAACTAAACCGAATGAAGAAAGAAGATGGGTAACTTCATATATAAACAGCGATAGCCTATCTTTTTCATTGAATTTATTGTGCATCAATTAAAGTAATGATATGATAAGTTATTAAATTATTGTTCTAAGCGTCCGGTGTTTATTTGATAATGATAGATATGTATGATTATAGCATCTATAATCTGTATAGGTACCTAAAGTTTTAATCCACTATCTATGAATTTTAGAAATAGAAACGTAGGTACTTATTTATTATTACAAAAAATTAAACTAATGTATAGGTATTCTAACTATAGGTACCAGAGAAATTGAACACTACTGTTAATTACTTATTCATATTTACTTTTTTATTATATTCTTAAAAGTTCAAAATAAAGTTGGATAAAATTAAATGGATACTTTTCTTCTCAAAACTTTCAAAAATAATGGCTTTTCTTAAAATAATTTAACACTGCTTAATGATTTAACTAGATCTACTATTATTGAAATGCTGGTGTTGAATTCTAAAGAACATTCATGTGTCCGTCGGTCGTTTGCCGTCGGGCGACGCGCGACGGCTCTGCTCGCAGGCCGGGCGGCGTAGCGCGTAGCCGGCGCGTAGAGGCCGCGTAGCAGCCACACCGCTCCGCTGCCTGCTACAGTCGCACTCATTAACAATGCCAAACTAATTAACCACTCGAAAACACGTGAAAGTCGACGCGTCAAAACAGACTGAAACAGCATGCAACGCCGGCGTGCGGCGAGCGTACAGGAGCGAGCGCTACGGGAAGGTTGCCGCCATATTGCCGCAAGCCCCGCCCCTTGCGCTCTCGCAACCGCCCATTGGCCCTTCACTCTATTTAAGGTGGAGCCACTACCAGCTAAATGTTGCCAGCTTTTTGAATAAATAATTTCAGTAATTTAAGTAATGAAGGCAATTATGGCGTTGTTTAGCTAAGTTTGCGCGGCGGCGAGTGGGAACTTTATATTTATACCGCTCTCTTTATGTACGCCGACGCGCGGTTAATGCGCCCGATCTGTTTACGTTGCGAACCGGGAGCGAGCTAGCGATTTATTGCGCCCGACTCCGGTGCACGCCACGCGATTTAAACTGCAATTATTTTACGCTATAAGGAAAACATATTGCACCATTTAAATGAGTTTTTACAACACAATTTATAAGAGCAGATGATGTGCTCTGATTTACTCAGCTACCCCTGGACTTGTAGAATTCAAAGTTTCTATTCGTTCATACTATTTGAATATGTAAGTTAGATCTATGTTTATATCTGAACGATTGACTAGTGCAACACGCTGGTTAAAATTTCCGAGTGACAAAATGGAATATTTTTGAAGTCTATAAATCTGAATACGGTTACGTCACAGTAGTCCGTCAAAGATCCAGTGTCCACACTTCACGGGCAGAAGTAAACAGTGACGTCACGAAGCGTCATCGAGGCGATAAAAAGTCGATTTTATTCGCACAAGTTCGGCCAGCTGACTGCGTCCCCCACCCCGCGGCCCGCGGCACCACGCACGGAATTTTCAGTGTGGCGAGATTTCAGGGCGAGAGAGAGAGGTATAGGGGAAACAGGCGCGTGTGAGAGAGACGAGGGTAGGTGGGCGCCGGCTGTTGGAGCGGCGCGGTGGGCGGGCGCGCTCCGGATGATGTATAGAGTGGTGGAGTTAGGTTCAAATTGGTCCGGGAAGTGGCCGAGATTAGAGCCAGCGCGGGCCGCAACGCGCCGCGTACGTAAGCCCACTTAAGACTGTTTTTAATACTAGTATTTTTTACGCGATCCCGACAGGATTTAGCGGATAAGCGACGTCGCCGCGATCGTGCGCTTTGATTTATCGGTATCGGATTCGTATTTGGTTTGTTCTCTGGTGTTTACGTTAGTGGGTGACGGCCGGGCGCGTGGACATAATCCCGTGGCTTGTACCAGATTATGACGGATATCATCGGATTTCGTGTACACACACTGTGAAAATCAGCGTTCCGAGGAATCACCGAACTCACCACCATCGCCTGTCCGCAGCCGGTCTGACATTTTAACTGTGAGTATGTCCACTGTCAAAGTTCCACTTGTTTCGGCTTTATTTACGACAGCTGGATTGTGCAGTTTCTATCTCAAAATGTATTTCTGAAGCCGGCCTCGTTGCCAAATCCACACTGAGTATGCCATGAAATGTGACAAGATTTTAAAGTTCCATTCAAACTGGTATCCCATAAGTTCCTGGCAAGTTGAACTGAGTACAGAGAGTTACTAAGAATCTTATAAGACAGTCAGGTATATTTAAGTGACCATGTAATCCTACGTGATTAGGTGTTATGATGTGTGTAGAAGAAAGCCTAGCAAACAGGTTACCTAGGTGCTTGCTCAGTAAAGCTGATGCTTACTATTGTTTATCCTCAGAGAGATGCCAATATTTGCATTAGGAATATTATAATATTAAATAACTATGTTTTGCCTTGAGGTAGAATAACACTGCTTATTTATTTTACTATAGTTGGCAATAAATGCTAACCTCAAAATGAGATACAAGGCTTTGTAGTACACATAGGTAAACTTTATACTCACACCTACATATCTTTGCTGGAATTGAATGCTTTCTTGTTTGCTATTTACTTACCGTTCCAAATGTCAAATAATTCTCAATTTACATAATGAATCAATAACGTATACCTTGGTAGCCTGAAATACCAAGGTACCAAGTCTACCTGATTTTTTCAGGCCTTTTCTTATAGAGTAGTTTTACTCTAGGGTCATTATTACCCAAAAAAGACTCTTAACCAAGAGACACTTACCTACATTATAACAGATTCAGAAAGTCAACTTGTATTTATTAAATATAATTATTTAGTGTAACACCTCTTTTATGTTCAGTATCCCTAGTATCCCTCCCTTGCATGTTCAGTATCTATAAACAAGGTGTTTAGTATTTTAATAACGGGAATATATTTACAGGGAATTTTAGATACCTACCTTGCACTTATAAACTGGTAAATAAGTTGTACTTAAGTTTAATAAGTGAATTCTGTAAAGAAATAATTAGGTACGCGAATATTAGTTTGATAGTAAATGCATGACTTTATGGTGCATGATAGGTAAACCCTTTTTATCAAATTATTCAAACAAGACTTTTACAGTGGTAAACTTGACCTAAGAAGTGAGAATTGTAAATCTTTTAATTTTTATTGAAGACTAGGTTGGTCAGTCAACATGATGTTAATAAACTAAAAAAATATTCCTAATACTTAAATTATGATAGCAATACTTAATTAAATCATTAATCTAAAATTTGTCTTCCTCTATGACATTTAAAAACAAGTTCGTATTATTTAATTGCCACAAATTGCTTTTAAATATATTCATAATAACAAAATATCACCAAGTTTTTACAGGGCTTAGAAACTGCTAGTTCTTCCTGAATAACCTTCAAACTTTTAAGAATATCTACCTGAAGTTAAGGTACCAACCTTTCTTTAAAAATATTTAAAACTCACCTTTAGGTTTACAAGAAAATATTTTCTAACCTTTTCTGACCCTCTTAATTTCCTTTATTAAATGTCAACCGGGAAATATAACTTAATGTCTTTATACACCCTTAGGTTGCTTCTATCATTTAGTATTACCACAGCCAACAATACATATTAATATTAAAAATATTTTTCAAATAATGCCTCAAGGAATACTGAATTCTAATTTTAAATTTAAAAATAATGTAACATTTTTTTATTTACTAATTTATAGGTTGGTTACAATTAAGCACCTTCTTCGTCATCATCTGTAAAAAAACTGAAACTATAAAAGTTCATAAAACAGCCAGTACCAGTGTTCAGTGAACCATGAAAATCTGTACATGACTTAGTAGTGACTTTGAAACTGCTTGCTCACTTCTAACTTGTTCCTTCGTTTTGCCAAGCGCTCGTAACTTTATTCCATACTTTAGGTTCTTATATGACGGTAGAAATTTTACATGACGTCATAAAGTTAGAAATAATCAGGAGAAAATCATTTTACGTAATAGCGAAAAATTTATATTTTATTTAGTCCCAAATTAGGTGTTTTTAAATCGTTTGGCAACTATTACTAGGCCTATATTGAACATTGTGAGGACTGCACTTGTGCTTATTCTTTAAAGTTCAAAGAAGAAATAAATTAATGACTGGGATAGAAATTAATAAAGTCAATTTATTTTCTTGTGCATTTAAAAGCCCTTATGGAAGTTGAAAGAATAAAAGAATATAGAACTTCTCCAAAAAGTAGCTTTCTTCAGAAAAGAACGGGCAAGAATCTTCATGGTTACACTTCTTAAAACAATTTATATTTTTTTACAAAAATCATTTTTAAATATATGCATAGAATACATCAATGCGTGAAGAAGCATGCGAAACATGTATCTACCTAATTCTTTCCAAAATCTAGGTACATGCCAGTTGTAATTAGGTATTGTTTCTGTCACTAAATAAAACATTATATTTATGCTCTGAACAAATAAATTAGCTGTTGCAAGCAATTGCAGCAGCCAATTGATTATAAACACAACGGAAGTTTTAAGTTATAAAGGGAAATTAATACGGATTTACCAAAATGCAATAAGAATTGATAAAGATCAGTCGGTACAAATAGCAGGCTTGATAAAACATATTATCGACATTGATTATTACCTACGAACTACTATTTCGGAGGCATTTTTGATAATAACAATATTTTTGTCAAATAATAATTGTTTCGTGCATGTACACCTATCACATAAGTAATGTTACCTTCTTTATAAACTTAAAATTGGTTAAAATTACTTTATTTTATTTTGTGGTCATAGAATCGAGTAACGTGTTTAATAGTTCCTATAGTTTTCTCTTGAAAAATGATGTCTGAAAATGGTACCTCTATGGTTTAGTGGTCGTGCTAGTGTCGACATCTAAGCATGTAGGTACAATTTTTTTATCACAATATTTTGAAATGGTAGAACCTATCTCAATCGGGGTAAGTTAATAATCTGGTATGTTTAACGTCTCAAATTATATTTTAATGAAAATAACAAACAAATATATTGTGTGCGAAACTAAGCACTTAGTTGTAGAACTTATGTGCAAACCAAAATATTGTTTAAATTATTGTATGAAAGGAAAGTTATTATTTATAGATTTATCTTGCTCTAGCTACAAAATTTTGGTAACAGTCTCATACACATCAGTCTTTTACTTGGGTATTAATCACATTGTTATTTTACAACTTAGTACTACCGACCACCACCCATCATTTTCCATGTAGAACATACATACGCACATTACTATACTCTATCCACGGAAGCAAGAGCTAAAAGGTAAACAAAGAATGACACTTTTTCAAGATGGCGGTATAACCCGACCGATGACAAAATCACAGATACTGCGAACATTTTACACAAAAATGTGACGTTTTGTCATCGGTCGGGTTATACCGCCATCTTGAAAAACTGTCATTCTTTGTTTACCTTTTAGCTCTTGCTTCCGTGGATAGAGTATAGTTCTTTTTAACCGCTTGATACACAAGGTACCTAATACTAAATGCATTATTCATATTCATACACAGAGCTATAAAGTTTTAATGCATTCAATAACAATCCACGGAGTACCAAAAATAACCGTAGCATTACAATTCGAGGTGTTGGTGCGCTCATATCAGCGGAATGATAATTTTATCTCTGTGTTAAATTGATAACAGATAGATAAATTGACGTGACGTCGGTTCATACCTTTACTCCTGTATTTCATGGATACGCCCAAAATAATTCGTGGCGTATTATTAAAATATAAGCTGCGGTAATTAATCGATTCATTAATAATATCTGTTGAAATGTTAGTGCATCATGAACGCGTGACTTTTAAGTGAGGAAAATTTGTAAAAAAATAAGTTTTAAAAGTAAGACTTGTAACTTGATTTTTGAAGAAGTTTGGTTATCTTAGACATGATAATTGGTTGTCATGAATGCCAAAGAGAAGTATTGCTTACCTTGAATTCTAAACGTGTGACAGAAAGAGACAACGAGGTACTATCTTATTTATCAATGAAAACATACAGTTATAAATGGCATATACAAATGTGGGCTGTAGGCAAGGATAATATTTTTAATGTATTTTTTCGTATTTTATTTTATTCTATTGACACATTGTTTCAATAAGTAAATGTTGATCAACAAATACACCCTAATACCTCTATGCAATTCAAAGAACATATAGACCTACTACAGGTTCTTTTGAAATTTTAAAGCAGTTAGGTGCACTGTTTCACCACTTAACCAAGGTGTTGTTTTCATGGTTAAGACCAGGCAAGAAATTACATAGCGTTCGCATTTTATTATGACAAGAAATTGTAATTAAATATAAAACTAACTTAGTGTTTTGTAATTACCTACTTTATTGAAAAGTGCAACAATGTTTGGACCTGCCACAAAAGGCCCAAAACCAAACTCTCACATAACATCTAAGTACAGAAAAATGAATAAAAATCTAAAAATAAAGGTGTCACGTATACAAACAGATATTATCTACAAATCGAACGGTTATACATGGAGATGATACGAACCCATTGACAATGCCATAACATCAGATACATGTTATCACTATACATTCAAATATTTACTGCTATCACACGAGGTACATGTGTTTTACATGCATTAATGTTAGGGCTGGCTGTGTTTCAATCTATTTTAGTCAGTTTGTTGACTGGGTAATATAATATTTGATTATAAACTGCATTATTGTCTGGCTAGACGCCGCTTTCAATGTATGCAGTATAGATAAGGACTTCTTGGGGTTTTCTTATTGTTTTTCTTTTCAGCAGAAAACCATATTTTGTCAATTTGCTTGTGCTTTAAATCTATTCATCAAATTGATTTACATTATGAACATTTGAAATATTCTCTGTTAGATATGCCTTTTTTAAGAATTTTGGTTAAATAAATATTACTTATTTAACAAGTCCAGTAGATAGCTACACTTATGATTGTTTCTTATTTTCCTGTAATGTGTTTTCAAAGAGTTTAGGAAACTAGATGTGTAATATGAAGGTATGATTACCTCCGCAACGCAATGGACAGTAGTTACTAGTTATTATAAGGTACATATGTCGTTACTTATGTTATTTATACTCGTCTCTAAAAGATATCTTCTAGGTATATGATAACTCATATTCTCATACAGGTACCTACAAGATATATTTTTGCAGACAAAACTTAGCTTTTATCAGTTAGTACAAAAGAATAACAAAGGAAGATAGAAGTTTAGAGTTGATAATTTGATTGCTATTACCTACCAAAAATACCGAGACGATCCTTATCAATGATGAGTGAAACATTTAAGATAACTCTCGGAACATTTGATATTGACGTCTAAACTATTGAATTTTCTTGTAGTACCTAAGTATGTAATTCAGATATGATTTGATTTTCTTCCAAATAGGCTTGTTGGCGGCGCGTTTCAAAGTTTTAGATACAAGATAAGACAATGACTGTTGTAAGTGCTGACGTTCAAGTTGTTGACCTCGGTCGTGTAACACATGTGCAAAATTTGTAGATTGATAAAATTGGTATTAGATACTTATCTAATACCAATTTTGTGCAGTGTATTGTTTCTTTTCAAAATTCTATTATGGGATGTAGATGTAAGTAAATTCTAATCGGTTTCGAATGAGACATAAAATAAATCAAGGTACTTTAGTATTTATGGCTGCATAATCTGTTGCAGTAAATTCTTTAATTAATTACTTATTTTTATTAATACCGAAATATTAAGAAAAACCCTACAGTAGGGTCTAGATCAGTTTTCTTAAAATCGCCTTTATTAATCTATTAAACAAAACTAATACTTAAATCTGAAACCACCATTCAAACGTCCATTGTTGAACTTTGCAACGATTACGATTGCCACAGTACGCGTACGACCATAGAGAAAAGTTCAGCGACATTCGACCTTCTTGTGCCGAGAGTTGAGACCATCAAATCGTACCGACTTCCAAGTAAAATTCGAACCAAATGGCGTTTTAATAGAGCGAAGCACTTTCACCAACTTAAATCTTTGGGCTTAAAAAAGGCTTTACATCGGTTTAAAGGGATGAGAGTGGCTCAAGCGGCTCGATTGCTGCCTTTAGCTTTGGCCAATTACTCACCGCCTAGTCAAGATTACTATCGCGTTGTGTGAGCGACGAATATTGTGCCTGTCATATTTACTTTGGTTTGTTTTCATGATCTTTGTGTTATTTTTGAAGAACTTTAACTGATTAGAAATAACTTAGTTGGCATCTTGGTGCTTATGGATTGGCCTACATAAATTAAATATGCAAGAAGTACCTATGGGGGCGACGACATACAAAAGAGGTCAAATAATATTTAAATTAAAAAAAAAATATATTTTAATAATGCCAAACGCTAAAAAAGAAACTTAAAAATACTGGGAAATAAAGATTTCGTATCGAAACAGAATTCGCTTTGGTATTATTTATTTATGAATGACCACAAATATTTTCTTTTCATATTATTTTCATTTAAATAAAATATATTCTTTTTGTCGCCTGTATTTTACATAATTTTGTTACTGGCGCATATAAAACCAAAACGATAAAAAAATATTGACCAGAAAATAGCTAAAATAAAAAAATATACGATTTTAAATTTCGAATTTATAGTCATAACTTTGTTCTAAAGTTGACAATCGGGCAATTTTGCTGATGCGTAATTTTATATAAAGACTATTTTACTAATACTTAGGTATCAGTTAAGTTTTTATAGAGTTAAAGTTATTACTGAATTTAATAATGTGGCTCGTTCAAATAGTTCTGCAAAAAAACGTACGCAGGTAAAATACTTTTATTAAAAAGTCACACCAGACAGTTTCACTGAAAAAAATGCAATAAAATGCTGGCATTGGCGCTTCGACGCAACTCTTTGCTCTTATTTCTGAATATTGAATTCCCGTCGGCCGCAGATAGGCACTACCGCGTAAAAAGGCAATTAAACCTATAAATCATTTTGTGAATGCCCTTTTTTCCTACTTTTGCCTTTCCTAGCCATTATGGCAGGTTTTATGTGTTCACTGAAACACCGATGCCCAGCCACTGACAAGGCTATTTGAAATATGAAAGTTGTAAAGTGATATATCTCCATCAGAACGTTTTTTATGGTGCTTATTTTTTTCACTGCTCAAACATCGTCGTGTGCCGCTTTAAATCAAGCTGATATTTTTACTAAAAATGATTTATGAATGTAATGTTTTAGGAACTTTTGTACAACGAGGAAGTTTCTAGTTGTTGTAAGCTTGTTCGTGTAGTTTACTAACACAAATAAATGGTACTAATAAATTGGTTGGGTATTTGGTAACTTTATTGTAGGGTAAACTCACCAGTAACTGGCCACTTAAGGACAGCGAGTTGTTCATTTAAGTGCCATGGCGAAATGTGTCAAGAAATTAATATTCTTGTATCAACTTTAGTTAAAGCAAGTATCCATTTATCGTTATTAGTGAGTAAAAAATGAAACTACATAGGATTATGTAGTAATATTTTAATAGAATGAAAAAGTAGTCTTTTTTAGTAATAACTGGCCATTTCAAATTAGATATTAGCCACCATAATACCAATAACTGGCCATGCAAAAATAATATTTAAAATCAATTAAAATATATAGAATAAAGCAACTATATTAGTAATTATAAACTTAAAAAACATAATAAAACAAATTTTTACAAGGTGGTTCTTAATTCGTAAAAAAAACTACAACTTAGCTTAATTTAATGAGATCAGTATACCACAGTTCGTTTGCACTTAAATCATAGTATGGTAACGAGGAACTTGTCATTTGTAGTTATTGACGTGTTTAAATAAATTAATTACATCATCATCATCATCATCAGATGTAGAGTAATCTCTCTCTTTGTAACAATTATGGCACAAAAAAAAAACACATTCATCCTCAGGAATATGAATCCTGTGGGATAATGGTATACAATTCTCATGAAATTGTTTGTTACAGAGCCTACATAGGATCACCCTTCTTGTTATTAGATTCAAACAATAGTCACAATAGACACATCGGTTTTTCTTATTTTCTAACAGTTTCTTAGACTCATCTTGACTATTTATAATTTTATTAGTAGCAGTCTTTTTTGTTTTATTTTTTGTTTTTTTATTTGGTACATCATTCTCTTTTTGACTTTTTTTCTCTTCTCGTAACCTCTTCCTTTCTTCTTTTGCGGTATCTTCTTCTTGCTTTTTAAATTGTTTTTCTCTTATCTTGTCAACATATTGATTGGATGTTAACGCAAATGTAGTTCGCTCAATTTGGCGCTTTCGTTGTCGTTTGGGAAAATCGGGCAACTTTTGTTTCAGGTATTCAGGTATCTTGTTTCAGGTAGGGGAAAATTTACAAGAGTATGGTCAGACCTGCCGTCTTGTATGGATCAGAGTGCTGGCCCACAAAAGCGACGAATGAAAGACAATTGCATGCGGCAGAGATGAGAATGTTAAGAGGTATGTGTGGAGTTACGCGAATGGATAGAGTGTGGAATGAGTATATAAGAGGAAGTTTGAAAGTAGCGCCGGTATCAGAAAAACTGCGTGGAAACCGGCTGTCGTGGTATGGGCATGTGATGCGGAGGAATGAGAATCATGTTGTGAGGAAGATGATGAATATGAATGTGGACGGATATAGTGGAAGAGGAAGACCAAAGAAACGATGGATGGATTGTGTGAAAGTAGATATGGTAAGAAAGAATGTTACTTGTGAGATGACGGCAGATAGAAGAGTTTGGAAGGAGAAAACACCCTGCGCCGACCCCAAATAAAATTGGGATAAGGGCAGGAGGATGATGATTTTGTTTCAGGTATTCCGAGAAAGGTATATTTGAGAGAACGGAAATTGTTTTATTTGGATTGGATACCTTCATTGTTTTCAATAAATTTGATAGCATTTTCTATTGCCTCTTTAGAGTATTGGCGTTTTTAAAGACATTTCAGAAAATCTGTCCAACAAAAAAAAATCCGTCAGTAACTGGCCATACAACTATCAGTAACTGGCCACCCATGCCAGTTACTGATAAACGTGTATATTTTTATCTGGATTTTTTTTACACGACAGTGTGCCTTATACTCATTCTAAATATGTTTATTTTTTCGTAAAATTCGGACATGAGCGTATAATTCAGTAACTGGCATGAGTGGCCAATAAATGAAAATATACAAAAATGAAAATCAATAACTGGCCACCCAACTAATCTCGCTTTATTATAGATACTGACAGAATAAAACTTTAAAAAACGATCGTTTACCATCTATACAATACCACAAACACAATCAACTCACGTTTACTACACGAAGTATTACAAAATTCACTTTTAATTTCAATCATTACCTTAAAATAATTTTAAGGATTTACCGTTCACGTCGGAACTTGTACGCGTGCTGTCACAAAATGGCCGATATTTTTGGCGCTAGTATTCATAGAGGAAAAAACTGTCATTATAATGAAAGCTAGTTGAGTAGGTAATACTAACAATAAATAATAGATGGCGTTCTATGAGAATAGTTCTTAATTTATGCAGTCAAAGTGAATAGTGGCTAATAATTGAAAGTGGCCAGTTATACCTCGGTTTACCCTAGTTAACAAAAGTTTTAGTTTCGGTAGTCCGAATTTATAATAAGTAGAGTAGATATCTACATACAACCATGGAGTACTTAAACATTTAATAAAACTTTTTATTTTGCTGAACTGTTATGAATCGTGGAACTGACATGTCATGGTATAAATTTACACTATCTCAACTTGACTATCTGAAGATAATCAACCTATCATATTTTACTGCTGTCATATACTTCGTCTGCCATATCGAGTGCCTACCTAACTCAATGATTTTGAGACAGCGCAATAACGTTCGTAAGCAGTTCTTCCTTAGCACTTTGTAAAGTTTTGTCTTAATTTTATATACAGATATATTTTTTCGTTTTATTTTCTTATTGATATTTTTAAATACTAGTTATTACATATGTATAAAATAGATATAAGTGTCCGGACTATAAAAACATAATACTATTAAGTAACAAAAGTATGTTCCGTTTCCTCAGACAAAACGTGCAAACGGTTTTGTGGAGCATAGATTTAAGATATAGGCTATAAGAAACCTTGATTGTAAAAATAAATAAATAAAATTTGTTCCAGCGGTGACAAGAATGCGAGTGCGCGCGTGATCAGCTGGTCACCCGCGTTCCTTTCAACCAGCGTCAGAACAAGCATCATCATTCACCTCCGGGTGTACAAGGAGGCGCTGGCGGCCGGAATGGAGCCGCTAAGCGAGAACGGGCTCTGTCTATCCGAGCTGGAGTTGCATGGAGGAGGTCACCTGCATGAGTCGGTGGCGGCGTCCGTGGGCTCTGCGATCTCGAGCCTCATGGCGCCGCTGCATCATGAACCTCAGCATACGCCGCTGCATCATGCCCCGCCACTACATCATGAACCGCTGGAAAAGCTCAAATGTAAGTTGTATTGTATGACTTAGCTTATTACTGTTACTGTTACAGCCTTTTTATTGTCCCACTGCTGGGCCTCCTCTCACACGGAGAAGGATGCTTAGCTTATTACTGCAGGTAAATTCGTGTACTCGGCTTTCCGAGAACGAAAGACGTTAAAAAATTGCAACATTTTCCTCTTCTGAGAACGTTCTTTTCTCTCTCACTGAAACATCTGAGGAGAAAAGTAAAGTATAAAATTCCTCACTAAAAGCAAATCAGTGAGCATAAAAGATTCTAACAAGAATTCTGCTTTTATTAAATTGGTATCTTCCGATCCACATCGATCCGTTTCCGCGTAGAAGTGAACCAGCGAGGTTCTCTTATATTGGCGAATAAATCCCGTTTTAAACTCTGCCCGGCCAGTAAATAAAACAAAGGGGAGTTTTCGCGTTTCATTTCGCGACGCGCGACCCGTGCTCGCATACGATCTCGTTCGGCGCGTTTTATTTTTATGAAGATATGTAGCTTCTCCTGTCCTCAGATAGGAACCTATAACGGGTAAATAAAGCACTCTTTTTGCCTTTTATTTTCGATATAAGAGCTCTCTCGAATTTATTGGAAATTGGATTGATTAACCGAATTCGAAGTCTTAATGTATTTTAAATTATCTTGATATCCCATGTGCCAAATGCAACAAGTAAGGCTAAAGAGCATTGAAAAACTCACATAAAAAATCTCACCCATCAAAAAAGTTATGATGACTTTTCAATAACACAATATGAAACGAATAGTTTTACATTAATTACTGCTAATAACATAATTTTATTTATACAACAAATCTATAAAAAACATAATTATGAAATATGACTTTTGTAATCAATACTCGACAATGGACTCGAGTGCACGTGGTACAGTCGCCGATAGCTTTATTTATGGAGTGAGTCGCGAATAAAAAGCGGTGCATCGTCACAGGCGATCGGGCAGGAAGACCGTGACGCGATGTGGGCGCACTTTGTATACAAAATTAGGGATTATTCACCTCCCGCCCGCGTGACACGCAATTTGCTACTTTTGTCTACGTCAGTACATGACATGCTACACATCACGATGCGCATTTTTTTTAATGGTGCCATTTGTTTTTGTATAAAATGAACAATCCTAAAAAAAATATTGCCGTGTAATTTATGATTACAAATGTGCTTGTGTTTCAACCTTGCACAAGTGTAATGGAACTTAAAAAGAACACAGAAAGTGGTACCATACTTGTCGCTTTCTCAAAATATTCATCAGTCTCCCAAAAGGAAACAGTTTAACATTCATGTCACCCATCAAACAGACAAACCTAATGTAATCCGATTACTACCTGATTCCGAATAAAGATTGAACAAACGCTTGCACAAGAAAACAATTTGTACAATATAATCAGAAGCAAATCAACACGAGCTGGGGTGCCGGGCTAATCGGATAGTTTTTACAAACACATCAATATCGGATTACGCGCCCCCTATGTGTTTAGTTACGCAATTAGACATGCCTCGAGGGACCCGAACTTCAAAAACAGAGAGGAAGATACTCTACTCTTATTTGCATTTTGAATACGTAGTGAAAGTTTTAGGATGTCTAGTATTAAGATAGAAATTGGCGTCTTATATATAGGTTCTTTGAGAAAAGGTAAATGTTTGTAAGTAGATGAATCACTGACAATGTGTTTGTAATTTTTCTGTAGACGAAAACGGTTTCGTCTCTCGTAAAAAAATATGTTTGTGTACTTGAAATAGTGACTTTATTTTTTAATCATACTCTTCATAATTGTTGACTATGAGTAGGTGTGTTTGAAAAGATCATTACAATATTAGGTTTTCTTTTGTATATTTTACACGTGCGTTAACGCAAAGCAATGATATGCAATCCATCACAGGCCGACAAAAAGAGCAATAGAGGTAATCATTTAAAGTCAACTTGAATGAATCGGCTATCATCTATCCTTTTCTGAACCCAACGTTTTTTAATAAAACAATGTTCTGTCTCCCTTGCACCCTAAAAAACCAACCCTCTTGTAGGCCGTAGTCGGTGAAGCATTATATTGCGATGATTAGACTTGCACTTGCCGCTTTTGCCATTGAATTTAAATGGGGGATTATAACGCTACTGTGTGCATTATATTATTAAAACTCTATTGTGTGTTACTTCATTAGGCGATTGCTGTCGTCATTTGTTTTAATTTTATTATTGAATTCGTATAAGTATGAAATGCATAACTGAAACAATTTTTTTTAATAGACATGGTATGGTAAATTGAAAAAAAGTCGTGGTGGCCTAGTGGGCAAAGAACCAACCTCTCGAGTATGAGGGCGCGGGTTCGATTCCAGGTCAGGCAAGTACCAATGCAACTTTTCTAAGTTTGTATGTACTTTCTAAGTATATCTTAGACACCAATGACTGTGTTTCGGATGGCACGTTAAACTGTAGGTCCCGGCTGTCATAGAACATCCTTGGCAGTCGTTACGGGTAGTCAGAAGCCAGTAAGTCTGACACCAGTCTAACCAAGGGGTATTGGGTTGCCCGGGTAACTGGGTTGAGGAGGTCAGGCAGGGCAGTCGCTCCTTGTAAAGCACTAGTACTCAGCTACATCCGGTTAGACTGGAAGCCGACCCCAACATAGTTTGGGAAAAAGGCTCGGAGGATGAGGATGAGGATGATGGTATGGTAAATTGACATACTTCGGGCGTGGGGAAACGTCACCTGAATTTTTCAACGTTTTTTGATTAGATCGTATAAATTCTTCGGAAAATTGTGTCCCAATTTTTGCACATGCGGTTAAAAAATCCCCTCTGTTCTGCGTATGATATTGCTTCTCCAAGCTTATCCGTCGAAGATTGTTCCCATATCCCGAGATTTTTATAAAATAGGCGAAAAACACGTTTCGTGGCTTTAATTTTAAATTGATCAGGTTTTGCGGAATCTTATTAAAGCCTCCTCGTTCGTTGATTCTGTCGATACCTTTTTTTCACCTCATCCGGCGCTAAACCGGAGGCGGATCTCATTATTTCCTGGAACAAAATATGGAAAATTAATTACGCGGGATTTGAGCACATTATTTTTTTCATATGGTATGTGAAAACGGTATTTTTTCCTGTTTTAGGTAGCTTCTCGTACCGATGTAAGATTGTGTAACGTTTAGGAACGTGCTCGTTCTTAGGTGAAATATACGTCGTTAATGTTATGTAATATTGCCTCTGCCTTATAATTATGATTACTGTAATAGTTTTGTTTACAGAACTGTAGTCTCATAAATTTGACTTCCTCCTAAACATCATTAGGTCAATTAATTTTACGGCATTATAGGATATTAGAATAATCCTTAGTCATTAAATAAGTAAAACAATCGCTTATAGAGTCTGTGAGGTACGCTTCGCTGCACCACCCACAACATGGGATTGAAGATCGCTCGCGCCGAACGCGTTATATTTACGTTAGTGCTATCTCGCTCGCGCGCGCATCTGTCTCGTTTCTTTTAGGTACTCACAGAGTCTTATCAGAACGTTCTTATTGGACGATCGCGCGACGCTCTCGCCTGAGCGTTAGCACTACTTCGGCCCCTGTGATTTTATACTTAAGCTCGTTCTGTATTTACATTTAATGAATATATACGATACTTTATACTCTTCTATTTTTACCCATCATCGCTGTTTCATTTAAATATTACCTGCATTGCTGCTACATTTTGGTGACCCCGAGAAAAAGATTCAAGATTGAGTGGATGAACCACCTTCCGCCGCAAATTCGAGTTGTGCTGTCAGTGAACACTGATTCATCACTCGATATGCTCGCGGCAATGGCAGACAAGATGATGGAATATTCCGAGTCAGCAAACATCGCAGCTGTCTCTTCGCCACAACCAGATTCTGCGGCAGTCAACCAGCAAATCATGTCCGCGCAGATACAAGTGCTCTCAAAACAACTAGAGAATCTGACGCTCGAGATCTCCGAACTTCGTAGCCGTGGAAGACCAAATCATCGTCGTCATCAGCGGTCTCGCTCAAGGTCAAAGTCTACTGCAAGGCATCAACACGATCCCAATCGAGTATGCTACTACCACTACCGATTTGGAGATCAGGCGAGACGCTGCGTGTCACCGTGCGCTAGGCGAAATCAAAAGAAGTCGGAAAACTAGAAGAGGCACCGACCGTGGCGGACGTCGGTGTAACTACGGCAAGTAACCGCTTATGTGTCTTCGATCGCAACACGAATCACCGTTTCCTCGTTGACACCGGTGCGGATATCTCTGTCCTTGCCGCCACCCCGTTACATAAGAAGAAATGTTCGCCAACTTCATACAAATTATACGCCGCGAACAGTTCACCAATCAATACCTACGGCGAGAAAGAACTACAAATCGACCTAGGCCTCAGAAGACGATTTCGCTGGTCATTTGTAGTCGCAGACGTCAAAACATCGATACTCGGAGCTGACTTCCTTCGCCACTTCAAACTCCTCGTCGACTTGCATCAAAAGAAGCTAATCGACAAGGTGACACAACTCTCGATAAACGCCGTAGAAATCTCGTCGATGCAACAAGCCGTCTACGTACTTAGCAACAAGCAGACATATCAAGACATACTCAAGCAGTTTCCAGATCTACTGCGACCTATGTCCTTGAAAACGCCCGCTAAACACAACGTCGTGCATCACATCGAGACTACGGGACAACCTGTCTTCGCCCGTGCTCGCCCCCTGCCGCCCGACAAATACAAAGCGGCTAAGGACGAGTTCGAACGCATGATGGAAATGGGCATATGTCAACCTTCCAAGAGCCCGTGGGCCAGCCCACTCCATGTGGTTAAGAAGAAAGATGGCAGTCTACGAGTGTGCGGCGACTACAGACGTCTAAATTCAGTCACGCTACCAGACAAATACCCGATTCCGCGCATACAAGACTTCACCTATCAACTACACAATAAGAAGATCTTCTCAAAACTCGACATGAAAATGGCCTATTACAAAATACCAATAAACAAAGAAGACGCACAGAAAACGGCAATCATCACACCCTTCGGGTTGTTTGAATTCACCTGCATGCCGTTTGGCCTACGTAACGCTAGTCAAACCTTCCAACGATTCATGCACGAGGTTCTGCGCGGCATCGAGGGCTGTTTCTCATACATCGACGATATCTTGTTGTACTCAGACAATGAACAAGAACACAAGGAATTATTGCATCGAGTTCTTGACCGCCTGAACCAATACGGCGTATCACTCAACGTAAACAAATGTGAATTTGCTCAGACGAAAATCAACTTTCTCGGCTATGAAGTAACAGCGGACGGCATAAAACCAACCGAAGAACGGATAAAAGTGATATCCAGTTATCCTCAACCTAAAACAATCATCGAGCTTCGTCGTTTCCTGGGCATGCTGAACTTCTACAGAGATTGTCTACCAAATCAAGCCGACATGCAAAGTGAACTTAACAAATATCTGCACAATGGGAAAAAGAATGACAAAACGCCTATCACGTGGACGCCGGCCGCCGAACAAGCATTTCAAAAATGCCGCCAAAGCATACTGGAATGTGCAACACTATCGCACCCTATCGCCGGCACCCCACTCTGCATCATGACGGACGCTTCTGACCACGGCATTGGAGCGGTGCTACAACAACGCGACAACGCAGCCTGGAAACCGTTAGCATTCTTTTCCAAATCATTGAGTGCTACGCAATCACGATACAGCACGTATGATCGCGAACTACTAGCGATCTACGCGGCTGTGAAACATTTTCGAAGACTCATCGAAGGCTGTGACGTCACCGTCTACACTGATCACAAACCGCTGTCCTATGCGCTCTCAAGACCGCAAAGTAGCAGCGACACTCAGCGACGTGAGCGACAACTCCACTTTATCAGTCAATTCGTCAAGAACATCGTGTACATAAAGGGAGAAGATAACTCAGTCGCTGACGCCTTGTCTCGTATTGACGAAATTCAGTGCCCGTCAAACATCGACTACGACAAGTTATCACGTGATCAAGATCAAGACGACGAGCTGAAACAATTGAAGCTGCAGCCGAACTTAAAATTCGTCTCAGTTACTTTGCCTGGCACGCAACGACCAATCACGTGCGAGATGTCAACATCCACGCTTCGCCCATACTTACCACCGGCACATCGTTTTGCTGCATTCAAAGCGCAACATGATCTCTGCCACTCTGGTATCAAGGCGACTAGGAAGCAAGTGACATCGAAGTTCTTCTGGTCATCAATGAACAAAGATGTAACAACGTGGACAAGAAACTGCGTCGGCTGTCAGCGAGCAAAAGTACATCGTCACGTCGTCACGCCGCTAGGAAGTTTCCCGCCATCTCAACGCTTCGAACACATCCATATCGATATAGTCGGCCCACTTCGACTATCTTACGACTATCGATATTGTGTTACTATCATGGACAGATTCACAAAATGGCCAGAAGCTGTACCAGTGCGCGAAATAACAGCTGAGATCGTCGCAAAAGCACTATATGAAAACTGGATTGCGAGATTCGGCTGCCCACTACGTATATCAACCGATCAAGGCAGGCAGTTTGAATCGTCGTTGTTCAGCGCGCTAATGAAGAAACTCGGCATTACACGCATACGTACAACCGCTTACCATCCACAATCAAATGGTCAAATAGAGCGCTGGCATCGCACGCTAAAAGCTGCGTTAATGGCTAGAGGCGCAACTACCAACTGGAGTGACGAACTTCCCACCGTACTACTTGGCCTCCGAACAGCGCTGCGTGAAGACAACAACTTAAGTCCCGCGCTAATGACCTACGGTTCTACGCTACGTGTGCCATCGGATTTCTTCGCGCCGACTACTACAACAAACATGTCGGACGAAGACTACGTACGCTGCCTCACACAAACGATGACGTCACTCTCACCGTCGTGCACTACCGCGAGAACAACAGCCAGTCCCTTCGTTCATAAGGACCTCGGTACGTGCACACACGTCTTTGTGAGGAACGATACCGTTCGAGCGCCGCTGACTCCACCCTACGATGGACCGTATCCTGTGCTACAGAAACATGAAAAATTCTTCAAGATTCAGCTACCGAATCGAGAGACAGTTGTATCGCTGGATAGACTGAAACCGGCATACATCTGCAATGAAGAGCCAAACACTACGTGTCCTACGAATACAGCAAGTTGTACACCGAGCATCGTGGATCCTGTACCTTCACAGCAACCCTACGTCACCAGGACCGGCAGAGTATGCAAGCCAAATGTACGCTTCGCTAAGGGGGGGGTACTGTGAGGTACGCTTCGCTGCACCACCCACAACATGGGATTGAAGATCGCTCGCGCCGAACGCGTTATATTTACGTTAGTGCTATCTCGCTCGCGCGCGCATCTGTCTCGTTTCTTTTAGGTACTCACAGAGTCTTATCAGAACGTTCTTATTGGACGATCGCGCGACGCTCTCGCCTGAGCGTTAGCACTACTTCGGCCCCTGTGATTTTATACTTAAGCTCGTTCTGTATTTACATTTAATGAATATATACGATACTTTATACTCTTCTATTTTTACCCATCATCGCTGTTTCATTTAAATATTACCTGCATTGCTGCTACAAGTCGATTAAACATATTTAATAAGAAAAACAAACGTTCTTTTCATCCATTAACCAAGTTTGTGTTGGGAAGTTTGCCAAACAAAGAATTGGGAAGCTTGGCGCGCACGTAATCAACCATTTTGTGATGTGAAGGATTACAAGTTGCCGCGACTAAGATGTTACGCTCATTTTGGACTAATATTCCAAGTAGGTTGATTAATTTACGATACTTACTATTTGCGTTTCACTTTCATCAAGAATATATTACGTACTTCACAGAACACTAAAATTGTTTATTATCGTTTTGGTTATTTTAGAGCGGAACTTACAGTTAATAGAAAGTGAATTAGGGTTAAGAAACATCAAAACATACCAACAAATATTTGAGATTTATTTAGAGGCTATAAAAAAGATGTAGTTTTATCGGTGTACAAGAATGTAAATTGTGAATATTTCATCAAGTAGGTAGGCGTGTGCCCATGGTGTGAGGCCATGCGCCCAAACAAATATTTGTTGTGTTAGTTCACGTCTCGGGTCGAGATTACTGACTTTATCTGAATGTGCCCAAATCTGACCGAGACGCAAGCGCATAGCGTAACGCCACGCTTAGATTACTGAAGAATGTTTCACTTCTCATCTAAATATTAGCCCAGCATACGTTTTATGGTTTATTATATTAAACAAACCATTCATGAAGAAGAATACAATAATTATTGAATAAGGATTTAAACGCATAGGAAATATTTCTTCAGATTGATTGATAGAATTTTTGTCATTTAACTTATCCTCATGATATCTCCTCCAATATTTTGGACAGCGGTATCTTTGATATAGCTTAACATATTGCTTAACTGTTAGATCCACAGTTTTTGTAACAGCGGTTTTGTTTTACAACTTATAAAATCGCAAACGGACATTATTTATCTGTCTACTAACAAAAAAGTACGCAAAAACTTGGTGCCACACTGTCTGCCAGTCTGTCTATACTTTTTCAATAGGAGAAAAAAATTGCATCCCCCTGTGACAGCGAGCCTAACACCGGGCCCCGTTGTCGCCTGCTTTGATCGCCATCCCTGGCGATAAATTAATGTGTTTTTTTGTTATAATTGATGTTTAGAAAAAGATTCTGACAAATTTTATGCTGCAAAAACGGGCGGTGTCACTTTCGGATAGATGTTAGCGCTCTTGTTGCTCAGATTTAGGTTTCTTTGGGATTTTAAGTCTGTTAAGCGTTGAGGCAAAAACAGTGTTTGATTGAAAATAATTAATAGAGGCATGATTATAAGCATAATTCTGCTTTTACAAAAACGCTCATTATATATTAAATTATCATCCTCCTAGCCTTTTCCCCAACTATGTGTATAAGTGAGTGAGGGGTATAAAAATAGCTGCTGTGTAGCTAAATAAGATTTCATCTAAATCTGAACGATAGCGTGAGTTACCGAGAACCATTTAGTTGTAAATTCATAAGCAGCTATTAACATATGCACGAGCTATTAACTTTGTCATCAGCAATTAGTGAAGGCAAAACTAAATAAATAAAAAGCTGGACATACCTCGCTAGACATGTGACACCCATTCTGAACGCCTGTTAACAAATTAAACCGATTTGTTCTGTTATTCTAATAGGGCGCGCTATGGGAAGTGTTTGTGTCGAGCATATTTTGACAAAATTTATTACTACCACGCCTCCTCGACGGGCCTTTTTTCTGGTTTCTCAAAGAGGGCGGATGCCGTGACATCTGTCGCGCAGAAAACGTGGTCACGCCCTCCGCGGGAAAAACTCATAAATATAATATTGTCATACACTATTTGATATTGAGCCATCCCAAGTATGTATTTGTGGAATTACCTGGTTAGCTGTTGGTAATATGATATTTGGGTCCGGATTAAAAAATAGAATTGAAATGGTCAATAATTTTCCTCTGTAATTAAATCTTAATAACGATGCGTTAATGGATCTTCTATTTCCCATGAATAAAATGTCAATACTTTCATATCTACATTATAAATAGGAGAAACCAGCTCACACCTATTTGTTATATTATAACCATCAAAATGACGAGGAAATGATTGAAATTAATTAAACCCTTCCGCGGCCACATTAGTTATTGACAAAAGTGAAGTAACGACACATCTCAGCGTGATCTCCACTGATGTATCGACAAACAATAAGTCATCGGTACAAACAAACAATATTTACAATGTGCGTGATTGATAGTGGATGACAGATGTCGGGTCAACCCTTGCGATGCGACTCGCCCATCTGTCGTTGATACCCGTTATAATGGTCACTGAGACACCTATTTGTAATTTCTCCAACTTTCACAGTCAAAATCTATTTATAAATTATCTTACCGAGTAACTTCTCCTTTATTTTCTTCTAAATTATATACTAATGTTAGAATCTGTACACCGTATAAAAGATCATTGTCAATTGTCATCTCCATTTATATCACCAATTTGAAAATATACCTATTTATTTCTTATCTCGAATAATGACGCCATAAAGATACGTTTTTATAAAACACGGGCAGGTAATATGATTCTAAAATAATGCTCTCATCTTTTGTATAATATTACTTTCCGTTTATTTTCATTTTATTTGTTGCTATAAAAGGGAAGAGTAACGGTTGTTAAAACAGTATCTGTACACATTGTGCAAACATAGGCGACTTGGCAATAAATCTTTTTATTTTATGACAAATTGTTGTCTGAACGGTGGCGCAGTCACCCTCGCGGTAACAAAAGATCTAGAACAAACAGTAACATAATGCTATGATGGTCAAACACCACGACATGAACTATTTGTAAACACAAATACAATGATACCGCCCCGAGGCAATAACTTTATGAAAGTACACAAAATATTGCATTGTATCACTCTGATTTATAACTTTTGGGGCACTAAGAACGTTGGGACTTTATATAAATTGTGAGAGTAGAACGAAAAGACAAAGAAAGCGTTTAATTGTAAGATTGCTGTACAAGGTCTCTTGCAATAATAAAGTCACATAAATGCTTCCAAATAAAATACAATACTCATTGTTAATTTGGAACAAGTTGCAATTATACATGTGCATTTCATGCGGTATTAGTATAAAACACGGTGACACTAACGTGAAATATGATACGAGCATCTAACAAAAGCGAATGACGCCGCTTTATGAGCTGCGACGGTCCCCGGGACCCTGCCTCATAATTATAATATTATGACTTCACATTATTCCACAAATATGCTTGTATGGCTCAAACCCTTGGAGGTGGGAGAGATAACCTATTGTATTGGCACATTTTCAACATAAAAGGTTATTACTATCCCGCACCCCTTGATAAAAACTGTACATTTTATGTGTTCTAATATTTTCTGTACGATACTTGCAAGGAAAATGATGCGGCGTGGTAACAGGGCCAAAATCATGTACAAAGTTACAGGGGATAAATATAACGCTATAACCGCAACCCCTAAACAGAACGTAGCTATAATTTTGTAATCACCATAAAATCTGTATCACCGCACTAATATATTTATGACATTACAGCTCCCACTAATATTTATGCAAATTGAAAACGTGCAGAATGGCATC
Source organism: Helicoverpa zea x Helicoverpa armigera (assembly GCA_033682625.1). Lineage (NCBI taxonomy): Eukaryota > Metazoa > Arthropoda > Insecta > Lepidoptera > Noctuidae > Helicoverpa > Helicoverpa zea x Helicoverpa armigera. Next base: position 3,822,626 of record JAWIIS010000038.1, on the reverse strand, counting down.
GTTTACGCGACCCTAATCCCTGTATAACGGAGACCAACATCGACATATGTCGCTTTTGACTGCTAAATTTTATTCTACTAGTATATTAGATATTTTATTCGAGTTAGAACAGAATTTAATGGTTAGTAGCATGCATAAATAAATAGCATAACAACGGAAGTCATTGTTTTTGAAGTCAATTTCGTATCTAACAGTACGCTGCAGTATATTTGTGCTGCTGGAAATATGTATGAATTTAGTAGTTAGCTATCAATCTTGATGATTTCAGTCCTATACATTTAGAATATATGAAGTGCCATCTAATAAATAAAAGAAATAAATAAGACACTGATAGTTTACATTTAACCCCAATCCGCGATTCATTTGTAAACAGAACGCGGCAAACCACAGCACCCTATTCCACTTGTCATCATAGTAGATTTGTGCACCAAATAGGAAAAGTAATTTGTGTCCATATGGGACCAGTGATTGCCTTCTGAACACTCTCACCCTCGACCGGGTCGCCAAATAGTCTTTTGGTAGCCAATTTCGACGCCCCCAGCTCATTTCCTTAGATCTCTTTTAATATCACAGAACAAGCTCGATGTTCTTATATTGTGGTCGGTCCTGTAAGGGTTATTTAGACATTGGTCCTATATCATAAACGGGGCTGGTTTTTGAATATCTTTAGTTGTTGGTTGGATGCTTTGACGTACAACGAATTACAGATCTTCAGAACAGGAAATGTCATTAGAAAGTTGATTTAATTAAAATTTTACAAATTTGTAACCACGGGCACATTTAATTTAAAAGTGTAATGTCTCCCAATTTCTTACCCTAAGTTCGGTTTAAAAGAACGAGGTAGCAGCTTGCGGCTAGTAAATAGTAATCATTTTGTGGGGCATTTTTACAAGTCTCAGGTGGTCGGTAATTTGCTTGCGGCAGAGGAAGGGTTACACTTGATTTATCTCGGTCGTAATGCGCGCCCGGGGACGCACTATTTCGCCCTGCGCTCTTCCCACAAACCATAAACACTAATTTATCTAGCACCGCAAATTAGTTGCTTTGTATGATATTTACTTGTGATTTAGCGATCTTGTTTTCTTTACGATACTCATAACTAACCGAATTAATTCCCTCTCAACCAAAATACGGCATGAGTAATTTTAAACAATGCGAGTAAATTGTATGAAAAGTGAGTTGTTAATAGAGTTAATGCCCCTTGCCACACATTGTAAAATGTGGTAACAGCTCCGTGCGACCTTGATACCGATAGACACGTGGCCAATAAACAAAAGGCGAGGAATCCTCGAAGCGTACGTGTCATGTCTCTTCGCAACAATAACGAAACATGAAAAATTTCCAGACGCCCACATCAGACTGATAAATGGCTTCCGAAAATCCAAAAGGAAGTTACAGCTTACTTGGGATTTGGTCTAGAACCTCTCACGTCCCATAACTGCTGCACTCCGCTTTATTACAATTACCATAAGCCTCAAAGTCCCGCACTCCACGGCCGGCGGGTGTGACTTCATCATTTTGAACCTACTTACAAGTGCGGTAAGACGGTTATTGCTTGGGTGAAATAGAAACCGCGACGGAGACGTACACTCGGTACAGTCGCAGACAACTTTAGCACTTACCCCTGTTCTTTTAAGATTGGAGTTGCGGGTGTGGGTATCATCCGCGAGAAAGTTATGCGTCGTTCGTGCCGCCGAGCGGTCCACTCTTTACATTTTATGTACGTGTACGATATGTTGGCGGCTATTTGGAATACTAATTGAGCATGCCTACAGATTCCAAATCATGTCTATTTACTTTTTCCGGAGCGAAAAATAAGCTATCATTATGGTTTTGTAGAGATTCCTTTTATTGCGATTGGCATTATTATCCCCAGGTAGGTATCTGTTCTATTATATAAAAAAAAGTTTCTTAGCAGTTTACCGAACCTTTAACCTTTTTAAATAATGAACTCCTTATTTTATATAACTGGATAGGTAAACACAGGTAGTCCTAATTTATATTTCAACCACCGTTTTCCTCGACAGCATCCAATCTACAATTTGAATGGAAAACCAGTAAACCGCGAAATGATGATGAATCGCGCTAGAGAAAAGGCCTGGCAGAGCGAGATAGAGTGTAAGCCCGACCGTGGGCAAGAGAAGGACGCAAGGTGGGGAAATTAGCTGATGCTTCCGTGAATTTGTGTACGTTTTCAATGAAGCCTCTTTACGGTAGGTAAAATAGGAATAAAATGGATGGGCCCTAATCCGCCGGCCATTTATAACTTACACGCCATTAATTTGAGTGATAATTCATGAATAGCGACGCGATTGGTCGTAGATATTGAATTCGGTAAAGTACACAGTAGCCGTGCCTACTGAAACTCGCGTATTACAGTTCTTATCGCTCCGGTAGGTGGGTAATCTAATCAAATTTTACACTCACTGCTTTATGCATTTTGTAATATTTTTATTAGTCCCAGACCAAAATGGTAGACTAAATACATCGGTTTTATTATTGTTTTAATTAGCTCATTACATTATGGTATAGTTACTGAGGAATCAGCGCACATAATGACTGTAGTGTGTTTTGCTTAATTGGGGCACACCTAGTTGAGTCACAGTAGTCGACATCTCACATTATAGTAATTACTCATTACCGCATCTCAGTGTGAGCTTACAGCCTGAGATACTGGGAGTGTTTCATCTCATATCAACAACGTCACTTGATGACTTACATCATCATCATGTCATCATCTCATCATCCTTGACTTGAATGGAACCGTTGTATAACTGTATGCAATATTACTCAAATACTACCAGTCATAGCTCTAACTAATTACATTAAGGTTTTATCAACAGGGAGATTTATACAATTTCTGCCAATTTGTCATGCTGCTTAACTAAGAATAGGTACTGTAGCTACAATAAGACAGAAAACTAAGTACATAATTGATACAGAATTGATACAGCCTTAAATTACCAAGTTAATTGTTTGTTTTTTTCAGTACCCATTTCTTTACATAATGCTGCTTACCTAACTAAGAATGCTGTAGTTACAATAAAACAGAAAAATAAGTGGGGAACTGATAAAGTCTCAAACTACCAAACTTATCTTCCATTGTTTCACTACTTCGGACACCTCTCATCAACATCACTAATGACAGAGTCACATTTCAAGTACCTTCACAAGTCTTAACACAAACCCCACATCCGTAGACCACCAGTGACCTGAACTCACTTGGCTAGAACAGGAAGTATGCGCTTGTTGGCCGTCAGTCCTTCCGTCCCTATCAAGGATTATGTTATTAAGCAGATGCCATCGAGCGGTGTGGTCGCTGATAATAGCTGCTTAACTTTACTAACAATCCCATTGAGTGGTAACTTTAGTTAATTGGGCTAAATATGGAATTGATTAGTTTATATTGCTGTTGGTTTTTCATATAGCCACGAATGACGAAAACATTAATTTTTCAATATTTTTGTTTTGATGACTGATATAATTCAATTGTGAGACTTTTGAGAAGCGAATCTTTGGGAAGCCCTCCTAAATGCATCGACACACGTTTCTTATACACGCAGAGAAATTGGTGACAAACAGAAGTACTGAATCGAATAGTAAAATGAAGTTACAAAGTTTCTAGTTTGAAATACTTGACCCTTGTTATCTTTACGACTAATTACTCATTCCTACTAATCGTATGTTTCATTATATTATTTGATTAATGTAGCTTACAAAAAAATATAATTGAACAAAAACATCAATAATTTATGTATCATGAACAAGAATTCTGTTAACATTTATATAATGTATTGTAAGTAATAAGAAACAGAGATTCGCAATTACTAAATGATCCAATTACGGTTAATGATTTACAATGTTACTGGTAGACTACGAGTGTGTTTGTAATCAAAACAATAATATTTTTATTACAACTACATTATTGTTTGCAGTACATATCGTTCGTAGCGTCACTTAAAAATCGTTTAGTTTGGTTTACCCTTTATGTAGTGTTAGGCCTTAACAAGACTATTATAGTAAAAACCGCACCGGAAACAGTAAACGGTACAATGCATGTATTACTCCGTGCTATTTGTTAGTGTGTTTTAAAATATTATAAAATAATAATGTTACAATAACAATCGAGGTGGTATTCATAGCAAAGTATCTTGTACTGTTTATCGAAAACTGTGTTTTTGTAAACAAACTCGCGCGCTCGCATCCCGCCCCGCCACCGCCACCCGCACCCGAGCCGGCGTCCGGCTTGGCGGCCATTGTGTTTTTGACCAGCGAGCGAGCGCAGTATTGCAGATTGAATTTGAAGTGTTTTTCGCCTTTTTGGGTTATTATTACAAAACCAGTGACGAGATGGATGATGACATTGACCAAGACGTCCCTCAGTTATTAAAGCAGTGGGGTTTACCCCAATATATTCATACTTTTCAAGGTAAGTTGTACCATTGTCTTAGTATCAGGATGCCATGTGTTCTATGAATTTTATTGTAACAACTGTACATTTACCATGGTTCGCTTGGTTCGCATTAAAGTATTCTATTTTATTTAAATAAGCGATTTGATCGATTGTTGTTCCGGCTGTTTTTGGCCACGCAGTAAGAGTGTTGGCGTTCTTGTATTCGCATAATGGCTGATGTAGGTCTTCTTATTGTTGTAGTATTCATATTCAATTTATACAAGTATATTCTATATAAGCTATTATTCAATTTAAACAAGTAAGTGGTGTAACTATATAATGACTTTATAAGTTTACAACAAAAAGTCTTAAAGTTATTCATGGAATTTCATTATATACTTACGCGATAAAATTAGTTGATACACAGTCATCTCATCTTAAACTTAATGGGTTTGGCACACAGGACACCCAGAGTCAGCTCAGCTTCAAAACATGCGAAAAGGATAACTAGTCAATAGGCTTGTTTTATACAATCTAGGTTCCCAAGCCAAGTATTCGATTCCCCTAGACCAGAAAATTATGCCTTAGGCGTTGGGACTTTCTTGTGTAAGTGGCAATTATGTTTAACTATCGCGCTAACCGAAGACAATATTATATCATAATAACCTACTCAATTATTTTAATAATTAATTTTATTTTTGCGTATTTCAGCCGTTGAAAAATCTACTCTTAAAATCGAATGAAGGACAAGGCCTGCTAAATTTATATTCAGAACAAGGCAAATTATCAAATAATGGGCGAAGAAAAGTTTGCAATATAATAATAAAAGACCTAATGCAATCAGACCCAAATAAAAGAATAGACAGTTCTCTACTTCTTACAAAAGCACAAGAAATAACTGAAGTATTCAAAAAGGAAAATATAAGTACTTACTTTATTCCATACATTAATGATACTAAACTTAAAATAAAAAGATGTGCAAAAGGCAAATTATATGACTGTCTACAAAACAGGCGCCGCGAATTAAGGGAGGCTAAGGTTATTAAAAAGAAAAATGGCAGCAACATCAACAATAACAGCAACGAGCCAGAAGTCGTCGAAGAAGGCAAGTTTTAAGTTATCTACCTGGGTTTTTATTTTTTTTAATAGCCAAATGTGATCCCACTGTTGGATTAGAGCATCTCCCAAATAGGTTATTAATTGTATTCAAACCTCAAAAGGAAAAAAGGACAACTGTGTTGTTTGTCTGACTGCCTTTCCTTGGCCTCTTTCTAGCAACTTTAATAACTTGCAGTTTCATCATCCTCCTAACGTTTGGCCCACCTTTCTGACACGGTTCAATTGAACCTGGGGTCCGCTTGACAACCTAATCCCATGATTTGGCATGACACTAGTTAATTACATTAATAACTTGCAACTTATTTTACTAAATTAAATTATTTTGAAGTCTTTATTTCATGATTTTTTTATGAGTCCATGTATCTTTCCAGATGGTGGTGCAGATGAAGATATCCAGTGGCTCCAAAACTGTACAGAACCCTGGCATTTAGTGATAGAGAAGTGGCAAAAAACTTCCAAAAATAGATTGAAGGAAATAGAGACTTCAGAAATGACCATCGGAGCATACATTAATAAATATCCAGTGTTAAAAACGCCACGCGGGCATGAGCTTCTTATTGAAGATTTAAGAAGGGCCCTATTAGAGCCTGTTCACACTAGCATTAATATCGCCGCGAGCACGCGGCGAGCAAGCTGCGATATCACACACATATAAAGTTTGCTCGCGGCGATATTATTGCGATAAAATAATCGCCGCGATACCGCGACGACCCGCGGCGAGCTCGTTGCGTGCACGCCGCGATCTCGCATCGCCGAAAAGAATCGCTAGTGTGAACAGGCTCTAATAGGGCCCCATACTTTACAAGTTGAATGTAGAAATGATAAGTATAAGGGACGTCGACGCTGAAAAGACGCCTGAACGGGTAGCATGATCGCGCGAAAAGTGATAAAACATCTCCCTATCGCACTATTAGTAAGTGCGATAGGGACGGATGTTTTATCGCGCGATCATGCTACCAATGCAGATGTGAGGGGCCGTAATGTGTAAGTGTAATTTCTACGGACCAATGATTGTGATGATTATATTAAAATAAATGTCATTTTTCTCTGTACGTAATATTTTTTATTTTTGATTCCAGGGATCCTAAACATATAGAGCCGTAGCGCGTGGGACGTCGTAAAAAATGCCGATAATCTCAAATTCTATGATTCTAATCTAACACTTGATGACACTTATGATACAAGATAGTCGGAGTCTTTAGATAATGTATTGAAAAAGGCATTGTTTTACTACGTCACACATACTGCTGGCTCTATATATGAACTGCGTTTTGATGGAGCGCCTGCAATCCAGTGGACTGACAGCACCAACAACGGATCCCTTTTAGGCTTTCAGTGGAGAAAATACAGTTTTATTTACTTATAGACAAATAAAATTGGATTTTCGTCTACTAAAAGCCTGTGAGGACCCGTTAGTAGGTACTATAAGTGCACTAGATTGCAGGTTTCATCTAAACCAGTAGGTACTACATACGAGATAATAGCTATAACAATACCTAGGATGCTAGCATTACAATATGTATTGTACTTGTTACAATAAACATAAAGCTAGCATTGCAATACGAATAGTTATCATTACAGTTCAGGTCGTTATGTTACATAAATTGATTAGTAGATACAGCAAAATATTTAGTAAACCCAAAAAAAAAAAGTGTTTATGTATACAAGATCGCATAGTAGTCCTTACGATCGATTTAGTAATGTAAATTAGTGACGTATGGTTCTAATTACATTGGTATTGTAACAGGCGCGTTATTTGCACTGTATTGAGTACTATGTTGGTTGGTCAGTTAAACTTAACGTCTAGTTGTCCTTAATAAAACGATAGGTAAAAATAATAACAAAACGGTTTTTGTAAAGTCAACAACGAGTCTTGCTGTCACGGTTGTTAACAGAAGTTCTAGTTACAGTAGCATTTTTTCTCGTATAGATAGCCAGATATTTCTCTGCGTGTAGGATATCATGATCTTTGCAATATCGAATAGCAATCCTATAAAGTGCTTCATGTATTGTTTTCGTACTGAGGACAACTAGCAGTTCATTTGGATTATACTTAATCGCAGTTTCAATAACATATCCTTATTAATAGAGATGTCCATTTTAATACTCGTAGCCATGTTTTACTAATGTCTTCAAACCTGTCACAATGAATCCATTGTTGATTAGTGCTGATTTTAACTGCACTAGAGTGAATGCGTGAATTAATATCAGTTATCTATTTGTACCGTTAAGCCAATAAATACTTATTAATATTGTGATAGGTAGTTGCTTTGAATAGTGATTAACTAGTTAATAAAGTAATAGTTAAGAAAAGTAATCTAAATTAGTCAGTGATTACGATGTACCTATTTGTACCTAGGTAGTATTCAGTGTAAATAGCTACTGTGTATTAATGGCTAAATGAATGGGCGTGGATTGGGAATGCACGTGGATTTGTAGACGATTAATATTATCGCTGAAAATTCCCTGATAGGTGCATAAGTGATTAAGAAAAAAAACTTTTAGAACAACACGAATTAGTGGGTCCCTAATTTTATGAAAATATCAATAAATAGCTAGATATAATTAGGCCTCAAACTTTCTCAGTAAATGAATGAATAACGTTAACTTGCAACATCTGGCGTGTCTCCGAGAGCCGGCAGGTACGGCCGTCGCGGGCCAGAGCTCGTAAATTACCAACACTTATCTATATTTACCTCGCGCGACTATCTGTCTTTAATGTAAATACAAAATTATCTGTTTATGTTCTTACACCTTTTTTCTGCAGCCTCCTAAAATTTATAACTCTACGTATTTGGGACACATCTCGTTACTAGATACTTGTGCTAAATTGTTGACTAAATTGCCTAGTGTATAAAATTGATATACCTGGATGTACATATGTATTTTAAAAGAGCATGTATCTTGGAATTTATTTACAAAAAAATAAACATTATACCTAATAGTAAACAAGTTACTATTTATTAAAGTTCAGTACTTAGGTACTTGCTTAAATAAAGCTTTCTAATCATTTCCTCATTTGCTGCAATTACGTTAGAACCACAAAGTTATCAATGTTTCCTGATATGACTTGTACATTGTATGACACAGTTCTGTTTCTAATCTAGTTTCAGTCAATAGAAAGCTCGTAACTATCGCGTGTTATCCTGAAGGCGTGAATTACCTCGTGTTTGTAGTAAAAATAGCGCATTGTTATGTTCCGCTGTAAACCATGTGATATGACTCTGTATTTGTTGATACACTTGGCTATTGTATAACTCATTAGGACTTATGCGGAGTACACTCGTTTACTTAATTGATTTGAATAAAGTTAAGCTTGTTTTTAGAGAGTTAATGTGCAAGGATGCAATGTGAAAATCAAATCTTATGTGTACGAGTAACCTACTGAACATCTTTATGTAAGCAGTAGTTACTGTCACACATTAAACTAGAAATACATATTTACTTACATTTGAATATAATAAAATTCTCCACTATTAAAATAAAGTTTGATTGATTAAGCGATGTTATCTATTCTTATGTTAACAAAACAAACGTGATTTATTTTGGTACCTACGTATGTTCTTAGTTACTTGTATTTACTTTGTGTGCTATTTTATCTTTTTGTTTGTCACATCCTGAGTAACAAGTTGAAAATAAAATATGTTCTTTCATAATTTTGTGTTTATAATTGAAAACTGAACTTTGATACTCATTTTATCGAGGTAACATCTGAGAATACGCAGATTAAACAGTAAAATCAACCAAAGATAAATTATGAAAATTGCACATTACAGACAAAAGTACCTACAACATAACATCTTCTGATGATGATGATGTCCTCCTAGCATCACATCTTCTAACATTGTAATAGAGCCCTCCAAGAAAAATACAATTAAACAAATATGACATAGTACAGGGTTCACATCGTGTGTAGAATATAAAACACTTTTATGTGCGATTGTGTCCACAGTTGATCACATTTAACGAGAGTGTAGAGGAGACGGTTTAGAGCCCCCAATAAAACAATAAACGCGCTCTTATCACGCGTTATCAAACGCAGCAAACATAAAATTTATTTGTACGCGTTCCTTGTTAATGTACTCGTAAATACGTTTGTGCGGACCGACGTTTGTTCTACACTGACATGATAACGTACACTAATTGTATTCGTTTTAAAATAACCATAGGTGTGTTCATTAGCATGCTATATGAATTGCTAATTGCTTTAGCGCCATCTTCCATTAAAGTTTTCATGAATTACTTTTTGATATGTACGAGTATTAACAACAACAAAGCATTAATTATAAGCATTTAACTGAAACTTTTTTTTCAAGTTTCACTACTGCCCATTTTAACACAATGTTTCAGGGAATATGTGTACTATAGCCTACGTATTTTTCATACTTTTGATACTTCAGGATTTAATATTGCACTATTCTAAATTATATTATAATTGATTAGTGATTACGCAAGACAAATACCTAGCATTTTATTGTTTTAATTTTGTCTACTACAATACACATTAAATTAAGTAGAACGTTTATTCTTCAAATTAAATATAAACAGAACATTAAAATAAAGAAAGAATGACAATGCGGTCACATTTTTAATTGTAATTACTGACAGCATTCCCAGCTATCAATTGTGAGTTCGTGACTTTTCCCAAAACAATGGGATCAGTGCACGTTACAGCGAAGACGACTTTAAATAAACATCGATAAAAAATCAGTTATAACCATTTTAACAATGGAAAATAACGTGCGTTTTGCTTTGTTGTGAAAATAAACTGAAAAAAAAGCTTCTCAATTTTCAATGTAAAGCCAAAGCTAAAAAGCAAATATGAAAGTTTTTTTTTTAAATTATAGTCATTAAGTATGTCATTTCCGGTCACTTGAATGTTCAATACCAATGCAATACCTGAAATTAATTTCACATGACAGTGAAAAATAGACTCCTAACCACAACAACCAGTCCAAAACACAATTACATTGAAATATTATAATCGTTAGATTTTTATTGTTTTTCACATTCATAAAATGTTTTACAAAAAACCATGAATGTGTTTGTCTCATATGGCGGGCGCTATAAATAAGGGCGCGCTCACACGATCGCGTCTCCAGTGACTAATTTGTTAACAAGTGTTCGGGGACACTTAATTACACTGCAAGCAGCGGGGCGTCATCGTCGTTCAACGAATACATTACTTTGTCAAGATATCCTTGTTAAATAATGCGGCTATTAGTTACCTTAATTGAATTTATGGAAGCATCCACGTTTTGTGTTTCGCTTCCTCGATTACACATCGCCGAGCTTTCTCTTATATGAAACGATTAAATTGTATCTGAGTACCTATAAATTAAATAATTTATTCCACATTAAGACAAGGTGATCAATTAGCATTACTTTATTTTACATGCGTAAGAATATATTATTCAGCTGCTTAAATGTTTAAATACGACACTTCATTCATACGAGTACATGATGCCAAACAACCTAGTTCAAATAGTATATTTTAAGATATTTTACATTTAAGGTGACACGTGTATTTGATAGAAGTAGGTACTTTGTTGTAACATCTTGTTATCTACTAATGTAATTATCAATGACAAGATTAGACGTTTCATTTCATTAAAATACCACAATTAGGTACCTAGTTATCATTTAATAGAAACCAGCTGAAAAAAGAAAATTACATTCATAAATATTGTTTACTGGAGAAAACTATAAACCATGCCCGAATAGTTTAACCTTTTCAAGTGATGACAATGCATTACTAATTGCAACTCATGTCATATTCAACCAAATTAACCACTGAAAACCGCCTTGGTGAACGGATCGGTACTAATATAGCTGAGAACCAGCGCTGGGACTCTGTCTCGTTTCGGGTCGCAGCATTATGCTGTGCAAGGGCCGTATTCCGCGTTTTAAGACGCATATTGTCCCCTTATTTTTTTTTCTATTATGTCTATATTGTACATGGGTATATGCGTTTTTACACGTGCAATAAAACTTATTTTCTTTCTTCTTTCTTTTCTTTCAATAAATACTTAAAACTCACTGCAAATGTTCCTGGTGTTTCTTAATATACTTCTTAACATATATAATTGACATTATTTTAATTTATCCAGTATGGGCGGAGACAGGCGAGTTCCGGGACAGTGGTCACTCATCTCTAGCTTCAGTAGGCTCCGGTGTGGAGCAGTCCTCACTATACGCGCCGCCTCGGCCGCGTCGTGACCGCAAACCCACTGACGACAGTGAGTATTTTTGTAAGTGATTCCAGATATGTAATATTTAATAGTTAGATCAATTTGCTTTTTTATTTTAATTGCACATGCAAGTAGGAACACAATCGGAGTCAGGTCTCGAAATACACAAACGAACCTTTCTGAATGAGCTTACCAAGAATCGTTTCAGAAAGTTGTTTTATAGTTGAGCGTTTCACGTGTTGTTAAAGTTACTAACATATACATTTAACTGTCACAACGAACCTTTTAAAGAGCAAAACAATTACTATATTTTGAAAAGTTTGAAAAAGTTGTTTTATAGTTGACTGTTTCACATATTGCTCAAGTTACTACCACACATAACTGTGAAAATAGCAACAGAATGAGAGCTTACGAGATTGAAGTCACTCAAACACATTTCTTAAGAAAATAAAAACGGTCGCATCATCATTAAAAACTCTTCTATTACAGAGTAAAAACAAAGCAATTTAATTGGTGGACCACACAAAGTGACAAGCTTAAAACTGAAAGTAAACCCAGTAAAGCGTAGGGAAATCTATGGCAAATACGGCCGCACGTTATTCTAATGCTTTCACAAATAGCCGCGGGAGCACGGCGCGCGGTGTGCCAGAGCCCTAACTTTGTGCACTATTTGTCGGCACACTGCTAATTGCTCTTTTATTTATACTGGCTGATTTGATTAGTATTCACAGAGATTTTTTTTTTCTACAGGTGGATTACGTAGTGCTATGATAATTGTACCTTTATTTTATGTAATGTAATTACGTAACACTTGTCATTACAGCAGCACACAATTTGAATAATTAATTTGCTACCAGAACAATAACCAATTGCCAATTATCATAACACAACATTAATTAATATATATCCTATAATAACTATCAAATAGGTAGTAAAGGTCTAATAGGGCAATTATCAGCATATCAATATTACGTTATAGAGACGACAACCGATCGCATTTGCGCAATGCTGGATTAGGATTACAACAGTCTTACAGAGAAATTAGAGCATGAATTATGTACATAAATCGTCAATACATTTTTGTAAAAAACCTAGGGAAAATAAGATTTGAATCGTTATATTTTTTTAGGATTTATTAATTGTACAGCTTGCAGAATTGATACTTAAATCCTTGTAAATATTATAAGCCATAAAAATCGTGGCTACTTAATTCTTAGCTATCATAAAAATCGTAGCAGTGACTGTGTATTTATACTACGCGCATCCTACATTTGAAGCCCTGCGATAAGAATCATTATAGTAAGAATGTACACTCGTTGTAAACTATTTGAAAGTAAACACATTAAAGGAAACGTCGCGATGTTTTATCAAAATCGAGTGTCGGCTTTGAAGTGGCAACATATTCTGATATCGGTAACACATGTAACTACGCTGTTTACCAACCAGCTCTTGTCATGTCGGCCAAACGCAAAGGCATAGATTAAATATGTTACCTACTAACGCAAAGGTTAGTTCGAAATGATGGATGGGTCGGCGAACGCTCAAAGCGTATCGCTGATAACCGCTATCGATGTGTTATCGACGCGTATCGGACTTATCTAGGGTTGTCGCAGCTAAACACTAAACGTCGGGGTATTCTATTAGGGTCCTTGGCCTGTAAAAGTTTTAAGAATTACTGTACCTGTAAAAGTTTTCTTACTGGTCGAGATTTCATGTACTAGTAAGTGAACAATGTTCACTTACTAGTACAACCTAAACCTCTAAATTCATGTCATGAATTTAGAGGTTTAGGTTTAGAGGTTTTGTTTTAACAATGTAAAAACATTAAACGGAAAATTATTTTCTTTTCGTTTATATTTTGTGAAAAAGTTAAAATCCACCCTAATCAATTTTATTATTAAACATTTGGCCGTGTCTTATGTCTAATGGTAAATAGGTCGGGTTACCAAATATCTATAAATTATACCTACATGTCTAACTTAGCAAATTTTCGCGCCAGCCCTATATTATGGGCGGATAATGATCGCAGTTGAGGATGGCATCGGTAGCCGGGTGCGTAACCTTTGAGTCCATAATCCCGCCTTGTTCATTATTCACATACACCAATGAGACTCAAGACACCTACCGATTTGTGATTGCCATTTTTCAGCAATATGGACGAAATCTTTTTGTGAAACATACCCTTATATACTCGTACATACAATTTCTTGGTATCGACCTGTTGTGATACATTCCTGTAGGAATTTTAAATTCATTTTCCGATTCCGAAAAAAAAACGTGGAAATTGTAAATATAAAACTATTTGTGCGTATGTCGACTATCATAATTATGACGACAACCTGCCGTTTCAGTAGGTACAATATCAGCCAATAATGATTATTTAACAATGTTCAATCAAGATAAATGCCGGCAATAAAAATGTTAACGTTAATCCGATATGTAATAAATGAAATTACAAGTTAAAACAATTTATTATCAACATAAAATAAACAATGTTATTCATATCGCTGTGCTTCGCTACGGTAGCTGTCGAAACTTTTCATTGCCTAATTATATCGTAAAACAAATTGCTTGCTTTTTTGAAAAATAATTATTTTGTTTATCATTAAATTTTTTCTTTGCACAAAATATAAAAGGAACATGCAGCTTGCCTATTTGAAACTTGCCGAATTAGAAGAACTGTTGTACATATTTGCAATTAAACTAAAATTAAAATGCATGTTTTTGTTTGGCTTTTTACACTAAACTTTAAGTTCAAATAAACTAAAGCAATCGTTCATCAGATTACAAGCACTATATCAAGCCACAATCTAATAGAACCTCAATCGATTGGGAGCGTAACCGCGCAGCTTTTTGACACCGATAGTTATTCAGTAGTGACCTCTATTGCACTAGAGACAATAGGTACATTGACACAGGGATTTCGAGCAAAGCCAATATACGCGGCTTGATTGCGATCGACGCGTTATCAGTAACGAATTGATGTAATAACAACACGGTATCACTTGTCCCCTCGCTCGATACCGTTTTCGAGGGAATTTTAACATTGTACAATCACGCGGTAGTACTTTCAATAGTTGGTGATGGCTGTTGTAAAACTGGACTGCTGCTCAATGTAGTGTTTACAGTCTATTAGATAAAGGCATTTTGTATGGCTAGTTGATTTTTTACTTGGATAGAATTTGGGAGGAAATTAATTTTAAGTTGGATACACGATAGTCAGAACAAAGAAATAAAATGTAGATGTGATGCTGCTTGATAAAATCACCTTCAAGAACCTTATAGTACCTTAGGTACTTCTGTTTATCATCGTCCAATACCATTTCCTTAAGAAGTTTATTGGAATATTTTATGTTTAGTCTATTTAAAATAATCCGACATTAAAACTTACAATTTCAAAGCTTATTGCAAGCTTACAATTTCTTGAACACTAATTTTATTTCGAAAACACGTTCATTTTCACCGCTGCCTATCAAAATATGTGCCGAAAATAGATTTTATTGCATGTAAGTGATATAAATTATATGAAGTGTGACGTCGCTCATCGAGATCAACGAATTTACGGCACTGTCGTAAAAGTATTAGGTGCGCTTGCGTCTAATCCTCCACCGCATTATGGGCTTGCTACTGGTACTCGCCGGCCGTGGCCCTGATTCTATATTTTTATCTAAATAATATTAAATGGGAAAATACTTTTACGTAATAGTTTGTTATGATTGTTTTTTTTCGTTTTCGGTATATACTTAGTACACCGAGTGTTCAATTCGAACCTCGTTTTTATTTTACAGCTTTCTTTAATAATTTTGGGAGTTTATGACTGTACTTATAATCCATGATTTCGTACGAAGTACACACAATTAAAAGATTCAAAATCAAATAAACATAAACTCAACCAAAGCTTCGCTAATGAACACATAGTAGCTACAAACTTAAGCTATCAAACTTGGAACTAACTCCGTCTATCTGTTCAGGCAATCGTCCACTGACGTCTGAGCCGACGATAAAGACGGAGTCAACGACTCCCGGCGTCGGGCCCGATGAGCCGTCAATGGACGACAAGGGCGACAAGAAGAACAAGAGACAGCGCCGTCAGAGGACGCACTTCACCAGCCAACAGCTGCAGGAGCTGGAGGCCACCTTCGCCAGGAACCGCTACCCCGACATGTCCACGCGCGAGGAGATCGCCATGTGGACCAACCTTACGGAAGCCCGAGTTAGGGTAAGATATCTACGTATAACGTATACTTACAGATAGATAGATATTGGTCCCCCAGTGTCAAATGCATTTGAAGGTAAAATTGGGTGTCACTTTTTCAGTTTTTATGTCGTTGCATGCAGTGTGACAGACGCGAGTGCATTACAATATTAACGAGCTCTAGATGTTTAGGCTAATCGTCGCATCCGGCGCGTCTTCGGTATTTTTGTGCCGTGCCGGCCGACGGAACACGGAATCCCTTAATCCTCGAGGATTTGATGCGTCTATTTCGGTCTCTTCATAATCCCCGGCTTAAGTCTGATCGCATCCACACTCACTGTCAATAGTTTCCGAAGGCCCCTGTTAGAGATTCTGTGGTTGCAACCGAGTTTGTAGTGTTTAGCTTGTACTGAATTCATAGAATACTTTACGGTTTCTTTGGCATGTGGAGTGGTTAGTTTGGTTAATCTCTTGAACATGTGTATCGGCCGAATTCTTAGAATTTATTTACATGTATTTTAATAACGAACGTAATCGAATACATTTTTTATACAATGTCTTACTGAAAGTATATAAAATTGTTTTATTTTCGCGTATATTTCATCACGACATGATTAATAGAGTTTTAAATGAACTAACTGAGATAAATCACATCTTTTTTCATTTTGAATATCTAATACAGAGAATCTTGCAGAATTTGCTAATGCTCGTTTGTCATCAATTATAAACTTCAGAAACGTAATAGTGGGAACATAAAAGTTTTAGTATTTTATTTTCAGTGAGTGTGTATGTACCTATAGTTAAGTGAAGAAATTAACGCCTGATTTATTGAATTATTTATAATCATTACGTAGCGAACTCATTATAACAATTAGAGCTCAATCTTTTTGTCATTTATTTAAGAGGGTCATTTATAACTATATTTTAAGGAACATATATGTTCCGCGAACCTCTCTTGCCAGCAGATTAAATAAAAATATTTCTATGGTGCTATTTCAGAAATAAATACCTACTTCATACACAACTTTGAAAACAGGCAATAGATTTAACAGGACGACGGATAAAGCTGAAAATTCCACTGGTATAATAATTTGCAGCTAACCGTAACACAAGCGAGTAGTGATTCGCCACAAATACACCGTGGCCAATTAATTACTCGGTTATCACATGCAGATACGTGTAAATCGATACTTTATGAGTTGATCGCGTTGGTTCAAGTGTTAGGTATTCGGTACTCGACTGCACTGGATCATACGCGTGTGTTCTTCAAAACATTCTCGCTTGTATGCTAGGGCTGCGGCGCGTCTCAACCATTATCATTATTGAACTTCAAGTGCTTTGTCGAGTGTCGGTTATCGTTTCCGTTAGGCTTTGTTGTATTGTGCAATAGTCTAGAACTGGATCGATCGAGATAGGTTACTTCATTACATATTGCCAACTTACATTGTTTTGGAGGAGTATTCAATTGTGTATTACAAAGTCTCATATAACCATTTAACATTATATTTTTGATAAATCAACAGTGAAATACTTTTGGTTTTGTGGAACATAATTGCTACTGTGGTCTATTGCACTTTTGCCCCTTTAATCCAAAATGAAGAAACCATATACTTAGTCTAATATGAACACGATTGCTTAATATGTATCAAATATGAGAGAATTTATAAAAGAATTTACTCATTTTAAATAGTAGATTAAAATATCTAAAAAAATAATGACTGAAAGAAGACATAATTATTATTGAGCAATAATGTAATTAAGACAGCCCTAAACAGGGGATTATGGTTCGTTCGTCCGCGCAGCGCCGCCGCGCCGCGCGCCGTCTAATAAATCTGTGCGCGCGCGCACCGATAAATCGTTGAACATTATTTTTGTTACCAACTCATTAGGGTCATTGCCTGCTTATTGACTCAATTAGCGTCTGTAAAATATGATATGTTTAGCTTTGTTTTCTTTAACACGCACTTCCTTGCAAATAAAACCACATTTTTATTTGAGTTGTTATTTTGAATGTCTCAATGTCTTCAGTAAACGTTTACTGTTACACTTTCATACTGTTTAACAGTGTACAAAACAGATGACATTTCATTTGTCGTCGAAGTATTTCTTTCACATCTCGTTCAGAATAACACATCACACAACAGTGATTACAACCATAATTTGGGGTTAGTTTTTGCGGCAATTTGTAAACGCAAAACCGCCCCCGGCAGTTTTCCTTTCTGAGAAACGAAGCGACACGGGCCGCGTCGTCGCGCGTCGCCGCCAATCGTCCGTGAAACAGCTCTTGACACGACGAGACCGCCCTGTCGATCTGTAGCGTGACGTCCAATTACAACATCCATCTTACGCACTACACAAACACATCATTTTACTATTGACGTATTATATGAACTAGCCTGAATATTATCGTAAACTCAACTACTTGTTATGATTTCTAGTGAGATACATAATATTATTCCGTGAGATCTTAGGTAGTCTAGAATAGATGTTGATAATCCTCGGTAATATTCCAGCGTCAGAGCGAAGATGATCGTTACTTTGTGAACTAATCTCACTTCAGTCTTGCCTCAATTTCCTTTGTACATTATTTCTAAATATTAATTCTTGCCTGAAGTCAGAATCCACGTCGTTACGGATGCTAAGAAAAGGTCATACATAAATTACATTGAAATCTTCTGATGCATTAAAACAAGGAAAATATAGTTCAAAAGTTACAGTTAGAACAAAAATAAACTTGAATACCGAAAAAAGAAGTGAATCAAACGAATAGTTTTAAGATGTGAAAACATTTTAGTGTGTGCATGTGTAAAAAAGGCGTGTATCAAACGCGTCCGCCGACAGGGCAGGCGGCACGGAACATTATTTATTTTACGTGAAAACGGCTCGCCCCACCGGCTCTCGGTCTGTTTTTGCGATGCTTTTAGTGCACGTCCCTGTCGCCTGTCTCGTTGCATGCAAACAGTTTAGCGAGATTTACCTTGTTTTTACACACTGGTCACGCGTGCAAGAACTAACTCTAGCCTCTGACAGAGCTGTGTTAGCAGTGGCCCGTTTGTGCCCGCAATTACTGTTTGTTCCCTTTGTGCGAACCAAAGTTCATGCAAAATATGAACAGATTACTTACATTATGAAAGTTGCGTGGAAGTCGTTGGAACTAACTTTACACATGATTGACCACCAAGTATTACCTACATCTACTGCGTTAAATCCAACAATCTCCAAAATAATCAAATACTAAGTTTATTATACCGATGCATTAGTTAGTTTGTTTCCAATGTAGCAAGTAGTCATCGCATCTAATTTTGAACTAAAAACAAAGAAAATAATTTAGTCTAGCGAAATGACTCAACTTATCATAAAGCACCTTGACATCGCTAAGTCAGCTAAAGGAGCGCATCAATATTGACATTTACAATACAAACAAATGTTGCTATAATTACATGATTAAATAACATTGTCATGTCCTAACCACGGCTGGCCCGATCCCAACCGGTAGTCTTCGCAATAATCTCACACGCTGAATTTGTTTCAGTAAACAAGAGATACGGTATTAACGCATTTCAATTACAAAATTTATTTCACTTCGCATATTCTTGCCAAGTATTTGTATTCCCGGAAAGTTTACTTTATATGTGAAGTTTTAGAGTTTATTATTGCTAGTCGTATGTTAAGGCGAGGTTGAGCGGCCGGCATGCTAGATGTCCAATGAGTTATCCCGATTATGTTTTGATAGCCTTACGGTATAGTGTTGTGATCCCGCGGACTTTGCACGGCGTTAGCACGGAATTTATATCAATGAATGGAAGGTAAGATCACTTCACTGTCAAATATTGTGGCTGTTTAACTGCCTATTTTCTGCCATCCGTATCAACTTTAGTATTCCTTGTTTATTGAACTCAGAAAACACTTACAATATTCGTTTTTTTTGTGATTTGTGATCGAGAGCGCGAATTCCTTACTTTTCAAATGATTCAGTTTATATCATAGCAATCAGAACACGATCCCCGAAATATTTTTATATGTTCCGTGGTTTTACTGGTACAAGAGCATTGTCCATAATGCGGGAGTTAGTGGCTTCGCTCGGCAGGGTGCATTTAATAATCTACTCAACGTTAGGGGCGTCAGCGACTGGTCACCACAGATTAGCAGCCTAGTCTCCAGTAGACTACAGCACTAACATTGCTTTGTTGCAATTAACTATGTAGGAAGTGCATATTACTGCATAGGCGGCAAAGACTCGAATTGTGTTTAAGATTTTTATAGCTTTAACTACAATTATCATGGTAAATAATATTTTAACAAACTAGTTGTATTCAATTTTTAAATGAATTTGATCAATTTATTCATACCTACATTTTTCGTAAATGAAATGATATGCAAATGAAACTATGTTAGTTTATGTCTTTACATAGTTCGAATATCAATAACAGTGGGAAAAAGTTTCAACGTATTTTATTAGTATCAACTAACTGAATAGACAACCCTGACTCAAATAGAGTCAATCCCGAGTTTATTATGCTATATCCATTTATGCGAGCGCGTGTTTATTTGACTTTGGAATAGTCTCGGGCCAAATCGCACTAGCAATAATAGTTCCACTTGCTTACGGTATAAGAACTATAATCCAATGTCCGTAAACTATGGCCATCCGCTCGGATAAACCGTAGTTTGATTGATGACACTAATAAAACTGTGATTCCAGTTTAATTTAAATTTAAGGCAATTTAGCGACCCTGTGGTTCTGCTGACCGTAAAATAACTTCATTATTGGTGGTGGGGTGTCCCATCATTCATCACTGCTAAACTAATGAATTTAGAAAGGCCACAATTTATTCGGCACGTGCTATTTCACGTCTTGAGGTTCGCGTAGAATAAGCAGATTATCTGTGTTGGAATACCCAAGTAGATTACCTTAAATTCAAGTAATATTTTTTTAGGCTTGCACTCAGAAACTGCTTTGAAGTGTCATTGGTGTGACTAACTGGCATGGATTTTTTATTAAGTCAATTAAACCTACCATTAGGATGACTGAATGATTTCCAATGAATACGGACCTTAAAGCTATAGTTCTATGGACCTTCGTAGCCTCCGTAGCAAGTGCTACGAAACTTCATTGTAGCATTATAATTTCGTAGCACATAATATGCTTCGCTCGTTGAAGGCATGTGTCAGTAGGTATTCGGGCGTGCGGCAGTTCGCATTAATCTTGCTGAACATGCGCCTCCCGCATGATAACTTGATAACCCAGACATCTACCGTCACACTGGCCGCTGGTCGCCGCGGCTGACAGCAGTTCGTCATTGCGCTTTCCAATCTGATGAAAATTTGCCAATCTGATGAAAATTTGCCACAATTTTTCAGTTCATTATTTTTTGGTGCTACTTACAAATTGATAGAAACAATCGTATCTAGTATGTTGAAGTCAAATAGAATTGGTCACAGTCTCACATTCTCGTGAAGGTGTTAACCCTTTAAATGCGACAAACAAGCATCACACGGAATAAATTAAAGCGAACACGCATTAGTATCGATTTCGGAAGCATTAAAAAGTGTCGGGGTGTCTCCTTGGCGGGTGACGGAGGGCGCGGGACGGTCACCATTCTGCAATAATATATTTAAAGGATTAGCCCCGCGTCGCAATATCGCGACCCTCCTCCGGGCCCGAGCGCCCCGCCGCGCCGCGCTCGCTGTCCGCCGCTATTCAAATAATGGAAATTATTTCCACATATGTGCACCTAAATAAATATCATTCCAACGTCATTATTGAACACCCTCGATGTTTCTGTGGAGTTATTTTCACCCGTTTGTTTCGCGGTCTGAATGGGAAATAGCGGATGTGTAAAGCTTTTTGTTTTGGTAATGGAAGTGCCCACATATCGGTTGTTTCGTTTGTCATTAATATGCAAGCTATTTGAAAGTAACAAAAGTATGGTGTTACAAATCTTTGTAGCTTCACATGCGTGCGAATTTAGATAGTAGGTAAAGCGCGGTTTACCTGTGTCAGCCTGTGTACGAAACATGCGCTCATGCGAATTTGTGAAATTTATGTTTCGAAAAATAAACGATTGTATATGGGGTGGAAACGACCGTTTATGTTCACTTAACCGAGGAAAGAGGGTATTATTTACCGTTTCGGCTGGGTGAACCCGCCACAGTGAGTGAGACAAATACCGCCGGCGGCACAATATTTATTGCAGTCGCTACGTGGATTGCGCAATTTATCGCGGAGGTGTCGTCGGCGCGATCGATCGCCGCGTGACGGACGCGCGCCATACATCAGCGCGCGCGTTATCTGCGCTCACGGCGACTTATCACGCGCTCGCAGCACTCCGCCCCCAGCAGCTCGTGGTGGCTGTGTGCTGCCCAGCGGCCGCTCATTTATTGCGGCTCGATCAAGTCGCGGCGAGCGGCCCCGTCCCGCCCAATCGCGACGCTCGTTTATCTTCATTTCGCGGCCGCAATTAGACGGGTCGTTGGCTGCGGCAGGCGCTGCCCGGGCGGGGCTCGCCTCCGCTACGTGGCTCGAATACACGCCACCGCCACAGCCACGACGCTCTGTCAACTTTGTAATGAGTAAAGTTGATAACTACGCAACGCAAGTCGCGTCCACATTCTGAATCTCGTTAAAACTTGTAGATTTGCCATGAAAATGCCGGACACCCAATTTACCTGTCTCCTATAAATTACAAAAAGGTTGCACTGCCTCAAAGTTTAGGAAAGAGTGTAAAAGACTTTCGGAATCTGACTATTAACACTATTAACTAGAAACATCATCAAATCTTACATACATAACGGTCTAATATGTCGTACAAATATCAGTATTTCTGTCAATTGTAAGTAGGCATACCTAAGGTAACTCAATTCTAATGCATCCTTTTCTTACAGGTGTGGTTTAAAAATCGGAGAGCGAAATGGCGGAAAAGAGAAAGAAACGCTATGAATGCTGCAGCAGCCGCCGCCGCAGACTTTAAGAATGGCTTTAGCACACAATTCAACGGTCTGATGCAGCCCTTCCCTGACACGGACGCGTTATACTCGTCCTACCCGTACAACAACTGGGCGGCCAAGGTGCCCAGTCCGCTCGGCACCAAGAGCTTCCCGTGGCCGGTGAACCCGCTGGGCTCCGTGGTACCCGCCAGCCACCACCAGGGCTCGGTGAACTGCTTCAACACGGCGACGTCGATGGGCGGCGTGGGCGGCGGCGGCATGGGCGGCGTGGCGGGCTCGGGCGGCGTGGGCGGCGGCGTGGCGCCGTGCCCCTACACGCCGCCGAATCCGTACAGCATGTACCGCGCGGAGCCGTGCGCCGCCATGTCGTCGTCCATCGCGTCGCTGCGGCTGAAGGCGAAGCAGCACTCGTCGGGGTTCGGCGGCGGCTACGGCGGCGTGTCGCCGGTGGCGCGCGCGGGCTCGGCGCCGCTGGCCGCGTGCCAGTACGCGGGCGGCGTGGCGGAGCGGCTCTGAGAGGAGGCGCGCGGGCGCGAGGAGCGCGACGCGCCGCAGCTGGCGCGCGCCTCCTAGTCGCCGCCGCTGCCCGCGCCGCACCACGCGCCGCACCCGCTCTACCGCCACCTGTGGGACTGGTTCGACTGAGCTCGCGTACCGTGCGACCGTGCAGCACTCCCTGTGCATCCGCGTGCATGCAACAAACTTACCTAACTCCGGGCAATAAAAACTTAACGATGTCGTTCTAAAGTTACTGTAAATATGTAGTTATGTATGTACGTATACCAAAGCGATGTGTGCAATTTTTACAGCTTATTATATACCTAGATAATGTAATGTAAGTGTTTAGCTTAATATTGAACATTGTATATAACATGATAATTTATTTGAAAACAAATAACGAGCATTGGAAATCGTTATACAGCAGCCATAAGTAAAGGTACATTTCCGAGATATGCTACAGACGCATGCCATCAGTAGCATGCAGCTGAAGTAGTATGAAAATGTATGTCATATAATTCGGCTGCGCCCGAGCGCATTCGCATACTTTGATTACTTACAGGTTCGCCGCTTGTGAGCGATTGCAGTTGCGTGGCTCGGAAATGTATCTTAAACGTTGTTGTTCCAAATGTTTTACTGATGTTGGCGGAGACATGAACTTGCTAGCTCAGTCTCTTGGCATTTAATACTTGCATGTGAAGCATATCTAGAAATTAACTCTCGGACAAATCAGCTGCACTAAATGTGCTATGAACAATCCTTAATTTATTACTATTTCCATAACACCTTCTTTCTTATTAAAACAAGATTGTTCTAAATTCTCATTCACATTTCAATATACAGGTTGTTGTTCTACAAGTACAATAAATTGTATACTTTTTTGTAAGTACTGCAACAATTTTGTTTTAAGTCTACCTTAATAATGTAAATATAGGGTAATATGATAATAAATTGTAATTTGAGTACATTTTGAAAACATTATTGTCAAAAACTTTTTAATAAATAAATGGCATGCATAAAAAAACGTCTCAAAAGTATATTGGATTAACTAGCAAACATTGAAGTACTTTTCTACAGTACCTTATCGATTGTTCTGTTAAATGTAGATGTAAAATCTTTATATGCATTTGCAAACCCATAGAAACTTTGACAGTTTACTCCTAAACCATTCTTCTTCTTCTTTGTCGTTATCACTCTTGACAGAGTGGTCGTGGTCATCACTTCACCTAAACCATTCAGGCCTTTACAAATTATTTTTGTCGTTCCCGTTAGTCTGAACGGCTAATATCTGAAATAGTCTGACTCAGTTTAATTACGTCTAGACAATATCATTACTTCCAATTTGGAATAATGTTCAAATTAAAATTACTCAAAACACTTTTGTCATGTAATGTAAATCTTTCTCAAAAGTTACTACGCGCTACGCCTGCTACGACAATTGCTACGCGAGGCTACGACGATAAGTTTTTTAGATCTCCCATGTATATTTCTATTCGAAATCCAATCATTGTTAATACTTTATATGGTTTTATTAATTGCTATAAGGAGCTCACAAATAGTTTAATAATACAACAGTATTGACGACTGTTGAATATTGAAAGGGTGCATTTAGTCGTAGCCGACGTAGTTATATGAAATTACGAAAATAATGTTTGTTTAACATCCATTGCTAGAAATAACTGCTTACACAATGAGATTAACGTAACCAGGATCTCAATATTTATTAAATATTTATAACTTAACACCGTTTATGGATGTAATAATTGTAAAATATTGTAACTATTTAGATGTAAACATACACTAGCTATAATGTTTAGTTTATTACACGAATTAGAATATCCTACTTCCGTGTGCCTACCTTACAGTGAAGGAAACACTAAATTATGGAAATAATGTAAATATATAGATTTGACTTTAAATAATAATTGATGTGGAATTCGAGGTTTTCATTTTATACATATCAGAACAAAATATCTGCGAACACGAATAGTTTGTTAAAGTTATTTTGTAACAATTAAGAGAATACCGGTTGTTTTGTAACTTAAAAAAACCTCTAGTCATAATAAAAGATATCACTGAGTACTTTTTTGGTTTTAATAATTATTAGCGGCATACCCAATTCATTCACGAACACATAGAGGCTAAGTAAGTACGTATAGGTTGAGGAGCTGAATATATTCTAGACACTTTTTTGGTAACTTCTTACGGCTTAAAACCACTTAGTTTTTCCACTTTCAGAAAAGTACATATTTGCCATATTTTGTAGTCTAGATCATTTTCATACATAAAGTTATGATTCTAATTTATGGGACCCCTAATTACTGAAACAGGGCTACTATTGTTGGCAATATACGCCTTTGTCAAACTACCTTATGAAACCTCGTCTATAGATCAAACCCATTATGACGAAGCGTTCTTAGAGAAAATATTACTGATACGAACACATATCACGCGGATTGGTTTCCGAAACGAGATGATATTGGTGTACAGTTGAATGACCTCGCCTTCATCTCATCTTCTCGGAAAATGAGTAGTTTATGTAGTTATCCACAGAAAATATAGCCTGTAGATGTTATTTTCTTTAGATGCACAAAACGTGGAAAGTTTTTTTTTGTTGTTGAGGATAAATATATTAACCAAGTCAAGTCCTGGAATGGAACAATGGGTAGGAACCGTCTATGTGCTATGGGATCCTTTTTTTTAGTGGCTCAATAAATGCATTAGAGACAGTGCAATTGAGTGATTTAGTGAAGCTAAAAATATAGCGTTTGATACATACGGGGCCACTACAGGCCCTTAGAGTGTTATTTTTTGGAGTCATACCACATTATCTAGTTAAGCATTGCCAAGCTATCAAAAAGTAGTGGGATCCTAAATCTATGGGCTCATGTTACTCAATTTATCATAAAAGTTATCTAAATTATCTTTCACTTATGACTACTTAGTTGTAATAAATTAATGGACGCGATCCTACACTCGAGGGACCAATAAAAGTATTATGAATCTGATTTGTGATATCAATTCATATTAATGAAATAATTAATTCTAATAAATCTATTATTAGATTTAATTATTTCATTATGAAGTGATACGAAATAATTTAATTAATCAGTTAATTAACAAACAAATTATCTTAAATTAGCATCATATATTATTTGGTACATTACCGTTGTACGAGACGATTTGATGACACCACTTCGCATGTTGTAGACACCTGGCTAAACTAAAACCAGTACTAGAAAACATTCAATGAAAACACGTACTTTGCAAAATACACCCAAGAAATTCAATAAATCTTTCTCTAAAGCCTTCTGAAAATTATTCAAAGTCAATTTTATAACAATACAGGGTAAAATAAAAATGTTCAAACGAAACTAGGTCTCACGAATGCGACACGATAAAGTCGCGTTTAAAATGTTGCACCGAAAGATGTGCATTATAGAGAAATGGAAATAAATTTCACGTTACCGTAAGCTATTTTATAGCGGCGCTCTGACGACGCCTGCCAGCGTACGAGATAGATTGCGTTGTCATGGCAACGCGGCCCTACCAGCCTCCCACTTGTATACTTGGTAAAAAATTAAATACCTAAAATGTAGCTGAAGAAACCTTACTACTTGGAAACTTAGAAAATTTTGCATTCTTACATCACATTTCGGAAGAAAATGTGTCCGTAGTTTTTTAAACCACAGTTTCTTTTTCATTCTCCTAAATACCTGTATGTGGAATAAATAAAACAGGAAACATGAGAGATATACCTAACTCTTGACCTGTCGTGCTGTTATAAAAGCCTCATTAGAAAAATAAAGCGCCGAAAATTTTAAAAGCTGGTCCTAAGCTCTAAATGCCAATAAATTGGCAACCATTGATTCACGAAAATCTGTGATATTAGCCGGAAAGTATACAATAATCCTGCGAATGATTATGGTTGCGTCGGCGGCGCGGCGCGGGCGCGGTGCGGACTCGGCGCGGTGCAAACACACAGTTTCCAGGTGCTCGAATCCGAGCGCTTTAAGGATTTAGCCGAGGATTTGCTTTCAATATTAGCCGCCGGCCGCCGGGGCAGGCCCATTCCGTTCCGCCCGTACCTTTTTTATTATTTTGTCGCATCGTTTTGGCTCTAAATGGAATCATTCCGCCATCTACATTTTTATTTTTCAATTGCTGCCCGATTAGTGGGATTAGCCGTATCGCTTTCCGATTCTTTGCTCCTTTTGGTGGGAGCTTTCGCGGACTAACGCGGCCGCGCTGTCGCCCGGTCTAATCGCTTTCGGTTTGGGACGCAATCAAACCATATTCGTGTGGCGCGATCACTGCGCCGCTTTGACGTCAAAGGTCGGTTTCGGCCGGTGCGTACAGCACTGTGTTTGTCGACGCTGTCATTATCAGAGAGTCAATGTCGAGTTTTTATTATTTGATGTTTAATTAGGGTACATAGTATTTGTTCACGGTTCCGTGTGTACGCAAGCACGAGTGTGCGGTGGCCGCGACTGGGGCCCGCGCGTCACTGTGCTTATCTTTATGGTGACAAACATTAGTATGGCTTTTTATTTTATCAAGGATCGCCTTAGTCACCGAGGTCCGGAGTCTACGTGCGCACATGAGCACCTTATCATATCAACCCTATATAATATTTGCCCGACGCCAACACGAGATGTAATGCGAGTAATACATGCACACATAGGCTCACGATGCGTCGCGCGCCAGCGTGCGGGTGGTGACATGGTGACATTACGTAGTGTTTTGCATCAGCTATCTGATAACTCGATCTGATGTGAAAGTCATTGTTTGTATCTAATTATCGTATCGCTGCCAAATAATAATTTAAAAACACATTAAATCTATTATTTACCTAGTGATAACTGGCAGAAACAAGGGTTGCGCTATATACTAACAACCCTCCATTACATTTAAAAGAAAAACCTCCTCAGTTTTCTAAGGATATACTGAGCGGACGATTTTCTACAAATACTTTTAATGTATATTTTACAAAGTGCGTACATAAGTGAGCTAGTACCTAGTCAATTTTATACCAGAATTCCAAAATATTTGAGTTTTGTGACACTCAGCGCTGAGGGCTTCTCTTCTGCTGTGAGACGGAGTGATCAATATTTGAAGTTCATAAACTTGAATTCTACAACCAGGCAAACTACAACTTGGTTCTCCCAGTTATCCCTTAAAATGCAATTACATTTTTCGACGTCGATATGATTACGTTACACAAACGTAAAGGTACGCATGTCAATAGTTAGAGGAACGTAGAGGGTTAGGTTTTGGGTGGAAAGGATCAAAACGGGATTAGAGGAACGACAACCAATCAAGGGTAACTGGACTGTTATACCTACGCGAAATAAATGCGGCACATAAAACTTATTCATAGCCAAAGCATTATAGACTTTAAGTCTTAGAGTTAAGGTCGAGAGTCGGTTGACTGGTCGAGTTTATTGATGTTTTGTTTGGAAGGGAGGGTAGATGGATGAGGAGGGCGAGGGTAGCGAGTGCAACCTCCGCAGACAATCTTACAAGTTAATTGTGTTCCGTGCCTGAAGCCGCCTGACTACGGAATAATATCGCACTCACTACGCTTTGCGTCTATATAACTTTAACTGAAAATGTACACGAATTTTGTACGGAATAGAAAATTTACTTTAGTTTGTTGCTTTAGACTTGGTTCTGGTTTTGAGATTGAGATAATTTAGGAGGTATGAAATAAGCAAAATTTTGAATATGTACTCTATGAAACCTTCGTGTTCGGCTCTAAGTTTCAATATATCCACTAGCTCCACTTGGTTAACGTAATCAACTTTACCAAGTAAATTCATATACATAACAAAATTTTACCAAAACCTCTCTGAATATAAACGCGAGTAATTTTACCTTTTCGGTGAGGCTTAGCACTTTCACCTACAAGTTATTGTACAAGCCTCACGTCACTTTATACCTTTTAACTTATCAACATAAAACATACTTTCTCATGAATAAACAAGTACCTAGTTTACATCATATGACATACAGGGAGTTTAATAAACTTTCTAGACATATTACATCGTGCATCGCGTAGGGCGGGCGACTTGGGCGGGCGGGTGCCCCGGCCCGGGGGGGTGGGGGGGGAGGGAGCAGTAAATAAATACACTGCGACACGGATTTATTGCAAACACTACTCAACTCATGCAGATATGTTTACTTCATAAAGAAGTTGCCAGTTGAAGGCTTTTGAATCTCTCTACTTATGTGGCAATACTTGGAAAATCTCTAGTTATTTTTCTATTTTTCATATAGCCTGAATTATATATTTAAAATTTATAAACAAAAGTATTCAGTGCTCTACGATCTCTGGGCTCTGTAATGGTGTATTCAATATGCTACGCCGCTACGAAACTTCGTAGCTTTAGCTCCAAATTCATTCAATCGTTAGTAGTTGAATACACTGCTCGATATTTTTTCCGTGACTAGTATGAAATATTTTATATTGAATATTTTCCTTTTTCACATAGAAATGAATTTCGGTGTATTATTTTTCTTTGACAAGCGCTTTTTTGAAAGTCAATCTGTTACTCCTATATTACAAGATTAGTAAATATTAACGTCAGTAAATAAATGTATATAGTTGCACATGATATTACATAACGCTAAAAAGATGCATAGCGGCATTGAATATTGTTTATCACAGAGCACATTGCGATAAGGCACGTGAATTCTGCAACGCGATAGGTATTAACTTACTTTCAGCGTTGATATACATTTTTGCAAGCCTTGTCAAATAATGAAAAGATTTTTATGAAGAGAAATCATTTTGAGTGGCAGGTATGATTCAAGATACGCAATCAATCTGCCAAAGGACCCGATAGCAAAAGAAAAATAAATAATTTGTTTACATGAAAACCAGCTACGTGGCACAAGAAATTGGATCACAATTCCCAAAGATATGAAGAAATATAAGTATGTAGATCAATCCCTAGAATTGAGAACCTCTTATTCAAAGTCTGTTTAAAATTCTAAACCTAGTGTAAAACACGACCCGCCTACAATTACATAGTTGACATTACGTATTCGAGGCGTCTGCGAGACACTGAGGCTTCATAAACCTCGCATTTAAATACTCATCACGTCAACACTAACGTATTATGATATGTTACGAGTACATCCGAGGTTCGAGTGGTGGGGAAAATCAAGAGGGAGCTGAGGCGCGGGGGGAGGGGAATGAAGATTTACGATCGAGGCATAACGAGCGCTAGATGAGGCGTAAAGAAGCCCAATTCCGGTTATTATACCTACAGCCTTAGTATAGACTGTTTATACAATTTTATACCTTACGGAACTTATGGTTGGCCGATTCTTAAACTGAATGGATCGTTTGTAAATGGTGGGTTTATTGAATTTTCTTTTGGTTTATTGATAAGCTGAACTCAGTCTAGATATCTATGCAATCTTTTGTACATTTAATTGTTTCTCAGAATCCGGTACCCTAAAGTACTTTTTGGTAATAGTTCTTTGCATTTTTTTTGTTATAAGTAGTACCGCAGGACTCTCCGCACCACCACCATATAACAAAATTCAGCAATCTCAAACTCTCAGCATACCTAAACCAACTCCTTACTTTAGAAGTAGAGTTCTCAGAATACCTAACACAGTTTGGTATATTTGTAGTACCTGCAGACGGAATATGAAACGGGTGCAGCGGTATTTAGCCAGCACGAGCCTCGCTACTGAAGGGGCGTAACTAATTTCTGGATTAAGCACATTTGCAAATGTAATTTGTATTCATTAAAACATCGCAACATCGTACGTGTAATGTTTTTAAACGGAAAAACCGGTGCGACATTTCATTACAGAGCTTTTGTAGTCGAAATAACCGAAATTATGTGCTTTGTTGTTTGTGCTACGCCCGTGTTGCATGAATTATGAAATTAATGAGAGACGTGTAGTTTGGAACTGAATATAATTAGGTCATGTTTAACGCTTCTTGAATTTTGTATCCATCACCGTGCAAAGTACATTTTGAGAGATTAATCAAACCCTTCGAGAAAACTACATTGAGTTCATCATTCGTTCTATTTCAAGGTGTATTCTTTCTTATTTTTATATTAGTAACTAGGTACATACTCATAGTAAGAAGAACTTAAGTTTTGTACATATACTTAGATGAACTCCTGAAAATCATTCGAAAATAATATTTGAGTCAACAAATATCATAAAAACGTGTTCAATATAAAATAAAATTGATAAACAAAACAATAGCGGGAATCAAATGAGCGTATATCAGGGGAGGGCACACAGCGACGCGGCACGGGCGCGGTACGACTCGTCGCCACTCAAACGACTTTATTGTGCTGTCGTTCAAACGCGACAGAACCTAATAGAATTAAATTGGGAGACGCGCTGCTCCGTTATGTGGAAAATAATAACACCGAGTGGCTGCTATCTCCGTAGGTTTCACGCGCCGGTGGCAGGGGCCAACTAATGGAAATCCAGCCAATGATAATCTGTTTTCTACACCATTAATCCTGAACTAAGTCTGAGTACAATCTGTGGCGTCTCCGGCACTGCGACTCGAGTTTTATGCCCTCGTTAAGGTCCGCAATTTGTGGAGTCGGGCTGTTAAGACGGTTTGCCCTCATTCGCTCCCAAATCCTAATTCCGACCGTGGACTTTCTTAATCTTACGATATTGAGCTGGAGGTAATTGTTTCAAAATTGTAGCTCGGATAGTTGTTTCTCGGCGTTTTAGTGTTGCCCGCTGATGTATGGCGGTTGTTACGTACTGCGAGTTACGACGGCTCATTACTGATTGATATCACTTGTGTTCTGCTTCCTAATTGCTTAAAGTTTGCATTGAAAACTTTAAGGAATTGTCGGTTTGAAGGAGTCAACAAATTTTATTACGATATACCTAAGAGCCTGGAGCTTTATCTGCTGCGTAGCGCAAACGGATATTCTAAAGTGATTTCCGAGTGATACGTTTTACAGCCCCTAGCTGCATGAGTGTTATTTAATTCGAAATACATGTTTATTTAGTGTGCTCGGCTTATCCAAATAACCAATACTTTAAGAGAATGGAGCCGTGGAGGAGCACAATAAAAACGAAAGTAATCATGCAAATTGGTGAAGGAGGAAAGTTGAATTAAAAAGCGGGTGTGTGCGGGCGGCGGCGGGCGCGGCGGGGCGCGGGGCGGGGTAATGTGTCTTAATGACCGCAATGGATGAGCACCGTAATCCGGCCTGGAGCGGCGCGCGCCCGCAACCTTTTGCTCCTGCTCGTTAGCTATCTACTGGCTGCTACAACCCTGCCCTCCTACTCAATTGTTTTAGATATACGCGTCGCGCCGGGATATACTGTTATGTTTATCCTCCGGCGCGCTGAATAAACAAACACAAAAACTGATTTCATCGAGCTACGACGGAGCTACAAATCTTAGACGAGCGAGAGGCAATAAAAGTGCAAGTAATCAAAAGCCGGCTCGTAGGAAGAGCGCTGACGTCGCGACATCATGTCATAAGCGATAAAATTCAGGTCAGCAATAAGCAGTGCGGGCCACACGAGCGACACGAGGCGACATCACGCGACATGACGCGACACGAGGCGACGCGACGCGACGCTGTCGCACGCACGCCGCGCACAGACACCACATCATCAAATCAACATTTGCAGATTCGCGAAGCTTTGCCTGGGAGATTTAGAGGTGGAAGGAAAATAAAAAAGTTCGTAGAGGAATCCGGCTTGATCCCTGTTGCCTTTATGGTAATGCCGGGATGCGTGTATTCGACTATTCAATTTATATTTTTTCCCTTTCGCCTTATTTCTTTCTCTCCGAAATTATCTATCCTTCGAATTTCGTTTCGCACTGTATTGTATACGGGATTCGATGTTTGCGAATAAGGTACGACTTTGCCTGAAAATATCACGAATAACCGCGGCGGATTGGCTTTGTTCACGACTTCAAACAAGTTTTCTTTTCGTATAAATATTATGTGTATAAAGCAAGTCGGTCGCCGAGAGCCGCGGCACACACACAGAGGCACAAACTTCCCTCCTTGTATATTGCACTCGCTACTTCGCTCCCAGCTTTAGAATTTTGTAAGCACTGACAAAATGGGTACATTTACAACGGATTCTACTGCTTCAAGATTACACTTTCAAACATATGTCATTTAGAACTGCTGAACGTAATGTTTCTTTGCACAGTATTCTGTTGTTAAAAAGTAAAATTACTTAAATGTAATGATTTAATTAATATTACATAAAAAAATATGTGAACTAATTAGTATACCTATTTAAATATCAGTCACAACGATTTAAATATCAGTCTTTCAATTTTCTTTGAAGTAAATAAAGTTTGCCGCTATATCGAGTACCTGTCTAATTAATCGTCAATATTAATGAGGTCACAGCATAGGTGTACTAATTATATTTATCAATAAATCTTTATGAAAAACAAATTACTTAATAAACCGCTTGACATTTTCTACTAAAATGCTGGCGTACAAGTAGGCATGTTCAAATTTAACATTGTTCTTCCCTCATGAATAAATCATAAGAAGTAAGCGGGGCTCTACGCCTTTATAATTCTACATAATACATTAAAACGTTGTACAGATTGCCTTCTACTTTCATAATATCAACTTAATGGGTATTAGTACCTATGTGTAACGGAAAATGCTTGCCGACAACATTTTCTTATGTACCTACCTATATACTACTTAATAGTAATAAGTATTAAGTAGGTATATAATAATTAAAACCCTGAAATACACTGGCCGTTATAGCTATAGGCACACGGGTCAATCGATCAAAGATACAATTCTTCATATGGTAGGCTGTAAGAAGGATGAATGACCAAATCATAAAGAATCACCTACGTACGTGCTTCGGAACTCGGAAAGTATGTACTTAAGTGAAGCTATCCTCTGTTTGTTACTTGTAGATTTTTTGCTCCTTAGGACTTTGAAGATCAAATAAACAGTCACTTCGTTTAAAATGTACTTGATATTTATAGATACTCGATGATGACCCTATTAACGCCAGTCATTTTTAGGTGTGCCTCAGCTATTCCACATTCTAATTTAAGAAAAAAAAAAGGTTTCTTTGTTACGGCTTATTTTTTTTTAAAGAGAATTAAAACAAAAGGCTATAGCGAATGTTTTTCAGCGAATCGCGTGATATGATTTAGTGCACTCTGCGACATTAGGTGGACTAGAGTCGGGCGGCTCCTAATCTTGAGTAATGTTCGCCATTTGTCTTCGCGACCGTTCACGTGTAATTGGACGGTGACCGTTCAGAATCACTGCCTCGATATTCATCGCGCGAAATATTACTCTTTGTTTATCAACATGAAGAAAAGCAAGTAATGTAAATCATGATGTCAGAGGTGCGTTTTTTAATCAATAACTTAGGTTGAGATTTAGGAGTAAGTGAGTTTAATGCACCTGTTTTTGAATTTTGAATGTTTTTTTATTATTTTTTATTTACCTTGAAGCATTACTTCGTACTTATGAGATTTATAGATAAGTCTGGGTTTCGTCTGCTATTTTTAAGAATCCAGACCGTAAATGTCCATCATGAAATGTTTTAAGGAATCATCTATCTACATATACTTAGCTTGTATTATGGATCCATATGGATAGTTATCAAATAGGTAGTTTTAATCTATAGTTTTTATTTTCTGAATCCACTATATCTACTAGACTCTCATTTTTATATGTCCATTTAGTAAATGGTTACCAACAAGCAGTGCAATCATATTTTTTGATCCACAATAAATTGACAATTTTATCTTACACCAGTGATTCAGGGGGACGACTGGAGAGCCTTTTAAATATATCGAGTATTTCAGTGCAACGATACAGCGAGTTGTTTACAGTGGGGGTTGTGGTGGGCTTGGGGGGGCGCGAGGGGTGCGGGCGGGGCGGGGTGGGTTCAAGATGGCGGCGTCGCCAAGGCAACGGTGCAGTCGCTTCCTTAATCGACCGTCGCAGGCTCGCGCCGTCTCCGGCCCACTCTCATTTATGTATCGTATTGCACTTGAGGACTGACTTGTGTTTTATGATGTTCGCGGTACCTATGTACTGCAAGAGCTGGCTCTTTTAGGAACATAATACCTATACATTTATAAGGATTTCCTTTACAAACGAAAGCCTTAGGAATTCATCGGAAGTTGTATGCTGCGCTCAGAAATTACAACTTCTAAAATAAAAAAGTAGAATCGTGCGTAAATACTTCGAAGAGAATTCCCCACGATTTCTCCTAATAACCACGTACATCGGTCACTGTCCCAGCGAACCTTACTCCACTAGCTCACAAACAAGCATCTTGCGCTATCCCGATTTGTAAATAACGTACGTTCAAGAGTCGTTAGTTCGCCGATCAGTTAGGTCAGTCCGTAATCCAGTGGCCGCCGGCGCTGCAACCGCCGCGGAGCCAATAAAAAAGAGTTATAGTTGAGAAGAAAAGGAAAGTCTCGCGTCTCCGGCCGTTAGTTAGGGATCAAGGACTCAGCTCGCGCCGGGCGATAATCATAATTTTTACTTACAAGAGCAAGAGTATACGGCATTAGGTGGCGGGCGTGCGACAAATCTTTCCTAACTGCGGCCAACTTCGCGACTCCACTCGGTGTTAGCTCTCGACACTATATTTTGTAGACTACAGGTGCTTCGGACGCTCTGGACTAAGCGACTGCTGAATGTGGAACACTGCTGCGAGGTATGCCGCGCACGTGCACGGCTCTAAGTATTGTTGGGACGTATGGAGTGTAGCATGATGAAGATATGTTATTGCTCTACTGTTTTCGTTGTTATGTCTTTGCTATCTTCCTCTCACAGGAAACATGAACTATATTAACTACGTTATTCCTACTACGATAATCCCAATATAAGTGCTACGAAAAATTTGGTGTGACCAAAAATATTCACAACAACAAAACCAGATATTGGGGTCCAAATTACTTTTTATGGATTAGATAGTTCTCATATTCTCTTGTAAAGGTAAGGCACTAAGGAAATAGCTTCCGTAAACATAAAGGATACAAAAAGGGGCTCCTAAAACAGCACATAACCACGTCCTCGCCATTTACAAAGTCACCGTTGTTGTCCGATTTGATACACAAACAAAGTATCGTGCGGACGTAGTCTCGTCACGTGGTGCGAGTGCCCAGTGCGTTACGACGCGCTATTCAAGTGTTATTCAGAATATGTGAACATCGCGCACGTGCGCAAATCTGTGGAGAGGCTGTAGGTACACCAGCTAGGTAAGCATACCACTCGGTGGAGTCCATCTGCATTTGTAGATGAATCTTATGGCATAAGTGACTCGCTCAAGATGTATCTGCAAAATGTGTGCTGTTAACTCTTAGGCCATTAGAACGTTCCTGAAGAAAACAAATCCTGTAATATTGAGACTGGCTTGACTGTTCTGGTAGCCCAACACTATTTGTACCATAACTTAGACAAAAGGTGCCTATATCCAAGTTTTATCTATTAATTTTTTTGCATCTACCTATGCATTTTAGATTTACAAGGTGTATTTTCTAACATTTAATTGCTTGTGCCTATATATAGTTTCATTACACAGCAGTGCATCATCATATCAGCAGAGAGACATCAACTAAGCATAGACCACCCAAGTTCTTACTGAAGACACAAAATCTACATCAAAGTTCCACAAAAAATAAAGTAACGAGGAAGTCTCCATAGGTCTGTGTGCGCTAGTCCTCACGGGCCGGCTCGGGTCGGATTTGTTTTATGCCGACCGAAGACATCGACTTACCGCGACCGTCCGGTGTCTCCTTAATTTTATTACACGACCCGAACTCCAACAAAATGTCCTAATTGTGTCTCGAAAAACCAACCTGCAGAATGGAATTACCAATTTTGTTTTGTCCTTTTCTATGGGAGTTCGACGTCTTATTGGGTCGAGGTTCCTTTTCTTGGATTTTATTTACGTAACGTAAGTATTTTATATATTTACTTGTTTTGCTGTGGAGCTGTGCTGCTGTAGGTAGAATTTCTGTTTCTACCTATTGTATGTACCTACTTATCTTTGTTCTTAGGAAGCTATTTGTTACAGCATTATTTTTCAAAAGTTTTAGATAGTAACAGAGTGTATGTAAAACCTATTTCAGAGATCTAACTCGCATCTTTATTAAACGACTTCCCAAAAAGGAGGAGGTTCTCAATTCGTCGTGGTCTTTTTTTAACTTTATATTGGCATTTATACTCCAACGCATACAAACGCGCGTGTCAGATTATGGTATATTTCTTGATTTTAACTATCTCTGTAAACGAACTTTAAATGACAAATTATTGAATATTTTTACTGTCTCTGTAAACGCACATGAAAATGAGGGTACCATTATGTAATTGTTTCATGTTTATTAAACTGATATCTAAAACCTTGCATATTTAATGATTAAAATAAATATTAAAATTATCGTTATAAGTTTTAAATAAGATTTGGTGGGTTTAAATTAGTTTATTTCAATTGTGAATTTAGTTATTTGTATATAAAGCTTACTTGTCTCTGATTGGTCAATTTTGGCGGATTAGTATGACTGTTCGAAATGATGTTTTAAAATAGTCATGGCACTTTTCTGGTGGACGTTGAGGTGTAGACAACACACGAAAGTTAAGTATTCTTCCTGATTTATACTTTCTTACTATGATGTGATTATTGTGATTTTTATTGTAATTGTTGTTTTATGTATTATTGTGCTGATGTTTAAAATGTATAGTAATCTATCGCTTTACATGTCTATAAGATATATTTATGCTGTACTTGTGTACTTACCTTGGGTACCGTATGGAATTATTTCTTTATGATTTATATGATATAAGTTCCAATAGTTTATAACCATACAGACAGAATTGTGTTGCTGGGGAGTTTGTTCCACCACTTCTTCTTCCCAGCAAAAACACATAGGAAGTGGTGAAGGGTGGGCGTTTTGGGGGCTGCCTATTGTAAATTCCTGACGTTCAAAAAGTGCTGTCTTACAGCCAAGTTGAATAAATGATTTTTTATTTTGATTTGATTTTTGATTTTGATTATAGAAACTGTTTTATATATATTTTATACCTTTATGTTTTATTCCTTGCTTTCTACACGTATTCTTGAGATTTCAATAATTAAATAATAAATTAAATTGCTCTATTATGTATCAAATCTCACACGCGCATAGACTAGGTACCTAGGTATGTACTAATCTACTAGTTCATTATATCAAATATGGGTAAGTAGAGCTAAGTACCTAAATTACTTTTGCCAATGATACCGAGGAATCGGTAATAAAAGTGCTGAACGGATTAAGAAAAAACTGTTAGATATTAATATCTAAAGGTGGCAGAGTGCAATTAGTTACTGACCTACTCACCATTATATTTATTACCATAAATTACTAGATGCCCGAAAGCTCCATAAAATCTGGATAAAATTATTTTGCAATACTTACCACTTACCAGTTACTATAAAACTTCACAAAAAAAAGTGATAATATATTTCTCAATTTTCAATCACAAAACAATATGATTTCTAAAAGTTATTGGAAACTTATGTCCTATTATGCCTGCTAGAATAAAATAATTTATTTCAATGTTACTGCTTAATCGAGGCTGTGTATGCTAAGTATTAATTTATTTAGACATAGGCAATGTCCGTAAGAAAAAAAATTGTACTTTAAAATAATAAAAGTTGATCCGTAACAATATGCAAGTAGCGTCATCTGTTGTTGAATATCTGTAATATTTAAACTACAGTGCCACCTAGTGCTGAGTAGCGATTACCAGTGTAACCATCTAACTTCCTAAAAGCTAGTCTTAGCACAGAAAATTACTAGATGGCGTTGACACATCCGTTGCTTTTAGTGTTGTGCAAATTTCATTAAAAGAAGTTAAAAGTAACGTTGATTTTGTGAATATAATGAAGAACGTGATTATTAAAATACTTACTTTTTAAACCACTAAGGTTTTATTTAAGTGCTAAATAACACCAGAAAGAAATATCCGCTAAATACACTTGTTAGCAAATAATAATAATAAAAAAACGGTTGTTTCTACAAAGCAGGATAAAAGATCAAAACAGGTTAAATTTATCTAGTATCATAATCCTTCTGCTACAAAAAATATTTTATTTGAGGACAGCGCAGAATGTCTTTTTATCTAACGACATCAATGAGGTGACACATGATGAGCATATATAGAAAAATTATATTAATAACTAGCGACCCGCCCCGGCTTCGCACGGGTGCAGCAAATCATAAAGTGCTATAAGGCGAAGCGCGGCCATCGACGCGCTATTTATAGGCACGCGCCGCCCGGCGCAAACAACTACGACCCTGCATTTTAAATTTGTAATATCTTCGGTAATATTCACTTAAATCACATGCTGTAAAAAGCATATTGTTCTATAATAAATGCACAATTTATTTAAGGTACTTAATTGGATAAGGATTAATGCTGTATTGTTTAAAATCACTTCGTAAATAACCATTTTTTAGTAAAGAATAAAAATGGTTATGCTGGGTTATCCCTAAGAGATAGACATATACCATCGCGGACTTTTTTGTTGAACTTTTTAAGGTGAACAATACTGTAGTACATTATTTTGGTCTATCTCGTAGGGTTCAGCCAGCGTTTGCAATATAAGCGCAAAAAAACGTGCTTATTTACGACATCACATTAGAAACCTTTAAATTTATCAGTGTTTCTCTACTATATTATGCATTTATTATACATACAAACCTTCCTTAAGAATCACTCTATCTATTAAAAAAAACCGCATCAAAATCCGTTGCGTAGTTTTAAAGATCTAAGCATACATACGGACATACTTGCGCGAAAGCGACTTTGTTTTATACTATGTATTGATGATCATTTTTTTTTATTTAATTAATTATTAGTCATACAGTACATCAAAAAGCGTTTCCTAATATATTTACAGGGGATAATATTAACGTATATATAAATAACGGTTTTAGTTGATAACGTTAATCATACATAGCACAACACTATAGTTTGTTTGACAGCAACAGCGTTCTTAGACGGACGTTCGTTGTCGGCTGTTGGTTGAGAGTGACTTGACAATTGTTTATCAATCGATACGCAATAACTTCCAAACAAAGTGAAATTATACAGTATTTGTTTAGTATTTTGTACGGAGAGAACGAAACTGGACTGCACGAGATAAAGCGAAAACTTTAAAAATGACAAACACTTATGTGGTTTGTCTAATAGCACTCTTTTGTTGTACAGGTGAGAACTAACATTATTGTACGCTTAATCGTAATTTATAATTAAGTTTGGCCTTGTAATATTTGTGTTCTCAAACATTGAGTAAATAACACGCGAATTCTATTCCTAATACGATTTCACAAAGATCTCGGTAGAGGTAAAAAATACCCACTATTGTTTTAATAAATCGTTTTAAGTATTTTCGTGTTACGTACTTACGTAGTGATTTCTTCGAGGTATTACGAACGCAGTCTGACTAATGTACGTTGGATTATTGCTGGAATTTATACCAATTAAATGGATATGCAACTACTTAAAATCTACTTACCTATTCAATATTGTGAATATATACTTTTGTCTTCTCGAAGTTAGATTATTCTCGAAAAGCAAATATACAGTACTATATAACTGGCCAGTTGCAGATAAATATTAACAATAGTGAGGTAACCATAGATAATTACCACATGTTAAGAATTACCATACCCACTTTAAATAGATGTAAAAACTCCTTAGTACTTAGCATGATATCATGTTATAACACTATATCATGCGATACTACTGTACAGTAGTATTTAAATGATATCAGTATCAATTGTTGTGTTGTAGTGTTCTGGATCAAATTTCCTGTTTTTGATCTACAGTTGAACAGTAGGTATCCCTGATTAAAACAATCATAAAATTAAAAAGTTATGATCAAACCAGGACTTCAAATAAATGTAGGTAGTTATGATGCAAGATAAAATAAATTAAAATATCATTATCAATGTATACCTACATATTACTATTTGTTATACACCTAATAGTAAAAACATGCTAAAACAACAAATTATTTTTTTACCCACAAGCAACAGAATTATGTGTCATCAATAATACTTATGTATTGTAAGATAAAGAGCCTACTTATCAAGATATCTACAAGCTTTCAATCAGTATTAAATTATAATAAAGTAATCTTTGTTTTGTGAAAGTCAACAAGTCACCAAACATATACCTTCAACTTTTTACATTCAAACCGTCTCCACACATTTTGTTAACTGTAACTTTTAACATTGATGAACTACCTCCTATTTAGAACATTTGGAAAAAAAATTGATCAAACTTTTTTCAAAATTTCATCATAAAATTAACACACAGTGAACCAACATTCAATATGTCTGCTTTGTTCTCTTATCAATTTCAGTGTTCACTATTAAATTGTACAGAAGTTCATATGATAAACAGTAGCTGACCCATCTGACTTGTTTTGCTGACATTATTTTTAATATGGAGATAAGCCGAGTTACAATTATTATTGTGTTTATTTCAATATTAATGTTTTGTTCGCAGATTTGTCGTTTGCGCGACAAGTACCGAAAGAGTGTGCTAAAGGACCTTCAGTATGGTGTCAGAGCCTCAAGTAAGATATTATTTTAAAATATACTAGATTTTGACCACAATTTCACCACTGTCTCGCTGAAGTATTCCTTTAAAGTACTGAATAAAATATACCCGTGTCACTCGAGGATAGAAAAATGCTGTGAAAGAATTGTTAAAATTGGTTTCATAGTTCAATGTTAAAGTCTAATCATTTATTTCATTTAGGTCTTTACAAGCACTTATAAACGTCAAAAATAAAACTAAGTTTGATTCTAGTGGAGCCCTGGAGTATGAATAAACAAACTTAAAAAGTTTCCTATAGATACTAGTATAGTAAACAAATACTGAGTACTAACATACAATAATAATATACTGGTTGTTAGCTACTGACAACAGTAGTGTGTGGTTATCACAATTAAACGAACAAATAAATTAATTGATATATTCATTGACATGATTCGAATTGGACATAACAGAATTGTTTACACTGGTCTGTCGTGTTATTATATTTTTCTTAACTAAGATAGTTGTGAATCATGACTTAAATTTACATATATTTGACAAATGCTTAGGAAGTCATTAATGACTAGACAAAGTCAAACAGTCCACTTAGTTTGAAATGAGTCATGTTTCAATCAACTTGTTGCACATTAAAATTCCACATCATTTATATTTGTTCGTAAATTAAGTGTGGATAATTCGAGAGTCAATGAATAGAGTGTAAATATTGATATGCTCACTTCTTAATTGTAAGTCTGTTGCTATACGTGAGGACTTGTAATTGGCTTTCCGTAGTTTAGGTTGGCTTCTATTTTTAGTTAGTTTAAGCTGTAAGTCCTCCAGAGTGTAATAAATAAATAAATAAATAAATAAATAAATAAAGTTAATTAGTAAAATGTTTCTACATAAACATTTCATTTATTTTACACAAGTTAATAAAGTCAACGACCCTACAGTTCTGATGACCTACATTTTAAAATTTAAACTTCATTATCACTATTTAGAAAGAGTTTGCTGTTGCAAATCATGTAAAACATATGTACATATGAGTAATAATATAATATATCAAGTCAGTCACAACAATTTAATGATTATTGACAATCCGTTACTCACGTCCGCTCTCATACTGGCTTCACAAGGGGGATATATAAACATAATTTGCACCTCCGCAGACATAATGTAAATGTCATATTGCTGATTTTTTAAAGATTTTTTCGATTTGACAATAGTATTCAGTCGCAAGATTGCAACTACTGAATTAGTGGGCAATGTTACTAAAAAATATCTATTCTTTTTCTATTCAACACATTTTTACTCTCCAGCCAAGGGTAGATCTCCCCAATTAGAACTACAAGAACTTTTACAACTGTAATTTCTCTTGATTATTCTTCTATCCTTGCATGCTTCACACATAGTCCTACTGGTGATAAAATTCTAATCTTAGGATCAAAATCCATAACAACTCATAAGGTCATATTGACTCACTACGCGACTACACACATCGTAATAGTCTTACAACTTCCTAACTGACGTGACTCATGACTCATGACGATGTGCTCAGGCGAGGCGCGGATTGCGGGGCCGTCGGCCACTGCACATCCACCGTGTGGGAGAAACAGACTCAGCGCGTGTCGAACAATGAGGTGTCCACCAAGTTCATCCGGCTGTTCCGGCAGCTGAAGGATGTTAGGGAACTTATTAATGAGGTTTGTATTGCTTACTTTTATGTTATAAACGAACGGTTTTTACCCGCGTCCCGGGGAACTTCTTCCTGTACTCTGATGAAATGTACCTATAGCCAAAAGTGAGGAATTTTTCAAATCAGTTCAGATGTTTCAGTGCCTTTAGAGTTAAAAAAGGTTTTTTTTTCTCTTAAGTAATTATATTTGCATGGAACATTATAGGTAGACTAATTAGAAGCGAAAAACAGGTCGAAAGGTCATTTAATAAATTCTCATTCCTGTTAAAAGCTAGGTGTTATCCTTAAACGTTAGTCATAGCGCGAGCTAATATTATTATTACATGCAGCCTTGTTGAGAACTCGGCTCATTTCATTTAGCACTGATCTTGTCTTGATTAATTAGGGATTTTGATGCGTCTTTAAGGAGTGACTTAAGTAATC
The DNA here is from genome assembly GCA_033682625.1 of Helicoverpa zea x Helicoverpa armigera. NCBI lineage: Eukaryota > Metazoa > Arthropoda > Insecta > Lepidoptera > Noctuidae > Helicoverpa > Helicoverpa zea x Helicoverpa armigera. The sequence continues at coordinate 3,778,591 of JAWIIS010000038.1, read as the reverse complement.
ATTAAATGTCTCTGAGTGGGGGGTTAGAGACCATCATTGAAAGAACTTACCCAACTTTCAATCTCCTGAACTAACATACTTCCCTGTAATATGATATTTGACATAAACATTGCCCTTTCCACCAGGACTACCTAGCGTCGCGCATATCATCAGAATGCAAGGACGTGCCCTACCCCGCCATCTCGAAGATATGCAAGGAGAACACTGCTCACTTAGAGCAGTATATGAACCATGTGCTTCAGTCTGAGACCTCGCCGGAGACCATGTGCGAGCTCATCGGCATGTGTAACAACGACAAGCTTGATAACGCCATGGCTATGCATGTAAGTACAAGTAATTAATACTAAAGAACACGATATATTAAGGATGAGATATCAAGCCATCGGAGGTGGATTGAGTGTCTTTATGACTTACAACAGGCAACTCTTTCGGATATCTCGTAATTCTGGCAATTCACTTTTCTCTCGTAATTTTTATGGTGGATAGGATGAATATTAAAACGCCTATAAAAGCTTACATGTTTTGCCATTTAAGTGACAATTGTACGGTCGTCCAAAATAGATAGTGTTACATCGGCTGATCTGCTGAGTGTGTAACATCTAATACTTAGAAAAATTGTTGAATATATACATAGATACGACTTTTATAAATATCGTGTATTTTCAATATCATGATTCGTGAATCATCCAAACGAAAATGTCAAAGCAATGAATACCGTCTGACAACTTTCAGCTCACCTGTTTTAACAGCGTTATACATATTCATTACCTTCTATTGCTGTAGCATTATTCACCCATTCGGAAAATATAACGTTCGATACACCTCTGTCTATGAATTCACAGTAACAAGGATGTAGGAAATGTTCCTACAAATGTGCAATATTATGTACCTACATGTATGTAGGTACATTAGGTGACAATGAATGATGTTTGTGGTAATTGAAGCGTCGGTGTTATTACGGCCGACGAGCGTGTGATCGGATATTGATCAATACCTCTCTATGCTTGATTTACATTGATTAGATTCTTAAATATGTATCATTTTCTGATACAGTATGTAGATACTTTTACTTATTTGGACGGAAAATTACCAACCTATAAGTTTCATTGTAACCTACTGTAAATTAACAGATCTTATTTATTTCTTATCATTCTAATAACCAATAAATCTCTCTTAATTAATGCCCTATGAAAGTGCATCTATCGAGACGTATCAGTACATTTTTTGACTTGCTTGTTTCTCTCGCAGAAAAAGAAGCCTTTTGTCCCGAAAGCTGACAAACACGAGAAACACAAGGGTAAGTTTATTAAATATTTTCATTTAATTTTGGATAAGCTAGAAGCAACATTGTAATGTCAATGAGAAAAAAGTAGTCTAAAACAGTGTTCCAATTTTCTCCTGGGCTATTCGATTTATCATTTCACAAACATTTTCATACCAAAACGATAAACCATGTGGAACTATCAGTACACAATATTGCTAAGCTAATAAAGTTCGATATATTTATACAAGTGCATGTTTTGTTTCTACTCCGATACGAAAGAATGTCAACTCAGTCGGTTCTCTCATTGAACCGGACAATGCCATTGTTTCATATATTTTTCAGTGGAAAATCGCGACAAGATACCATTAAGTAGAAACAGTTTTCATTCATGATTTCGTTCTATTTAAATAGTACCAATAAAGCTGTGATAAGAGATGTTGGCGACCTTTTAAAAGTCGATGTGTCGAGACAATGTTTTGGGTTAATCAAGCCTCAAGACTGAATAGTAATCAGCTGATCTACTTTGCGTAGTTTTTGAATGCATGCTGATGTTGTTTGCAATTTATATTTATTCAAGTGTGAAGTATAATCTGTATGAAGGTCTTCATTTCCATAATAAACAATAACTGAAAAAAAAATTGAGGTAAAAAAATCTTTGAAAATAAGCTTTTATTTAAATGCGCTAAAAAGTAAAAAAAAGAAAATTTTACTGTAACTCAACTGTCAACTTATAATATTTCAAATTTAACATATTTATCACAATTTATATGTTTTAAAAGCTTGTCGCGATTTTACTAAGAAAGTAAATACGAGTACTTAAATCTCGCGACAGCGAAAGCTTGTTTTTAAAGATTTTTTTACCTCAATTTATTTTATACTTTTTAGTTTTCACCTGGTAAGTTCCTAAGTCTAAATTCTGTAGCGGCGGTCATCTTCAGGCGGGTCTACTCTAGACGAACCGAGCACGAGCAAAGCACAAGCGGAGCCGTCGTTTGCGGCGTCAAGTGTGGACGTACAACGAACCTACAACGATCAATGCTCTCGAACGTAGTTTTCCCCAGTGAGTTCGCGGCTCTTGGCGAATATAGACGATATAATAATATTGCAGTAGCCGCTGCTGTTGTAGCCAACCAAGCCCTTTTTATAAAGGGCGTCACAAGGGCAAAACCGACAACAGTCGGAACGCAGCCGAGCACGAACGAAATGCTCGCAGCGCGCTCGTTAGAGGCTTCTAAGTTGGTCCACACTAGACGAATTGTGTTCGGCTCGTGCTCCGCTCGTGCTCGGCTCTTCTAGCGTAGACGCAGCTTTAGATTTTGATTTGGTAAAGTGCACTTTATTCTACTTGCCACTGTCATTGGATTGACAAAAATAGGTTATTCACCATTTTGTAGCGGCGGCCATCTTGGATTTTTATTTCGTAAAGTGCAATGTGTTCTACTTGTCAATCCCTTTCATTTGATACCCATATTGTATAGGTACCTTAAAAATAACTAGTCCGCCATCTTGTATATTTAGCCATGTTGGATTTAGGATGACGTCACATGCATTGTCATCCAAACTAAACATGTATGCAAAATTTCAGCCCAATCGATTGAGGGCAAGTGCCTTAAAATTGAGTTGTAAAATTCCACCCGAACACACATAGTTACATACTTACTTACATACATGCATTGCAAGTTAAATAAAAGCTTGTAATAATTACGTACAAAAATATAATTCACCTACTACTGAGCGAAAAATCTAAACAGAATGATTGCTTGTACAGCATTGGCGTAAAATCTACAGGTCATAACACCGTAACAGTTTCTTAAACAAAGTACAGTTTTCATTACCAAAGTGACTTGCGTAACCTTTATAAACTCGGATTTTATGAATGCTACTTCATTCAATGCGATGGAACTAATTACTAAACAATAATTTAGTACTAAAAACGACATACTTCAGTAAATCATAATCATGACCTTATATAAACTTTGTTTACGTTTCACAGCATTTATTTTTGCATACATTTGCATATCACTTTCTGGCTGTAGACTGCCAAGACATGACTTTCATGTTTACAATTGTACTAATTTTACACAATGTTGCTCGGTTGTAAATATGTATGTAGGTTTTATTTTCTAAAGAAGTACTACCGTGGACTTTTTCGTCTGACCACTGTTTTTTTTTTAATTCTAAGGCGCTATTCGAAGGAGACCTTAGTAAGACGATAGTAGGTACATTCATCGTCGTGGGGCTCAGTCTTTTTCGTCACTAGTGGAGATAATATCTATTGTTTAGTTTTCGATAGCTATTCTTACTTTTGTATGCGTTGCTGAATAATCTGCATGTCAAAATGCCTTATTGTCATTTGGTTAATTTCAGAATAATATGATGACTACTATGACTACTACTACTGCTATAGAATAACTAGAATAATATGAAACTAAAAACATGAATCTCTTAAATATTATATGCAATCGCGAACTATATTAATATGTACACACTTATAGCGATTTTTCCACAAAATTACAAAGTAGGTCTCATCTCAAAGTATAAACCAATATATCACGACTAAATGACGACCTCGATGGCGCAATGGTCACCATGCCGGACTGCCGAACCTGAGGTCCCGGGTTCGATTCCCGGTTCGGTCGACATGTGTGTGATGAGCATGTTTGTTGGCCGTGGTCTGGGTGTTACAATATGTATATATGTAGCTATATGTAGTTTATCAGTTGTGTTAGCACCCATAACACAAGTTAATAACTTACCATGGGGCTAACCGACCGTGTGTGAAAATGTGTCCAGACATTATTAAAAAAAAAAAATCCCATTAGGATTTTATATAATTCCCGTCACTATACTCTTCTCGTATTAACGGTTAACCTTCAGGGCTGCCATTGAAAAGAGTCACCTCCCCGTTCCGCCTCGTTGATCACCCATAGCATTATTGCCGTGATTTACGGCTATTTTAATTAACTGAATTTTCTCAAGTATGTTAAGGTTACACAATTTACACAGATCTGAAACACGTAATTTAACAAGATTTTATAACTTAGCTGAGGTAAATTCCATGAAAAGAAATAACATTAGAGGAATTTAGAACTTCATAGTTTTTGGGAAGTTTGTTAAAATACATAATGAATACTTATGAAATTGCACACACACACAAGATAATATGCAAGACTTTCTACAGGATTTACCTAATGGGTATTTGATCTATATGTACATAGGAACTAATAAGCTTTAAATTAAATAAAGCTGAAAAACTAACCCCCTTACTTATAAAAATCACTAATCACCTTCTAAGCAACAGTTTAACTAATCACTACTTAAAGCCTATGTTAGTTAAGACATGCTTAAGCAACGTTTATAAGTAATTAGTAATATAGTATAAGTATAATATAATGTATAGTATAAGTATAATTTAAAGAATTTTCTTAAACACCCCTTAAGAATTACTTATTGTTTAATTCACGTTTATGAGTAAGGCTGTATAAACTTATCTACTAGTTTGCAATGCTAACCGTAACCCTTCATTGCAGGCCCGCAGTTGTTAGGCAGCGCCCAGTGCACTTGGGGACCGTCTTACTGGTGCAGCAACTTCAGGTAAATATAACATTATCAACTTTAATCATTACTACTACTAGGTATAAAATGGCTTGGCTAAGTGACGTCCCCAAAGTCCGCGCGGTTTGGCGGAGGACGTTACCGTAATTAGTACTAATAAAATACGCTAGCAGAGATAGCCGGCTTCTCATACAAAGATGACATGACAATTAATTACCATGCTTGCACAATGTCTATTGGCACTATCGAGGTTACCAGGGTTCTTCACGATCTTTTTCTAACAAACTTCACTGGGAAATGAGTAATGATTAGCTAATACTATTTTAAAATTCAGTAATTACTGAAAATATTCTCATAGATTGTCTTCACGACACAAACACGCGGTATTTCCTGCTTCGATGTAATTAATTGGCTCATACGTATAATTAATATTTACAGGTTTAATAACATTATTAGATTTATAACTGAGTACCTACCTATTGTACCAATTAGTGGCTAACGTATTATTCGTTAATTCTATATTTCTCAATTTCTGTTCATAATAAAATATAAACAACAGACACGATTTACCAACAATATTCGAAGACAGAATAATAATAAGGATGTACCTAGTCAATAAAGTCTGCACTAGTATTGATAATCGCCATTCTGTTTCACTAATTGGTTACATTATCATCATTAATTATTTTACCTTGAATAAAATAATTATATTTATATATTCTGTTTACAGCGTTATATAATAATATTGTATGACTAACAAGTTTCTCTTATTTAATCATGTATTTTGCTCTACATTGTCAATACCCAAAATAGGATTAATAATATATTTTTACACCACAGATAGAATATCTTACTATACCAAAATTATGTTAAATCCACTGCATTGACAATTTTTTCTATGTTAATGCATCCATCGGAATAAATTGTACAATTACGTTGCACAACGACCGTTGTCATAACAAATCACCGTAGAAAATAACAGCAACATTTTAAAGTGCAGTAATCAATTCTGCAACAGAGTCATAAAAGTTGATTTCCAGTATTTTTTACTGCTAAATTCATCCTTTTTTTTTAATAAAACCCACTAAGTATTCCTATAGCTATTAAGATTAACCAAAATTATTATACAATTTCTAAAATTATTCTCGTACTTGGACTGGATAAAAGTGCATTTATTCCGCGTAGAAGACCAGTTGCACAACAAATACAATAATGTGTACTTTTTATTAGAACAATATTTCAACTAAATTGCGTAAATCCCAAAGCCATAGCAAAAGTAACGTTTACGCAGACCGCCAATTTGCAATCCAAGCGGTTGTATCGATTCTCGTATTCGCTACAATCGATTGTAAAACTGTTTTACACAATTCCGTTGTATAACCAGTTGTCTAGTTACATTTGGTTTAAAAACGAATAATACGTGTCGAATTCATTTCAACACTTTTCCATTGTAATCGATCGCTTGGCTTATGGAACTTGTAAATGCGGTTATGTGATTATTAGCAATAATATTTTGTTCGTAATCTTAATTGAATCGACACGTTATACTACTAATCTGAACTAGATTGTGATTAGATAATGAATAATAATCACGTGTTGCTTTATCGATATTGTTTTGTTTAATATACTTACCTGTTTATTCTTCAACCAATTATGATTGAAAGGATTGAGGTAATACGGACCATCGAGGCAATAATAGAAATGTGCTATGTAAATCCGCTGTACTAAAAGCATTTTCATACAATAATTGATCTCGATGACTAAAAACAGGCCTACGAACAAACTTAGAAGTCTTTACTCAACTCTGTTGAGGTCGCTTACTGAGCCACTAGCCCCTCATAAACACAACATATCTAACGTTATTTTAACTTTGTTCGCATAGCACTGGTCGTCAATGCAAGGCAACTCACCACTGCGTGTCCAAAGTATGGCCTCATTTGAACGTGCCCGAGGATACCGACAGCATCTGCAAAATCTGTACCGACATGGTGCAGCAAGCGAGGGACCAACTACAGAGCAACGAGACACAGGTAAAATATTCAGTAATTATTAATATTTGACTTCAATATTATTCATTCATAACGCAACATAAAGGAATTAATGAATTCAGCCTATTTTAACTTGGGTTTTGGTTTAGATTATATTCGAGAAAAATGAAAGACAATTGCAGTTTTGTGTAATTTTTTAACCCGGAAAAATATCGCGTGTAAGTAAACCAAGATCGCATTTCACCGTGTAACTTCAACGATAAGTAAATCATAACCAACCAACCAATTTGATAAATTGGCGGCAATTTGTTAGTTGGCTGTGTTTGTATTTATCGGTATACTACATGGTGCAACCCTCCCTTATTTTAAATACTAATTTCATATATTATTGTTCGACAACCACAGAAAGAAAAACTAACATACTCTTATGAAAGTCAAATCGCGTCATATTAATAAAAATATTATCAAACGCACATAGGTTGTAACACATGCTTACACCAGTCATTATCTAGGACAGAAGTTTTTTTTTTCATCGCTCTCAAGTTATCTTAGAACAAACAAAGGCTGAACTTACACCTTATAAAGTGTAAGTCGTTGTCCGATAGCAACCTCACATATGCCCACGTTACATTGTTTTACAGATAAAGTACTAATTATCATGCTAAATTGTGTTTGAAAATGGGAACATTGTAGTGTGTTGGATACCTTTGTAATATGGCTTTTATAAGAGCTTCGCTGATGACAGAGTTGGGGCACATTTTTTATATCTTACAGCCAGTTTTTTCATCAAAAGTAAAAGGCAAAGTAAAAGTAAGGGTCAAATTCATTTTTTCTATTAGTTTTGCTGTCACTTTAGCTTTGAAAAAACGAATTTGACCGTTACTTTTACTTTAGACATTACTTTGACTTTTACTTTTGACGAAGAAACTGGCCGTTAAACACACAACAATTACACTATACCCGGGTGACATATTTACATCATATTTTATTCTTGTAACGTTAAGGGGCAAATTTTATCCGGGTATCTTAGGCAGCACCGTTGGGACCAGATACTGTAGAATAGATAACTCTAAATGCGATTTAACTGCATACTAATAACAATGCACGTGGTTTCAGCTAGTGGTCTCTGCATTTCTAGTAAGTCTGCATATCTTGCTAATTAGTAGTTAGCATGATTGTTTGTTTTGTATTAGAATACTCGATAAGTAATGTATTATACGTTGTAGATACTTTGTAGCTAATTATAAATCTGTTTACGATAGTGTAGCTTTAGCTATGTTATTTTAAAACTGTTATTATATCAATTAGGTATTTTTACGTACTTGTTCATCCTGTATATCTAAATACGTATAAATAATTAATTTAAACTACTGCTAGAGTAATGATGCAGTTATAATTTGATTTATCAGTTCGTATGTTAAAATTGTCATATAGTCCATCCTTTATTTTGCTCAATCAAACCTTTTTGTAACTAAATAAAGTATGACATGCATAAAATGTATAATATTAATTACAGGAAGAACTAAAGGAAGTATTCGAAGGATCATGCAAGCTGATTCCGATCAACATAGTGGCCAAGGAATGTATGAGGCTGGCTGATGACTTCGTGCCCGAGCTGGTGGAAACCCTGGCTTCTCAGATGAACCCTCAACAAGTGTGCTCTGTCGCTGGACTGTGTAACAATGCCAAGATTGATAGGATGCTTGAAGATTTCGTAAGTATTGTAATGTTAATTTATTAATATTGTGTGTGTCTTGGTAAAGATAAACATTTTGAAGAAACCTGAACATAATGTATGACTCCCATACCGCCTTGAGCAAGCGTGGTGTTTTAATCTCAATTATTCTTTATATTAGAAGAGGCCTGTGGGACTGCAAAAAAGCTGATGATCGTGAATATTTTGTTAATAATGTTATTAAAAAACCACCACGTTTTCCGTTTCGAATATTTGGATATACATAGCACACCAATCAGCATTAGGCCCCTAATATTTCAATGGAAAACACCCATTTTTTTAAATGATGTGGGAAATGGCTACTTATTTTCGTTCGGATATGGCTTATCCACGTCGTACCACAACTATATTTAAAACCTATTTATATCAACCTCATTACTGACTGCTTCTTTATGGTTCCCAATGAATAAGTCTTTGTTGTGTCTTTGTTATGTATGTGTACAATATATACGCTCTTTGTACTGACCCAGTTGTGTGTAACGATGACCTAAATACGTCATTCAGATTATCTCCAATTCGTAAGTTTATACAAATCTAATGCGACGTTGTTCTAATACATATTGATACAATATATTAAACGTTATAATATGATATGAGAAGCCAATATACATTGATATATTTAGGCATGCTTAGTTGTTGAAATTCAAGTCGCTAAATTTATTTATTTTTAACGCATATTTAGGTGACTAATCAATTCGCATGAATAATAAATAGGTGATATCATTTTACAGCAAAATTCTTCGTATTTAAGTCGCATATTGATGACTCTTGAAGTATTATTATTTGATACACATTTCCCCAAAACCAAAAGTCAATTCAATGAGTCAATACATACAAAAACAAGAATTTGCAGTTTGAATATTTCTGTCTATGTATATTCAACAATTCAAGTGTGTGTTAGCTAGTTGTACACAATGCAACCATTTACCCTACTTCAACAAGACATAGAAAGAAATAAATAGTAGTTTCGTTGAAATAAATGTGCAAATAATAATAATGTATCCGTTTATTAGTCACGAGACGCTGCTTATAACAATATTATCAGGTTATCGCGATTACATTAGACGCGGTGACCTTCCATCGCGCCACGATTGTAAATATTGCCAATTTTTATTTTATTATGTCGTATAAACAATAAAATCTGATGTTGTTGTACTTGTGAATATTTCTATGAAAAAATTGTATAAGTTAGAATTAGTTCAAATAAAACGTCGAACATCTGCTTCTAATCTAACTAGATTAGAAAAGTTTAGACTTATTTATCTAGATTCTAGAGTATAGCCTATTTATTAAACAGCCATAGCCTTCACCCAAATAATTTGTTTCAACTGTCTTTCTTAAGGAACAAAACCCTAGCGCACATACTTCCTTCAAACAAATATTCTACATGAATACATAGACCAAAAGCAAGACAATACTTGAAAATCCAACCAAACCAACCAAAATGGAACCTTACACAACAACCTTAAGGTTCACAATCGCAACTTACACTTATAATAAAGTCCTTTACGTACATTTCCCACAGAACGCTCAGCTAAACCTTCGTCTGGAGTGCAACAACTGCCAACGCACTGTCACCGTGTTGAGGAAGAAGTTCGACGCCACCAGCTATGAGGACTTCCTTATTGGACTGCTCCAGGTAAATATTTTCAATTATTACAATAGAACAGATAGAAGATATAATATGGGTATGGGGGTTATTGGTAAACTGATAGGTACAGTCGATAAACAGAGAAATGTTATAAAATAGTCCTGCAGCCTGTTGTGTCTTTTGAGTGAAAAAAGATCCCACCCAAAACAAAAATGTGAAAGACTGCCAAGTTCGATAATATGGGAACGCTTCGCCTATAAAAGAAGGGGTAGTATTTAAACGCAATTCAAAAAATATCCTTTTTCTATGAAAAATATTCCAAATTCCCATCAAAATTACTGATTGCACAGCAAAATGTTCAACCCAAAATATCACTAAACACACTACAATTTATTTTCGCAGCGTACCGCGATTTTTCCTAAAGCAAATGCTTTTTCATCAATGCACAGCTAACAATCTTAATGCACATTATACACTAGCTGTTGCCCGCGACTTCGTCTGCGTGGGCAATATAGAATTTCCAATTTCGTTTATTTAATCGTTCATTGCTCAACCCCTGTGGGTGATAGCGTGATAATATATAGCCTATGTGTTGAACCGGCCTCCAGGTAATAGTCATGCAAAATTTGATTTAAATCCATGCAGTACTTTTTGAGATTATCCGGGACAAACATACAGACAAACAGATAAACAGACATACAGACAAAAATTCTAAAAACTACATATTTGGGTTCAGAATCGATCATGGATCACCCCCCAAGTATTCTTTTAAAAAAATATTCAATGTACAGTTTTGACTTTCCTATCATTTTATTGTATGTATAGATGTTAACTCTTTTTCTTTTAAATATAGCTTCTATTTTTATATTATTTACAGCAGTTTTTCTGAATAAAACAGCATTTTATTAGTCACAGTCATCTTATTATTTATTTATGACCACATAATAAGATCAGCAAATAAATATAAAATTAAATACAAAATTGTAATTTTTTGAATTATTAATAAGCGTCCACACTTCCTTTTTTGCCCAATAGGCACATTTTTAGCTTCTGCAGGTGGCGCCAAGTACTTGAGTCGGATCGCAAGTCCGATGATGTGCTTGCACATATAGTTCTTAAAAAAAATGGGCAGGTGCATTTTTAGTCATTGTCAGTACTTCCTTTAATAAGGGCAGAACTATCATATTTCAGAATGTTTATAGTCGGAATCATCTTTTGGCATAGTTTTGGAAATTTTATTTTCCTGAAGAAGCATGCAAACAAGCCTGAACCATGCAAGGAGGCATGCAGCATGTAAGCAGGCATGCAACATGGAAGCAGGCATGCAACATGCAGCAAGCATGGCTTCTGTCACGGCTCCGGCGCTTCGTGGCTCCGGCGGTCCCATGCGAGCTTATCGTCGCAGATGGTTTAAGGGGGTCTAGGGGTAAGGCAAACGAGACTACGTGGAGTCGGTTTTGCAGCGATTCGTTTTCGTTACTAGCTTCAATTTTTAAAAAAATGTTTTTTAATTGAAGGTTATAAATGGCAATTTGCTAAATAAATTGAATCTAAATAAAATTCTACCATCTTCATAGTACGCTGAATGAGATTTCAGTTAATTTGTTCTGCTTTTAGAAATAATGCAATGTGACAGGATTTTTTTGCTAAAATAATCATTAAATTTGCCGAGCATGGCTTTTTGAAAATTAAGACAAATATGATGAACAGGTTTTGTTGTACTTACTGGTTAATATGCGACTGGGATAGTTATTTTGCTATGAAATATGGAAAATTTGCTGTGCAGTTAGTATTTAATGCTTGCATGTAGTATTTTTGCACAATAATAAATTTAACTGTACTGCATTATAAGGAAAAAAACAATGTCATATTGATGTATAATTTCGAATTATCTGCAGTTTGAGTTTTGTTAAACATTTAGTTTATTTGTAGTTAAGTAAGTTATTTGATGTAAAAAAGAATATAAATGATGAGTATTTATTGATAGGCGATTATTTATTTGATATGCAATTTATAATATCCCTAAAAGAAGTGAGATCTGAATAAGTACCAAGTTCCGTACACATACCTCAGTTAAAAATAGTTACTTTTTAATGATGCCACTTGGCAAGTTTTCACACACCTTGTTATAAACCTACTAAACGCAATGAATCAAGTATTTAATTTTCTATTAAAACTTGCCAAGTAATCATCATTAAAAAGTAACTATTTTTAACTGTGGTATGTGTATGGAACTTGGTACTTATTCAGATCTCACTTCTTTTATAGGCGAAGCGTTCCCATATTATCGAACTTGGCAGTCTTTCACATTTTTGTTTTGGGTGGGATTTCATTTATTTTTGTAAGGTTGTTTATTTTATTTTTTCCATATGATTAAGTTAATTAAGGAAATGACTCATTTATACTATCTTTCAGATTTTTGAATATGCACTATGCTTCTAACAAAGAAATGACATGACATGTTATCATATATTATGTTCGTGGATCAAAGTCACACATTCGTTATGTTCGAAAGTGGCTCACATTTGGCCGTTTTCAGATTTTTACTTTACTTTGACTAAATACAAACCTTTGTAAAGAATTTCAGATCGGTACGACCATTCGTAGATATATTATATAAATATAGATAAATTTAGTTCGTTTTAGTTCCTTAGGGGTATAAAGGACATTGTTCAATTTTGGCCTAAGAACCGATGTGAATATAAATTATACTATAATTTTTATTTATTTTTATATTGTTTGAAACATATTTTAGTATTCCACGGACACTTCAAATAAATAAATTCCAAATAAAAAGTTGGGTCACAATTATTGATGCCTTATAAAATGTTTCCGTCAGCCAGTGCTGCCAGTTTCGGAAGTTTTCGCGATTTCGGTAAATACGGACCGAATTGAGAACCTCCTTTCCGAAGTCGGTTATTAGAATTAGTTGCTAACACTCTATTCATTTAAATACCTAAATTGACTAGCTAGAAAAAAACTAGTATTCTATATGTTTTAAGCGAAATCGCGAATTTCTAGCTTGACATTCGAGTAGGATTATAGTTTTCGTAATTGGCAACATTGGTGTACTTCAGTCAGTTTGCTAGAAGTCAGTTTGATTGCTTTGCGACTATCGTTTCTTTTGTGATTTTCTATGCGTTTCATGGTTTTATTCTAACAACTTTGGCTTGATTACGGACTCCGATTAGATTGCGTACTTGGTAGACACGGCTGTGTGTAAAGGACTGGTTTCCCTGGCATTTTCGGATATTGCTCTGTCTGTGATCGAATTTAGTTGTATTATAATTACAACAATGGATGCAGAATATAGTATATTGTATAAATTGTGGATCTGCTGGAGGTTCTTTGGTATTAGAAAACGAAGATATACTTCGTTGCATACAACAATGGACTGTTCCCCGTATGGTAAGTGGTCTACGAAAGTGTTTTCTAATTTTGATAAGAATGTTACTACCTACTTATGTTTTCATAAGCACACAATTTCTCGGTTTTCAAATCAATTGCCACAATTGCAAGTTACTTGACATTTACTAATGTTTTATTGTATTTTGTAATTGTGTACTTTGTAAGAAGCTCCTACCATCAGGCATTACTGTTGCAATTGTATCGTTGGGCGTAGAACAGTGGGCTGTTGTGCCCACATAATGACTATTATCTGGTATTTAAGCTGGGCGAGATACCAAAATTCAATTGAACCCCCTGCTCAGTTCTTAGATAATATATTATTAACAAATATTGATGATTAAAAACCTTTAATTGAATATAAATATTGTTTTTATTGCACATCCTCGAAAACCTCTTTCATTGTTATTAGTAAACCTTACTTTAACTGTTAAATTATTTTGTGTGGTAATGACATTTTTAGTATGGTCTGTGCCTTCTTGGTAATAGACCGCGGGTTCGATTCCCGCCTTATGGCATGTAGATAGCTAGGTAACTGTCTAATATAAAAGTAGTAGCAATCATTTAAATAAATAATTCTCCATCGTAATAATATCGATATTTTATGAATTGTGGTGAATGAAACTCTTCCATTTTGGATACTTATGCGTTTTATCACAAATCCAAAGTGGATTCACTATATATTAAGAAACGTAACGTTGAAAGCAAAAGCGTTTAGGTAGTTGTTTTTCATAAAAATTCTAAGCATTTATGAAAACTAGTCACTCGCCCCGTCTTCGCAAGGTGGCAATGTAAAACCTTGGTGTAAACCTCCCTCTTGACCTACTCTATCTATTAAAAAAAATCGCACCCAAATCCATTGCGTAGTTTTAAAGATCTAAAGCATTCATAGGGACAGACAGAAAATGCAACTTTATAAAATGATCATTGTCAAAGAATTATCTTAAACTTGACTAGGTACTATCTATTTTCCTAGTATCTAGTAGAGTAGTCTTTCCTAGATCTAGAAGAGAACATATAGAGCTGTACATAGTATTGTTGATATTTTGTAAAGTGTAGTTTGATAATACTACTCTGATATTTCACGCAAGCTTGGTTATTTTTTATTTATAACCTCAAAATATTAACTTTTTTCGTAATTATTTTAATTTCCTGAAGTGTCCGTTCATGAAAACTTATTTCATAGGATTCCATATAATTTTAAGAGTTTATAGAAGTCACTTTCCATTCGAACGGTTCTTAGGCAGAACATGTATGGAGCCGGAACAATGTCCTTTACACTGGGTATTTTACACCTTCATTATTTTGAAACCGACTCACACTTGGCCATTTTCAGATTTTTCCCTTTACCTTGACATAAAGACCTACCTCCACGCCAAATTTCAAGTCAATACGACCATTGGAAGTGGTCTAGGTTTTTGATGAGTGAGTCAGTCAGTCAGTCAGTGAGTGTATAGTAAAAATAGCGATTTTCTGACGTCAATATCTCAAGACCTACAATAGGTATATTAATGAAATTTTGTATTTTAGATAAGTGAGGGGGTCTCAACAGATACTAGAAATTTGATATGCGTAAATAAAATAGATTTTGAGTTATAGGGGGTTCGAATTTGGCCCGAAATGGTTCGTGTAATATAACCCACGGCCGGTGTGTCGCTTTTTTTGCTCGAACTTGGCAGACACACTGCCGTGTGTCTAGATTGCAGTTCACGTACACTTGTTTATGAGCTGAAAAATGAAGTCAATAAAGTTTTCAATGATTTTAGCATAGACGGAAGCACAATTTCACCTTCATCACACTTGCTTGATTAATCAACCTAAACAGTTGCTTTTTTAATTCATTTCTCTTTGTATATCAGTCATGTCAAAGTAAAATGTGAATCTATGCTGTCTATTTGGTTGACTGGTAAATGCCAGTAAGTCCATCTTATCCAGTCCATCTATAATTATGATCACTGTTATTATTTGTTAAACAAATTAATGCTGAAATTCCCTCCAAAACCCGCAGATGTGCCGCAAAATGGACTCCCTATCAGACTCGTGCTCCATGCTGGTATTCAAGTACTACGAGAACATAGTGGCTGCACTACAGAAGGACCTGACTCCTCAGAGCATGTGCCACGTCAGCGGACAGTGCGCTTACAAGTTCCATCAACACGACGAGTTCACCTTCCCCAAGGATTTCACTGACTTTAGGCCTACTGAGTAAGTAAAGATACTAGCTGCCGGTAGTTTCATCTGCATCACACGGGCGCTAGAGACTTGGCGAATCAACCTGAGTAGGCTAACTGGGGACTAGTATGGCTCTCCGAAAGAATATTTCAAATTGGTTCATGCAGTTCGTTCAAGAAAACAAAAAAGTCTTTAGCTTTATAATGTTATCAGGGATTATTATGAACTGTTTACTGCAAATATTCATTCAACAGTAAGAAGTTCCGAATACCAGATCTTCTTGTTCAAGCATGCATACCCAAAAGCAAGCCTAACATACAAAAAAAATATTCTTTTCTTCCGTATTTACCAAAACTTCAGTATAACATAGTATAATGTTTGTTTCGGCAGTGACGTGCCATGCGAGCTGTGCGAGCAGCTGGTGAAGCATCTGCGTGACGTCATGGTCGCCAACACCACCGAGCTAGAGTTCTACAAGGTGCTCAAAGGTAAAACCTATTTATATACCTGTAAACACCTGTAAATCTATTTAAATTTAAATTTAAATTTATGTATTTAAATATGGTCAATGTTGAATTAACAAAATACACAAATACATAGGATGTCAAAAACTGTCGAACAGATTTTTGTAATTATTTGTCCACTGTGTAGGTACAGTGAAGTCCTTATATCAATCCCATGAAATCATTGTCGTAATTCGACAATAGTGGTGATTATTTAGCCTGTAGAATTTTAAATCTATAATTCTTATGCATTTGTAATAAATTCTTACCATCAACGTCGAACTTTAAATTAGCAACGAAAGGTTTGCTTGAGTTTTGCCTTCTGTTACAATACATATGTAAATAAATGCTTTTTTAGTATGATGTCAAAACTATAAACGCATTACTAACACATTACTCCTCCACAGGTCTATGCAAGCAATCAGGCAAATTCAAGGACGAGTGTCTACACCTAGCCGAGGAATACTACCCGATGATCTACAAGTACTTAGTGGACGACCTGCAGGCCAACACCCTTTGTGCCATGATCGGTGTGTGTGGCAATAAGACTGACGCCCCTATTGCCCCGCTCGTGTCCGGAGAGCTGGCTGTTAAGGCTATACCCGCTAAGCTCATTGGTGATAACAAGAGAGATGCTACGACTGACACGGTGAGTTTGATTTTTTTATGTTGTTAAATGGTTTTTGACGATATTTGTAATTTCAAATGGTTGATAAAAGTTAGTCAGTCTGGGTTGAGATGTCAGAGAAGCGGTCGCTCCGTGTAATTGATACTCAGCTTTAAGCAGTGATACGAAAAGCTGACCCCATTTCAGATGAGAAAAGGCTTGTCATATAAATAAATACACCTAAAATTGTCTATTGTGATATATGAAATTATATGTGAAGTTATTAACCCTCGTATCAGTGAAGGAAAACATTTTGAGGAAACCTGGACTTTTAAGTCTGAAATCACCAACCCGCATTGAGCAAGCGTGGTGATGTTGCTCAATCCTTCTCCGTGTGAGAGGAGGCCGCAGCCCAGCAGTGGGACGATAAAAAGGCTGTAACAGTAACTAATACTGTTACTGCCCTCATTCCTTTTCTATGCGAGAAGAGGCAGTCAGATAACAGATTTACAGATTCTTATTTTTTTATGCTACGACTTTATAATAATAACTACAAATGTCCCTTCCAGCTGGCCCACATCCCGGTACAGAAGCAGACCAACGTGCGAGTAATGACAGAAGTGCCGCCTCTCCCCATCGAGCGCATGTTCGTGTCGGTGGCGCCGCAGGGCAAGGCCGCCTGCTCCTTCTGCCAGTACTTCCTGCACTATCTGCAGGTCGAGATCAGCGATACACAGACTGAGGTAAGTAAAACAAACAACAATTAATAATAATTAAAAAGAAAGTAAATAAAACACAAGCTTAAATTACATTGATATGAAGCTCGCGGTCGAAGGTACGACACAACAGCGCTGACCGTAAAATAAGTTCTGATAAGTGAGTTAAAAAAGGCTTGTCATATCAATTTAAGCAGACGATACCATAATACCATGTAGTTCTAGTAGATGAAGCCTAATCATTATTTGTGAAATTTCTAGAGTATGGAAAAATAGTAAACCGCTGTATTTAGCGAAAAACTGCAAATCCTTACTAGTAGTGTAATACGAAACTAACTATACGCTACAAAACCTAATAATAGTTATTTGTTATACAAGAGTGCAAAGTTGCTTTTTAACCGCGGGCTCAATTTTGATGACCGAGCAAGCGAAGGATTCTAAAATTGAAACACGAGCGTAGCGAGTGTTTCAATAATTAGAATCCTGAGCGATAGCGAGGGAATCAAAAGAGCACAAGGTGAAAAATCTTTGCACTCGAGTGCAACACGTAACTTTTCATCCCACTTCATCGAGGAAATTACTAAATGCAAAAAAACAAAATGGCGCGCACATATGAGTATCAATTTAAAAAGAAGTACCTATTAAAGTTCATTTATTTGGAAACTCGGTTTAAAAATGAAACGAGGTTAAAAATCTGTGTAAAAACAATAATAAAAATTACTTAATTAATTGAATAATTATTTTAAGCAGAATTTTTTTTGTTTAATATGTATTTGTTTGAAAAGTCTTATCAAGATTGTCACAAATGGAGTATTGCACACGATGTTCTAAATTCAAATCACTTTGCCGCTCTAGAGGATAAAAACGGCTTTTACGCTCAGATATCAAAGGGTAAAACTACTCTTTCCGAGATGGTGGGATGAAAAAGACATTAGCTGGGTTTTATTAACACAACCACGGGGATCAGCTAGTAATAATATAAAAGGAGCAATCTTATAAAAAATATATAAACACTCGTTATATTTACCTTTCCCAGGACGAAATCTTCCAAGCAGTAGACAAGGCTTGCGACCGCCTGCCGCAATCAGTGAACGCCGAATGCAAACAATTCGTCACACAGTACGGACCCGCCGTAGTCGCACTGCTGGTGCAGAGAATTGATCCCGCTACCGTAAGTATACAGTAAACAGAAAATATAGTTACAGTTTTTACATAGAAAATAGATACATTTATGTACATGGCGTTTCTTCTCGGTACTTCTCAGTGGGTTTTTGTGGAACCGTGAAACTAGTGTGACGTTTTATAAGTGCTTGCAAAACTTTTTTTGAAAAAAAAAATAGTTTTGAACAAAGTTGTATATGATACATTCTCAAAAAGTACCTACTTTCTCTTAAATAACCTTATCACTAAAAAAACTGGTCAATTTTTTTTTTTTAATCTTTATAAAAGCTTATGTGATATTCCAATATAATTTGAATTGTAGGCATACTTTATTTACATAGAATTAACATAGACCTTATATGCTTATTATGTTATGCTTTCCCCAGGTTTGCCCAGCTCTCGGCGTCTGCCCTTCAACCGGTGAAGTCCGTCGCGTTGACATCAACTCGGAGAAGTCCAACTGCCCGCTGTGCCTGTTCGCTGTCGAACAACTCGAGACCATGCTCAAGAACAACCATACTGAGGTATGTTAGCCTTGTATTATAATATGATAGAATATGAAGATTTTATTTACCTATAAGAGATATTGGCAGAGGTATTTACTGTTTCTCAATGTTAAAATGAATACAAAATTTATTAGTATGAAATCTTGTGTTTGTAAATCTACTACAAATTGTCATAGTGTGAATAGATGTCTCGGCCACTAGTGAGCACGCGGGAGTTTATACATCCACTGTTTAGCTCATCCACTTTCGTGGGATAAAAGATCTATACCACTTTAAGAAGGCAGGTTCCGAATATTGACCACGGCTTTGTGTGGCTCAGTTGTGTTTCATATCAAGTATTCAAGTGACAGCATTGAACGTAATAAAATCTCCAAAGAAGTGATCAGTTACTAAATATCCATTTTTCTCCCCTTCAGGAAAGCATCCGCCAAGCTCTCGATAACCTCTGCACCCACCTTTCAACGAAACTCCGAACTGAATGCGTTGACTTTGTCGACACCTACTCCCCGCAGCTGGTTGAGATGTTAGTCGCCAACATGAACGCTCAGGAAATTTGCGTGTTCTTGAAACTTTGTAAGGATGAGGTCAAGGACCCGTTGAAGGTCACCACACACAGTGCCATTGACAAGTACCATGAGAAACCACATCTGAGGGGAGATAGGAACAACTTCAGAGGCAAGTCTCTGCTGCCTACTGAGATGTTGGTGACGAGCAAGGACCATGATATTGGTGAGATTTTTATATGTTTTATGTTGGCCGGTTTGTAAAGATTTGTAGACATACAGTTATATAGTACTTAGTATTGCAATTTTACGTAGACCATTGATTCTACAACACGAAATAAATATAAATGGTATCATGCAGTCATCCAGTACAACAGTTTATTTTTAAATGGGTTAATCTTGATCGCTTTATACTCGATAAATATCTAGAAAATTGGCCGAATTTCGAATATTATTGATTAAGACCGCACCGCGGATTTTTTGATTTTAGATAGCTCCGCCCACTACACTTCCGCGTCTATCGCGCGTCGCGCAAGCTATACTCTTCACTCAATGTGTAAAATTTGAATTTCGCGCCAATCGCACACGCCGAGGTCAGCGCGGGGTCAGGAGAACCGAACAGGGAACATAAGGAGCCGCAACTTACCTAACTTTTTTTTATTTTTTGATCGGATTTTTTTTTGTTGTACTTACAAAAATTATTTATAATGAAACCTTTTATGAAGAGTAATATGATAATTTGGACGCGTATGGTTGTGTGTGTGTGTATTTGTGGTGTGTCGTGTATGTGTGTTTGTATATCCAGAACGGATGAATCGATATGTATTTAGGTTTTTTTGTTTGAAATGAAATTAATCGGGAGTGTTCCTAGCTTTATTTGGTGAATATCGGCCCAAGATGGCCGCCGCCACAAAATGGCGAACAACATATTTTTTTTACAATTCCTTCAGTATGGATATCAAATGAAAGGGCTTGATTAGTATGTAGAATCATGTATAATCTTTAAATCTCTTTGAAGGGAGAACTCCAGAGGCGTGGAGTAGGAGTGTTGTCGTCCTGTTCTTCAAAAAGGGAGACAAAACCCAGTTGAAGAACTATCGACCCATTTCCCTCCTAAGCCACGTATATAAGCTGTTCTCAAGAGTGATCACGAACCGACTTGCGCGAAGACTCGGACGAATTCCAACCACCGGAGCAGGCTGGGTTTCGGAGCGGATACGGCACCATAGACCACATCCACACAGTGCGGCAGATTATACAGAAGACCGAAGAGTATAATCAGCCCCTGTGTCTAGCATTTGTGGACTATGAGAAGGCCTTTGACTCGGTTGAAATCTGGTCTGTTCTGGAGTCCCTGCAGCGTTGTCAAGTAGATTGGCGATACATCCAAGTGATGAGATGTCTCTACGAAGCCGCTACAATGTCCGTCCAAGTACAGAATCAGCAAACAAGGCCCATACCGTTGCATCGAGGAGTGAGACAAGGGGATGTTATTTCCCCGAAACTGTTCACTAATGCAATGGAGGATATGTTCAAGACGCTGAACTGGAAAGGACGCGGCATCAACATCAATGGCGAACACATCTCTCACTTGAGATTTGCTGACGATATCGTCATCATGGCGGAAACGCTGCAGGACCTACAACAGATGCTGAACGACTTGGCTGAATCTTCTCTACGCATCGGCCTACGGATGAACTTGGACAAAACCAAGGTCATGTTCAATGAACATGTTCTACCGGAACCGATTGCGATACACGGCGCCGTTCTCGAAGTTGTTCGGAAATATGTATACCTCGGGCAGACATTGCAGTTAGGTAGAAACAACTTTGAGGACGAGGTGAATAGGAGAATTCAGTTGGGTTGGGCTGCATTTGGGAAGCTACGTCGAGTCCTAACATCGTCGATCCCACAGTGCCTAAAGACAAAAGTCTTCAATCAGTGCGTCCTACCTGTCATGACCTACGGAGCCGAAACGTGGACACTGACGGTACGGCTGGTCCACAAGTTTAAAGTCGCTCAGCGGGCTATGGAAAGAGCTATGCTCGGCGTTTCTCTGAGGGATCGCATCAGAAATGAGGTAATCCGTCAGAGAACCAAGGTCATCGACATAGCCTACCGAATCAGCAAGCTGAAGTGGCAGTGGGCTGGCCATATTAGCCGAAGAACCGATAACCGTTGGGGTAAACGAGTTCTAGAGTGGAGACCACGCCTCGGCAAACGTAGTGTAGGACGTCCTCAGGCACGGTGGAGTGATGACTTGCGCAAGACGGCTGGCAGGAGCTGGATGCGAGAAGCCGAAAATAGATCCCAGTGGCGTGCACTTGGAGAGGCCTATGTCCAGCAGTGGACTGCGATAGGCTGATGATGATGATGATGATCATGTATAATATTATTTAAAGTCCAAGATAGCCACCGCCAGAAAATGCTGAATTGCATTGTTTTTTTATAGCTCGCTCAATATGGGTATCAAATGAAAGGGTTTTGTACCAGTGTTAAATAATTTATACTAATGTTATAAAGAGGGAAGATTTGATTGTTTGTTTCTGTGGATTGTATAAGCTCTGAAACTGCTTAACTGATTTGATTTGCTTTCACAATTAGAGATTCCAGTGAATGTAGGCCATATTTTATCCGGGCACAGGAAGAAGTTCCCCGGGAATGCGGCTAAAATCGCGTTAAACAGCTAGTAAAAATTAAGTGGTTAAGGAATAAAAGCGTCGCAGATCTTGTGTGTTAACCATTTAAAAAATGTATGTTGTGAAGTGTAAGGTATCAAAGAAGTAATGAAGCTAAGTAATTCATTTTCAAACATATTTATTAAAACTGGTATATAAATAATAATATAATGTAAAAAAAAAAAGAATTTATAGTATAACACGGTCTCCATAGATTTTTTGTTCTCAGAGTGCTTATAGTAAGTTCAACTCAGTCTTGCGCGCGGTTATGTGTGGGTAACCCTTGTACATATACAGTGACTTTGTGTGCGTGACAAGAGGTACAGTCGGGTACAAATACAGTTATTTAGGGGTTACGGCTGTTTAAGGAAAAACAGTTATTACGTAATTTAATGTTTATTTATCTGTGTAAATATCTATTGAAATTATTAAGTTAGTTTTTGATTTGTTTAATACCCAATAAAAATGTTTATTTATTTATAATGATTCTGAATCGCTACTTGAAAAATCTAGTCCACACTTTTATTTATTGTCCTCGTACCCCGAGCTAGAAAATATGTAAGGAGTATTTAATTCATCTTAGATATTTCACCTCATTTATTTCTTAGATACTGTCAATGTCAATTTGAAAAAACTTATGAGAAAATAATGAAAAACTGTAAGATGTAATAATAAAAAGCTTTGAATGTTGTTTCATTTTTTGAAACGCTACCTGACTCCTTAAACATTTTCTCCGTGAAGAACTAGACATTTTTGTAAACGACTGTACCCATAACAAAAAGCGATAAGAACACGTCATGCTCGGACGACGTCACTGTCACACGAACGAAAGTTGTATATTTACAAGCCGACGCACACATAGGGCCGCCCGCAAATCTGAGTTATCGTCACAAATTATTATACCTACGGCCGGAGCGACAACATGCGCAGGTCCGACCTCGACGACGGCTATCGCCGGACTGGCTCGTCTCCGTACACATTGTGTATCAATCGCTAGAGCACGGACATAAGGTTCAGAATCGCGTAGCGTCTACCATGATCGCTGCCGCTCAAAAAATCCAATATCTTAAAACTTTAATTAAAAATGTTTGGTAATAGTTATGGAAAAATGACTTTGACAGAACGTTAATATTGATGTTAAGAATATATTAGAGTAATTTTGAAACATAAAGATAGTGTAACTTCCTTGTAATTTCAAAAATAGTACTTTTTTAGACGTGTTTTCGGAATTAATTATGATCGAGTAAAATTATCAGTATCGTGTTTTCGTTCTGGCAGAATCTAGATAAAGATATCAATTTACCTATATCAAAATTTCAGATCCATTGGTAAGCTGGTAGTCCTATAATTTGGCATGGCAAACGGCTATCAAAATCACGGTGGCGTCTTAATGTTAATAGTCAAGCATTGTTGGACTTTTTATTTGACGTTTTCGACCCTCGCTTTCACCTGTTTTTTCTAAGTATATAGCCTATAAACTGTATGTTATTTTTAGAAACGAACGAGATCTACGACAACACAGTGAACGGCCGTCCTGTCCGTCCGACCGTGTCGCAGAAGACCGTCTGCGTCGTGTGCGAGTTCGTGCTCAAGGAGATCGACGACGAGATCAAGGATAAACATAACGAGGTCAGTTCTAAAATAGCGACTAATTTATATTATACCAGTAACTGTAATCGAAACTTCGCACTCATACTTGAGGGGTTGGTGTTTTAACCACTACAAAAGGCCACCACTAATTGAATTGACACCTTTATAAATTTTATAAATCTTGCAAAAAGTATGATCGATTTGCAAATGCAATTTCATCTTTGAACTCATCTGCCAATTTCCTATAAATAATCACGTTATTATTATTTTTCCTTACCAGCTGTATTACCCGCGATTAAACGGAATTTATCCGCATTCTGCTAAAAAGTATCTAATAATATTTGATTATTTATACTTTAGTATCAATCGGTTAGTACCGCTAACTGACTTTCCCATAAAGAATATCAGCGCTAAGATATACCTAATGCTTAAAAAACACTTTCTGCACATTAAATATAAACATTTAAAAAATCTTAAAAACATATTTTTCCTCTTCAGGACGAAGTAAAGAAAGTGATCCACAACGTGTGCAAGCGCATGCCTAAATCAGTCCGCGCCGACTGCGATCAATTCGTAGAGAAATACGCAGACTTAGTCATCAGCTTGCTGGCACAGGAACTGAACCCGGAACAGGTGTGCGAGGAACTCAAATTGTGTGACGGCATCAGCGTTGCTTATGTTAAAGGTAAGTTATACACTTTGCTAAGGACAACAGGAGTACTGTTCAACATATATGTAAAAAAAAAACAACCATCCATATTGAGAACCTGCTTCTCTTTTGGAAGATGGTTCATAATGTTCAAAAAGTAGTAAACAATGTATTGAATGTGCTGGTCTCTGACTCCACCTAAGAATAAGAATCTGTAACGAGACCTCTATAATGTATGCTCGATAATGAAGAAATATTTAACTGCTATATAATATAACCCTTTGGTAGTTCAATTTTTGTTTAGAACGCCACTTACAATTCGGTAATTATTTGAACCTTTAGATACTTTAAACTGACTTTTGGAACTTAACGAAACCTTTTTTTCCTTCAGTATGGATATTACTATAAAACATTATATGTATTGTACAGAGGAGATCCTAGACTGCGCGGTATGCGAGGCGGTGACGATGGCTGTACGTAAAGTGCTCAGCAACGACAAGGTGGATCGCGACATCGTGCAGATTGTGGAGAAGTCCTGTGGTCTGCTGCCCGCCAAATATAACAGCCGAGTAAGTAGCATAAAGATTTTTATATACTTATTATATATTTAATACTAATAATTATATACTCATTTATTTATTAGTAAAAGGAAGACCAGCTTCTGTGATATTACACATAAAATTGAATACATATAGAAGATAATAACACAATAATTTTGTCGATTACCGAAATCGTATGCAATGTTACAAAAGGATCTAATCCTGATATCAAGTAAATACACGCTATAAAATTATAAGATAATGCGGTGATGTCTAAATATGGTGCAACCGCTCGTGTGCAACTTTTGCATTCATAATAGTAGTATGGATACTTAGTGAATTTTTAAAATCAAGATCGCACTTTCTCTGACCTTTCTACACTGTCATGCCATGCATCAATTCATGACCTACATAACAATGAATTAGGTAATGTGCATTGCATGGCATGTGACCTAAATAATTCCCCCTTTATAAAAACCTATAAATGTGTAACCCCAATCTAATGATAATAACAATTATATTAAAAGGGCTAGATAACATTCACGGAAATAAAAAAGGAAAAACTTATTTTTATAGAAACGTTAAATGAAACTGGTTCTAGTTGAACACATCTTATTAACAGAGTATTATGACATTGTTTTAACAAACTACGATTTTATATCTGTTTTTCGGCCAGATTTTTGAGCTTAACTGCTTAAATACATTGCAATACATTAAACCCGATTATAAAACGATAAAGTATTAAAATCTGAGCTAACTACTTGGTTATCCATACAAACAGGCACTCCCTTTTTAACGAAACACATGTTTGCGCATTTAGAGATGTACTTGCATATCGATAACTTTATTATCGACAATGTAAAGTATTTTATATCTTTACGTAATTCGACGGTTGTTTTGTTAATATTACTTTGTAATTGTGACTTAAATGCCGATTATCGGGAATTATTTTATTGTTATATAGCAGGTCATTTGGTTTGCGATAAGTGGA
Source organism: Helicoverpa zea x Helicoverpa armigera (assembly GCA_033682625.1). Lineage (NCBI taxonomy): Eukaryota > Metazoa > Arthropoda > Insecta > Lepidoptera > Noctuidae > Helicoverpa > Helicoverpa zea x Helicoverpa armigera. Next base: position 3,752,438 of record JAWIIS010000038.1, on the reverse strand, counting down.
TCAATATTTATGATTGTCACCAATGAATTTTGCTGTCGACGTTGATATGCCATCAATCGGAAACCATTATCGTACAAATGACACTGTAAAACTACTTTGTATTCTTGCATTTTATGATGACTCGTCAAAAATGAGTAGCGTAGAGCTTGTTTTTATTATGTTTATGAAATACACTTATTTACTTTAATTAAAACCATCATGCAAATCATCTTGGGTACACTTTTGTCCCATTGCTGGGCAAAAGTCAGTTGTGACACATCGAAAATAAATTAAATAGGAAGATAAAGTCCACTATGTAATAAAGAAAATGATAAAAACAAAACGTCCGAAGTCCGAACATGTTTCCTACAGGTCGATATATATTTTTAATTTTAATATTTAAAAATATAGTAGATTTAAGTATATGTTGAATAAATGGATATCGTAAAATTAAACCAGTTAGCAATTCGGCTCGTTATGGTTTAGTAATAAATAAAATACATCAGCTCCTTCTTTATAGTAATAACATGTATTTACTGCCCAGTGCCACACAATGATGGAGATATACGGAGACAGCATCATTCACCTGATCGAGGAGTTCGGCACGAAGGGCGTCTGTCAGAAGATCGGCATGTGTTCGCCCTCCGACGCCGCCTACGTTCACATGTACCGCGAGAAGAGGAACTAATTTCTGTAAGTATTATATACTAGCTTCGGTCCGGTCATACATGGCCCACATAACGGTGGGTCACAGACTTTCATAGAATTTTGTGTGCGCAACAAATCGGTGCATACAAAAGTCTGAGCCAAAGATAAGTCTGCACGAACATCATCATATTTTCACTCCGACTTCTGATTTTTACACAAACTACTAGATTTTTACTCAGACTTCAGAAGTTCCTACAGATATTTGTACAAACAGTATCGCAACTTGTATTGGACCTACCATAATGTTAAACAGTTCTTTTATGATACTTACCTTTAGGTAACTGTTATTGTGATATTAAAATGATAACATCAAGAACTAATCGATAGACTACAGAAGATACTAACTACGTGCATTACTGAACGTATAAATAAATTGTTCTAATATCGTTTATTTTTTTCAGATTGGTTCGCGGTGTGTAGCCGATATTCGTAATCTCCTAATATTAATTTTACTTAAGTCATGATTTTTCTACCAAATCTGTGTAGTGATAAGTTTGATTCATTTTAACAAAAATTGTTGTGACTATTTTTGTGGTTAGATAATTTTAGTGTTTTAAAAAGATAATTATGTGAAACGTTAAAAATATTATGATGTTGAAATGAACTGATTAATAGAAAAGTATTTTTGTAAAAATTGACGCGGAGAAGTGTACTTATACTTTGCGAAATAAATAGTCACAATAAAGTTTTGTTTCATTTAGCTTTTCTTTCTAATGTTGTTTAGATATTTTTTCACTTTAAAATATTTATCATTTTAACGAAGTACATACATTTTATAACATCAAGTGAATAAATAATATCTAGCCTGCATTTGGAAGTAAACGTGATTTTAAGTGTATTTTTAGATGTTTCTTAAGTTAATCGTATTCTTGACAATTTGTAGTGGTCATGAATAACCAGTAACACGCTATTAACATCATATATTGCAACGACATTGTAGTTACACGCGCTAGCCTGTGATAGCTCATTTGTAAACTGTTTCTATAAATAAAGTTGGGAAAAGTATATTTTGTTGTTTATTTTCCCCATTTACACCGTGGTAGAATAAAGATTGTTGTAAATAATACAGGATAACCAAGACAGGTTTAGCAAGCTACGTATTTTAAAACTTGAGTACCTATTTCTTTGCAAGTTTGATGCAATTCTTTAGTATCGAAAACTGAACTAAATATCAACGGTAACTTAAAAACGAAACAAGTATCATTCCAAACGTATAATCAAAACAAAATGAACTCTAACACACAGACAACAAGATCTATTTGACAAGCGAATCTTCAGATTCCTGCGGAGTATGACAGCGTCTATCTTCCCTCTGCTCGGGCGGCTGAGGCGCGAGCTCGGGTTCATTCGGGTTGTGCCTTCGGAGATGTTCGGCTAACCAAAGAATAGGTTCCGCGGGACGCTCATGCGCCAACGCAGTGAGAGCCGGCAGTAAAGTTGGCGTGAGATGTCTCTGTATGTAGTCGTTCACTTGCCAGTGACGAAGCAAAGGGCCTACCACCACTGTTCAAAGAAAATTATTTGTAAGCTTAAAAACCTTGGTTTATTCTCAGCGAGTATTTAGAGTAGTTAGGCATTACAAAGAAAATATTTTTTTCTGGTATAGGGATCGGTGGTTCGGTTGATCTCTAATTGAGTATTGCCTCGTCTGGTCGGGGATGCAGGGGGTTGAGAGAAACACGGTCTTCGGATACCGAATATATTTCGAGTAAACCCCCAAATAGAACCGTTCACTCGGATCAGTGCGCAGAAACTGTCCGTGCCTCGCATGCCTTACGCTCTCACATGTTTTTGCTTACCTAGCACTCTGCCATACTTACATGTGTTCCTACATTACTCCCTCCCACAAAATTTGACACAATTTTCTTAAAAATAATACAACTTACCATATTTCTTACTAACTACAAAATTGCAATACAAAGTAAGATACCAGAATCATAAACGTTAAGACTACAGGAAAGGATTACAAATTTTTCAGAAGAAAACTGACAAAAAAACGAAGTTTAAACCATAGATCTACAAAAAAACCCAGTATGCGTGAGTTCATGAATTCTCGGCCTTCGTTATACTTACTGGAAGGGAAGAAGAAGTGTATCTCTCTAAGCGCCTCGGCGTGATTTTCACTGCCGTGCAAACCATTGAAGTAGTCTCCATACTTGGTGCGTCTGCCGTAACACGCTCGCAAGCTGTCCGGCCAGTAGGCTTGAGCTTCCAGCACCCTACAAAACAATTAATATAATGTTAATAGATAATTGACAGATACTTAAATATAAAGTAACACGCATATAAGGCGTAAACCTACTTATAGGTATCTTTAAAATAAAAACATCAACTTTCATTCATCCACCAAAGAGCTAACTTCAAAATATTTTTGCCTCCATTCATGTGGAATTTGACCGTCAAAACAAAAGAGCATCAAAGGCTCATTCCTCGGTTCAATTCATCACCAGTCAGACCTTACATTTTCATACAAAGAAAGAGGACATGACCACTATTCACGACCATGTCTCAAAGCCGATTGACCGAACCTGTAAGTCCTAAATACCTATACTTTAGGCTTTGGGTTTTACTCACATAGCAGGTCCCATCAGCGTCTTCCACTTCTGTATGCCGTTCTTGGCAGTGAGCACCAGCGCGATGATCGGGCCGCTGGACATGTGCGCCACCAGGTGTGGGAAGTGGTGGCTTCCGTAGTGACCTTTGTACAGCTCTGCCGCTTGCTCAGGAGTTAGGTGGACGTGGCGTCTCTGTGACATGAGGTTTATTTATTTCAACTTTATGGAACATGAACATGTACAAATGACTTAATGCTATAGGTATTCTTTCCTGATGGTGATGCAGAGATAACATGGCAGGTGCATATATTGTCAACAAAACAACTAATGAAAGATTTATTGATTTCAAAAGTCTAAAACTGCTGTTGTTATTTTTTCTCTTAAGTGAGAAGTGGATTTGCTGTAGTAGGCACTGGCCATAATACTTATTTAATTGTGACGTCAAATCTCTTCTTTTCGTGTACTATGTATTTTTGTGAATGTCCATATCGGACGGATGTGACCAAAACTTTTTCAGAGACTGAATCCGCCCCAATGCGCGAGTTAGTAAAGATAATTAAAGCCTCCTCAAATTGTCAAATGGAAAACATATACATAGGTCTTGGGTCTTGTCATATTGTGATATTTTTATTCATTCAGTTTCTTTAATCATTTTAGGAGTGATTAAAAGCGAGTCTAACCAATATTCGACACATAATGCTTGCTTAGATTTTAAGTGCAAGTCTATAATCCCGTGCTAGACATCAGGTAAGTCGACAATTTGATAATGGCATTAAAACCCATTGTAACAGACGAGGCCAGTATCTATCAGTATCCAAATTACTGATAAAACAGATAAATAGTGACAATAGTTCAAAGTCCAAATGGTCAACGATTATAAGATATCTACACATTTGTTGCTTATAGCCATACATTATTGCTTAGTAACTTTCAGTATTAGGGCGAATTAGATTACAAAATAATAAAAACAAGAGGTCAATGACCTTCACAAAGTACTTGATTGTTGTTATTTCCAACCTGCCCGCTAAAATGAATAATAACGTAGCGCGCGTAGCAACTGGCGTAGCGACCGATTTCCTTCAAGTCACTAGTTGCTACGCGGATGTGTCGGTACATATTCTTTGAGTAAGTTATACGTTTACGAATAAAGGTGAGATAAATAAAAGCTTTTCTTCGAAATAGGTAGTACGTCCGTTTGCATGTATCCTTAATGATGTACTATTTATACATTGACTGTACTAAAATAATGGCTAAGTAACGGCACGGATCGTACATGATCTTATATTCCATTCCGCTCCATTTAAAACATTAATATCAACATAGTTGGGAAAGGCTAGGCAGATGACGATGATGATACTCTATACGTCGCATAACATTCCATTTGCGAATTAAATTTTCCATTTTTAGCAACCCACAAAAGTGGATGTTATCTCAAAAATAATAGGCAAAAAACTAGAGCACATTCAGATATCGATTATTATCATGTGCGATAATAAACAGTGTCCCCTCGAAACGTCAATGGGGAGTCGTAATTAGTTTTTTCTACGGTTTCCAAAGATAACAGCGGTGGCATGAGACATGAGAGCTCCGAGGTCTGTCGCAGAGTTAGGGTTGGCACGCATTTTGTTTAAAAATCCTTTTTTTTTCTTTTCCTCAATTTTACACAATGAGTAACCATCGTATTTTTTTATGTTAGTATGTATCTATAGTTATAATGTTTCATAATAGAACGATCGCAGTAGGACACACTGTAATTATTTATAGCTTATAGTTTTCAGTTAACAGCAAATCGGTCTGGACAATGTCTTTAACGCTAACTCGGAACAGTAGTAAATGGGTAGTTGTAACTTTAGATGCCTTTATTTTTTTTTACTTAAAATTGTTTTAATCCTTACTTCCTTACTAATATTATAAATCGGAAAGTGAGTTTGTTTGTTTGTTTGTTTGTTCCGCTTTCACGCCGTAACTACTGAACCGATTGCTTTGAAATTTTGCAGACGTAAAGTTAGAAGTCCGGATTAAATAATAGGGTACTTTTTATCCCGAAAAAAATAGATATTCCCGAGGGAAAACAAAAATATTGTTTGCTTGATGGATGGATTGTAGATGGCGCTGTGTGTCGTTTAAAACAAGGTAATATATTGCAAACGAATATAAACATGTAAATTTAGAAGCTAAATGATACGATAATGAATCCCCGAAAATGAGGAATTCCCGAGAGATGATGTACAATTTGTTTAATCGTCTAAACTGTTTTTTTTTACATCTACTTATATATTGCAAACGAATATGAACATATAAATTTAGAAGCTAAATGATACGATAATGAATCCTCGAAAATGAGGAATTCCCGAGGGATGACGTAAAATTTGTTTTATCGTCTTAACTGTTTTTTTTACATCTACTTATCCTGAAATAACTATAATTCAACGAATTACTAATTGGTATAAGTATTAGTTAAGTTATTTAGTTCTTGAGGTATGCGATAGATGGCGCTGGGTGTTTTTAAAACGTGGTAACGATGTGTTTTTAAAATACGTAAGAAGTGGAATGATAGCTTTTTAAAACGTGGTGACGTTGTTTTTTTTTAAGATACGTAAGAAGTGCAATGATATCGCGCTTTAACCTGTAGCTCATTGTTCAATCGCGAGCTTCCCGATAGCTCGATAGATGGCGTTGTGCTTTTCTGTGTCGCGGTGTTTTTGCTCCACAAGGGAAAACGTATAATATAGTGTACCATTCAGTTTTGGTTTAACAACTAATCGTATCCAGCGTTACATCGCGCTTCTTAGATTTTTCCGTGGGAATGAGAAGTCTTCTTATAGTTGTGATTTATACCGTAATATAGCCGAATTCCACGCGGGCGAAGCCGCGGGTGGAAAGCTAGTTATATATATTTATATTACATTATATTTTGTTTTTAAAAACATGATGACTTCATGTCACAAAATTGAAACAACTACTAGACACAAAATCTATTCTCCTATTTCTCAACTTCAAAACTGGCCAACCCTATTCCTAACAAGGGTTGCATGTGACGCGGAATAATGAAGGCGCCCCTCTAGTGTCGATACGAGTTTTGCATATCGCGGACAACCCTTGCAGCGCTCGCGGCACGCGGCCAGCGGACGTGAGGGGATGGTGATCCAAGAATACGAATCTTTAAAATTTATCTTGAAAAAATCTTAATTTTCTACATAAAGGTGCTGATTTACAATATCCAATTTGATTATAATCTTGAAAGCTATTTTCAACTTTTCTTTCATTCCTGATAAACAAACAACTACCAGTAGCTAAAATAGTACCAAACAATACCTACTTACTTTTCGGTCTAAGAATTAAATTCAATTTTATTTCTTTCATAATATATTTTGGTATATGAATACCTACATACATTTTGTGACTGATAAACGTCGATATGAAGTTTGTCATATCACGGATAACCCTTGCATTGCTCGCGGCATGCGGCCAGCGGACGTGAGGGGATGGCGGTCCAAGAATACGAATGCTTGGTGAAGAGCCCCTGATATAGTCGCAATAATTGGTGATTAGTCTAAAAATCTTGTATAAAATTTGATTTCCTATGAAATGGCGTTGCTTTGAAATAAGTATGTTATTTGGTTCCACTTATACAATCTAATTTCAGTTATCATTGGTTAGGTACTGGGTTCTGATAGTGCTTTCGTCCCGTGGCAACTTCACACACTTGAATATAACTATTCTCTCAAACCAATTGAAATAAGCATGTTCAACAAGGTAACAAACAAAGTCTTCGGCTGTATAACATTATAAAGCTTTTTTAATTGTCAACTTTTTTGTTTCGTGCTTGATAAATGGCATGATTTTTTATAAGTTTGAAACATCAGCAGAGTTGCAAAGAACAGTATTTTTCAAGCAAAAAATTACATTTGATAACATCTTCCATGTAATATTTTTGTGAATAGAGATTTTACCCTTCTTCAACTGTTCTGATAAACGTCGATATGAGTTTGCATATCACAGACAACCCTCAAACGCCGGCGGCACGCGGCTAGTTCAGACACGAGGGGGATGGTCACTCTCCTTTTATTGTATTAGACGTGGTCTGCATTTTATTACGTGATTTCATTTAGGGGAATTTGCAAATACAATAGCTCGAAAAATATTGCTATAAGCATATTATTAAACTTAATTTCGAGGAGAATTGTAGCCATGTATTACAGTTTAGTTACATATTCCTGAAAAAGCGGCAAACTGTTAAAATGTGGCTAGAGATTTTCGTACCATAAAAGAGAACGCTGAGATACAACTTAGCTTTATTATAATAGGTAGATACATCCCCTTTGAAGTTTTTGTACACACGATAATCTCCACCCGCGATTGCCGTAAATATTTATACACGTTTTTAACAAATGATATAAGAGGTAAGTTAAAGGGAAGATATACATACATATATTTAGCAAAGTTTTTAAAACATATAAAACGTAACATAGTATTAAGTAATAAAGCACAATTAAGCCGCATAAACTAAGTAAATAACATCGTTTATAAAACATTGTAACACGTGCGTGCGCCGACATTTGTGTTTAATAGTTCGGTAATAACGGAGCAACGAGATTAATGTGCATGATAACATTATACAGTTTGCTTACTGCATCTATACATAATATTACTTTGTATTAATTTTACGAATCAAGGACAAAAAAATATTGGTTAATTTTACCTAAGTTAAAAATAGAAAAGCCCTTGAAATATTGACCGTTAGCCAGTTATTCATATTTTGATAGATACTGTATTTTACTGTCGTGCTGGCCTGCCTGTGCTTACTGAAGTTTTTTTTTATATATTATATAACCAAGTTTGCGAACAAGCTACTGGTCATAAAGCATAATATCTCGTAGAAGCTTACAGGTACATGAAACTAGTGTCTGCCAGCAGTTTTACCAGCTTCCTGAGGAAACTACTTTCCGTACACAAACAAAAAGTATTCTACTCTTTATTTTGATGTGTTAAGCTTATTACAATCAACTTTCATCAAAATCCGTTTCTTAATACCTAGTTGCATGAAAGAGGAACAAACATACATACAAACTATTAGTGTACGGATATAGAATTGCGTCCACACCTAGCGGACTCGGAGTAATTCATTCTGATACGACGTAGCAGACTGGTTACCATTTATTGTAGCTAAAATGTAAGCACAACCAGCACTAATATATTTGGTGTTCATGCTGAAATAATATAATGTTTTCAATGTAAATATAGTTGTACAATATAGATATAATGTGTTCAATATACTTGCATGCTGCACTGCTACATTACTTACTATAGAGAGTAGGTATGTATCAGTAAATCTACTCACCGCAAGAATATTAAATCCATTATGCCGTATGGTGTTCTCAATCGCCTCAGCGTCTTCATACGCCTCCGGTTTGATGATGGCCAGAGTTCGCTCCGAATACTCATGGTAGTCAGCATCAGTGTCTGATGATGCAACAGACATTATAATTACTTATTGTATTTTTATTGCTTTTGTAATAAAATCCTGATTAATAATGACACTTGACGTTTGTAGGTCGTGAAAAGAGGTCAGATGACAAGACCAGTGTACCTTGACATCTTAGTTTAGCGCTGGTTGTTAAGCACAATAGTATTGCAATCTGCCAGTTTAGTTTAAAGTTCAATGTGTAGCCGTGTGCCAAGTTGTGCCGGTCGCTCTCCGGTATAATGTTAATGGATCGTGAACACAATGATAAGGTCGTGTACTGGCTATCGCAGTTTTGTTAGGAAAATGAGTGGAAACTCTTTTTACAGGAATTTGAAGATGTGGTTTGAAATTAATTAAGCTTGGAAAATCGTATTATATACCTGAAGTTGGGAATCGTAACAGTCGGTTCGTGATGATTCTATGTTCAATAATGACGCTGGCAATTAGCTGAAACAAATATATCTGAGTTACACATGGCTAATCTTACTAATATTATCCTACTAATATTATAAATGTAAAATGTAAAATTTTGTTATCTTTTCACGCAAAAACGGCTAGACCGATTTGGTTGAAATTTGCTATGTAGATAGGTGATACACTGGATTAATACATAGGCCTGTTATTAACACACCACGAGGGCGAAGCCGCGAGCGGAAGCTAGTATACAATATTAGTGCACATATACTACCTAAACACCATCCCCATAGCCATCTAAATGTATATTACTGAAAAAAAACAAAGACAGACACAAACAAACAATAAAATCAATTGCATATCGATAAACAGACATTCTGAGACACTAAATGGGAAAACTGGCGTTTTCCTTGGACGCCACCCTCGGCCGGAGGGGACAGAGCGCGGCGGCTGCGTGCGGCGCGGGGCGGGCGCGGTGAGGGGGCGAGGGGGGCGAGGGGGTGCGAGGGCCGCCGGGCCCCAGTGCCCCCCGGACGCAGCGGCGGAGCGACGCCTCCTCACCCGCGACATGCGACGCTGACCCTGTCTCCCGCCACCCGAGAACCACCGCCGTATACATGGACAACTCCTGCCTCCTTGACCTCCTCATCAGGTGCTTCGCGATGACCGAGCCCGAGGACCTCAACTTCACGGCGTTCACCGACCTCTGTCGGCTGTGCTCCTTGAAGAGCGGTCCCAGGCTCCACATCTTCGATAAGGAGTCTGAGCAGCGCCAGATCTTGTTTAAGCTCAGGACCTGCCTGCCGACTATGGTGAGTGAGCCCTTTGTACTGCCTCTCGGACTTTTGTCCTTGACTTACCGTGGCATGGCATATTTTCATGAACAATTGAAATGGTGACATTATTGAAAATATGTGATGACGTAATGTCCAGTGAAATGTAAAGTGCAACGTAAACAGTGGTATTGTAAAGCAAAGAAGTGCAGTAATGGTGCTACGAAGCGGCCGGTCGTAGCTGTCGTAGCGCACGCGCTCTGCGCCGCGCTACGAACCAACACAACAAGATATACCCAAATCGCACAATACCTGTTGAGTTTTTTTATGATTAGATACGTATCTATGAAGTCGGCTACACTATATTTTAAATTTTTTTCCTCATAAAATATTAATATTTTAGACCAGTGGTTCTTAACCGGTGGTCCGCGGACCACTGGTGGTCCCTGGAGGCATTCCAAGTGGTCCGCGAATCCATTCATGAAAATGTATGTTTGGGCTACATTTTACATAATTTTGGTTTTGAGTCTTAAAAAATAATTAAAATTTCGCGCTCGCTTCGCTCGCGTATTCAGAAACTGTATGCCCTCATTTTGGCATTTGTCAACAAACAAAACGTTAAGTACGTTTGGGCAAAATTGTACGTAATTTTTGTTTTAAGTCCGATAAAAATTTCGCGCTCGCTTCGCTCGCGTATTCAGAAACTGTATGCCCTTATTTTTGCATTTGTCAACAAACAAAAAGTTAAGTACGTTGGGGCTACATTTTACGTAATTTTTGTTTTAAGTCCGATAAAAATTTCGCGCTCGCTTCGCTCGCGTAGCCAGAAACTCTATGCCCTTATTTTTGCATTTGTCAACAAACAAAAAGTTAAGCACATTTGGGCTACATTTTACGTAATATTTGGTTTAAGTCCGATAAAAAATTTCGCGCTCGCTTCGCTCGCGCATTCGGAAACTACATAGGCAAGTTTTCCTTTATTTGCATTTGCTTACCTACACATCTGCCGACATGCGTTTAGCTTTGAGTAGAACTGACCCAAAAATTCAGATTTTTTATTTGATAAATAATAAAGAAATGAGTACTAATTTAGGTAAACCGATGAGGTGGTCCCCGGCAAGACAAACTTTAGTCAAAGTGGTCCCTCATGTCAAAAAGGTTAAGAACCACTGTTTTAGACGTATTGTATTCCAGATCCCAAAATAATTATACAATTCGCTTCACCTAGACCAAAAATGATAATTTTAAACCAAAGCAAAGCTTGATTAAAAACAAATAAAAAAGTGCGCATTCATTAATAAGCCTGCATTATACACAAAATGACATTCATTCATAATAACAATGTTAGAAAATTCAATAACTAAAAAACTTACTCGTACAATGTCTATAAATCCTACAACATAAAACAATCTAAGAAGAACCGATTGAGTCACGAACTTGGCAAGTCACATTTGTTACAGAAGCTATCGATTCTTTCTTTAATATTGCATTCGTAATGCCGAGCTGGGTTCGTTGACCCCGCACCTAGCCGACGAGCTGAAGTAGGTCACAACAGCGACTTACACGCATCCCCATGTACGAAGAATTAAGGATTACCAGATATGTTGGTAATAATCGTCACGTGTCACATAATCTCTCCTTTTTAGACCCCTAACTTCTATGTTGTAGGGAATAGAGGTCAAAGTTGAATGACACGAGTATTTAATAAATAGTGACTGCCGATCGAGGATTAGTGAGCAAGCAATTTTGTTTGGTTGATTTAGTGCAGTAATGAGATATTAAGTAGTAGTTTAGTTTTCTTTGTTATAAGATTTTCCTCTTGTTTGGACATAACTGGAATCGGAGTATCTTTCATACTTGATATGAGTTTTTACGCCTCGCATACATACATACTGAAAACAGCTATTTTTTTACTGACAGTAAATCTAAAAATAAGTAAAAAAATATTATAATAATTAGAAGCAGCAGTAGAAGAAATTAGATATACAAAATGGGAAGTCTTAAAACGTATTACTCAGTAATTATAATATTTTCTTTTTGAGTTCAGTCTCATTTCTGACATTCATAACAGAAAACTACAGAATATGCATATACTTGACTAGCTTCTGCCAGCGGTTTCACCTCCATCTTGTGGTCACTTTTACACGAATCCGGACCTATGGCCTTCCTCGATAAATGGGCTATCTAACAATGAAATAATTTTTCAAATCGGACCAGTATTTCCTGAGATAACGCGTCCAAACAAACAATACTCTTCAGCTTTATAATATTACTACCTATAGACAAAAATGTTTATCTCCATTAAGGCACTGAATGTCGAAATTGGTTTGTCTCAAACAATTTTTTGGCCAAATCTATACAGTTTTTGACCGCGAAAAAAAATATATTAATCTTGAACATATTTCTGAGAACCCTGTTAATTTCAAAACACGTTCAAAAAATTTCTCGATACAAAAAAAAATTAAACTTACGTCTTAAAATGATCTTCTAACAAAAATATCTGTATTACTTACTTATGTATTACGTATGAGAGAAAGAGAGTGTTTTGGGTGCATTCAGCTTCTTAGCAGCCAGTCTAATAAGTTCCCCGGTAAATCCAGCAGATATCGAAGGACGACTTTCTGCCGAAGAAGATCTGCGAGCGCTGCGTGACGCGGCTGGAGCAGCTGTACGAGTGGCGTCAGAGCTGCCTCAGCACCGACTCCGTGCTGAGAAACTACGCCGAGTCCATGAAGATCGTCACCTCTACTATCAACTTTCAGGTCAGTACATATTTTTACAGGCAACTAGCGCCCATAAAAAATAAAACAAATACACATATATCGTACATAACAATACTCATAAAATTGTCCATATCAATGATGTGATCACACCGTGTGCATTAGTTTTAAGAATATTTATTTATACAGAAGTAGCTACAATTTTTATATAACAGCCAGCGCTGGAATACCAGCTTTCATCTTTAGAAAAGCCGCATCCAAATCGGTTCATCCATCTACAAGTCACGGTGCCACAGACACTGAGGTGGAGAGAGACATAGTGGGTTAACTTATAACACGATCAAGAAGATTGGCCGATCATAATTAGGGGATACTTTTCACACTGGATGGAACTACTTATCTACGCAACTATGCAAAGCCGCAGAAAGTAATTACTTCATAGATAAATATCCATTGCGCCTGCGCCGTCCCGTCGTCGGTCGTCCGTCGCCGTTTCGTCTTAGTCATTAATCCATCTGCGTGATATTAATGCAGACCCCAGATCCCGTACACCATTTCTGACCGCTAGACATTGCATCTTGAAATACATAATTAGACTTTAATCAACACAAAACTATTGAGTGAAAAAAATACGTTTCGTTAATTCATAACATAGTTTACAATTCTACATTATCTAAACACTAACTTTCGGATTGAAGTAGCTAACAACAGCCGAGTTACTCAATAAAACAATATCCAAATCAAAAACAACCACGTTATTCTATAAATAAATACAGCACGTTACCTACCCCCTACAAACACTATGATAATAGCTAGTGCAGCATTTCCCACGGACTGGGAGATACGAGCGCGCCCCCACGGCGAGACAGACCTGGTGAGGCAAGGCCGCTGAGCGCAGTATGCAACGCCCTTGAACCCGCTGATAGCTAGCAAACCTCTTCCTCTTTCCATGAATCTGTGGGGATGCTACATATCTATGTATTGTTTAGGTGGTTTGTGGTAAAACGTACCGTGGGCAAAAGGCAAAAAGTAATGCTCTTTTTTCAAAAATCATATTCCTTTCTAGATCTACTTATACTTTCGAAATTGGTAGCTTGCTATATCGGAAAAACTTATCATAAAAAATACAATGGATAATAGAACTCCCAAAAACGAAGACACTGCAATGTGTCTTTCTTTACAACCATTTATTTTCCTTCTCAGTTTTCAACATTTTTGTGCCTTGAAATTGAATATATGAAATTAATCGTTTAATAATTATCTGTTCAAGATCGATAACTTGACCGAGTTTACTTTTGGTCACTTAAAATCGATAGTCTTCAAACCAAATAATATCATCTAGACTAATTTCAAAACTTAAATTAAAACGGTTTAAAACACAATTGCCCCAAGCCATGAAAAATAAAGTAGTTTTTATTTGCGTCCCTGCAGCATCCATCATATGCTTTATCTGAGGCAGACCACGTAGCACTCGTATTTTAACCGGTGCTGTCCGGCTCTCACAGTTTTATCGTCGATTTTGTGTTTAAGTTTCTATCTACAGTTTAACTTAATGGGAGGAAAATTTATCTTTGAAAATATTGTCTGTGTGTTGTAAATAAAGTTTTGTGCAATTAGTTATGTTGTTCCTTCGTTTGGGGAAAGGGTTTAGGAACTAACAGATTATCGATATCTTCTGGTTCAAACCTCTATAAAATAATATCTTCGGTCACAGTTGTGAAAAGTGTCATATTTTCAGACAAGGACATATTTTGTAAATCTTTACTATAGCTACCCACTCGAACATACATGAACACAACCATACAACAAATCCATGTTTATCCAAAACTTAAAAACCCACGCAATTCAACTCCCTCTGTCCCAAAACGGCTGGTTTATTAATAACCAATGAAAAGCGTACATCAACATCAAGGTCTATTTTGGCGCGTAAAGGTCGGCCTATATCAGGACTCCCAAGGACGATCCACCAAAAGCCTGTCAACTGGCGTAAGAATAAATAATGTCATTTATTTTCACGATTTCAGTAAAACTCTTTTCTTTTTACGTTTATTTGAATGGAATAAATTGGAGGTCTTTTAGTAGATTGATTCTGTGGTAGACAACCAAGGGCTACAGACAACCAGACTTTACATAGCCTGGGGTGTATTGGCTAGATTGAAAATCCAGTAAAGTTAGTTGGATTTATCCGTGGATTTATCCAATACTTTATTCACTCTACTGTATTTACTCTCTCGTTAAAAGTTCAGCTTTTAATTTTGTGTCATAATTAATTTGTAATTAAAACTTGAAATCGTTTTCAGTTCTCTTTCTTTCTTGAAATATGTAGTACGCACGATGGAAAAGTTTCAGTCTAAATACATGCCATATACAGTTGAATGCAAAATGTTAGTGAACTTATCAGAAACAATTTGTAGAATCGATAAGTCTGCAATACGCGCACAAACTACATGATTGTTCAAGAAACTTACCGACGAACGTTTGGACTCGAGAAATAAGCACGCGAACTTATCTAGTATAACTGTATGTTTAACTGAATCTAACTTGATAATAAATACTGACATAATTGCGTACTTTAACAACCAATCTTCTAAAGATAATAATCAATAGAACCTACATATGTGGGCAAGAGAAAGGGGTAAGATGAGATTACAAAAAATATGTCATTGTTCCCACGAAAATGTCCCTTTATGCCATAGCCAAATTATTTGAAGTCAATTAATTTTATACCTGCTGTTTTAATATTTTTAGACAAAAGTCTTATAGACATTGTTTTATCGGACTGATTTAATAAGTCGCTACAGTCTCCACCCGTATTTGCTAACGCTTACTTTGTTCAAAATTACTGGTATAACTGTACAATTATTGTCTACCTTTTATAGGGTAGGCAATAAATCAAACAGTTATTCATATATTTAAATGATTTATGATCAGTATTACCATAAATATAGGCTTGAACAGTAGCAGACATTAAACACGAAATGTCATTTCGAATTCTGCTTGACCCCAGCCCTTGGGGAAACAACATGACGATTGCATGCATATTTTAACGCCATGACGAACTCCTGCGTATTGTCATGCAACGAAATTGTGGCTGTCTGTAGCAATATGCTGGTATCAATGGTCATTATGGATCGATTCCATGATGGATAGATAAGAAAATATTGTCAATTTATTTTGTCATCATCAGCCTTTTTTGTCCCACTGTTGGGCGTAAGCCTCCTCTCACATAAAAAAGGATTGAATTTACTCAAACACAAAAATGAAATCATTCATAATTTCAGTGGCATACTGGTAAGGCTTTTCCCTAAACTATTCTTGGTCGTCGCTCTGACAACGCACTGAAAATAGCTCCAGAGCAGAGATAACGGAAGCGCCATTGTACCAGTGTCCTTGATACACTGAGGTAACATATGAATAAATGTGAACATATTCCGTCACTTCTTCCTCTCAGGTTGGCTATGTGAGCTCAGATTTCACAAGATGTTCCCCCATTATGTGCTGACAAAGTAAGGCACTTAGATATGAAATGTATTGTTGTCGAGTGTGTAGGCACGCGGCAGGCGATGCACGGCCGCCGGGGTAGCGCCCCTCTCCACTATCGATCGGCGCGCCCGACGCCCGGCTCGTATCGACCCACTTCCACCCACCACCCGAGCTGGCTCCCCACGCAAATCTCAACCTTATCCCCTCACGTTAACGGCAAAAGTCCCTTTTCAGAATCCACTGAAGGAAACGCTGTTCGTATTCCAAATTTGAACCTTAATAAAGACGTTCTGTGAACTATTACTGAACGCATATATTTGATTTCCACGTAGCCAGTATAGTTAATGAATTATCTGCTCTAATGCGATAGTTATAAGGTTGTTCGCGATGTCGGCTGCGCAATACGACTGTTGGCGACGCGGGAATTGGCTACGCATGTCCATGGACGTTTTGTTTTTATGACACTCCCTGTAATTTACTTACATGAAAGTCTGCTTGCGGCAGATTATAGATTGGACCCTTGAGACCGGAGACTATTTGAATAATAAGTGATATGTAAACTCAAGGCGAGGAAGAATACTATGTAAAGTAAAGTTCGATAAACTAGTAAGGAGTGCTTCTTGGAGGCCAGAACCGCTAACATTGCTTCAATCTTGCTTTGAGCAAAATCTGTTCTCTTCCCAGCGAGCGGGGGCGTTATGCTCTATATTTATACAAAGTGCATTAACGCACGCATCCCATCCAAGGTCGAAGGTGGCTCCGTCACCCGAGCTCGGGGGTACCGTTAACCCTGACCTAGCGCGGGAGGTGAAGGATATTCCTACTACGGCCTCCCTCCGCCCCGCGGGGGACCGCACGACCTACCCTGAACACCACTTGCACTGAAACGGTTGAAGCCTTCCCCTAGTCACATCACATGGCTTTCATACACTTCATACAGATTATCTAAATACGCAACTTTATTACGACACTAAAGTTTAAACTTTGCTGAAACACGAAACTATAAATTTTGGAAGGTTCATATAGATTAGGGGTCCTTTGGAGCGTATTGTTACAATCGCGACTGACTTATCGCGTTCGAACAATCTAAGTCAAGGGAAAGTTTTTGAAAGGGGGCTATATTACGGCATTATTTTTAAACTTCCGTGAATAATGTTTCCTATTAATTTCCGGTTACATCTACATTACTTCCACACGCCATGATTTTTGATGGATACGAATTTCAAGTATTTTTATAATAAAATATATATTTCTGTCAACTTAACATAGAAAGAATGTTTTAGCTCTTACTTGGTAGAAATAAGTAAGTATACAATTGGATATCTTTAGTAAAATCACGCAATTGTTTTCCCTTGTAGTAAATAGCAGTGCTTCATAGCATGCATAACACTTAACTCGCCACTAAACTTAAAATAGTCTAAGTATTTACTAGGCACAACAATGTTCACGCCATGCCAAAACCTTGGCAGTCCGCTGCGATTTCGTGCGACGAGCGATTTAACCCAAACATACATTTCAAGAATCGTTCTAAATTCTACTATACTTACTTATGTGTGACCTTTTTCATTTCGTTCATGTGCCAAGTCAACATATCATGTAGCCATTCAAAAATCGAGGGAGACTTATTAAAACTGAAATTCAGACAGAGGCAACGTATAGTAGTATGCCTATTTTTTAAGAGTAAACCCAGACAAATTAGGTACAGCTTACTTACTTACATATAACAAAGTTGCAGTACCTAGTAAGTACGTAACTTATGTTCAAAGTGACTAAACCAAAATGCAAACTACGAAATCCAGGAATACCTGCTATTCTTAGATTGCGTAGCCATTTTGTTTCAAAAGATGTCATCCTCATATTGATTAGATAATGCTATCGGATACATAAAGTACGTGTTTGATTAGTAAGTACTAATATCGATGTTCAGGATTAGGACGAAGGATATTTGGTGTCATAAAACATAATCTTTTAAAGTGCATTAATAATAAATTATATGTAAAGATATTACGTAGAATTAATGAATGCATTAGTAATCGTTTTTGTTCGAGCATTGTTCTATTGGGTAGTTAAAGGATAAATAGTTCATTGCTTAGCTTCCACTGAAAATACGATATACTGAAAAATATGAGTCAAAACATACATTTCGAAAAACGCCTACATCAGCCTACGCCGTCATTTATGAGAAAATAGAAGTTTGCAGAAGGTGGAAGTATTAAGGCTATTTTCACTTTTGAATGACATATCTGCCGAAAGCGTTTACTTTAAATATGTGAACCTATTCAATTTAGTTTCTATCATCCGTCTTCTCGTTACGTACCACAAAACACGCAATTTCGCTATGAAAACAACGATAAAACAGAAATTTCAGGTTTACAACGTAAAGTATTAAAAGTTACGACCCTGAAGTGAGCTATAAAGTCGGATAAGTTATTCGACACGATCAATGTTTTGAATTAGACAAACATGTTGTTTTCTTTGTTTGGGTAAAGGACGTTTCTGTATGACGTACGTAGTAGATTATATTTGTACTTAATGTTGATAGGTTCTATTTATATTGTAGGTAGTATTTTTTGCCATGAAATGTTTAATATTTTTTCAAATAAAATGTATAATCACACTGTCAGAAATAAATTATATTCCGCGGCAGTCAACATTGTAGGTCCACAATATTCATCTCAAAGTTGTTTTCATTTTGCTAGAAATTTTATTGTATGTCTTAGAGAGTATTGCAGTTATTTACTTTAAACTTAATCACTTTCTTGTGTTCGGAAACTATATATATTAGGAACACGTGAACGTAAAAAGAACTGAAAAAAACTTTGTAGGCAAAACGCAGTTGGTACCCAATTAAGTAGGTACGAGTACCAATGTTATTAGCCAAAATTGTTACTTAAATTGAAATAATCTTCCATCTTTTAGAGGACCTCTAATTCATTTCTATGCATAAATTCAATCCTCCTTAACTTTCATTATGATGATCTCTCTTTCAGTCTACATAGATAAGCTGCTTTTAGTAGAAATTAAAACGCAGACAGTTTCATTACAAAGCTTTTCGTCTATCCAAAAAAAGCCATTATGCATAATGGGCCAGACGGTACCCTTGTTCCTTACCCAGGTGCGTCGGAAAGAAAGTGTATGCGATCGATGCGACTTGCAGGCTCGCCAGCGGTTAACTTGCACTTACCACTTAGTGCATAGTGACGGCGGAGGGCACCCGCCTCGGAACCGCCCTACGCGCTCCGCCGCCCTTGGCTTTCCACGACCTCTTCTTAAAGTATGCGCGCCTAGTACCTTCGTTCCGTTCAAAGTCATGTTTCTTCGAATCCGATGGATATTTTTGGAAATTGTATAGTGGTTTTTTAGTGTTACCTTGATGTAGGATGCGTCTGAGTTCTTACTACAATCAACTATGGGATCTTGGAGTAAGATTTTTTATACTTATCTATATTTTTTTGTCGATTTTAATACTCATGTTGTCATTTTCTTTGAACTTTTTACTTGTTTTTTGTTCGAGTTACGATTATTAGAATTCTACTGATGAACTAAATTAGTGGTTTGCAAAACGCAAACATCAATGGGGACCATACGCTCAGCAGTGCAGTGTAAAGGGATATCCTTGGGTTGAGATGCTGATGAATAATATATTTTTGTCCAACAACTATCCTCATAGTTATACATGTCATGCAAGAATGATATTTCGTTCACTTTTAATTTTGGCGAATTTTTACTCCAATAGTAACAATTTAGCTGGGGGTAGCCCCAGCTAAAATGTAGTCTATACCCTATTTGCATAATTTTCTCGACATCTCGTCACTTCATATCAGTTTCTCTATGGAACATTTTTACCCTATCTCGCAAACCCCATATGCAAGCCCTCCGTTTACGAAAGTTTGTTTTTAATCAGTGCATGAGTGATAAGGCCCCCCGAGGCTTCGGACCCTATGGCAGTTTCCTCCCTCACCTTAAGGGGACGTCATACAACATTTAAACAATGGCAAATGCTGAATAGCTATGCATTTTATGAGTATAAGAATATTATATCGTATAACAGTATCGGTGAGTTTCCTTTCATTTAAATAGGAATCAGAAGGCCTTGTACTTAGAATGAGAAAGCGAGTAGCTAAAGTGACTAAGCAATTATGTAAAAACATTTCCTTCAGATCAACATTTTATCAATAACAAACAACGAACCTCTCGTTCCTTTGTTGTTTATGGAACAGATACGAAAGAGGATGCAATACATAATTAAATATATCTTGACTGGCTGCGATCAAACGCTCTCAGACATCAAGCATCCTTATTGTGAAGATGAGCAAAATTAATAAACTCAATATTTTCCAATTACGCTCGGAAATATTCGTGGGACGGCACGTTATCAGCAGGATCCATGAGATACCAACGCTAACTAATCCTTCCCTACTTGATAACATGAAACTAATCGATAATAATCAGGTCATATCTTTGTTTATGACAGTTTTTGCATACCAAATTAGGTACGATTACATAGCAAATTACAGTACGTTTCGAAATGAAACAAGTTAACTTTGCCAGACTCTGAAACTTGCAAATGGTACAGAATGCTTAAGATCAGTTAAACATTGAGCTATAATGTGGGTATGATGATGGATTCGTTTGATTTATTGGATTTGTTTGACACAAAAATGTTAAATTCAATGAACTACGAAATCACACAGAAGACCTAGTAAATACTTCTACGTCTAGTAACATCATAACATGTCATGTGACGTTCTGGTCACCCTCAATGTGTGACTTTGGAATTACAATCACCACCTCCATGCAATCATTGCCTAATACTCCTAATACCTTGAATAGTTTATTGAACCCAGCAAATCTGATACGTCACAGGTTCCTTTCCCCATCTTGGTTACTGTCGAGGTCGTTGAACTGCACGCGTGCCGAATTTAGGCAATTAAGCATAGGGTGTTCAAACATCGTGTTACGGAATGAAAGTCGGGGTACTTTAGGGGGCCGTTCTCACTTTCTGCGGGGTGAATGCACTGGCGGGGGAGGCCACCCTAACGCGACCCTCCCTCGGCCCTCCAGCCGCATCAAAGACACTCAATGAAGGCGGTGTAATTCCGACTAGACGCCAGGAATTGATTATTTTTTGTGCTTTCCCGGAGGCTCGCGATATTGTCGCTCATGCATCTTGCATAATGCATTTTTTTGAGGGAATATTAAAAATGGTAGATTTTTTTTATAAAAACAACTAGCGACGAAGTAATCAGTCAGTTTTTATATTCGTGCACTTGAAAGACATTTACCTCTGTTCACAGGATGGGACGGTTAACATGGACAAAATGACGGAAGCTCAAAAAACAGCATACCTAGAAGCGCACGTTGCCGTCCAACAACATATGGCACAAGCAGCAGCCGCTGCACGCCGTGAACAGCAGCAACAGCAACAACAGCAGCAACAACAGCAACAGCAGCAGCAACAACAACAGCAGCAACAACAGCAACAGCAGCAGCAGCAACAACAACAGCAGCAGCAACAACAGCAGCAGCAGCAACAGCAGCAGCAACAACAGCAGCAGCAGCAACAACAACAACAGCAACAACAACAGCAGCAGCAACAACAGCAGCAACAGCAGCAGCAGCAGCAACAACAACAGCAGCATCAACAGCAGCAACAAAATAATAATAACAATAACGCAAGACATCATCAAGAAATGCAGGTATGCTTCTTAACTATGTGATATTTTTACATTTACGGTGTTTGGCCAATGCAATACTGTAACCTGACTCCATTCTTTTCAGAAGTCAAGTCAGATAATATTCCCACAACAAACTCAGAACGGCAATGCTCATCAAGGTCACCCATCGCCGCCCACAGTTAGCTCGACTCAACATCACTATGCTACCATCAATTCTCCGATAAAAGTACCTCAAGTTAGCTCCAGCACCGGTGGTCCAGACAGCACGTTTACCGTACCTGATGATGTGGGCATGGGATTTGAAGGAGGCGTTCGAGTTCTACAAAGTCTTGGCAATTGGTGAGTCATTCAAATTGTTTCCAGCTACTCATTTTCACTCAAATCATATCATTGCTTTTGATAATTTCAAAGCTTCTGATTTTTAAAGCTTTTGCATATTCGCCTTTTTTGAACTCCCAAAAATATAATATCCCTATTATTCTTTCTGCCCGAGGCAGTTTGAAGAAAGGGTTATTATGTTTTTTTTATAAAACAGTTCGTTTGATTTCGCCAGGTCGCCAGAAGTGACGCACAACATACCGAGGCCAAACTTGATTCCTTTCACGGAACCATATGCAGAGGGAGGATCGATGCACCCGGGGACTAGATTAAAAGCTTTACAAACAACTACTGTTAGAAAACATCCAGCCATTAAACCTACTAGCTCAACAAGTGAAGGTACGTTTTTTAAGCTACTGTATCCTTGGTTTCACATTCATTAAGAGCTTAGATTAGCTTTTGTGTCATCATTTGAAAAGTCCGTTTACAAATCAGTCATGCCGTTGGCCAATGATCAAGTGTTATAATCATCATGCTATGTCCTGCCTTTAATAAAATATTCTCTGTCAATTTCAGGAAGTAAAGCGTTTGAGTGCACTGTCTGCGGCAAAGGCTTAGCTCGTAAAGATAAGCTGACGATTCACATGCGAATACATACAGGTGAGTTGGTATCTACACGATAAAATTGCCACTGGATTAACATCGGTCACTGGTCTTTTGTTACGTATATTAGTGTACTTAACTTTCTTATTGATATCGTCATGTCCAAGTATCCATACGAGTTTGCACTCACTCAGTCTCATCATTCTTATTCCCAATACCCTGATTAGAATCAGTTAAATCGTTATTGAGTTTCTTATAGTGAATGGTTTTCACTATAAGAAACTTCCTGCTTGAAGCATACTGGCCATTAATGTTGCTAAACAAGTATTTTATATTCCTACAGGAGAAAAGCCGTACGTTTGCGAAGTATGTAACAAAGCGTTCGCCCGCCGAGATAAACTAGTGCTACATATGAACAAACTGAAACACATAACGCCATCGAACATAGCGCCTTTAGGTAAAAGAACCATCACAATACCACGTGAGTATGCTTCGTAATGGTGATGATAGATGCCTTTGATACCAATCCTATCACTACCGTTGTGAGGTCTCGAACGGTAGTGAAGCATTTCTGTGTAGAGCTAGATCAATATTTTGGACTATTTTTATGGATCATATCAATGTTTGTAATTATTGTTTCATGATTTGCCAGTCTTAAATGATTTGTGATGAAATTAATGTTCTTCTATATGAAATTTTTTCTTCATTTCTGAAATTAGAGAATGATTTCGTTTCGCTTGATTGTAATAAACAAAGCTTAACTAGATAGTTAGTTTAGATTTTTATTCTTAAAACTATATAAACCTTTTACATTATTTTCTAAAAACCTTGAATTTCTGCAGCATTAAAGCTAGATGATGTGAAGCCACAGCTAACTAAGCAAGAGGACACAAAACCAAGTCAGGCAGAAATAGCGGCAGCTGCTGCCGCTGCTCAGCAACAGCAACAACAGCAGCAGCAGCAACAACAACAACAGCAACAGCAACAACAGCAGCAGCAACAACAACAACACTCACACCAACAGCCGATCCAGGTGTGCCAGGTACCTGGACACAACTTTACGGTAAATTCAATGAAAATTCAAAGCATGGATCGTAGGCGTTCTCGATGTGACAGCATGAGTTCAAACTTCTTTCAATATTATTTTTTTACTAGTGTTCTATTAGCAAAATCAAACTCATCGATGATTCAAATACATTCTATGTTGTTGTTTCTTTTACTGAATTTTCTGTTTCTTCATCTATGTGTATGACTACTTACTGTGTTTCATCTCCTTATTTCATCCATCTTTTGCTGTAGTTTTGTTCTAATTAGATTAGTAGAAATCCGTAAAAAATATGTCTCATATAAATATAACATAATAGTCGTATTATTAGTAAAAATAAATATGGCATTCAACTTAATTCCCAAAAAATAATACAAAGCCCACAAAAAACTGCCAAAGACTGAATCTACCAAGATGCCTATAAATATTTCAGAACACAAACCTGGTGCACACTAGTGCAGCAAGCGCGGCCGTGGCTGCGGCGACTGCTGGCATGGTGGTCTCTTGGTCCTGCGAGCTGTGTGGCAGATTGTTCGCAACTAGGGACGAGTGGAGTGCCCACGCCAAATCACATCTACCTGATACAAAACTGCTACAGGATAAAATGCAGCAAGCCACGCAACATCAGGTAAGAATCCTTAATCAGTTTTTTGGGACCCCTTAAAAAGGACCATTGTTTGGATAGGTTTATTGATGACATTTTCTCTTCCAGCAACAGGAAAAGGTGCACTTGTCAAACCAGGAGAAGCTACAACTACTCCACCATCACAATCAGAATCAGCAGATTTTGAACGGTCACGGGATTGCTACGGCATCCGTGTCCACAGCCACCGTGGTCAACGAAGGGGGAGGTGGGGGAGGTGGAGGGGCGTACTTCACACATGGTCACACACACTACGCCCCAGAGAGACAACACACACATGCACACCATTTGTGTCTTATGTGCAGGCAGGAGTTTGCTGGCAAAGCAGAGTTTATGTTCCACGTGAGAGGGCACTTCGAAGGCAAAGTGAGCGACATCGCGGCGGCTGACGTGTTAGCCCGTTCTTTAGTAGACAATTCCGGGCTGTGTACCTGAGCCCCGCCAACGCCCCTCAACGCATTTCACTCTGATGCATGTAATAAAGGCGTCTTCCAAGACGACACTATCATGTTGAAGTTCTGAGACGCTAATTGCGAGACATTGGTTTCCAAGTGGGGTACAACATTAAGACATTGAGACCAGTATTGATAAGGTTCGGAATAAAGTGGTTTTATCGTTTATTTTTCATTTGGCAGTAATTTTTCAACACAGTTCGCAGTAAACGAGTTTTAGTGCAAAATAAGGTCAAAATTACAAATATTCTAATTTGCAAAACAAAATGAAGAACGGATGAAGTCTGTGGAGTCTCGCAAAACATTAGCACGCCTTACTATTTTTATGAAATGCAATAATTAATAAAACATTTTATGTACCTAAGTAACAGCATGTTAATGTCAATACAACGAAACAATAATATTGCTTTTTCAGAACTCACATGATTGATTGTTATCGGAGAATTTCGTTGGAAAATAACCTTGCCTTTTTGAATAGAAGCCTTGCAGATATACAAATGGATGTGAATAATAATGATTACATGTTAAATACAAAACTGACAAGGTGATCAAATGTTAACAATAAATATTTGTAAACTCCATATTATGAAAGGCAAAGTCAAACTCCTTTTCTTCAAATCTTTCTAGAATACAAACAATGGTTTCGTTACAGTTTCATGCATAAAATTGATTTGTTAGCTTTAAATGTTTTAGATCTGCTAGCTGTTCATATTAAAATCTTGTAAATAGGTGATAATTAGCTTAAGATAATACTGTTAAATAGAATCCGATAACGTCGCTTTATTTATTTTTAATTTAGGAATTAAGGAAAACCTAACGGGGGATGAGTGATTCTAGTCATTTGAATCTAGTCTATGGAACCTAGTCTCTGGATCCTAGTCATAGAGTAAGTTTGTGTATAAAAGTATTTTTATATCGATGAGTTTAGGAGTATTATCGGTACTGTCTGTAGTACCCTAGCACGGAGTGTGTACCTAACTAGTTCGTAGGAGCTTCTACCTGCCAGTATCTAATCGAATGTTGTTTAGATATAGTGAGCTTAATGTAGGAATAACTATTGTTTATGTGGGACACTTCCAACATAATTATTTGTATTAAATTATAGAACAGATGTAAAACTGATTGAGCAGTGACCTAGAGAGATATCCTAAGCTGAAACATTTGATAAGAGACCGAGCAGAATAAAATCAAAATCATCGACGAAAAAATTACAATCAACTAAGTCATAAGATAGGTTCTGTTGAAAGAATCTCACATAATTATTTATATTTAATAAGAATTCATTGATCATAACCTTCTTTTCGACACAAAACTAGAACTTATACATAAGTAAATTAAGAATTAACTATTTCTGTCTCCGAATTTCAAATAAACAATTGTAAAGTAAACTGATAATTCCGACTAGGTCAAGGTGTTAACTCAAAATGCGTCCTTAACAATCTGAAAAAAAAAACTATTTGTCGAATAAAAGAGGCAAATGAAAATAAACGCATTTTTAAACATAAAAACCGATTTAAATACGTAATGAATACATTTTCAGTAACATAAAATTCTTCCTAAGATAAAATTAATGTTCCTTAACAATGAAGTGGTTCAATTCTCATCAAATAGGATCGACATCACAATAAATTCCTCAAAATCATTGAAGTCTACACAGTATGGACCGTGGTATGAACGCATTTTACTGTTCCTAGATTTTCTCTAATCTATACATACTTTGTAGGTATATTAATCCATTCCATGTAAAAACTTCCTATAGCCAGTTAGTGTAGTGCCTATATCCTCAATTGATTTGGTTGGTTGGCTATTGTGTGGCAAGGAATGTGGTATGAAGACAAGGTCTGATGTTGTCGCGATGTTACTTCTCATACCTAACGTTGTATAGCATTGTAGTCGACTAGATCTCAATTGTAATTGCACCTTTGTTTCATTGATGTTCGATTTAAAAAGGAATACAAGGTTATTTTCTTATTTAGCTCCGAAATAAAAACCGTTTAACTAGAACGATAACCAAACCATTTTTAGTTGTCGAATCGCAATTTGAGCAATCGGCGGCCATTTCACAGCTGAATTATAGCTAAATGCCAAATGTTAACTCAGCCTTACTAAAATGTAGACTTTATTGCCTATGATAGACGATTCTATTGTGGTCTTGTATTCCTTGTTGACTTCGAATATGTTTTGCTCTTTTACGTACCGAAAGACCAATATCAGGGAATGTTTTATTTCCTAAAAACACCTTGTCCTAAAGTTTAGGACAACGCGACAATGTACTAGCTAAGTTAATTTAAAAGTCTTCAAAAAGATAGGACTTTGTCTAAGAACGTTCCACTGGCATTGGTCCTTTGAGTCCACGATCACTTTTGAAAAGTTCCTGAATCCTGTAAATAAGTTTTAGGCGTGTTGTGCTAGAACCCCATAGTTTGTGATTGTATCTGTTTCACGACAATGCTGCGAACGTTACGTAACTTGTGGCATCGAATGAACATTTTGGTGTTTAGTTGTAAGGCCTAGTGCTTGTTCCACATACAGTTCAACTGCTATTTCAAATTCCATGGTTACGACTGGGTTAGAGCCTTGTAAGACTCAAATTCACGGACAGCAAAAACGTAATTTTCCTTAAACAACTCTTTACTATGAATTTTCAAAGTATATGTTTTTTTTAAAGAAAAATGGACGTCTATGATGTCAGTGAACTTGGGCCTAAGGCAATTTTGATTTACCCGAAAAATATTCTGTTTAATTTTACTAACAATAGCCAAGGCTGTTCTATGCTCAATCTACTAGATAACTGACACCTAGATAACATAATCTACGACGACGGTTTTATTTACATACTCAAGTCCCATAAATGTAGTTACCTATGTCAATAAACCTTGTCATGCTTCATTTGATATAATTAAACAATAAAGACATTAGTGGCTGAATGTGGAACAAACACAGAATGAATTTACCCCAAAAAGGGATAAGTCAGAGCACGATGGAAGTTACAAATTTGAATAGGGATAGGCTCGTATGTTAAATTGTCACGCAAGTGACAATATAGGTGGGACGATTATGCAATATTAATAGTTTTATATGATTTTTAGTCATTTTAGTATAGTGTCGTATAAGAATGTAAAATAAATGAATACCATGTACGACTCCAGAAATCTTGGTTCAATCAATTTAGCGAATCATGACCCTATTTACTTATATTGTTTTAATAGGTTAGGATAAAAACAGATTTTCATTAAAAGAATACATAAATCAGTCATTAAAACCCTGTTGTATGCCGTTAATAATATAAAAAAAACAATGGTGTCTCGTTATCGCGTTCCGACATACAACGGGTTAATCATCGCATCAAAAAGCAGTTATTTAAAAATATATGTACCTATGTATATTCCAGTATTCCATTCCATCGTCAACACATAGTTTTAACTTCATTAAATATCCTGTAATATTTGTATAATTATAGATCGTATTAAACGGAATTGGCTTTCAGAATGATCTCAAAAATCTAGTCCTTAGCGTATTTAGCTAAGCTAAGCTTTATAGGTTACCTTAGATTTAATATTCTATTATATGAAATATTTAATAATTCCCTATTTAGTTGTATTTACTCGCTTCCTAATTATTTGATAAGTTATTATTATTTGATACACCTAACCTTTATTGCAAGTCATCTCTATTCTGGTCACAAAAAAAAGTATTTTTTTTACATTTTTTCGTATTCGATTTGCAGTTTTCATCCTTCAAGATGAAAACATTGTACGACAATGAAATGCAAATTAATTTATTTATTGTCTTTTCATTATTAATAATCTTATATTGTTATCTGAACACTTATGTTAGGAACTCCCATTTTGGGGCGATAAATGAAAACAGCATAAATTAATACTTAATTATCAGCTGTCGGTAACTCTCCATCTGTATTTAACGTTAGTTTTTGGGCATTCCAGTAGGTACAGTTCATTATGTAGTATTATTGTGGTCAAGAAAGAGTTTCGATTAACTCTGCAGGGTTCCTTTACTTATATTTTTTATATTTCCAGCGATAAGTTCGCTTTTGTAAATATAGGCAGTTCATGTACATTTATTGTAATTTAAATTATTCTATTTATTAAGAGACCACGTCCGAGACTGTGGCGAAAACATTGTAAGCTATTTTAGAATAAATAAAATTTTATACTGATGTAAAACAAACTGCCCATGAATTGGTACATACTTAATTAAATTATCTAATAAGCGGAAGGATTTATGTACAAAAATTTCAGTAATTAAATGTTTAGGGTTGCCTGTGTTTTACATTTTTTTGACAAAAAAAACAAAACTGTGATCGTGATTTTTATTTTGTGCCTTTTCAGGCAGCATTTTATACATTTTGCATAAAAAACTGTTTTAATTTGTACAGTATTTTCTTCTTAAATTATTCGAGTGCTTAGTGATAATTCTGGAATTTAGTAATAAATATTAGGAGCAATAACTTATCGTCGCATATCGTAAAATTAAATTTGTAAAAATTATATGAAAAAAAAATTGATGGTGATGTAAGTATTGCGAAGTAGCAAGGGTTTTGGGAATTAAAACAGGAGAATAACTCAGTTGTCGTTTTATTTCTTTAAGTTTAGAAAATAACTTAGCCAAGACAGATCCTACGTAATTATGTATCTTAATTATTAATTACCCCAGCTAATTGAAACCAAGATAAGCCATTCACGTTTGTTCATTGGCAATTTCTCGCCTGAAAATTACGAGGCTCCTGAAAATTAAACTCATACCTAATATTTTCAATGACTTCTAAATGGAATACTAACTATCTCCCGCAGTTTCATCTGCGTCCCGGGAGAACTTATTCCCGTACCGGACAAAATATAGCCTATTATGTTACTCGGGGATAGCACCGTTTCAAAACAGTTCAATAGTTTCGGAGCCACTATTTCCTCCTTATTATATTTGCATAGATAATTTTATTGTACGCCTTCATTACTGTTAGGATTAAAGCAGTAAAGTAGGTTCATAATATAGAAATTATCTTTACGACATGTTGGATCAACGGCAACAGTGATTCTAGAAAAGGGTTTGTTACACATTATTTATATTACTCATGCTTATAGGCGTATAAAATGCTTATTTGTATTTCTAAATCACAAGTATGTAAGAAGTTAATTACTTACTAATACTAAAAAAATTAGTAGGTAGTACATCATGATACGTAGGTACATAGATGCACCCGTTGTGAAGTCAGTGAAATAACGGAATCAGAAGGTTGCAGTACAATACAGGCAAAAATAACATGTTTTAAAAAAAATATCTTCTTGGTATTAAATATAGGACAAAAAACACTTTTACTAGGTAAGTAAACTAGAGTTGCACTTTATTTTGAACTTGAATAAAATTTGAACAAAATGAAATCCGGCATCCATATAAGTAGATGTGCTCAGATTATCATGAAGTGGAAAATTATTAAAATCATTCATAGATAAACGTGTTTACTTCGCGTATCTAACATCATTACACAGAATACCTACATCATTATCTATTGCACAAATTAAGTATATCATAATAATACTCAATACTGTCTGAATTTACCTGATTACATAATAGGTACCCCTATAATAAATAAGCACATATTGTGCAGGGTTTTTTGTTGATGTTCATTTGAAAACATTGAAAAGTTGGGTACCCAGCAATTATATATATTCCCAAATTGAAAGAAATTCTTTGAAGCTGGTTCTTAAAAGTATGATAACGCCCCGAAATCAAATTAGTTATAATTTTTTTTTAAATGTAAATAAATTATTCAACCTGTTTGCTCCTCAACTACTGTCAACAGTAGGTACGTCAAATGCAATAAAGTAAATTCAAATAAAAAAATAACAAACTAATGACAAAAGTTTGTAATTTTGGGGATTTCACATAACAAATTATTTATTAAATCGTTTGCAAATGACATAAAATTTCAGTTTTAATACTTACTATTTTTTGAAGATCAAAATTATGTGTTCAGAAATTTTTAGCTTACACTCAGAATAGTTTCGTGTTTTGTCCGGTAAGTCCTTCGTCCTTGTAAATGTACATTTTGTTATATTACACAAATATCTTATTTACAAGCTTTACTTACGCTTGGTTACATGCATAGGTATCCTAAACGAGCTATAGATATTCCTCGCGCTGAAATCCTGTAGCCTTAAGCATGGCTAAGGAACATGCTAACATAATAATCTATTTACGCTGATGATGTTTATGAAAAATGAAAGATGAACAATGATGAAACATAGACGAATAAGTTTATTTTTTATTTTTTTACAGATTTTTTTCTGTAGCCTACATAGTTGAACATGGAAACTGCATCTCTAAGAATTAAATTCACACCTCTCCTGCAAAAAAATCCTGAAAACAATTCAAAATGTTGTTTAGAAATTGTGCCAGAAGTATCATGCTTACAAAACTTAGACAAACTCATTTGGAGACAAGAGACTAATTTTATAGAGTATAGAATACCTATAACGTGTAAAGTGATCTTAAAGAAACGGCAAGCACTCCACGATGGCTGCGACGGTGCCGTCAAGACGTACCACTCGTGTGTCGACTTGCTACTCACATCTTCAAAGTCTACGCTCAATCTTGGATCCGGAGACGTCTCGAAAATAATAAGCGATACTTACATTCTAAATAAAGCCCTAGATGATATCAAAAGTAAACAACTTTTTATCAAATCTCTAACGGATGGCAATAAAGATTTAGATAGAAATCCTGTTTTCCACAAAGCAACATGTACTTCAGTGCCTTTAAAAGAACTCGAAACAGAAGAAGTCTTAAGTATCAAGGATGAAAAAGGTATGAAATTTGATTAGCACTTGTTCTATTTCTAATATTTCTTCTATATCATTTTGACGTTCATATTAATTTTCAGTAGGAACAAAGCCCCACCAACGCCGCATGTCTGAAGACGCTATACTGCATAATGCATCATTGGATAAAATCACCAATACAGAAAACATATATCCAATATTCAGCGACACCTTAGAAAGGTGCAACGCTAATATACTCTCTGCACCTGTAAAGAAATCACTAAAACATGACGCCACACGAAGGCTAAGTTTATCTCCAATATGTTCGCTGAGTACTCAAGAATCTCGATTCGTAAATAAAATTGTGGTGTCTAAAGCTGTAACCTGTAAAATATACGATTCTCATAAAGACTCAGGAAGTTCTGCTACTCCGAGTGATTTGTCACACGACAATCAAACCAATAACACAATGTCTGCGATCATTGATGTGTCCAGCCAATCATCAAAAAGATTAAGATTTAAATGCAGAGCACCTCCCGAAATGAGAGTTGCGGAGTATAAACAGTTTATCGAAAACGAAATGCTACCAATGAAAATGATTCTTAACGATTTATTGTGTAAATGTTCCGCACTCGGAATATCATTATGCAAAAGGTCTTCAAAACCAAGTTTGATGTTTAAAGCAGTATCGTCGTGCAGTGAAAGTCCAGAGATTACGAAATCTGAAGAATTTGCAAAATCAAATCGTGTTATTTATTCTGTTGTGTTTGATGGATAAATTTAACTGAGTGATAAATGCTATGTATTTACAAATGTCTTTCATTTCTTCTTTTTTTTACAGTTTACCCTATAAAAGTTTTAATTCGTCTTTAGGTAATAACATGTAATGTTCTTTTTAGTTTTCGTCAACATGAATAACCAACAAGCGTTAGTGGATCAAATAGTAGAAAATTTAGCATTTGTGATAGAAGCTGTGCCTAAAAATAAGTTGAACCGATCTACCAGTTTCTCACAGAGTACACCGCTTAATGTGAAAATAAAAGTTAGGAAAAAAGAGGAATTACTGTATCAATATGCACAAAATATTTCACCATTACCTGATGGCACTGAAACAAATACCCAGAGAGTACGATTGGTCAGTAGTGATCATACTATTATGAATTTCGACGTGTTCATGAAAGATGAACTTGAAAAGAAACCACCACGGAAGTTTCATAAACAAGTTTTTGATAAGCTAAGACCAGGTAGTTTTCTGCATAATTATATGTATTCGGTCATTAGTGTATAATGTTAGTTTATTGTCCCTCTCTTGGGCACGGGCTTCCTCTCACACGGAGAAGGATTGAGCGTTGATCATGAGTGTAATGTAAAAAAAAAAATAATGTCCAGCTATATTGAAGGTGTTGCCAAACACAAAGAATCTCCAAAATGCACCAGATAGATAATTACTTTTTCTTAACCTTGTTTAGAGATTCTTTATTACAGGAATATGTTTAGGAGCGGACGACGATGAATACATTTACATGCCCAGTTCGTCATATAGTGCAAATGTAACTGCACCTGCTGTAGCCACTAAATCAGACGGAACTTTGAAGCAAACATTTACTCTTTCTAAAAACAAGTATCCAAATTTTACAGTCTCAGATGAGCCAGTGAAGAAGTGGCCCTTTGGCAAATGTAAACCAGGTTAGTAGCGTTGCATTATTAAAGTAAGTACATAGTTGGTTGTGTACAATATAAGATTATTATTGTATTCTTACTATAGCTGTCCCCCAAACTGTTCTTGGCATCTACTTCCCACTCTTGGACCACTCCGAACACGTTTGTACCACCAACAGAAAAGACCTCTCTTCGTACCAAAATAAACCGAAATTGGTTAATCGTTTCTTAAATGTAATATTTGTATTATGATAACAGGGGGATGCTTAGATCCACCATTTAGTGAAGATAAATATGCGTACAAACCTAGTACGAGATCGGGACTTGAAAGTATTGATAAGGAATCGAACATTTCGAAACTAGAAGGAAAAAATGCAGATGTTGTTGAACGTGATGTACCCAGTAAGTAATTTTAAATCCTGGTATTATATATAGAATGGTATAATATAGAAGCTAAATGAACTGTGAATAATCTAGGTTGATGTAAGAATAACATTTTCGAAAGAAATGTGTTACTCCAGAGATTTAACATAATATTATTTAAATGAGTGAATTTGATGGACTTTTATACATTGAAATCGTGTGAGCGGTCTCTGATATGCGTCACCTCCCGGCCAGAGCCCTTTGAGAAATCCAGGACTATTCCGACTATTCCCTGGCATTATAACACAGCCAGTTGCAGATACATATAAATTACTTGCGCTAATAACTCGGACCCCGGGTTCACCGCACACTCTTCACTCTATCTATCGTCTATCGCACGTATTCCCTCAAGATATATCAATGTAAATGTATCATTTTAATATCACTCCATGACGACATGAATACACCCATGTTTTATAGCTTTCGTAAAGTTATTCACGGCAGTCGAAATAAGTTCATCGTTTCTAAAATTTAAAGTTTGTATTATGATTACAGGGGGGTGCTTAGATCCACCTTTTAGTGAAGATAAATATGCTTACAAACCCAGTACGAGATCGGGACCTGAAAGATATGATACGGAACCGAACAATTCAGACGATGTTAAAAGTGACGTATCCAGGGATCAAAGTCCCACCAAAGTACGCTATGAAGATGCCAGGACTGAAAGCAAACGCAGTTCCTTTTTTGAAAGTGGGTTCTTCAAAAAGAAACGAAGATTTAGTGACAAATCTACAAGCACTTTGGAAAAATTCGATTCAATTTCAAAGCTTAACCCTGTGGAGTCACCTAAAAATTCTGTAAGCGATGATGGTTCTGAATCCATAATTACGTACCCACCAAAAATATCAAGCGATTTGGGGATCAGCGATAATAAAACGAACAGGAGCAAGGGTCCTTCTGAAGACAGATCTAGAAAATCATTCAACGATTTTCATTCGGAGCCTTACTTTATTCCACCTAAAGGAATACATCGGATAAAAGAAAAAGAGACTTTGAATCAAAAAGATTCACCGAAACATAGGCCTTCCGAGGTTTCGGAATCAAAGAGGAAGGAATCCACTAAAACGCCTATTTTTATTCCCATACCCGTTCCTATTCCTTTAAGACCTGACAAGGTGGAACCTGAAGATGATACCAAAAAATATGATACATTACCAACACAGGATGAAAACGTTGTAGACAAAATTGTAATGCCAGACAAAGAATTAAAACAAATATCTAATTTAAGACCGGAATCTATTACGGCCAAAAATGAAGACACCGCCAATGTTCAACAACATGATGTTTCTCTTAGTGATAGTAATTCAGTTGATAGCAAACGAAAGCCAGATGAAAAAACAGATAAGGTAATTAATTTGATAAAAGAAAAAGAAGCATCGAATAAAACAGATTCGCCAAAACGTAGATCTTCCGATGTTTCGAATACGCAAGGTTCAGATGAAAACGCAGTAGACAAAATTGTAACTCCAGACAAATCTGTTATAACGGACAATGAAGACCTTGCCAATGTTCAACAACAACCTGATATGTCTCCGAGTGATAGTTATAAAAGTAACACAAAAACTCAACCAGCTGAAAAAAAAGATAGAGAAAACAGCATAGACAGAAATACAGAAGCAGGCTCATTTATTACGCCAATCCCAGTCCCAGTCCCAGTAAAAGTTGAATCAAATACATCAAATACAGATTCCACATTGACAGAAAATAACTCAAGTAAAAGTTCACTACCGCTTATTACTAATAGTGATGAAAAAGTAAGTCCAATTCCAAAAAAAAATCTTCGTACTACCACCGATTCTATTGACCAAGAAAAGAGTCAAAGTGAGACTACATTATCTGAAGTACCAACCATAAAAGCAGATTTGAAATCTGATGATGTTGGTTCTCGTGATTTTAAAACTGATGATAACATTTCAACTGTTCCTAAAACTGATGATAACATTTCAACAGTTCCTCAAACTGATGATAACATTTCAACAGTCCCTAAAACTGATGATAATATTTCAACAGTCCCTCAAACTGATGATAACATTTCAACAGTTCCTAAAACTGATGATAACTTTTCAACAGTTCCTAAAACTGATGATAATATTTCAACAGTTCCTCAAACTGATGATAACA
This sequence comes from Helicoverpa zea x Helicoverpa armigera, assembly GCA_033682625.1. Classification (NCBI taxonomy): domain Eukaryota; kingdom Metazoa; phylum Arthropoda; class Insecta; order Lepidoptera; family Noctuidae; genus Helicoverpa; species Helicoverpa zea x Helicoverpa armigera. The sequence goes on along the minus strand of JAWIIS010000038.1, from coordinate 3,716,621 downwards.
TTTCCTTAAAGAAAAAAGAGGAGGATTCATCCTCTCCCTCTTTAAAGGAAGAGGATGACATTTCGCCCATGCCTTCTATAAAAGAGGAGGGTGATATTAAACAATCATATGAAGATCCTAATGCCATGTTTTCAACACCAAAAGAGGTAGTAAATAAAAATACTGGTTCTGATAAAGACTTTGAAGAAGAAATAAAAGTTGACATAAGTAACAAAGAAGATCAAAAAGAAAATCCTATACTCGCTAAAACAGAAGATATGACCACCATACCAAAAGAAATACCACGGTCACCCTTGATTGAAATTCCGAAATCTCCACGAAACGATGAAAGTGCAAGTTACATTACAGCTCCGATTCTTATTGAAAAAACGGAACCATCAAATAATTTTGGACAAAATAAAAGAGTTGTCAGTGAAACTAGCATACTAATTAAACCAATTGCCGATGGAAAAGATCAAACTAAGAGCATTGATAATGATAAGAAAGCAATACCTTTTGCAACTAAAGACAATAATGATGAGAAAGTTGGATCTAAATCAGACATATACTCTTTGGAAAAGATTTCTTCAGCAACGTCAGGACAAAAAATTGAAAAAGTACCTTCCTTTGACAAACGTGAATACATAGGTAAAGACTTGGATAGTGTAGAAATTATTCAAAAACCCTTAAAAACTTCTGAGGACGCAGGGTTAGACTCTTCTAATGCATCAACAAGCACATTAAAAAGCGTTCTAAAAAAAGACGTCATGTCTGTGGAATTGGGTTTTCATAGCTTTTTAAATGACCAAAATATGAGAGTTCTGCGAACATTCGATACGGCTGCTGCACCAACTCGTTATCCTAATGATTCGGTGACAGTAATAAGGTCTCAAATAAGAGTATCTTCAAAAGAAATTAGGATCCCTATAGATTCGGATCATGATTTTTCGATACAAATCAAGAAAGCAAATGCCAATCAACGTGTTTCTATAAGCGACTCTGGATTCATAACTGTGGACAGCGATAGGTCAACAAAACAAAGACCGCCTACACAAAGTAAGTAAAGCTTTAAATTATAATACTTCAAACAAAATGACCAGATAGGTAGGTCGGTATTGTAAGAAACATATGACGATCTAGCTCAGTTGAATACAGTGGTTCTTGTACAAACGCGCTATGTGTGGTCCCATATTATGAAGTAGCCTTGTGTGTGGAGATGATAAAAAAATAACCTCTGAATTTCTTTCAGGTCATGAAGGAGGTGTGGATTCACAAGAGCAACAACAGAACATACAGAGTGATGTTCCGGACAAAAGGGTTATAGATTTATACGAAAGAGAGTTAATGCCTTTGCAAATAATAATAAAAGAATTAAGAGATGAGATCGATGTGCTGGCGGCCCAACAAACCTCATTCAAAGATAACATGTTTTGCCCAAACAAACCTAAATTGCCACGTTTGGAACACTCGCATAAAAAATGTATTGGGTGTGTGAAAAAATAAAGGAATCTGCTTGGATCAAGATGTATATTATATGATGTATTACAAATACAAAAATCATTAAAAAACAATTCATTCTCACCTTTTGTTTACGTAAAATTTTACTGTCCGGTGCCCCCGCAAACGAATATACTACCTATCGCGAAAAACATTCAGAAAATCCTTTAGTAAGAATTCGGAGAATTAGATAAACGTTCAGAATAATTGTAACTCAGGGTCGTAGTTTAAAATGGGTCGATAAATGCTATTGACTAAATACCCAAATCAACTCGTTAAAGTTTCTTTCAATAAAACAAACTGAATTTATACTGTGCGTTATATTAATAAATAAATAACCTAAAGGTGCTCAGTATGTAGGTACTACTTAATTGAGGAAAATAATTAAATGACTGCACATACAACCAAGAGCAAAAGGAATGCATGTAAAGTAAACACTGATTGATTTAAATATTCGAAAAAAAACTACACAGTCTGCCTCACTGAAGGATAATGTATCATAAATGCTTAACTTTCTGTCCTGTGCCTGTCCATTCTCTTCCTGGCTGTACCTTCAAATACAAATTGTAGCTTTCAAGGATAGCTCAAAGTCGTAGTGACGACTCAACATTTTGTTTTATCGATAAACTAACTGCAGTCTCACTTTTGCCCTTCGAAAAAGAGTTAATTCCATTTTATTAACATAATTAAACTTCAGGAAACTTAAATGAACAAATACCCAATTTGTTTATGTCACATACAAATTATTTATGATATATTTTATCAGCGAAGGTTATTAACACTTAGTCATACGAACAAAAGTATTAATCCGTATCGGTCGCCTGTCTTCAAAACTGTGATGTTCACGAAAATAAAATAAAAACGAGACGAGAGACAATAATTCGTGACGTGTGGTGCGCGGACAGCGTAGGGACTAGGTGCCGAATGCCGGACAGTATCAGAAATAAGTCCTGATAAACATACAAGCTTATAACACGCACTCTTACGCTAATTACCGTTTCACAGTGTATCAGTCGCGTAAATCGGACGGGTTGCTCTGACTAATCAGCTAATTAATTGAAATAATAATATCGCATGTTTTCGTTCATCGTTACATTGTACTTATCTGCAGTCGCGGTTCGACTCTTAAAAACAATGCTTGTTGATGGTGCTGTGACTAGTGGTTTTTAATTTATTTTTAAGTTAAATGTTTTTAAAATGGAAGATAAAATAAATACTGTTGCTGAAGATGTTGATAATAAGGATAAATATGCGGCGGATTTGGATCAAGCCTTGGCAGTGGCAGGTAAGCAATATAATACATTACATTATTTCTTTGGAACTATTTTGGAGTGAACCAGTAGGCCAGTTTAGTTTTGATCTGTGTTAGACATAACAATTGGCGCTCATATGGCTTGCTCCTGTATAATGGGTCTACAATGTATTGTTGCCCACTTGTTGTTAAAAATAGGAGCACAAACAAAATCCTTGAGTTACTTGGCCTAGACTTTGATACACGCAATAGAATAACATTTCAGTCATTTTTCAGCTCGCATAAACAATTTGATCAATTACAAAGTATAATTCGCATCGAAAAACATTACATTTAAGTTTATTTACACTGATTCTGACTTCGAGCAATTTTGTGACTCATATTTTATTCGAATTTAATCAGTGGTTTCAATACAAATAATAATTGTTTCTATTGGATGTAGATAGTTGTGCAGTTGATAAAATAACGTAGAAAAATTCTAAGCTTAATATATAAAACAGGAAAAGCGTACTTAATCTACAGCTACCAACTTTAACATTATAAGAGCATAAGGGACAATGTCGCGAACTTTTGCGCTGCATCTAAAAAAAAATTATATAAAAAACTGCATGCACCTAATAATGTCAGCCCATGTCAGAAATTGCTCTGGAAAAAGCCTCAGCTGAGAAAAAACCGGCCAAGTGCGAGTCGGACTCGTGCACGAAGGGTTCCGTAAATTACAGTTAAATCAACCTATCTCAAAAACTATAAGAGATACTTTGATCAAACCAAAAATCGTTGAAAGAGTTAATTAGCATGCATCACCTCTATTTTTTTTAGAATTTTATACCCCGTAGTTATAAAAATAGAGGGGGGGGGGACATACTTTTTACGACTTTGAGAGCTGATATCTCAAAAACCGTTCACTTTAAGAAAAATGTTTTTTAGAAAACTTTATATCATTTTAAAAGACCTTTCCATTGATACCCCACACGGGTATGTACATCGAAAAAAAAAATTTCATCCCTCAGTTACATGTATGGGGGGCCCCACCCCCAATTCTTTTTTTTACTATTTAGTGTCATATTTTTGTAGCGGTTCATACAACACATATTCCCATCAAATTTCATCACTGTAGTACTTATAGTTTCCGAGTAAATCGGCTGTGACAGACGGACAGACGGACAGACGGACAGACGGACATGACGAAACTATAAGGGTTCCGTTTTTGCCATTTTGGCTACGGAACCCTAAAAAAGGTAGTCGACCTAAACTGGAATTCTGTATAGGTAAATACATAAATTGCCCCTTTTTAAACTGGTTTGGTGCAGAAAGGGCATGGTTTTTCCACAAGTTTCTACCTATTTATTTTTATCTTTTGGCACGTATCATTTCGATTGGCAACATCTATTCAAATGAATTAAGTACAATGTATTGCTTGATAGGAACGAGTACAAAATTGATATAGGTAATTTGTCTAATTGTACCTAAATAGACTCAGAATTTCATTTTTAATATTTGTTTAGGCAAGGAATATAAATAATTTCACGCAAGTAGAAGTTCGTAGACTGTCAAGACTGGACAGTCATTTCATATTCCAAATTGCTGCCCTGTTGCATCTGGTCATAGTAAACAGCCATTTCCAATTTGGCGAAAGATTTGTCACAAAAAACCTGTTGAAATCTCCGAAAACTCGTGTCATAAATGACTTGTAATTTCGTAATCCTTTTTGCATTCATTGGACCTTATTTGGTACATCACATGAATAAATACATTTGCCAATCTTCCATACCTACCATTATTCTTTTTGGTGCATCGGAGTAACTGCATAAACTGTTGACCCACATTTCGAAAAAAACTGTTTATCTTTCCCTTGACTCTCTTTTCGAGAATGGATGGAATGTGGAATGCGATACTTTTTCGAAAAACCCTTTTTGGTTATATTGTTGTTCAAACTTAGCATATAGCAAGTAATTACACTTAAATAACAATATATCCTGGTAGGCAGGTAGCAATAAATAATGATAACAAGCCAACTAGATACAAGAGATTAATCACCCACAATAGACCTACGATTACATTTTAATACCGACAATAAACAATGCTAGCACGTAATGCTAATATTTGAAGTTATAATTTTAAACGAGGAGAGCATGAGATAAGCCGATTTATATAATACCTAAACAGTTAATTAAAATCTTCCTCATGCCCAGTTCTAAACGCTTATCAATGAAAAACATTGATGTAGAGAATTGTGTATTTTTTTTACAGTGATTCTGCATAAATAAATCATAATATTTTGCTAGATCGACGTATTTATGAAAAACAGATAGTTTATAGTTACCATTTAGAAAGAACAGTAAACGTAACTTTGATTTGCCTTGTCAACCAGCTCCGAGCCTAACTCTTATTTAAAGTAGAGCCTCTTTTTAGTACCTAAGTAATATATATTTTATAGACCCACCCAGTCATATAAACTCTATTCTATTTAGTAAAAAAATACATATATGTCTTTGCTAAATTAGGTAAACAACGTAACTTAGGTATACCGTGCCATTATAATACAGTTTAATATTCGATCTATTACAACCACATGTTAATTAATTTAAGCAACACATATGGCAGGTACATGCACCATGGTCTGGTAAAAAATTCAATTCCACTAAAGTAAACAATATGGTCTTGTCATGATCTTAGATTCTAGTGTTCTTAATGAGCTATTTAGTACTCCACGTGTCTAATAGATTAATGAAACCAGTTATTCTAATAAAACTAGGTAAATAGATACGAGTAAATCTTACCTACTCATGTGATCTTGGATGATTTTTATTATAAGTCAAAGTTTTTCATTGTTTCTGATATCCTTTTACTACCCACTTGACCCATATAGATAGTTACAGCAAAAGTAACAAAAGAAAATGCATTAATATACCTGTTTAAGGTACAAATGACAATAATAAGGTAAATATGTAAAGCGTTTAGAAGATCGCGGTCAGATTTAATGAAATAAATGCACCCAGTAATCTTGACTTGAAAATACCTTGAACAAAAATTATCGCATCAAACTGCTGACTGTTGCAATCACTAATCGGATACAGCCTCGTTATAACAATTCCTGATAATTACAAGGCTTATAATGGGTACTAATTGAGACATTAAATTAAAGCTCTGAATAAATAAACTCTTTACCTACAATGTAAGGAAATAAAGACACCTTTTTCCAACTGCACAGCTCTTTATATTGTTACTAGCTGTTCCACGCGGTTTTACCCGCGTCCCGTGGAAACTTCTCGTTCCTGGATAAAACATAGCCCATGTTCAGCACAGATAGTGTAGCTTCCTCAGTGAAAGAATTATTAAAAATCGGTTCAATAGTACCGGAGCCCATTTGGTACAAACAAACAATCAAATCTTTCCTCTTTGCATATTACAGTAGATACTTATAGATTTATTTTTACATTAACACAGGAATCACATCATCCTCCGAGCCTTTTTCCAATCATGTTGGGGTCGGCTTCCACAGGAAATACATTAATTTAAAATTGTCTAACTCCCGTTTCAGGTATCGGATGGTACAACATAAAGTACTGTTTAGCATTGGCCCTGTTCCTGATAGCAGCTATCGTGGAACCAGTTGGCTACTCCTTCGTGCTGCCAGCAGCGATGTGTGATCTCAACATGACTGATGGCCAAAGAGGTTTCATCTCGTCTATACCTTATATAGGTTGGTACAGTTTGCGTCAATGTACTTGGTACTTACTTGGTACATTTTGACACGTCACGTTTGTGGTCGTGTTTTGTTAATAAATATTTTTTATTTTTTGAAAATAGTAACAAAGCGAATCTTCTCGACAAGATGTTACGATCAAATGTGCAAGGAGTCAAATGGTGAACTTCAAAGAACTAAGTATCCAAAACTAGCCTGAAAATCGATTACCTATAATCAATGTATCGTCATTGTTATTCGATTACGTGCCCCTGAAATAAAATCAGTGAAAATCACAGAACTGATAAAACACCCATGCGATTCCGTTACATAATCTTAAATCAATTAATGATATCAGAAATAATTATAAGAATGTTTAAATGGGAGTGTCAAATGATACAGATATAAGTATAGGTAATTTTGTGTTGCGATTTTGATAAAAACAATATTTGTCACAAAAAATACCGCACCGAATGTCAATATATTGTCAGGTTTATTGACACAAAAGCACCGAAACTATATACATAGGTAAAGGGCATTTATAAATGAACAAAGAATACAAATACCTATTTAATTACATTATAACCCTTTCGTTTCTAGCTTTTTTTTGGTCCTTGTACCGGCATTAACTGTCACATAAAGGTCATAGGTACAGCTGCCAATTGCTCGCGAAAGATAACTAAATAAATTGTACACCTAGATATTAATGTAACAGGTACAAAACCCCAATGAAGGCCAAACTTAATTGTCACATAATGAACCAATTAAAACCAGTAATGCATTAACTGAAACAATCGGATCTACTTATAAAATCCTGGGCCATGTTTTTCTCACTACTTAAACTATTTTCTTGGAAATCAATTGATAGTTTTACGAAAATTGCATAGTTTTTCTGATAATGACCATCATGACGTTATTTGAATTTCATTAGAGATTTTTCTGAATAGTAGAAGAATATTGCTGAAATGTTATAATTCGCTTGATGAATTGCCTGTCACAAGTACTTCTTTTAAATAATTGAGACTTATTTGAAAACAAATGATTTCAGATTTCCAAAAAAAAAATCGTCGCACACCGTATACCTACAATCCAACATATGATAACATTCAGGAACTGTATGTTTGTGTGGGCGATAATGGTTCCGACTGTAGTGGTTAGACTAACGATCATTAGCAACACAGGACTTATGTACAGTACATATGTATATACAGTCATGGACACATAATTAAAGACACTGTTGGAATCTTCAATTGCTGCCGCATTTCATCTGTATTTCTTTTTTCTGATTGCTACTGGAACTTTTTTTTCAATTTTAAAATATTTAAGAGGGCATTGTGAAATATTAAAACTAAAGACTATGTTCAATGATTCTTCGCGACAAGTTTGTTTTCGCTTTATCCGAATCTCGAGCGGTATGAACCATAACGTGGCCTGGCCATATAATTAAAGACACTCCATTTGCTCAGAGGAAGAAATGCAAATTATTAATATTATTGATGGTACTTTTCTATAACAACATTCCCTACACTGTAACTAAGCATACTAATGAGTACTAATATTTGGTTTATTTCATTTTACCTCAATGACAGCACGACATCCCTAAGCGTGCAAGCGGTCGGTTTTGTTTTAAGTCGCTACGGGAATTTTCTTCCATGCTTCATAAAAGTCTGTGTAAAATTGATCAATGTTTCATGTATGACTTATCGCCATTGTGTTTTCTGGCCGATCACCAGTTTTTTTACTAAGTATTAAATTTGCGATGGGCCAAACCAAAACCGTCATAAGTTGCTCGATCAAAGAGTCCTTTTTACTACTCTTACAGTGTTTTTCAGAACTTTTCTAATTTACCTAGCATATAACAAAATGCTATTTCTAAAATATTATAGTACTTGAATTCGCCTATTTTTAATAATATCTTTCTAAAAGATCACCACACCAAGTAGTGGAGAGAAGCCCCACACTATTACTTTTTCACCTCCTATGTTTGAGAACTTTCTTAGTGTATTTTGGTTCCATCTCATGTTTTGGAGGCGACTAATTTCGATACATTATTTTAGAATTATTCGTATCCCTTTGTTTAATGAGAAAAAAAATACATTTTTGAACACTTGTTAACTGCACCTTTCACATTTGATAGAAATAGCCAACTACAGTATGGACACGCGGTGCTTTTCCAAAAGTAACATCTTCCGATACCCATGCCTTACAGCTTTTCCCGACCCGGTTGTAGTCTAAAAGTTCTGCAGACACAATTGTCGTTCTTTTAGCATCAGATGACTCCCAAAAAAACCAGTACCGAATCATGTAAATGGTTCACTATTTGCTTTTCCTTGGGGTCGGTTTTCAGTTGTCCTCAAACCATGCCTTTTTTGTGCCATTGATAAGAAATCTTTAATAATAAATTTATTACCATGTCCTTACTACAGATCAAGTGGTATGAATAAATCCGTACTTATGTCAAAATATAATATTAAAAAGCCTAAAACATTTTACTTGCCAGAATTTTTGTTCTAGTCTTATTGATAGGACTAAAATGAAATTTTTTAATGAAATAAACCTAAATTATTACCTAATTCGAGTTTTCATAAGTATTTTACTCACTTCTAAAAAAAATTATGGCAACTATTTGTATCTTTCGTTTTTTTTTTTCTTAACTGGGCCTTAACTGTCTTTAATTAGCTGACCAGCCAAGTATCAGCTACAAAAGTTAGTGTTCATTTCCCATAGAGCTTTATATCTAAAGTATTAAAGAAAGAAAATATTTTTGTCCTTAATTTAAAGAACACAATGTAATGTTTGTTTTAATAATTATTACACTACAGTTTATACCGTGCTTAAGCTCATGTCAGTACCATAACTATTTATTTCACTTCGAGTCGGGGGGTGTCTTTAATTATGTGTCCATGACTGTATATACCTATGTATGTAACTCTGCCTGACTTACATGCCTATGTGTTGGCTGCCGTTTTAATTTATTAACTAGCTTTTGTCAGTGGTTTCACCAAAGTCGTAGAAACTCTCAATTGAAAAAGGTGTCCCGACATTATTTAAAGCAGACAGATAATAATATGTAAATTCCTCATATAATGCCCAAATCTCTTCTTCCAGGTATCGTGGCAACATCATTCCCTTGGGGCTACTTAGTAGACACACGGGGACGAAAGCGAGTGGTCATATACGCCTCGCTTCTAGCTGGGGTCTTCGGAATGACAGCTGCATTCATGCCTAACCTCATAAGCTTTGCAGCGTGCAAATTCGTCACATCACTTTGGTAAGAATAAGTGGACCACTAAATAATTACTTACCGTCCCTTCCCTTATAATACCTTACATTGCAAACTCTCCGTTGTTTATTTTTACTTAATTTGTAACTAGCTTCTGCCAGCGCTTTCGCCCGCATCCCGTGCGATCTTCTGCACGAACCCGAATAAAAAGCCTATAGACTTTCTTAATAACTTCCCTGTCCCATGAGTCGTAGGTATGTGATACACACTGATTGTTTAACTATTGTGTCTGCATCGTGGACAGTGAAGTGGTTAATAACTGGGCTACCAAACACTGAAAGATTTTTTCATATCGGATTAGCTGGTTAGAACAAACAAACTCTTCAGTTTTATAATATTAGAACAAGGATTCAACTTATTCCTATTCAATCTTAACATATTCATTACTGTTGGTCAGCATAGCCTGCCCAGCGGCGGTGCCTTACACGTTCATCGGTGAGATTCTGCCGGCTAAGTACAGAGATGTGGTGCTCTCCATCACAAACGCTCTGCAGATCAGCGGCTCTGCTCTTGTACCTCGTAAGTATTACAAGTTTGCACTCTCTTATGTATTCTCTTACGTACTCTCTTTTGTACTCTCTTATGTACTCTCTTATGTACCCTCTTATATACTCCTCTTATGTACTCTCTTATGTACTCCTCTTATTTACTCCCTTATGTACCCTCTTATGTACTCCTCTTATGTACTCTCTTATGTATTCCTCTTATCTACTCTCTTATGTACTTATGTACTCCTCGTATTATTTTTCATGAACCTTAGGCACTACTCTTATCTCTCATTTTTTCTTTTGTTCTGTTCCAGTATTGGCTTGGGGTATACTGCCACTAGATTTCCGGATAGACTTCGGACTCTATTACTTCAGGCCATGGAGACTCCTTGCAATTATATACTCTTCAGTCTTCATACTGGCAGCAGTACTACTGACATTTGGTCCCGAAAGTCCAAAGTATTTGGTATCTCAGGGCAAACTAGATGAAGCACTTAAGGTTCTTCAAACGATGTATGCTGGAAACAAAAGAAAAGCTCCTGAAGACTATCCAGTATGTCCTGTTTTTGTCCTTAATTAAGTAGGTACGCTATAAAATACACCAACTGTGTGGCCTCTAACTAAGAAACACGTAACTTTACGATGATAAAACAGCTTAAGTAGGTCGTGGCACACTTTCAGGGATGTTTAAATGTTTTGCCAGAAACAACATGATACATGAGAAGATATGCAAAATGTTTAATTTAACTGGTCCATTCGAATAGAATTGTTTTTAAGTAAACCACTGAGGTATCATGGCACAAGATAATAATATACTCTGATAACCCACGTAATTATTGTATCTGTAATCAGTTTTCATTAAGTATAATTCTATCACTCTGAGTATCTATTTAATTATCAAGCAGATATAATAATCATAATCTGATTGCGCATATGTCCAAGACGTATCGCGCGGAACAACATAATGGCGCCTCCCATATTCTGAAATTTTAATATTATTTTCTGCTCCAGTTGAAATAACTAACATCATACAGGACTGCCAATTATTATTAGCCCGGAAAAACCACAATCATTTTTTGTTTTCTACCCAGATTAGTTCAATAACGAACTACACAAAAAAGTTCCATCTGCTTCTCAGGTCAACTTTTATCTAATTTTTTTTATAAGACAAACAATAAAACAATAAACTCTGGTTTCAGATCAAGCGGCTGGATGCTCCTCAGTTTGAAAAACAAAAGACCGGTTTCCTAACTTCATTGAAAGTACAAAGCTTGCCGTTACTCAAACCGCCATATTTGAAATGGTTTGCACTGAACGGATTTCTTCTGTTCGGCATATTTGCAGTGTAAGTTGATTATTACTTTTTCCTATATACATCAAAGTAGAAGTTGTAATAGCTTATTCCGTAAGTAGGTAGTTTCCTTAAATGTTCCTAACCATACGTACTTACGGTATCAATCTTCCCGACAACTTCTGAAAGGGGGGGAACCCATACCATCATCACCATCATCTACCGAGCCTTTTGCCAACGAAGTTGGGGTCGACACCCATTCCCTATTAGGGCTAAAATTCTTAAGTACTTCGACGATCATGTAATTTAAGCCAATAACATTGGTCATTATTTTTTTCTATTCCAGATTAAATGGTTTATACATGTGGGTCCCAGATGTGCTAAACCGAGTCCTAACTGGCGACGGCGAAGGTATGACAGCTTGTGATGTCATCTTCGACCGACTTAACCAGGTTAGTAACGCAAATAGAATAGAATCCGAATCCTAAGCAAATATTATCTAAGATATAGAAAGAGACTGCTGTACGAATTTACTAACTCTTAACATCTATTCTTTCAGACGATAGCAGAAGACGCTGAATGCGTAGACACGATAGAAAACATAACATTCGTCATCAGCTCAGTGGCAAATGTGAGCTGTGCCGTGATAGCCGTGGCAGTCAGTAGTACAGTCAAGATTATTGGCAAGAAACGACTCTTGATCTCCGTTTACCTCTTAATAGGAACATTTTGTGTTCTCATCAATTTTATAACGCAAGACATGCTCTTTGCTGTTCTGCTGTCTTCGTTCCCGATTATGGGGTTGGCTATAGGCCCTGTCAATGCTTACGCTGTAGAATTCTTCCCTACAAATTTGAGGTAAGTTGTATTTTCAAAAACACAACAGCCGACTTAAGATGCATTTCAAGTATTGATTATATTGATATGATATATAATATAAATTGATAATGTTGATGTACCCGTTCCAGCTAATTGCAATAATTTATTTAGATCCTTTTATAAATCCACCAATAGCAGTAGTAAAATTCCAAAATATTATTTATTGGCTTGTGTTTAAACGCCACCCAAAAAAGTACCTATTTTACTACCAAAAAAATTCTAAACGGTTACCAAAATGGACACCAAATAACGTTCCCAAAAATATTATTAGATAAAACCATTTTTTCGTATTATTGACTACAAAAAAAAATTATGGACGCCTTTAAAATACACTTTAGACCAAATATTATATATTGTCACTACTTAGATGTTACCAATTATGTAATACCATGACTCCTAATTTGGTCATTTTTGTTAGACTAAAAAAGCTAACGATCGCTAGAATGTTTCCCAAATACCATTTAATATACTGGGGTTCCCAAACGTACGTCGCTTATTTATTGTTATATGAATTTGTGTGTAACTCAGTACGTTTAAAATGTAAGCACGCAACATGCAGCAAGCATGGCTTTTGTCACGGCTCCGGCGCTGCAGGGCTCCGGCGGTCCCATGCGAGCTTATCGTCGCAGATGGTTTTCACGCTCACCACCGCAGCTTCAGCTTCCTGGCCGGTGGAAGCCTCAGCCGCAGCGGCGAGCCTTAAAACTACCTGCGCCTCAGCTCGCAGGCCGCCTCGCCCCTCCGCGCCTACGCGGTTTTGAATTGCACTCTAGGGGTAGGGCAGACAAGACAAGACTACGTGGAGTCGGTTTTGCAGCGATTCGTTTTCGTCACTAACTTTGATTTTTAGTAGTAATATTAATCTTTTAGTTGGATAGAATTTGGTGACCATTAATCCATTTTGGGAACCAAAAATAATATTTGTGCGAGATTTGCGATTTTTCTGATGTTATTTTATTTTTTTTGGATCATAATATTATATACTTTAGTGCCCTTTTAATAAAGTCAATTTAATTTTTTTGGAGTTGTTTATTTTATTTGGTGCCTCAGCTTAGAGTCTTAAAAATATTTTTGGTGACCGCCTAAATTATACCCATATTTATTTATTTCAGAGGCATGGCTGTGAGTTTGACCATGATGTTGGGTCGAACAGGCTCGATAATAGGCACTAACGTCGCAGGACTGCTTCTGAACGCGGTCTGCGAATTGACTTTCTATTTGTTTGGAGGATTACTTATACGTACGTATACATATTTAGATACTTATTAAGATTTGTTTTATTATCAAATCCCTAGTACATAAAATGCAAAATGAACGCTATCTGTCCAGCTTTCCCGCGAAAACTTCTGAACCAATTTAAATGAAATTTAGTACATAGATACGATACTCTGGAACCTGAGTAAGGACATTCTCCAATTTTTAACTCGGTAGTTTCTTTGGTCTCTGGGTCGCGGTTGGAACCATGAGAAAAAGCTTCCAAATAAATTCATTACCTACTTTAATATTTAATGTCAATAAAATTTTCGAATTTTTAACTAAACTGTTGTTTGTTTTACAGTTTGCGGTGTGCTCTCATTTTTACTGCCGGGAGCACAAAAGACGCCTACAAATCAAAAGCAACTGCCATTAGAAGATATGACCCGACTATGATGAACTACTTCTAATTTAAAGTATTAGGTATATAATATATTGATAAATTAAACTGGTGTTTTATACGATTTTGTGATTTATTTTATTTTTGTGATTACCTTTCCTACTTACTACTATCTAGTTTACGTGGTTTTCAATTAATTGGTTTTATTTTTGCTAGAAGATTAAATGTCATAACTCTGTATATTTAGTTTTCACAACAAAACTACTGAACCGATTTAAATATTTGGTATAAAATAGTGATTATTAAACACAGATTGATATTAAAGTTCTAACTTACGCAGTTTGTGACCTTAAAATACTAATATAGGCTTTTAATAATTAGCGGGAATTGGCAGTAATAAAAACAGGAAGATTCTAAGTGCAGACTGTTTTTTTTTTTGTATTTTTGCTTCACATATAGACTGCTGAGCCATTTATATCGCCTTTCTACATTTTTTGGGAAGCTATAACAATAGTACAACAGTTTTAAAATCCATCACCCATATTACGACTCATTACAAGAATTCATGCTTCATGGGCACCCTAGTTGTTTGATTTACGAAAAAGTTATTATTAGCTTACCTGTGGAACGATATATTGCAACCACCAAAGGATTCACTTTCACAAGTATAAAAGCAACACTTTTTCACCATTTTAATAGTTTAAATTGATTTAATACAAAAAAAGATAAACAAAATTTTAAATGCTGATTACGCGCCAAGAATTTTCAGGGTTACCGCTAGAAAATAAAAAAAGCAAAATAAAAATTTATGTTGTTTATGTTTTAAGAATAAATTAATGCGATTGTTATTAATTTGTTGTCTTACAATTGTTAAAATAAGATAAAATATAAGTGATTCAATTGTTTTTTTGGGAAGACAAAACTGTTGATCATAACATTTTTTTATGCTGGCAAGGTGTTAGAAAGAGACAAACGGCCTCCGTCCTAACTATCCCTCTCGGCTCGGATTTGCCTCTGTGTATTATGCAACCAATTTAGTACCTTATTGCGTTGAAACAGAGGTCATTTTTGTAAATATATATTTTGAGAGTGCGCAATCTTGTTTAGTATATTACATCTATGATCATATTATACCACTGACCTCTATATTTACACACTGGACCGGCTGTTCCGTACGTTTGACAGCAATTTTTTTGTGCCCATTTGAAGCGCCAATATCGTCTAAGCGAGTGTCCACAGAACTAATTTTGACGTACAATTTCAAATGGCTGTGAGAGACGTGTTTGTTCATTGGTTCACTGTAAAATAATTTTAGTAACACGAACACTCGCTACGTCTAACAGCGCCAAAATGGCGATTATCAAACGGGCACAAAAGCACGTTGACAACAGCCTGTCCAGTGGTAAATATAGAGGTCAGTGTATTATACTGACAGATTCTCAACATGAACATTTGCAAAAAAAAAAGTTTATAATACTGTTAGCTGCCAGTAGTTACAAAGAGGGCAGCAGAGACGAGCGACCATAGACACCTCGCCATTCAGCCGTTCATCTATGCTTGGAGGATTCTTTTTTTCGAACGTCATTGTGACAAGACATGTTATCGTTTGACAGAATAAGATTTTGCCGCGTTCTTGACTAATCTTATAGTTCGGCCGTTCAGAGAATGCGTTCCTGACACCTATCAGTTAGTCAGGACTAGTGATGGGCACAACATAACACTGAGTTCGTTACTGTTCCCCCAAAATAAACCGCCGCATTATTTTAAGATTATTTTCGTTTTAAATTGGCGGAATCATTTAAAATTTATATTTTAGTTATTTAAGTGGAAACCAAAAAAAGGTAATATTCATATAATAAAATCGTTTTATTTATTCTTTGTTACAAAGTTACAATCTGTATTTCTATGCAATAAAGTAAGTAGGTACATTGAATTGAATGTGCGTACAGAATGTTAATCAGACTCCGATTCGCTTGAGGAGGTGGTGTCTTCATCATCATCTTCGCCTACGTGTATATTACGTGTATATTAGGTATGATCAATAACAGAATCAATCCTGATATCTCGGTCAAAATCTTCCAAAATCAGGTTTTTAGAGCTCTACCTCACTGGGACGCCATGGCGACGTCGCCAGCGGCACAGGTCTGGCTACTTCTGGCATCCAAATGTCGCCAAGTCGAGTGGCCATGGCGTCTCGACAGTCAATTGTTTACGTCATCGCTCAAGAAATTGCAAGCTGACTGGCGACCACATTGGCGACTGTGTGAGGGAGGTGCGCTTTACCGTGTACATTATAGTGGCTACTGTGGCCACGTCGCCAAGTTGCCACGGTAGCCAGAAGCCACATAGGGAACTGTAGCTCGTGGCCACGCCTCCAATTTGGCGACGTTACCAAACCGTCGCCAAGTGAGTTAGGTTCCATACATTTCAATACTAACTGCTTGGATACGTAGCCGGCGACGTCGCCATTGGCGTCCTAATGAGGCAGGGCACTTAGTCTTAGCGCACGAAACGACAACAAATGACTATTTAGCGTCACAAAATGACGGCCCATGATGCCATTTGGGGTTACCATTTTCAACCTAAATATAAAAATGCTACTTTCTTTCGCGCGTTCAGTTTGATCATAGTTTTATTTTTATATTTCATAAAAGTTATCCTATAGTCCATTATTTTCAAATTCTTAAAAAGAAAAACAAAACTTATTATTTTATATTATAAGTATAACTGTATAAGAACCATCAACCAGAACAGATTACGATACTTGCCTGTTATTTTTAGCACAGCACTACAAATATAAAGCGCTGACATAACCTTGTAATAGCGCAGTATAGATTTAGAAAAATATTGTTTACCAAGTTATTTGACACTCAATTTGGCACAAAATTACAACATTCATTGATTATTATTGATATAATAATGTTGTTTTAATGCTCAACAATTGTTAAAACGATAAACAACCAGCAAAAATATTTTTATCGTACTGCAACGCCATTACAAAGTTACGTCGTCAGTTCAATCGCGATGTGTCAGAAACGCATTCTCTGAGCGGCCGAACTATAGTTGATTTTCATGTTAAAACTACTTCTTGTTATTTCCTCGTTAAACAAACCTGCTTCTGGTTTTTAAGATCAGAAGTGGGATAGTCTCACTCCCACTATAAAGTTTTTGATTTCAGTTTAGATTCATTGGCACTTTTATTAAGTACGACGCGGTGTAAGGATGTCCGCCATTACCGAAGTTTTTGCCGTTCTATTTTATTTTGTAATGGATTGCAGTGCGTTGCAATCTACGCAACGGTATATTCAAGATGCTTTGAGGTCAGGTGATCTGTTCTATTGTTTTGATTACACATCGGAAGTAATTATGCTCTTAGCTGTATTAAGTGAAAAATGTGTAATAATGTACCAACCATTGGTACTGTCACCTGTGAGTATTCTGTGTAGCAAAAGCTGAAGTGAAGTTAACTACATGTAACTTATCAAACTGTAATGGTAATTGTGTTTTCAGCGTTGCTGACACATGATTAGTAATAATGATATTTCTGAGACATAGTTTCAAAGTTATGCCTTGAATTTATTTCTTTGAGAGCGAAAAGCTTTCCAGATTTTGATGGTCAGAAGTGGCCGAACGAAATGTATGTTGTAAGTGCTTGTTCGCAGACTTATACACGAGAATGTGTAACGGCCGTGTTGTGGCCCAAGCGCTTCTGTGCTGGTGCTGCTGATTGCAGCACGAGCGCTGCTCTGCCGGTGCTCCTGGTCGCGGCACGAGCGCTGCTGTGCTGCTGCTCCTGCTGGTTCTGTTGGCTTATGCCTTCCGAATAGTCTGAGCCTCTGGCTTATGGCTTCTGTATGGTCTGAGCCCATGGCTTATGGCTTCCGAATAGTCTGAGCCTCTGGCTTATGGCTTCCGTATAGTCTGAGCCTCTGGCTTATGGCTTCCGTATAGTCTGAGCCTCTGGCTTATGGCTTCCGTATAGTCTGAGCCTCTGGCTTATGGCTTCCGTATAGTCTGAGCCTCTGGCTTATGGCTTCCGTATAGTCTAAGCCCCTGGCTTATGGCTTCCGTATAGTCTGAGCCCCTGGCTTGACTATGGCTTGACTTGACTATGACTTCCGTATATTTTGAGCCCCTGGCTTGACTATGACTTGACTATGATTCTTTCTTGATTGATAACACATTTTTTGCGCTTAAGTGCACGCTCTCGCTCACGGTATAACTAATCAGTAAAAGTAATTGTGTTTCTTCTTACATGATTTATGTTTCAGGCTTAAACTCGAAACCAGGTTAATAATTTACATGATTTCTTTCTATTTTGTGTGTGTATATGTGTACAACTAATATGTTTCAGCCTTACACTCGACACACTTACACTGGGTGGTATACCAGTGTTCTGTTATTAATTTTGAATCTGTTATTTGATTTAAAGTTGACGTTATTTATTTGCGAGTCACTGGGTGGTATACCAGTGTTCTGTTATTAATTTTGTACCTGTTATTTTATTTAAAGTTGATGTTATTTATTTGCGAGTCACTGATTGGTATACCAGTGTTCTGTTATTCATTTTGTACTTGTTATTTGATTTAAAGTTGATGTTATTTGTTTTTCTTTCTTTAAATGGATTAGTACATTGTTTGAGGTTTGTAAGTCCTCGAATAATTTTTATTCTGAAAGTGTCATGTGTTCAGAAAAACCGATGATGACCACGATAACCAATCGAGACTTAAATATGACGAAATTGAGCTAGATCCAACTCGCTTATCGAATGTGCAGGTGTTCCGAGACTCAACCAGGCTCACCCAGATCCTGCCGAGGACGTCAGGGTGTCAGGAGAGGCCGTGTTAGCTGCCAGTAGTTACAAAGAGGGCAGCAGAGACGAGCGACCATAGACACCTCGCCATTCAGCCGTTCATCTATGCTTGGAGGATTCTTTTTTTCGAACGTCATTGTGACAAGACATGTTATCGTTTGACAGAATAAGATTTTGCCGCGTTCTTGACTAATCTTAGTTGATTTTCATGTTAAAACTATTTCTTGTTATTTCCTCGTTAAACAAACCTGCTTCTGGTTTTTAAGAATACAGTTTCGTATCAAAAGACAAGCAAGCCAAAAAATGCTGTCATATCGTTTTTGAGAGAAAATGGAGAGAAATGTCTAGCTGACATTGACAATGTCAGTAACATCAAACATGACAGTTCTGGTCTTGACTTGTGTCAACGTCAATGGGGTTTGTTGATGTTGATTTCAGTTGATTGATTGATTAACCAATTTGTCGTTTGTCGTCTCAGACACAAATTAACTTTGAATTTATAACATGCATAACATAGACTCTGATAGTGAAGATGAGTTACCGTCAGGGTGGGAGCAAAAGTCAACTGAAGACGGCAGTGTTTACTTTATAAAGTAAGTAACAACAACCTTTGAATTTCATGTCTATTCATGTGATTTTTTTATCGTTGTACTGAGGTTGTACTATTGAACTTCAGCACTTGTACCAATAAGACGCAATGGACACATCCAAGAACTGGTCGGAAGAAGGAAATTCCAAAAGAATTGCCTTTCGGCTGGTCGAAGTCCGTGGACGATGAAGACAAGCCCGTTTATGTTCATAAGGAGACCGGTAACAAAACATATGTGGACCCTAGGTTAGCATTCGCTACAGATGCTAAGGAACATGTGCATGACTTTAGACAGCGATTTGATGCTTCCTCCACTGCTTTTCAGGTCAGTTTTGAACAATTAAATAATTTCTTCATTTTTTCATCAAACATCAAGTCAAGGCAGCATAATAAATGCCATCCATATTTTTTTCTTAACTGATGTATTTAAATGTGGTACTGAAGGTCATTTTTTTGTGCGTAGTCAACTTCTGCTACTTAAATACATAATACATAATAGATGCAAAAAAGACTGAAGTTATTTAAATCTATAGAAGTAAGTATTCAACTATCGTTTTTTTTTCAGGTGTTACACGGCGTGGACTTATCAGGAAAATATGCTCTTATAACTGGCTCTAATGCTGGCATTGGCTATGAAACTGCCAAATCACTGGCCAGACATGGCTGCAATGTTCTCTTTGCAAACCGCAACATGGAAAGCACACAGCAAGCCATACAGACCATAGTGCAGGAAACCAAAGCTTCGGAGGATGATTTAAAATCTATTCACTTAGATTTAACCTCTTTACAGAGTGTAAAGAAATGTGCTGCAGCAATTAAAACTGTTTTCTCAGAGTAAGTATCAATTTACTATGAAATTATGTGAAACAAAGGATTATAGAAATGTTAACAACATTTCTTGGTAACAGCAAATGTTTGTCTAAGAAAAAAGAGCTTAGACTTTGTACTTGTTTTGTAGGTTGATATTTTTAATGACTGGCTCATTAACTTTTGTACTGACCAAGAAATCATAATAGTGTTACCGTTTAATTACAAGGTATATAGTTGAAGTTAATTGAACTATTAGGTACTACAGTGAGAAAAAAATAAACATTCTAAGATTGATTTTAATTTCTACTTGAACCCAGACATTTAGTGCATTGTTTCACATTTAAGACATTATTTAATCATGTATTTTTTGTTTTCAGCCACCTTGACATAGTGATACTGAATGCAGGTGTATTTGGCTTACCATATACGGAAACAGGAGATAATATTGAGATTACATGCCAAGTCAATCATCTTAGCCACTTATACCTGGCTATATTGTTAGAGCCTCTCTTAAGGAAAGGCTCTAGAGTGATATTTGTGTCTTCAGAATCACACAGGTATGTATTAATGATTGACAATAAGCATCAGCTAAAAGCCTCTACAAAGGGATGTCCTTCTTCTAGAAATTAATTAATAATTGTAGTACTTATCAACTATTTAGAAAACTAATCAATAAGTTGCTGAAGGGGCTTATTATTTACTATTCAAAATCTATTGTTACATATGAAAATGTGAATGGGGAATTCTTTATTTTCAGATTTGCTGATCTGAAGAATGTATTTACACTGCAAAATATTGCAATGCCCAAAGATTCCTATAGTTCAATGATGGCTTACAATAATTCCAAGTTGTATAATGTTATTACTGCTAAGGTAAGGAACAATTTTTCATCACTTCGAGTGGCTTCAAACAAGGAACAGAATAGACAAGTTCGTGAACAGTTTCATTATTAAAAATATTACTTTCCTAAATATTTCAGGTGCTAAGTGAAGAATGGAGAGACAAGGGCATATGTGTGAATTCCCTTCATCCAGGAAACATGGTGTACACAAACTTAAGCAAATCATGGTGGCTCTTCAGACTAGCATTTTTCTTAGTCAGACCTTTCACTAAATCTATGGTAAGAAATGGCAACACTGTTTTTTTTTTAATATGAATTAAGAGTAATCATCAAATTATAGATTTTCAGTTACTTTCTTAGCAAACTTCTAAGATAATACATTTTTACAATAAATATAATCTATTACAGCAACAAGCCGCCGCAACAACAGTCTACGCAGCAACTGCTGCCGAGTTAGAGGGCGTCACAGGCCTATACTTCAACAACTGCTTCTACTGCGAAGAGTCAGCTCTCGCACGCGACAAAAGTTTAGCGCACGAACTATTTGCCATGTCGCTCAAAATGATCGCCGCTAGAGTTGGCCCCGAAGGCCTACAGAAGTACTTGGATAAGTACGCAAGTACACAGCCTGTTGATAAAGGAGAATCTGAAGGAAAACAACAACCTTCGAGTACATAATAGGTTTAAAGACTGCTGTTTTAAGACCAGACAAAGAAACGTTTTATGATGATATTAACTTGTATCTTTTAAAGCATTTAAATCCTGTTCAGAAATATGTTAACTTTGTATTTGTATACTTAACTGAACTTTTGACACAAAATGTTGAATGAAATAAGAATACCTTACTTATAAATAAATGTAAAAAGTGTATTATAATTTATAAAAGGTGTAAAGATTTGAATCAAATTCCTTTTTATTCAAAACCTGTATAGTCGATTTAGTATTTCATTAAAATCGGTATTTTTAAATGTAAGAACTGGCTTCATTCAATTAACGAATACACAACATGTACAAGTCAGGGTCAATACCTACAGGAACAAAAATTATCTTGTAATTGTAACTCGCATAATAAAATAAAACAACACGCAGAAAACTAAAGTAATTTATCGACACGAAAGATATTATGTAGGAGGGTTGGATTCCAGCTGGTCAACTTTGCTGGCTGTTATAATAAGGTAGGTTTCTAATTGAGATTAATTATTTTGAAGCGCGAGTGATTTCCTGCTGCTGCTGCTGCTGAGATACTTTATTTTTGTGTAATGTGTGTATGAGTACCTACGTACATACAAGCTTAAGTCTGTAAATTGTTTTCTCGTACATTTTTTTTACTAAGTTAGCCGCTATCCAACAAGTGTGCGCAAAATTACACACAATTTACCATTGAAATCTATCATTATTGCTTATATCAATGCTCAAATCATAAATATTACAAGTGTGAAGGGCCTTTATACTTTATGTTATCTGTGAATCTAAACATGGCGACTTTGACACATTTTTATGTGTCAAGGTAAATTGTCAAGAAGTACCTAGTGAAATATAATAATTTTGTTTTTTTAATATTAGAAAAGTCCGTGTTACTTATTAAATTAACGATCCATTTCCATTGTACATATTAAATATTGGAAAACCATAAATTAGAATGAACGCTGATAAATAGTTGAATAAAACGATGCTAGTTCGGACGCTCCTAACGGTCATTGAATTTCCTTTAAATCATAGAAAATGTTTTGAGAATAATAAAATTAAGTAATGTTGTTGTTTATAATGGTTGTGTGTGTACCTAAAACTTTAAAAAGTTAGTGATTGCCAACATCAAGATGGGGGATAAGATTAACGGAGAATATTTCGAGCCTGGGGCCACAGCCTTCAATTATAATAATGTGGTAAGTAATCACTATTGCTTCACTTTTACCTTAAAGACTGGAAACATTATTGCAGGAATATACTTTCAGCTGTGAATTCCGAACTAAACATGTTGTATACTCGCCTGAATCTTGAGTTCATTTGAAATCAAAGATCAACAATGAAACTTGTTTCCACTTCAATTATACTTAGTGCTCACTTGAATGTCTAAATTAACCTTGGAATAATGTGTAACTTGCTGAAACAAAGATATTTAAGTCGGTGGGTACTTAGCATCCTTTTAAAGTTGTAATGTACCTTTCTAGAAGCTGCACTACCCCCAAGGGAGTTTTTATTGGTAGTACATCACTATGGCACACCTAATTTTATTTAAAAAGTATAGTATGTGGCAATATTTAGGAAGGAGAAATTAGTATTTTTATGGAATAAATGTCAGTATAATTATTTGGTTTTCATGAGAGATTTTGTTCTATCTGTTAAGTATGATAGGTTGCACTCATTGATTTTACCAATGCCTTAGATGAGATCTGATTTTTGTTATGAAATTAAATGGTTCAACCTTCACAACAGTGGGGGGTGTAATCTTTGCAACGATTGTTGTTGATATCAGATAATCATGATATGATCAAGTTTCAAATATACTGTAATAATGTACAAATCATTATAATGGCAAGGTAACTTCAAGGTGCACAAACAAGATATCGCTACAGCGAGCAATAACATTGAAAGCAGAATTAGCTAAGCCTACTGTTTATCAGGAAATAGTAAAATATCATAAATCATAAATATAAAATTACCTTGTATACTTAACCATGTAAAATGTTTAAGTATTTTGTTTTTATTGCCTTGAGTAAGTATTGTCCGTTATAAACTTTTATAGTACTACTTTTACCTTATTTTAGCGCATAATATTGGCTCTATGGTGCTGTGCTGTGTATCAAGTATTTGCTCAGATCCAAATCCATGGAATAACACTATGGTTGCTGAGTAATATATTTTGCATGCCGAAACACATTAAATCTTAGTAAAAACATACATCTGTTCAAGTCAAACAGAAATGTACAAATTGGATTATCTAGTATCAAAAAAGCCAGTTTGTTACACTTTAAAAACTGAACACTATAGAAAAACAACTATTAAAAATGGGGCCAAGAGTTTAAAATACTCTGTCAATTGGGATCATTGTCAGATAAGAGCTGTTTATTTATTTTGATACATACCTACTTAAGTGACAACAATAAAATTGTAATTTTTAATCTTGTGTGCATACTTCTATATGTCATAAGAAAGAGGAAAAATTCTCTCGTTTGTACTCTAAAGGCTATAAAACGACTAAAACAATTTGAAAAATTATCTAACCTTTGGGTAGATAGACTATTCCACGAGTAACATAGGCTATATTTTGTTCAGAAAGGCCATGGAAAGTGTGTTCCCAGAGAACTGTAGGAAAACATCTAGTTACATCAGTTGAAAAACTAAGACCCAAGTGCACCAATAACATAAACATCTGAAGAAAATGATGTTTATTTTGACGGTGAACTTCAGCCTCAAACATAAAAGAAATGCTTTGATTGAGCAATCTTTTGTCATTATCACACTGTTTTGACAGCTGTACTGACTATAATGGAATAAAAACATTAGGTTTCATTATACAATGATATTCTAAGTAAATATTAATCTCAGCTGCAGTGCATAAGAGTTGCTTAGCATGCACTGTAATAGTTTACATAACATCAACTTAGATTTCATTAACATGAAGTGATAGCTAGCTCTCAGTGCCCTTCCAAGTATTTACTTGCTTACCCAACACTATCTTATCTGTGGTCACAGATACTAATGGTCTATTTATTTCTAGAAGTCAGTTTTTGTTATTTTTAGAATATCAGCTTTATTACTGTTCCAATATTGCTATCAATTCATTCATGAATAGCCATTTTGAACAATGGATGGAATTTTCCTTACTTAAGTATGTTTTACATTCTAAAATTAACTAAGTTATTACTTACAACTTGAATCACTAATTTCTAGAGACAATTAAAACAGTTAAAGGTTTTGTTAGCCTTAAGAGAACACAAATATTGCGTGTTTATTCTATCATGCATTTAAAAAGGATTTGAGATGCTCTGAGATGAATGGCAGAAGAATGTGATTTGTTTTAAAAATAAATTCACAGCTTTAATTATACTTTACCATATCTAATGTTTTTTAAACGTTACGCAAAATTAATATGTGTACATATAAGGAGCTACACGCAACATTAAGCACGTCGGAGCAATAAATATGTGGCAATTAACAAACTCATGTGCTTACAAAATTATTCGCAAGAATATTTGAATTAAATGCCTCCGTGGAACTCGTTCCAACGATACATAGCACGTCTCCACCTTTACTGCCAGATTCCGTAAGATTTCGCCATGATACGACCAACAACTATGTATTTATGTAAAATTATTGTTGATATGCAATGTCTACATGTTGGGATAAGAACGAAATATGAACTTATCTTTATAGCGATCGAAGAACGTTAGGTTCCTCAGTTTCTCGACGGCTGCCCTCGCAATGCTTTATCTTCAGCTTTACATGCATACAAAGATGCAACTCCATATGCACTAAAGAAAGCAAAGTGAAACTCGAAGATTTGCAATTGTTTACCTCAGCTGAACTCGAAAACGTTTTATTTTAATTAGAATTTATGAATGTTTGTTATGAACCGATGTTTCCTTCGTGAAAGTATGTGCAGCTAGACTAGAAATGCTGATCACATTTCAGTCGCATGCTCTTACGTATAGGCGTTATTCTTTGCCTGGTTCCGAGTGCTTCGGCGCGGGAAGTTAAAAAATAACACGCCATTGTTCACAATTTTCTATTTTGCCAACAGTTTGCCGATGAACAATAATAGTATCTTGATCCCACGGCGAGACAATACGATGTGGGCCAAGCAGCTGACACAATTTAATTTGCACGGAACGCCACGACACCGCTGGTGTATTAATTGTGCACTAAAGTAATATCTACTTTTTACTCCCACGCTTCCACCTGTGCGATGCGATCGTTTTTGCATCCATGTACGTAGAGGAGCTTGTTCTGTGTAAATAACTCATTTACATAAGGATGTGGGGGCCTCGCCACATAAAGAATTCGCACAGCATCTGCCACTGCACAGCTGTCGTGAATGTTGCAAGCAGCCACTTATTTCGGAGCTGTATAAAGAAACTTGTCTTAAATAATCGACAATATGATTTGTAATCCCATGTTTAAATGGAAGTAAGAATAGCATATCGTATGAAATGCAAGCGTGTTTGTATTACTCATGTATTTTTATCTTGAATTGATTGCAGCATCAAATATCAACGGTTACGCAAGGCTGTAACCTAGGCATCTAGAGGTTATGATTAAACTGAACATTTTGATACTACTTAATATTACTCTCACCACCTTGCTATGCACCTTAATCCACTCCTACGAGTATTATGTTACTAAAACTTTGTTCCCACACCTAAACTAAAGTTCCGAAACGAAAGTGCAGAACTTTCTTTGCAGAGTAATTTTGTTTTTGTAACTATAATAAAGAAAGATAAACGATTTTTTATAGCGTCTTAGGTCGCATGTTCAGAGTATAGCTGCTGTCGGTACCAGGGTACCAGGGACGAGGTTCGCGTGAATCGTCCCCTCACTACGATAGTTACATTTTGTATGTCTTGACAGCAACCCGAATTGCATTGCTAAGCTACGAATTTTGTATAATTTCTTTACGCTCTTGATCTTTTATGTAACTTTTATGATGCATTATAATATTTGAGTGTGAGAATAGCTATTTCAGGAGAGATTTTCTACACTAAAGCGTGTTGCTAATAGCTAATGTGAAATTCAGCCATCTCATTCTTTATTGTTTGTTCTATGACATCCAGTTGTCTGTTTTCATGAAAGCCACTATATTTGGGTAAAAATCGTATTAATTAATTAACGAATATCTTAAAATGATTCACAGCTATTTTCAGGGCAATGATCATAGAGTATACATTGAATACATTGTTTCGTGTACACTCGATATTAAAATTGTATAAGGTACGTAACTACCGATCGCGTGCTTGTGGCAAAACCTATCTACCTAGTTGGCAATGTTCAATGTTCGGTCCCGTCAGCCAGTCTGTTTCAGAGACTTGCGAAATATTTGCTGCTCGCGAGTGCCGACCTCCACGGCAACCATTGTTAGTGTTCTGTACACTTAATCTATAAACATGTGCGATAGTGGATAGTGAAACAACTACGATGAAAAAAATATTGTTTCCAAAAAAGAAAGTGAGGAAAACGGTGCGTGTTATAATGTAATGTAATAGATAACGTGTAGTGGTGCACTTAGCGAGAACATTGCACGGGTAAGCTAATCAGATACATCATCTCATATACCTTTGTACTTTACGTAGAAAGTCATGTCTTTTTATTTTTACACTTAAACTGTTATCTTACCATTTTCTTGTACACAAACGGATACTTGCAAAGTATTGCGCATTAAACTTGAGCAAAAACTTAATTCGCCAACACACGAAAAGGTATACATGGTTTAATTTGTAATGTAGGAAAAAACTGGTAGCAGGAAAACAGTTTCAAAATATGTAATATGCATTTTTCTACCATATTTTGCCTGGAACCGTAGACGTGAAGCATACTACTGCTGTCTGTGACATACCGTCATCCATTCAGCTTGCGTCATTCGTTCGTTCTAGTCCAATCGCTTTTTTACCTTATTTCGATTACATCAACTAATTTCGCGTTACATCGATACCAGAAGCTCTGTGAAGATAGAAGAATTTCCATTAAAACGTAATGTTCAGTTTGCGCAACATCATAATAGCCTATTGACGGGTTAAGAAGTCTTCCATCTAATCAGATGCTTATCAGTTCTTACTGATATCGCAACTGACAGTATCTTCTTAATATCAAACAAGATGTTACAATCAATATTTTATTGTATTAACGATTCTCTTCGATACTTCTGCGCATCAAATTGCCTTTAAGAAAGACAAAGTAGTAGTGTTGAAATTGTTTGCTTGCTCGTCAATCAGAGTGTTTCTCAACGTTTGAGGAACGGATATTCAGTAACATAACCCTGTATTTGTCAGTAGACACTCGAAACTTTTCATCGCCAAAACATTTAATTGCGACGTCTACCAATCATGCCATTTAAACTCGGAGCGAGTTGCAGCCATCTTGAGGTCGATTACAGATCTTAAACACTTAATCACTGTCATTACGAATGCAACAACGGAAAAGTCTATAATATTCTTTCCTCTATATGGTTTCTGAGTTGAGGTTTCCTACGGCTAAATCGTAATCGTAGACTGTTACGTTTCATATCGATATGAATTTAAATCGATTTGAATTGGTGTGTAATCGATTGCTCATTTCTGGTGTGGTATAAGTACACTCATTAGAGGCCGTATCCAATGCAAAGATGAAAGCTTTGCCACTCATATTTCTTGCATGTCTGGGTGTATGACTACATTATTCGCATTTCAACGGTAATTAGTTACTTTCTCCAGCCATATTACCAAACTGCTAATAGATTGTACTGACAGCAAAATTAATATTTTCGTTTTAAGATTTGACCTTCGCCTAGGTCAGAACTGTTCTCGCTTAAATATGAATGCTTAGCTGTCTCTTAAGAATTTTAATAATATAGTGCTTTGAAAACAGTTTGTGATAAGTAAATAGTTAAACACTTGCATCGTTGGTACCTATTTGCATTTGCAGTGCTTAGTTGTGTACAGATTATGCAAAAGCTAATGGAGACACCCTGTTTGTCCTGTGAATTAATATATTTTAATGGGATCTAATGGAATGTACTTAGGAGAACAGTAGGACTTGTAAGACGGAGAAGATAAAGGACGTCGGGGCAGAGATCTTAATATTAAGTTTTTTATATAAACACATACCTATTTACCAAGTTCATGCACGTGATGTAATTAATTACTGTACGTATTATATTATTAACGTATTTTAAGTTATGGTATGGAGGCACTGTTTAAGATTTCTTTTACTCATTTCACATAGCCACATAATAAAGAAATCTCATACTGATCAACAGTTAATTGATTTGAATTTATGTAGTTATTACGTGTAGTTTATGTAACTTAGAATTCCTAACTCACTTGTTGGGCTTGCCTGTTCGCTTGAAACCCTACATTTGTTACGTACTCAAGGGCAGACGTCGCGGAAAAGGAAACTGATTATTATACAATATTAATCATTTACTTACCCTATTAATATTTTTAAAACTTTTTTCCTTGCCCTTATGCTATAGTAATTTTTATATTTGAAGTCATTAATGGAAACTTTGTATATTATTCTGTAGATTATTTTTTCTTCCACTGCAATTTTCGCAACTCCACTTGCCCAACAGACTTTCTTTCAAACTCTCGGGATTGCTAATAACGATTATGTAAAATAATAAGGAGTATTCAATGATAATTTGCTATTTGCGATCCAATACCAATGTGCACATATGCGTACCAAATAACAAAACTGCTTTCTAAACGCAACCCGCATTTCCGTGTCGTCACGCTTGTTGCTCGCCGTTGTCACCGCAGACCAGCAACCACTAATATGCAAGTACCCTCCCACGCTTAATTAACAGACTGACCAGCGTAATTACAATCCGATGCAACGTGTGTGTTTGTAGGCTTCGCTCACGTGCATTTTCTGAAGGGTGGCTAATTTTGGCAATAACCGAAGCCCCTATCCAATAGTCTGCATTGTGTGGATCTGTGAGTTCACGCGGCAAGACCGCATGGTATTAGGCACTCCAAGCGCACGTGAGTGCTGTCACATTCTATTAAAAATACTAAACGCGACTGTTGGATAATATTTTAAGGGTAACGAGGCGTATATTTTTTTAGCGATTTTATTTAGGACCTGAAATGGAGGAAAGTGCCTTTGTGAATAAGGCATTTTTTATTACATTTGGTTGTAAACGGCGAGAACCTTGTGTATAATATGTGTCCTTCTATTTTATAAGTATCTAAACAAACTGACTCATTTGATTACCTTCCTACGTACAAGATACATTTGGCAATGCTTCGTTACGAAAGTCATTACTTAGGTATCATTTGTTTTTTTCGACCTCGAGACATAAAGCCTAGCTTATTTTGTTTTAGTTATTTCATTCTTCCCACGCATGTGTTTATTTAATAAAGTATTTGAAAATGCCAAGTTTGCTTACGAATGGTATGCTAAAGTATTTTATAATATTGTAAACGATGTATTGGTATTAAAACAAGGCATTGTCTTAAGGAATAACAATTGTGATCGCAGTGGTGCCTGCTTGATAGTTATGTCTGATGAAGTCATTTATCGTGACGTTGGAGGGCTATACAAAGTACTAACAAACCAGTCTTTTAATGCTGTCATGGGAATTTTACCGAGAATGCTGAATTAAATACACTTAAATAGATTATAAATTAGAATAAAGATCATTCGTACAGTATTTGGCCGTAGGTCCCATCTCCTTTTCCACCATCGGACTTCAATTTAATCTCTTCCAAACATTGGATGTTCCTTAAATTATTTCTGAAATGTTCTTTGTTATTAAGTAATTCGTGAACCTTACCAGTTTTTTGGAATTGGTTTTAAGTAACATTTTATATTAATGTAACTAAATCACGTATGAAAACATTATTTCTGACGATGCAATAGTTCTGAGAATGAGAGCAGTTGAGTTCGGAAGAGAAAGAAAACACTTCAAGAGTCGTTGCAGGTATAATACAAATAAAATAAACTCTGTGAATGTTGTTTTTGTTGATATGTAATCAAAAATATCTTTCTCCTTTAACACCAAAATAAAACATGGATATCGTATATTCTGTTTATACACTCTCAAGCGAATTGATAAGGTCGATAAGTAATGTCATAAGATAACTTACGAAAAGATAACCCACAGATATTCAATAACACTCATAATGGAGTTTGTCATAATGAATAGCTAAACCGGTATACACAACAATGGGTTAAATAATAAACCATTATGCAACTTACAAATGATTTTATCTCGATCATCAGCATAGCCGATGATTTTTTAATGGACACTGGTTGTGCTACCAAAAATATCTTCTTACCGATAATATCTCTGAAGTAGATTTGATCAGTTTCAGCATTTCGTGATTCGAAAGACCATCACTCATAGTGAATGTCG
Organism: Helicoverpa zea x Helicoverpa armigera; assembly: GCA_033682625.1. NCBI lineage: Eukaryota > Metazoa > Arthropoda > Insecta > Lepidoptera > Noctuidae > Helicoverpa > Helicoverpa zea x Helicoverpa armigera. The sequence continues at coordinate 3,685,569 of JAWIIS010000038.1, read as the reverse complement.
GTTAATATCGTTAATAGCTATAATTTATTTTATTTCTATCACTGCAATTCCGATTATGTCTGTTTATTTCTAACATAATAATGACATTAGAATACCCATTGTATGTTCTTGATATATTTATTCTTTTATTGTTTATATAAAAGACATTCTTAGTGCGCAGGTTCCGCCTTTTTCCTTTTATAGATTAATTTACAACCTGAGACACTAGATAAATTCTCATTTCTTTGACTCCATTAATTTTGTGTCGCCCGCGCTAATGCTTTTTTACCACACCAAGCAAAACTGGGTCTTTAAGCCTTATTATAAAGATATCTACAAGCAACACCAGCTTTAGAGATTTCAATAGAAAATGACTTACGGTGTTGATTAGCCTTTCCTTTACGACTGGCCCCGTTTCCGATTACTTGTAGTTGACTCATCCAATGCCTATGAGACTGAAAACGTTTCTTCGATTACACGTGCAGATTAGAAACTATTCCATCGTATAAATAGGTGTACTAATTGCAGTCTTCCTATCAACATCTTACCTAATGATGTTGCCGTGCTAGTTTAAGTAGAAACCTTTGAAGATCTAGATTGCTCTATTTTTGTTCAAGTTGATCTTGACTCGAACAAATTAGCCGGCTTGGCTGTAGCTGGACTTGTGTAACCAATATGCATCAAGGTGTGTACCTACCCAGCGGTTTTCTAATGTGATATCGGCGATCGCGTCCGGTCCGGGTTTCATTTCGCCGAGCCGACTCCAATGCTACTGTGTTGTGACCAGTTTTTAAATAGGACACTTGCCACTGTTGTTATTATATTGCGATAAACCGATGAATACCTTTTAGATATGTATAATAGGGCGTTTTCTAACCTTTACTCCGAATATTTCTCAGAAAGTGGTTGAATTGTTATGACATTACCTCAGGACCAAATCGACATCAATTTAGATCGATTTACGACTGTCTAATTTGCGGTTTGTATTGTTGATAAATATTGATAAAAGCCGTATTGAAATTGAAGAACTTTCGAAATACAAGTTGACATTCCCGATCGAGATTCTTAGAATTAGTGCTTGAACGATCGAATAGAGAAATCGACTAAGTGCCACCATAAGTCTACTTAGTTATACCTGCCTACCACTCTGTCAGACAGACTTGATGGCGTGAATGTTTCGTTCTATTTTACTCTGACGAAATATTTAGACTGGTATACACAATTCAAAGTTACCTGGTCATACTACACCTTTCAATGTTATACTAACACTGTTATTAATATTAATAACTGTTGGCGGTCGGCAGTAAAATAACGTTTTGACTTCTCTTATATCCTGTCATACTGAACACTGTGTTGAGTGCTTGAAATAATACAAATTATTTTAAACCTTCGTTGTAGAACTGTTGAACGAACAGTCACGAAAAGCGAATGAAAGTGAATCGTTGAAGAAACATCTAATAGTGCAAATATTTAGACCAATGGTTTATGAAACTAGTGCGCCACTTAATTTGGTCCAACGATGCTCATAAACAGTGTCAATTATTTTCGTAGTTCGTGACAAAGGTGATTACATATTTTGTTATGGAATAGGCGACATGACACGTCATTAACCTATTTACGGGACGGATAGTGGGTCGCGTTTTCACGAAGCCCCACCTGGCGGATCCCTGAGTATGACCAACCCTTTTGTAGCACGCGAAACAGGGGCGGGAGCTTTAAAACAGTAGGAAAACTACTGCATTAACTTTTCTGCAGCTAACTTTTATGCTGATTTTGTCTTGCAGTAACCGTGTACCCAATATAGCCTTTCTGTGAATATCAGATAGGGGAAAATCTAGAACAATTAGGTAATAATATTGTTCTCCGAAAATCTCAGATTGAGCTTGCTGTTGCAGTTTCTTTATATCAAAGAAAATGTTGAATTCACAATACCTGCTTCGAAAATATTCATGTTTATTAAACTTTACAGCCAACAACTAATTGATGGAAAGTGTTTTCTGCGCAGAAAGCCACAGTAAACTTGAGTGAAAAAAAAAATGCACATCGCTTGATTGACAGGCGCTGCAATAGACGCTTTTTACTGAACGCGACGCGCTCTACTTACCCACTCAACGCCGTACGCTAATTTTAAGACAAATTCGTGACAATTATCCGTAACGTTGGTAGCAATTTGAAAAACGTGACAATCACATTTATGGTCGATTTGTATCAAGTCTTATTAGCTCCATACTGGCCAGTGCAGTATCATTTTTGTGTCGATGTGCAAATACCAAAAGCTTTCGCTGTGTTACATAACTTTCCCTATAACAAACGCAACTTAATTATGTGCACACGAGCGCACATTAATGCTCACGACTTGATCGCTAATGCCAATTTAGTTGATATTATCGTGTTGCGGTGCATATTATGTGTGTGTTACCAAATCCTATTGTCTCTCAGTTCTGCAATTTATAATCTTCCATTTATCGCTTTTGATTGGTACATTATGCTTTCTTATTTGCTGGTCTCCTATTTATTAATGTAGCGAATTTTACGTCTTCTCTTAGTATACCACAGGACGTAAGTAATGACTCGTCCTTTCATCTATTCATCTTTAAAGTCTCCTTCAATGTAGTTATATCATTCCTGGGATAACTATGAATAGCTGCGCTGTTTCATGGAAAATCACAGTGGATCTCTAAGCCTCGGATTTCTACTGTAATACAATCATATTATGAGGAAGATAAAAACCAATGCGGTTTCTCTACACCGCAGACTCGGAAGTATTCAACAGAAATGCAGTATCAATAAAATTATTCTTTTATAGCCAGCATATGGTCCGCAGAGTAAGACATAAGCTTTCAAAATTGCCTTTAACCACATCGCTAGGTATCGTATCGATTTCTTTTCGATGTTCCGGTCCAATTTCACTTGGGTATCGATTGAAGTGTTATAATCTGTATAACTTTTGTGCATATGTTCATACGTAGCCTCCGGCAGCAATTTGCTTGTTACAGATGATTTATCGTATGGTATTTTATAATCGATATTAAAGGAGAAAGCGATGGCACCGGAAAGTAATCCTTTGCCATAGTTCACGGCTTTCATCAATCAGAGGCCATAGACAGGATTGCCTACATAGAGAACCAGTTTATTTCCGATCCGACTAGACGTGTTTGTTTAATTTAACGAGTCATTTTAATAAATATTGAAATGACTTCTCGCTAAGATGATTTCTCGATTATGATGGGGACACAATTCGTTAAGCACGTTTCTCAATTTGAAAGTAGTAATGGTACGTGTGCAGTTGTTTACTTTTTGCAATGTTTCTATTCTACTAAAACAGGTAATTCATGCTTGCTTAATGTCTTTAATTAATGTTTTATGTCATGGTTTTCAATCACAAAACTAACTTTATACACACATGAACACATGGTGGTATGATCTCGACACATCATTAGCTATCAAATAAATTATTCGTATGAATCGTGACGTACTTTCGTAATAGGTACGCGTTAAACGTCTGTCACGTACAATATCTCGGACGGCGTCGGATTTTAATCGGCGAAAGTAGTTGTGTTGCGTGTTGCGCGTGCGCAGAAGTTTGATCGTCGCCGCGCTCGCGTCGCAAGAATGGAAACGCAGAAGGTCTACTTCTAATGATATTAGTTGAGGTTAATAAATGAAGTCACTCGGCCAACTCTTTTATGGAAATTAAAATTGTTGCTAAGTTACGGGTGTTCAAATAGATACGAACTTATTAATGTAAAATGAGATCTCGATTATTTTGTCTTTCTGTCCTTTCGTATTTCGGGATCTTTTAAAATGTACCTTTAATCAGCGATAAAACGTGCAAACAAAACCAAAACTAAAATTTGGACCATGATACTTGCTTAAAAATTTGGGATAAAAGCTGGTCCTTCTTTTTCAACGTTATATTTCAAACCATGCTATTGGTATGGTTAAAAGCGTCATTTTGTAGTATCCGACGCAATAAATGTCAGCAATTTGCCTTTCCTAGTGTTAAACAAGTGTTTCCTTTTAAGTTACTTCCAGTAGAAATTGAATATGTCTATGTAACGAAGTGAAGTGCATTTAAGAGAAACGTACAAAAAAGTGTAAAAGCTCCTATTTTTTTATAATAAAATGCTATCATCTTCTTTCACTATAGCAAAAGAAGGTGCTATTTTTGCTTAATTATCTTTTGTTATATCATTAAGTCGTTTCGTTAAATAATTTATTGTGATACAATGCGTTTAATTTAAAATTAAAATGCAATTTAAATACTGCAATCACTCGAATTGTTAAGAAATGTGAGGCATTACGTTTGGGTGAACTATTTCGGGGCCAAATATATAATTTGTCCTGATTTATTCGATGCTGTAAGTCATTACGCGATCAAACCGCGTCTATCTGTTTTGCGAGTCGAAATCGCTAACGCGCTTTCATTACCACATTTACACAATTGAACATTGTCAGTACGAATTTCGAAATTAGATCGTTGTTAAATTGCTTTTCGTCATATGATTTAGTAAATAACCGTCAAAACTGACAGGTGTGTTATACAGAGACATAATAACATAAATTTTGATTCCATGTTACGTCTACTCCCATTGACAGTAATTGTGTTATTATGTGCCTGTGCCTACCTAACTTATACATAATAACAATTTATGTACTTACAAATAATTTTTGCTATAGCCGACTTTGCATGACGTGACTACCAGGCATTCATTTAATTAATGAAATAGCAATTTTGATGAAGCCTCACCTAATTTTGTCAAACGCTCTAATTTATAGAGAGTGGTCCAAATGTAAGTCGTTTAATTACCCCTGGAGACAATGAATTGGCCAGTTCCTGTATTATAAGGCTTGAGGTTAATAACCACGCCCGTTGTGATCGCAGACGTCATACGATTACTCTCGCTTCTTTCGACTCCGACACAACCGGGTTACCGTGTCACTTTCTTCGTCTTCCGCCACTGATTGTATCAATACATATATGTTGCATTATGCAAAATATATTTAAATCAGTTTACGACACAACATACGCTAACAAGCCACTAGTCTGTCTTGTGGAAAATGTCACTCGTAATCCAGTAGATCGTTGACCCAACGTAGTTTATAGTTTATACAATGCTCGAAAGATGTTGCTAAATGAAAGCGCATGAGGTTTTGCAGTAGAAAAGCACTTAAGAAATAAGCAGGGGAAGTACAATCGAGAGCGCGATCTACTCAGACTAAAGACATAAATACTAACATCCCGTTCTTAAAGTTATCGGATGTGTTGTCTCGCTAAATATATCTGCTCACCAACTGTTTCATTAGTTAATTAGCAAGGCAGACACGTTTCGTTTGTTTTAATCACGTTTTGATGACTTATAAAAACTTTCTTCATAAGTGCATTGTCAAATTTCTCTTTGCAAGAGCGCGTGTCAGTCACTTGGTAGTCGACACAATGGCCAAATTAGTGTTTCCATCTGCTATTGTTATCACCCACCTCAAGATCTTCTATGTATAATTACAGCTCATTTGCCTGGATGTGAAATTTACCTAAAGAGATGGATTCGAGCAAGCAGGTTTTAATAGAGGAGCATTTTCGGATTCGTGATTTGGTATCTGTCTATCCATCAATTCGATGTTTGGAACTGCATACATGAGGAATTTCATTTATAATATGAATAGGTTTAAAATACGTCTGCTTCTTAGCTTCTCCGCGTCTCTTACCTCGATTAACCTGTCGTAATGATCACGTAACATAGCTTGTCCTTTGCCATCGTGATTTAAACCTTCAACCTTGCGTGGACGCCGTTTAAACTTGACCCAGCTGTACTCCTATATCCAGCTAATGATTGGCGTTGTATAGACTGTAAATGTTTTTTTAATAGTCGTTATCCAAAGTCTTCAATCATTTGAGAATTACACAACTGACATCTGCAAGATTCAATGACTTTAGTATTGTATTTAAAGAATTTTCATACTAACAGATGACAAAAGAGAAATAAGTATCTTCTTTATCATTATTAAGTGTGAAGTAAATAGGTAGATCATTTTACTAAGAATATAAGTAATTGTTTACGGCTTGTCACTTTTTTGAACCGAATAATAATCATTTCAAGCCCCCGTGACTGGTGTCAAAATATTTGCTACGCTTGAGGTTCTACTTATTTTTGTAGTTAAAAAGCGTGACGGACATGTGTGTACAATCATATTCTGTAATGGAAAACAAACATTAATCTTTTTATTTTAAATCGGTTAATTGCTTAATCCTGAGTCTCCTCTGGAAGTGTCTGCTTTTAAAATCGACTTCCTCTGTTTTCCTCGTATTTAATGATCCACTGGTGATTTTTTTAATATTACCTATGCTTATTTCTAAACTGCTGGCCGGAAGGATAACCTCTTCTTATTAGTCTCTAAACCTTGTACATTACCGTTTAATGGCATTGTCTTTATAATGTTATAACATTATTTAAGGTTCTGCTTTACCCACGAATTAACCTTAGCTGTCGCAATATCCACATACTCATTATAATTATTATTCGAGTCGAATTGTAGAGAATGTCGTTGCAATTGCAAGCATTATGTGTGTCAATGCTAATAACAAATAGCATACACCCACTTTACGCTTAAACTTAAGGTTAAAGTTTAGGTGTGCGATTTGAAAGCCTTTGATGATCTTATCACTTAGTACGTATGTGTCGCATCACAAAGGGTTCGGGTTGTAGACTAGTAACCCTATCGATGTGAAGGATTGGCTGTCACACCCACCTGTTCGGTAATGGCGACAGTGTTCCGATAACCAAAGCTATAGCCAGGTCATTCAACGATGGGAAGTGCCTGTGTTCGGCAGTATGTAAAACAAATATACGAAAGTAATAATTTATCCTCCAACCAGCACAAAACTTACGAAGTACCTACTTGTCTGGAAGTTTTGCATAAAAACTTTCTCGTTTAAATGCTTCACTTTAGTAAAGACTTCAAATACCAATATAGGTTGGTTTAAAATTTATTTCATTCCTTTTACAGAATGAAAAGCAAACATTTGTTACATGTTAGCTGTCCTTAATGGAAGCGTTACATTACCATACAAGTTTCAGGCTTCTGTTACAATTGTTCGAATAGGTTGACATGACCGAGATTTTTGGAGACATTTTCTTTGTGTACAAAAGTGTCATGTTTCTCTATAGCTTTCACATTATTGTTATATCATTGGCGCCCCATGAGTTCCCATAAAAACAGGGAAAGTATGCAATCTACGTGCCGCTGGAGGCGGACTGCCGCCGTCACGCCCATCCTACGCCGACTGTGGTCCGAAAGAAAGTGAAATTATGTTTTAGTGGACATCTCAGTCTTGCATAATATTCCGAGCCGAGGGTGGACGTTGAAATATTGCTTTTTATATGAGTTTTGCTTGTCGGATCGCGGGGTCAAATCCAAACACAATCTATAAGCTGCTTATCTGCCCGCACAAGAAGTTGAAAGTCTACAACTAAATCCAAGGAAATCTGTGTAAGCTTAAGTCTCATGTAAATAAACCCAGTAGAAGTTTAAGTTAGCTTTGGAACACCTCAAGTTCAGTAGTGTTTCAATCGGTGAGCTGATGGAAGGGCACAAATTACACCTTCACGGTCGGATGGAGTGCGCCCTCGTGCTCGAGGTTAGTAATTCGCACGTGCACCATTAGAAAAAGTCAACAAAAAGCATCACGATACCTGGTTGTTATTACAAGGAAGTAATTACCATGCCGCGGGCAAGTTGTTTGACCCCAACTTTGAGAAATACTTGCTATTGAGAATGATCGGGGCTCCAAGGTGATTCGAGTGAGTACTTATGCTCAATTTGGTGTCGAGTTTTCTATGTATGTGATTATGTAGTCTATTATATTCAAAATTAATTCATATTTCCGAGTCTCCTAGTACCACGTATGTATTTATAAGGGTTATTTTTTTTGTCCTAACGAAACCTAGAAATAGGAATCTTGATTATTCGATATCGTTATTTCAGTAATAAATAGATTTGGTATTCTCATAAACCTAAACCTAAGACTTCTAAAACAATAAAGCTGAAAATTTCATAAAATCAGAATCATAACATTTATACCTTCAATGTGGTATACTATCTCCGAACATTCTACGAAGGTTTACACGAAATTATCGTAATATTCGTAGGCGGTGACGTTGGTGGCTGGTACCGATGCGCCATAATTCACAATGCCATCAGATAACCTCACGACGATGACTGCTTTCGTCAAATATTGATTGTCTCGTGAAGACCCAGCTTTACCAACCACACGGAACAATAAACACGACCAACGCAGCTCGATGAGCATTGACAGTTGATGAGTGGCACCAGCGTGGGATCGAGCAACACAGACAGCCAATCGTGGACTGCTAATGTGCTAATTACCATTCCATATTGTATTCTGAAATCTATTGTCGGTTTTCATTATTCAGCTGACGTAGACGCTGTGTAATTTTTCTTCACGTAGGCTTATTGTTGGATTTTCTTTACATTTTTTTTCTGCTTCATTAGTCTTTGCTCGGCTTGGTGAAGCTAACATATTTCTTCTGCGTTATTAAACTTTCTTCTGTTTGTATATTCTCAATACATATTTTAAGTTTCAGTAAAAAATCACGGATGATGTTGCTACGTAACATCTTTTTACGTCTAAGTGGCACACCTACGTCCTAATTACACAGGCAATACTAAGACACGCGATGTCACGTCGACACAGCTCTAGTAAAAACATACGGAAATGGCGTCTATTCTACTTAATAGGTAATGATAGCATGAACCTGCTGCGTAATAGGTACTATGATTTTAAAGGAATCTTAAACCAGGCCAATGTTAGTTCAACACTATTTTACGTAAACCTAAAGGAAAAGGAACTTAAAACGTGAAGGTAACGCTTCAGCTATCCCGGCGAAGTGCCAAGATTCAATTTTCGTCTAAGTATTCTCCACATTGAATCGCAATTTAGGGCTGAAAATGGCTTTAGGTATTACTTAAAACATATAAAATATTAAATACACATAGCTCGTTGTAAACATAACTCGTAGGCACATAACCATAACAATGTGTGACATCGTTATCTCGTACAACAATACGTGTTTAAGAAAATAATTGCTTCCTACATCTTCCTTTCAAGCTAACCGTGTCCGGTAGCAATGAATTCGTGTAGCAACTCTCTTAATGAGACAAGCTCCGAATGTAAATGCACGTACACGTAACTAATAGCTGGCAGATTTTCACGCATCATTCATGTTACATGTTGGCTAATAGTGGTCAACTATGTTGGTTTCTTGGTTGATTTCGCGTAATAAGTGCAAACGCAATTATCTGAAACTGGAGCATAACTGCTTAACAAATGTCCGCTGATGGATTGAATACCGTTGCTTCAGCGACGACAGGTAAGCACGCAGCAAAGTGCACAGATATGCCTATTTAGGTAACGAGAAGATTGGTTTGCGTAAACGCAAAATAAATTGAATTTAAATGAACATTTAAATAAGCTAATGCCAAACCAGGAAATATACTTTTCACTATCGACAAGTGATTAAAACTCTTGGTCCGAAAATTAATCTCTTCAACAATGATTGTTCCAGCAAATTCGTTTCAGTATACAATTGTCTGACAGCTGAGACATTTGAAACACTAGTACATTTCATTGTGTTATTTAACGCCGCCACGCCGGCTTTGAATATCATGAAGTTGCCACATCCAGTATCCAGATAAGGATTACAAATCGGCTGCAGCTCTCGTCTCCACCAAAAACTCTGTAAACTTTTTTAAACACTGATTGTTTCAATGTTTAGCAAGTTTTCTTTTTGATTGTGCTCTACAATTGTGTCAATAATGGCACAATTGTGTGACGCATGAGCGAATTGCTTTATTTACATTATGTTTGGATAAATGGAAAGAGTATTATTATTTCACTATTCTATCGGGTAATAAGTACAAAGGCATGTGAGCAGATGTAAGCGATGCTTGAGCATTACGTAAAATGAGAAGTATAACAATGATTCTATCTAATCTAACAAAAGACGAGCTACATAAGTTCGGCGGCGGTGTTCTTACTGACAAATTACACAATCTAATTGCTCGTGATGTAAGTTTTTGTTTGACGGCGTAATTGTACGTTCTCAATATCATCAAAAAAATATATGGAAATAATGTTGATTAATTGAGGCCTCGCCCATATCATCGATACCAGTCATCACCACATCACTTGTTAAGCAGTTATGTTAACTACCTTTTGCTCTTCAGTATAGAAGATGGATTGAATTTAAAATACAATGATTTATTGCTGCTCTTCGGTCTCAACTATGATTTGGAAATTAACATTTTTATACTCAGTGGACCGATTTCCTCAACCCTAGTCTGAGTCTTCGCAAATTTTTACGTTCAACAGTTTTTTGGCATCTAGGTCGTTTCAGATTTTCTACAACAGAATCTTATCTAAGATTCGTCTGTATATTTTTTCACCTGCCTAGCCTTTTCCCATATTGTTACGGCTTTGTTAATTTTGCAGAACAAAATATCTTTTAGAGCTATACAAGGCTGTGTTCGACGTTTGGTGGAGGTATCATGTCGACACAGTCAGTCCATCATCAAAGATGATGAAATGGATATGAATCTCAATTTTGCCCTGTCATTCGGCGTTCTAAAGAATGTGTTACAATATCATGTACAAATAATTACTTCCTACAATGGACTGGCCCCGTTTTTAATCAACTGAAAATTAAAATATTATTGGAGATGTATCTGATATTGCACAAATGTTACCTAATATTTTAATTCCGATTAGATTGTAAAACAGATATTTAACGATTTACTGATTCGTCACCGTGAGGCAACTATTTCCTCGAAGGGTTAACAACTCCTGCTCATTTTATTAACCTGTTCCCTATGCATATTCAAAGTCTGTTTCTCATTAATAAACAATGTCGTGCATCAAAGGAGCGATTCCAAGGATCGTTACATTTTAAACTTACACATGTTATCTGTAATGAAATAAATGTAATATTGTGAGAACTCACAGGAACTCCATAGTAATTTATTACCGTAGCAAAAAGTCTAGCGTTGAGTCATCGTGACCTTATGTATTTTTTACTTCCTAGCTAGTTTCAACTGAAAAAAAAAACCGCCTTAATTTGAAGCCAGAAGTAGTACGATGGCGTCATTGATAAATATGATTTTGAAATGTTTGTTATGATTGAAGTTACGTTACTTGTATTGTGATGTGTGTCGTATGAAGAGTCGTCGTGACGATAGGATGTTTGCAGTTTTGCATTACAAATAAAGAGTGTTCGTGCGCAGTGCACATCGTTAGCCGTCAGGTCACTGGCTGCCTGTCAATTGTGTTCAACATTGTCAATTCAACTCATTGCCTCCATGGCTGTGGTAATAGTGCTGTGCGCACTTTTAAACATAGTAACAATCGGCTGTCCCGTGATACGCTGCGGTTTGATTGGATTTCAATTGAGTCGAGGCCGCTCCATCTGACACCTATTTATTGATTCTTAGATGTATGATTTTACAAAATAAAAACCTTCGTAAACGTGAACACAGACATGCGATAATATTGCAATTTTGCATACCTATGGTATATTTTACATTTAATACGAATTTTCTTCGTGTATCTACTGGCATTAAGATCGGTGTTTGTCCAAGACTGTTTGAGAAAAAAAAAGTTCTTTCGGCACGTTAGAGATATGAATTTCAAATCTTACTCCCATTAGCAAGTCAACGACATTAATATTCATTATAATTATTCGACTGGATCCAAGCGAAAGAGGGTATTGTGTTAATCAGACTTATGTAAATAATCTTTTTGTGCACTCGTTTCATCTCGTAAGTTTGGAATAAAAATAGCGAATAACGTGCCCAGCTTAACCATGTAAGGCATGCAAGCACCTGTTATTAATTCAAAAGTAGAGGTAATTACGAAGACCATCAATTATCAACTACAATAGTATTTTTCCTTTAAATAACGTTCGTTAATAAACTCCTTGCACAAACGATCGATCAAAAGGTTAAAGAAGCTTTAATAGGCAAGTCGTGAGACTACAAGGATCGCTAAGTTAATTCGCAGCTTTCAAAATAACACCAGAGGCAGTTGTCGATTAAAAAAAATCATCGTAACCGGTCGGACGGCATTCAATGACATTTACATTAATGTTAACAAACTGGACGAGTCACCTCTGCCTCGGGATGTAAAAAGAAAGTAGTTAATCTCGCACTTCTACGAGCTGATACTTCATACGTTAGAATATGTTTAGATAGGATAAAATAACCTTACTATGGCAGAAATACAAAATTTCTCATTTGAAGCAATATTGAATTGTTCTTCCTTCCGGTTATTATTTCTTCTCCAAATACCAATCTATGTTTCACAATTTATTCCGGATTCAATTCCAAAAGTCATTTGCTTCGTAATAAAAAGTTTGCTTAGATACATCCTTCCCCAAAAAGTTTGTTTTGTTTTGGTCATTATGTAGGCGGAAAATTGTTATAGTCAGAGACATTAAATTCTCCACTTGAGGTTTGATTACGTGGATGCCAAATTCGGTTAATTAGTCATCAATATGAAACTAAAACGATGTGACTTTTAAATACTCTAGTAGATTTAATTTCTTTGGGCCATATAGAGAATTATGGCCACTGCCCAATTTTAGTACAGATTGGGATGATTTCTCGGGTCAAAAGCCTCCAATTTACAATAGGAATTATAACTTGGTTGGAAGGATATAATAAGACAAGCTATTAATTCTGAACCTCTAGTTTTACTAGTCTTCCAAGAAACCGAACATCTGCTAAGTTGACCGTTTAGCCTCCGCCTACACATATCGATTGCCACAAAACGATTATTTAATGAAAATAATGATCAAATAAACTGCCATCTTTATACGCAAGCAGGGTGTAAATGCTGATGCAATGTGGAACCACTCCACCTGGCAAATCCAGTTAAGGTCCTGTGTCGTCGGTCTCAGTTTTATTGTCATTTTGCATAACAAACCCACTTGACGATAAAATCTTAATAAATCCGGTGGCCGTTATTTCAAAAAGTTGTTTTGTTGCCGGTTTTATGTTTTCATTTGAGGCGAATTGAAGCTGTCACAATATTGTCACGTATATCTTCCGCCATTGAGAACAAGGTGATCTGAAATAGTCATATGTAACCAAATCTTATCTTTCGTCAATATTTGTTCTAACCGGATCTTGTCTCCGGAACTGTCGGTACGAAGTTAGTTAGCTAACTTGCTAACTGAGCAAGTTCTGTTTACCTTGATGTCTGTACAAACTTATGATTACCATATCGTTGCATTTATTACCAAGCAGAACTTTGACATGAAATGTTTCTTAAACGGCTCGATTGTTCAGTTTTTTCTAGTAGAAGAAAATTTAGTTAAAGCAATATTCACAGGCCTCTTGTTTAATCATCTATTACATCCATAATCGGCGTAGCGACTAAGAGAAATGTGGCATACAGATCAAATTCACAACATTGTTACTATTGTAGATTATTCGCATATTTGTCTCATCACGCTCCAGCGAAAACGGATGTTGTTGGAGAAAACTTTGATGTTTTATGTGTTTTCGTATATATCCGCGTCCATTGACGACCCGACGCCAGTTGACGCAACGGTCATAACGACTAATTTATGTATATTAAATATGATACGATTGAGTTTTAGTATTCAGAAGTTGGGTAATTGACCGCTTGTAAGCAGGATATGACCAGATTGTGCCTTTCCCTCATATTTAATAAAATCAGATTTTTAATGATTACGTTGCATGCAGTAAATTATGATTTTATTTAAAAAAAAAATAACAGTAAGTAACAATATTGAAAATAATTTCTTATCCACAACCTTCGATACATTATACTCTGATTGAACAGTCATTGTAAAAACAACAATAATTCTACATTGTCCCTATTGACACTTCGTTGACGTCAATTTGTTTCTATGAGACATTATTAACGCTGTCAGCTGTTTTCATGAACGGCTATGTATTAGGTACTAAGTAACAAATTCGCAAAAATATCTTATCAAAATTAATCACAATGTAAATATTAAATTATCTGTCAATGGTATGCGTTATCATTAGCACCAAGAAACAATAACATTGAGTGGTAATGAGCCACTATAACTGTTAAGCTCTCGCAGTCATAATGGCTTGCTTAATTAGATAAGGATCACATATTAAGGAGTTCTTGGAGTGAGTTTTCATACAGTCAAACAAAGTGCAATAAACTACAATCGTGCAACATACCTATTGTATACAGGAGGCACGTCTAGTCTCGCGAAACGTGACGTGAGTCGGCCTTGGCGGTCGGACTCCAATCGGCAAACGTCGTTAGCATTCGATATTTGCTTTTATCTCTGTTACACTCAATGACTGCGCTGCTCAATCTGTCTCGAATTTCCACACGCAACATTCGAGGAAACCAACCCAGCTGACACAAGCGCTGTCAAGAATTCTTACCTTATTCCAAGCACTGTAAGATTCATATCCGCATGCACGAAATGAGCGGTTATGGGCTTGTGACTCTGGTACGTCATAATCGTTCTTTCTCTTTTTTCCGAGCTCGCACTACTGCCTTCTAGCCAGTACGGTAAAAGCTTTGAAGAGACACGGACTGTCACGTAGTGACGTTAAGCTGAACCCGTAACCGAACCCGAGCATATCGAATAATTGACGACGTGATCTGTTACGATTGCAGTAATAACTGTCCATTCCAATCATATTAAAGTGCCTTAAGTGATTAGATTAATCGATTAAATACGTAAAATATAACAAAGTTTGACAAACTTCAGAACGGCAAGTATTGTTTTCAAAACATATGATTAGCGACATGTCACCAAAGGAGTTGTGACTGAAACAGGGAGCGTTGACAATTAAATTGTGAGTGCGTGTGTTGGATACGGCCCAGTGAATCGCCGGGCCCATCTCGTGTGTCTTCAGTGTTAAGTTACAGCTCGCGGTATCATTTCTATTGAGGAGCAAGTGACTGATGGAGAATTATTGTGCTTGTATAAGGAAGGTGGCTGTGAAGAGCGGGCGTCATGCTGGCCCGCCAGCTTGTGTCTAGTGTTCGCAGACTCCGGCAAAACGGCGGCTACGGAGACAGCCCCGGTACTCGCACCACAGGTTCGCTTTCTTTACACAAACGTTTACTTAATACTTGTTTACTGGCAAACTATGATTTTCTAACTTTTGAATAATTGCTTGTCAAATACTACAGTGTTCGGTCGTGCATATTCAACAATTTATGGACAAGTTTCCAAGGTAAATTGTGAAGGGATTAACAGTTAAGCTGTTAGATTGATAATGCGCACGGGTGCTGAACTGAAATTGCTGGTTTGAAGCAGAATCGTCAAGTAGAGTGATTAGCTTGTTAATAAAACTAGTAAGCATTGTTAAAACCTAACTCTGATTACACCTATCCTATACGTTATCTTTGAGGACGATAAGAACTTGGCTGACTATGCTACAACTAATGTTTCCCAGTATAATTTGTTTCATTTTAAACAAAATATAGAGATGTAAAAAGCCTCAATATTGACAGAAAGTCGTATTTTACACCAAAAGTTGTAACAAGGCTTCATTTAGTCACCGGCGAAGTTAGCATGAGTCACACTAGAAAGTAGTTTCCGTAATTATTGTCTGCTGTATGTACGCGCTTTAAGCGGTTTTTATAGGAATAACCGCCATAGTATTGAACACGAATACATACAAATATTGGATATTAAATTCTCCAATATTGATGTGTTTATTTGGGTACATAGCACAAGAACCTTTCTCTATCTATTCTGTTCTTTTTCTGTACTTATGTAGTTATCTCATACTAAGATGACAGGTGTTTAAACTTGGCCTTTATTTAGGACTGATAAAGAATTCTAAAATTATTAGAAAAAGCGAAATTTGCATTTTTTTATCGTTATCCTCCGCTATTCAATTTATAGGCTTACTTTATTACCAGTTGAATTTCAAATCATGTTTATGATAATCATTTCTTTAATTTGTCCGTGTCCGCATAACTAATTGTCGGCTCGTGCATGAACTTTGTCTAAACATTTGATCCTTGACATGTCGGCACACATAACCATATATTTTAAAGGTGAACCACCTGCATTCCGGTTGCTTTTAAAACGTTTCAATAAGATCACGTCATGAATTGAGGTTGCATGCCCATGAGCTCACAATTTATCTGTATTGAAGTACCGTCGAGAATGATCTGGGTCCTGATTCTGCTAATTTACAAACGCTACGCCGGTTTTAACAGTATGCTTGTCATTTGAGGCCACTGGCTTTCCACTAATTCGCCATTGAACTGTCATTGAACTACGATAAAATAATGTATCAAACTAGAACTCGATAAAAAAGGAAACTTGTGTATTCCAACAAAAGTAATACTAAAACTATTCTATGCAGGTATCATGCATCATCCGATTCTGAAAACCAATTCGACATTTCCGCAATTTCGATGTTTTGTCAGTTGTCGGACATGGAAATCATCTCATTAAAATTACTGCGACCCTAAAAGAATTAAAACACTTCTTTCATATTAAAGAAACCTATGACCACAGGATTTCCTTTATTTCGAAGAGGTATACTCAGTGAGATAGAGATATAGACAGAAAATCAGTAACTTCCTTTGCTCTAGATAGGGGCTCCTACTAGTTTGCACCGTAGATAGATGGTTGCGGTACAGACAGTATTGTGATAGAATCTTCTTGGCCCTCCATGCTTCTTTGGCAATAGGCCGGAAAGACGTAAGATCTCAAGTCATTTCGCACTCGGCTTGCCTTTAACAGTCATTACCTTACTTATTCAAAACGCAGTATTGTTTGGCATTACATAAGTCCCTATTACCCACAGAATGTAGGTTAGAGGACAGCAGTTTTCCAAAACAAAAATTTACGACTACGAAATGGTGGACATTAGTGGTTGGATAAAGTTACCTAAGGTACTTAACAACATCATACATTATGTTTCAATGACGAATTTTGGTAATTTACGATTTATTTTTGTGCCTCGTTAATGCTGAAAGATGATTTCGTGATCTCGTGGTCTTTGGCAATCAAATCATTTAGACATTCTATTAAAATTACAATTCACACGTGAACTAGTCACGCTTGTTCGCCTAGTTGATGGTCTCAATTTAAAATTGAATTTCCCAGTATAACAATTTATAAACCAAGCTCAACATAAGATCTACTTGACATAATAAAAAATCGTGGTTCAGCTAGAGGCCTCGCCAATCGAGAATAAAGAAAAAAATCCCCCTAAAAACATTTTAATTGGTGGCGAAATAGTACCCAACTCAACCCAGTAGTTTTCGTAATTAACTCGTTCAAATAGACATCTGGTTGGTAGTACGAAACCCTCGTTTGATGACGTTACCCGTTGCTACAGAACACTTAATTGGTGTACGAATTTAGCTCGGCCTTCTGTCCTACATATGTATAAGAGTAATTCATTGTCCTAATTTACCTGCAGACGCTTCTACTTGAAAGGTCTCTATCAAATTGGATTTAGCTGTCGTTATGATGTTACTTTATCCGATTACCACATTATACTTATGCCTTTGTGCAGTATGAAGAATTGCATTTTCATAGCGATACATGTCGTGAGTTGCCGCTCGATGTATCCGACTGTATCAGTACTTCGTGTTGGACGTGTCAGGTGCAATTTATCGCACTCGGAGTACTACACACGTTTTTAACTTCTTTAACCTAACCACACGTTTCTGTCTCAGCAATTCTCGATGTTGGAACAGCTTCCAACATTGTGTCTTTCGTTGAAATGGTTTGGAAAGAAATTCACTTTATGATCATAAGTTTTCATGGGAATTGTTCTATTAGAAATATTTCAAATGTAGGTATGTTCGTAATTTATTATTGGCTACTTTACCGTTTATACTTGACACTTTATTACTTTTCCAAACAAGTAAGTGACAATAAGTCAATCAAAACGAATACTTGCGTAATCTTTATATTTTTAAGAACTTTATAATTATTTTCAAAATGAAATTTTTCTCAGAATATTTTATCTTGTTTTTAGTCTCTATCTTCTCTCTTCTTGCGAAACCGAAGCAGTGCTTAATCTTTGTGAATACACCAATGTTTTTATACATAACTAGCTTTTGCCCGCGGCTTCGCTCGCGTTAAGAAGTATTATTTATCACCCGTGGGGGTTGAATGGGGGTTGAATTAATCAAAATCGTATTTAAGCGAACGTCATCATAAAATTCTGATTCTTCATCAGGACTTCTTCATAAAATCTAAGAAGATGTATACCTACAAACTTTCATCCCCTATTTTATCCCCTTAGGGATGGAATTTATCAAAATCCTTTCTTAAGGGTTGCCTACGCCATAGTAGCTTTATGCATGCAAAGTCTCAGTCCGATCGGTTTAAAATTGACAAAGTTTCATTACATACTTTCATCCCCTATTTTATCCCCTTGGGGGTAGAATTGATCAAAATCCTTTCTTAGCGGATGCCTACGTCATAACATCTACCTGCATGCCAAATTTCAGCCCGATCCGTCCAGTGGTTTCAGCTGTGCGTTGATAGATCACTATGTCAGTCAGTCAGTCAGTCACCTTTGAGTTTTATATATTTAGATTTTCCAATTCTGGGTATATCTTCCTGAGTGACTATTTTATCGATAAGATAATCTTGCTTCACGTTTGTAAAACACCTCCTGGCCGATGATTCATCGGTTTCATAATTTGTAAAAATATTCGTTTTTATTGGTTCTCATCTAAAACTTCTGATGTTTATGTGAATGAACTCACGTTTTACCTTTAAGCATGTTATTGAGTAATTCGAGCTCGAAGCCACGTGCTGCAATAACATTTTGAATTGTGAAAAGGTTGCCGTAAACTAACGTGCATAAATACGTGCATAAGTACTGGTTTGTCGCCTACGGATTTATATGAGTCTTGATTTATATACGCAAAACAAATTAACATTAAGTAGCAAATATACCGACAAAAGTTCGGCAAAAAATAAAAAAGGTTAAACCTCAATTTATCATCTGCCGTAACGTCATCGACTTCTTTTATCGTTCCTTTTGTGTGGCAGGTGGGCGCCATGACAAAATAAATAATTTCCGGTGAACGAGTTTAAAATACATTAGCAGCGGCTCAAACTGCAGCAGCAGGTTGCACGAGATAAAAACCCGGCCAGAGGCGAATGTTCAGACTTTTACTTTAATCAGCCGTTCAGCGTACAGACCCGCCCGTGCCAATCCGAAGTCAATTTAATATTGAATGTCTGAATCGTTCGTAGCTCAGTTAGTCATGGCATTGTATTCACCACGATATCAGTGTCCTTGGTAGCCTAAATGGTTTTTTGTGTGCTCAATTAACCCGCGTTCATGAACCAGTGCGGTTCTTTCCGTCGTGATGTTAAAATCGAGAGCATAGCACGAATGGCAAGTTTCACTCGCAAAGTTTTTCCACGCAAAAATATTTCGAGCACCGGCGTTGGCCGTGATCGCTTATTAATTTTATGGTCTTCTAAAATTAATAGTCTTTGCAATGGATATTACTGTTTAATAGTCAAGAAAGTATCACGGAAGGGTTAACTAACCTATGAAGTTTATACCGAGAGAAAGTGTTACTAAATGGATTAGAAGCATTTCATAAATTATTATTATACACTTAACGACTTGTAACACGTTTATGCAATACCGGTGGTACCTACTGGCACGTGGAAGCCAGACTCTGTCGTATGAATCGCGATAAGCCATCGCTATACGTGATGGATTATTCACAGTCACCATATCAAACATGTCAAGCTATTTCATATTTATTACGTTCGTTAAAGGTGGTTGTCCGTTTAGAACTCGTCTAAAACAAACTGCATATAAAACGCGTTCGTAGAAACACGGTTGCATAAAAAGCCCGTCCCTTATAAAGTGAGCAACGCTTCGCTAGCCACCCTACAGATAAATACAGGTGTGGTTACAGGCGACGATGGTCTGGTATTAACGGTTGGTCGTTCATCCAGTTCTGCCATATCAATTTTATCTACCGATGCCATCGTTAACATTAACGCTTGATTCGTATCCATTACATAGTCTGACGCATGTATCGATTTGATCAGTTCAAACGCGATGCCGCCGACGCAAACGCTAGTTCTAAATGTCAGTACTTAAACTCAAATTACAGAACAATAGATGTTACCATGTGTAGATACGCACCAAATAAGTGCAGATGAATAGTTGTGCAGCGATGTGATCGCAGATTTGCCGGGTTCTTTGGAGTCTAAACGGTTTGCAGAGGCGTTTATCGTGAGAGGCGACCTTGTGGTGTCTGACATTGGGCTCGTCGATTTCGAATCGAGTTTTGTTGCTCGCAGCACCTTCGCGCCCGCGCACCTTCCAAAAACATTTTATAGCGTGAGCTGTGCGACTATCTCGTGTTTAATCTTAGTATGAATGAGGTTGTCTTTGGCTTCAAAGAAGACATTAGCAATTTTATCATAAAAGTCATCGTCACATTTATGGTAGGTACGCGCTTGGATTTTTGATCTAAAGTGCTACTTTTGTACTTACAAATCATTGCACAAGCGGGTAACGGCTCGCACCTTATTTACTGTGCGGTGGTGAGTTCCGTTTTGAATTTGCTCAGCGCGCGTAACGCGGTTGGTGTTGTTCCAACTGCTTTCTATCTCTTATCTCAAGATCACTAACAATTTAGTCCCAGATGGTGATGCCAGGTACGATTAGGGACTTGTTGATTAAATGGTTTAAAGCTAATAATCCGATTAAAATAGCTTGTGCACCGCTTACTCTACCCCTTTCTGGGTCACCAGAACTGCTGTTGACGTTATCTTTGCTAGATTATCCGCTCGTCGTGCTAGAGTTGTGACTCCTGATAGAAAGTAGGTATAGGCTGAAGTATTACTTAGTATTTTATATGGGTATCGATAAAGTCACGTTATATGGCATCTATTTTCATGTTCCAGGCTAATGCCACCAACCGCATGCGAAGTGCTGCGGTTGTTTGCCATCTACGGTGCATTCGTCTCGAACGAACGACGACCTATGCTTTTGTATGACTTTAGAAATCAATGGAATCGAACATAGCTGAGGGTTTGTAGGTACAATAAAATGGTCTTAATGCAGTTGCACACGGAAATGAATAGGTACAGCAACAAAGATATTAAATAACCCTCGACTCTGTTTAAATAATTCATCCATTTACAGGAAGTAACGAGGTAACTATGGTCCCATAGGATTTAAAATTATGTCATCCAATATGGCAACAGTCACGCGAGCTTGCGCCTGAACATAAATAGAAAGTGTCAAATGCTTCGCATTCGTTCCTTGTGCTGAATAACTAACAATGATGTCAGTGACATTCAGTACATATTTCTTCCTTATTCACTTCAGCCAAACTTCATTCATTCGCCATTAAATCGTATCGGTCCCAAAATACTTGTTGTTGTCAGCAAATTATTCCTATAGAGGTGATACTTTTCATTTTCAAGGAAATCAAGATTTTTAGTTTGGTCTGCCTGCAACAATATTTGGGGTAAGGTCAGACGCTCTGAAACCGCAGCGGAGATGTGAAATGCGATAGTCTTTATTATATTCTTTTACTTACATTCTTGTGTCTACAATATTAATGTTGTAAAAATTAAGACAACGTTGACACAATATATTCAATACGTTCTCAATTTAAGTAGTTTAAATGATGTCATAAAGGATGTGAAGCCAAATGAAATGATTTCCTTCGTAAAGGGTGATTCGATGGACATTGGTGGACGGTTCACGTTTGACTGCACGAGACGAGGATATTGGTCATGCAGAACGGACTTGTATACTCAATGTAAACTAGTAACAGTAATATAACCTAACAATTTTCTGTCTACGTTCTAAATCCAAAGCATTGATTTCAATGACAACGAAACCGCATACGGTTATTTCGTGTATTGACGCAATTTTCAAATACAAAATCCACAAATGAAGCTGATATTAGTTTTTTTGTGGTAAAGATTCGATTGTAATGCTTACTAATGTTTTTATTTTTTCACAATGGAAAAGTGTTTACGCTACTAATAAAAAAGAGGAAAGAACTTAAATTGGTTTTTCGTTGAAAGTGTTAACAGTTGTTCGACCAGATAGAAGAGAATGAGGAAGCTATCATTGATTATTTATTATACTAATTTCGGCAACTCAAATGACTACATTACAAATGAAACCTGAAATATTATGTGCCTATTTATGAGTTGTCTACACTCGTAATCACAGACGCAGTGAGCTATTGTTATACTCTTGTACGTTTATTGTTTGCTTTGAGTGCATATCGGCCGATGTTTACATGAGCGAAGCAACAATACGGTTCATGGAACAAATTGACATTGTGACTTCTACGAACTGCTGTCGTGTAAACTGCACCTAACTATGCATATTCTGTTTGATATTAGGTACAATGGTGAAATGGTATGCTAATCTTCGTTTGTCGTCGTAGAAATATTGTGTTCGTTGCACCTTTACTTCTTTCACAATTATCCAGGGAATCATTGCACATAGTCTTTGCATTGTACAGTGCCTTAAATTTGTATGTTCTTATGATGCTCTGACATTTAGAGCTGTATAAAAATCCTCTGATACTAGATAGTTCTTGTTGACTGTGTAGTTAGGCAGTAGTGTATTAACATCTTTATCACGATCTATAAATATCACAAAAGCTTGGATGTTTTCTATTTCACTGCTCGCCTTTTGTAGACTGAATGCTATCTATGTCACTCTTGCTCTTAAGAGGTTGTTCAGTATTGACAGTTTGATATCTTGTATCAATATCAAGAGCTAGATCAATAATTGCTGAAATGATGTTAAATCTTTGCCAAATTATACAATTTCGAAAATATTGACATCACGTACGTAATTCAGAAATCTAAAAAAAAAACGCGAGTAAGTTACATTAGTTATTGCTATAAATTATTTCGATCCATTGCAACACAGCAATAATATATTTTGATGGTATTATTAAAATAATAACCGTAAATGTAACATTGTACCTACTGTTACATAAAATAAAGTATAATAGAATCGCGGTGATGTAAGCATTTCCCATATTTTGCAACCTTTAATGAAACTATGCCATATTAATTACTGGGCATAAGCGTTTTTGTCTGCTTACTGTTTTGGTATTTTATATATGAGATATTTTGTTTTGTAATATTAATTAATTTTAATAGATTTCGTTGGATAAGCTGGCTAGATTGCAGTTGATATAGAGATTTCTTAATTACTTAAATGTGAAGGGGTAAATTACCAATACGACTACCTGTTCAAGTAGTAATCTTATATTAATTTACGCGCTACGTTAATTACCATCTCCGAGTGAAACTTCAATGTGGAAATAGTTTGCTTGGAAATTACAACTTCAGTATCTTGAGAGTTCAAATCGTAAACGGATACAAGGAACAGGAAAGTAAACTGTATTATATTATTAAGTGATCTTTAAGAAAAGTGAGGTTCAACCATAAGGAATTAATTAATTAGAAACTATCTTTTAATATTTGTTTTGGAATTCGATTAAAGTTACATAGTTTTCTAATAGTAGGTACCTATACACGTATTAACCTTAGGACCTGCAAAGAAAACGAGAAACGATTTCAGACCAAAGGATAAGCGAAGGTTTCATAAGTTGCGATGTTTCACTGGCATTTACATGCATTAAGCTCGTGACACCCACGACTACACCCGCGTGCAAATTATTGACTCAGCTTCACGATGGCGACACAACCAAAACAAATTGACTTCGAAAGGAAGGGAGGGCTCAGATCGTGTATGTCGCACTTACACACACATGATTTGTATGCAATACTTTATTTTATAGAATTGGTTCAGATGACATTCTACTCTCATTAATTACAAAACTCACTCTAACATTTAAAGTAACTGTACCTACCTAAGTCTTCTAAAATCTACTACCATCTACTTTTACCTATTTAAGTAAAAGTGCGAAAAGGCCGACCTGAAGAAGCAAAATACAAAAGCTGACAGCTTGACCACCGTTGCAACAATTTCTGCAATAGTGTTACAACTTCACCAGTCACTTCCAATTGTATCCTAGATGTTGACACCAGTGATTAAAACCCTCAGAACATAAAATAAAACATTAGATTGCTTATAAACGAGTGGAGTTATTTGGTTTAATTGCTGGTCGGTAGCCCATTAGCAAACTGACCATTAACCCTGTTTTATTCTATTTAACTCTCACAAGTTACGGTATAGAAATAGCGGAACGGTGTTTCACTCTGTTTTTCTCAGTCCGCTAAGGAATTACATCGATATTCCCACTTGTGTTTGTGGACCCCCTGCGAATTTAGTCTCTCGATTCCCAGGAATGTTGTACACCATATGGGACTTCTAATTATAGAATTGTAATGAATAAATTACTGACGACCGTCTTAAGCATTTTTTATTCAAATATAAGGAGTATTTGTATTGCTAAATATAACTAAATATTTGCCAAGGGTTATTTAAATATTATGCTATTCAAATGTTATGTTGTTATGCGTGACTAAGTTTAGTTCTTCTTTACAGGTAAGCATGCCCGAAAGCTGTTTTAGACGTGTTTGTAAGTAAACAAAAATCTTTCAAGAATTTGCCCCTTAACATGTAAACAAAACAATTAACCTTTTTGTCGACAATAATATACTTATTTAATTATGCATTAGTTTATTTCTTTGGAACGGTTATCTAAACTTGGTGTAAAAATAGTCGCTTTACTGCTTTATGGAGGAGATAATCCTAATGACCACGACTTGATAATTACGTCCTGCTTGTTTTATGGGACTTTTACTTTCACTTAACACTTACTTTTAGGGTTTTGTCCATTGCGAGAAAGAACTTAGACGTGACCACAGACATACTTTAGACGAACAAATAGGATTAACAAAAACCCAGGGGTTTACCTACTCAAACAAGAGTTGCTTGCGTCACTAGTTTTCCCAAATATGTAGATAGAAGGCTACCGTCAATCTGATTTGCAAATAGAATAGAGAATTTGTTCGATTCTACCGTAAAATAAACCAATGCAAACACTACTTTCCTAGATAAAACAAAAGACTTACGATCAGCGGCACTAAGGCAATACAATAGCGAAACGCACGGACCAGACAATAAAGTCACAAGAGTACGATTGAACGTTCAGTGGCGTCAGACGAGTGTAATTCAATTACCGGCACCTCATAAATGGGTTAGTGGCCCGGCTTCCCCGCTACACAGCAGTAACAGACGTCATGTCATCATCACATTACCAGTTACGTTGTTTTCTCTAGCGACCTTCTTTGGAACCGTTCCCTGATTAATCTTGAAAGTATGACACGGGACTGTTATATGAAAACGATTTTCTAACACTGCTTCAAAGTCTAGTAGACTTCTTTGTTGAAGTGCTGGGTGGGTTATCTGGTGCTGAATTGCCTTTTAATAATCCTCCTCCTGTCTCTTTACTTAGGAATGACAGAAAAGTACTTATAATAAAATCTCACAAAGGAAATACCTGTAAAGGAGGTACTGGTCTCCTTTCCAACTGTTTTAATTATGACGACAATGAATAATTGCTCAAAATTAAAGCAGAAAGTTTTGCCCGTATTTTTACGCAAGCAGGATACACACAATACATTCATACCTCGCCAATCTTTTCCAAGGTTTATACGGTCAGCACCGTGTGAAAATATTGCTATATATAGAGTTCTTATCGCAACGCTGCGCTGTTAACTTTTTAAAGTAAACAGCCTGTAAATTAGCCTTTTATATCAATGTCTGTAACATTACACATATTAACCAGTGATGAATGGCTACTTGGTAATATTTTGACGTGTATCCGTCCTATTCAAATTCGTTTTTTTGAGGTCGGAGTTCCTCAGGGAGCATCCTGTCTGCTACTTGATCGATCGAGGCCCAAGTTATATCAAAATTGGCTTTGTTTAGCTGTTGGCACAATCGAATTTTCTCAGCGTTTGTTTCGCAATCTGAATTGTTTGAAGAAACACAATTTCTCATTTACTAGAATCAAATTAACAGTAGCTACCTATCTTAACTTTATCCAATTGATTGTTAAAGATCCAACTTTGAAGATTTCTAGAAAATCCTTTCACTAAAGTGGATAACTTTTGAGACACTTTTAAAGGAATCGGATATTACTCAACATCAAACAACAAAAATACGCAACGGAAGGGAGCAATGTCAACCAATTCGTTCGGCCATTCATCATATAAAGTGATATTTATTGTCAGCTCGAGGGTGTAAATTAACAGGGGAGTGGTTTAGTTCCCCCATTTATGATTTAATTTTATCCGAAACAAGTTTGAATGTCTCCTATAACAAAAATATATCTTAATACTTGTCTGTTAATAGCCAAGTGGTTAAAGCCGTATTTAGTTTGCGTTGACTGATCTCATTAGTTGACAGACCCACGTCACGGCCATAGTAGAAACAGTTATTTGAAAGACTGACAAAATCTTCAAAGTTCACTAAACAAAAGTTTAAACGGCTTTTCATAAAACATGGAAATACTTTTGGAACTTGTAACATAATTTTAATGCGATCATTGTTATGTTGAGATGTTGTTTTCCTTATCGTCTACCCCTCACTAGGTTAAATGGAAAACAACCCCCGAAGATACAAAAGGGCATTTAGTAAGGTTTTATTGTCATAGTTATTTTACTCGTGTTTATCTAGCAATCGCGATGAACGTAGTTACAGAATGTCATCTATTTTCCATTTTAGTGTGCACTATTACGTGTTCAGGTGGCATTTGGTCGGTATGCCATATGAAATAATAGTCGCGTGGTACGATACATTCGGGAGGAGATATGGAACGCAGCGATTTGAATTCGATATAACGTGCGTTGGATGCCGGTCTCGAACGAATAACTTTCTACTTTTTTTCCCTGAGAAATCGCGAGAAAGCATCTGTTTGTGCATAATTAGCTGATTAAGAGATCTATAATTTAAACGTTTTATGTATTTTTGATACTTTTGTAAGAATTGGCCATCTTTTGTTCGTTTTTATGTCCACCACATTTATGTTTTTAATGTAAGTTCACTTTTATGTAGAAGGCCATTTTATGCAGGCAATGCTATTTATTCTTGTCACGCAATCTCTCACTATGTGACTGATGCAGACGGGTTTTATTGTTTTAGGTTAATACTTGGTGAGGAAAAACTGTGAAACTCGCTGATGGACGATGTTTACTTGGGGAGACATCGAGATGATGCTAGAATTCAAATGACTTGCGAAATCAGCTTGATGCTTACTTGGCTTCTCACAATAGACTTGATATTATATTATCCTGCATACCATTCTTGGATCCATTTAATTTCATTTGTATAGCTCGCCATTTGCTATCGTCTAACGTAATGGCACCCAACGCCAAAGGTTAAAAGTCATCGTAACATCCTTTACTTGTAATTTATTTATTGGCTGAAACGATCGCCTAGCGTTACGCCCCACCTATCTAGTCTAGAACATTCGTCAAAACAATTTTTTGTTATAAAGACAAAAAGTGCAAATTTTATTTTAAAGCAGTTTTTATATTGACGTAAAACAACGGATGACATCGGCGGTCGTTACGGGACATAATTTCGTATGCAAAAAATTCAATCTCGGTCCAAAGTTTTTTAAACCTTACTTTATTGTTGATATAATTCGATACGTTTCGGTTGTATTCAAATGTATAATATTTACCTCTCATTTCAATATTTTAGCAAGCAATGTTCTTGTTTATACAACACTTACAGTATTTTTTTATCTCCCTGTATCAAAACTGTAATCTCCTTGAAATGTCACATGATACTGCTGTTATTTGATAAAGTGAACTAAAAGTATCATGTATCGGATTTCAATTCAACTGGATATTCCAGCTTTATACTAAACTAAAAAGAATTGTTATTTTATTCAACCTTCTTTGTTCCAATTTCGGGCTTAGATTTCTGTGTTACTGTTTGACTTTATTGTTGGCCAACTGTCGCTATTCACGATTTGGGCATGATTGTGAGATCCTATCTTCTGCGGAGTCACTCACGTACCGGCATTATTTTATTGGTCTCTCTCGTAGTTTTGACCTTTAAACTTGACCTTCCATACTTATAATATTTAATATTGTTTTGTGGGCTTTAAAACAGTTATGAGTGATTTGGTGTTAGCTGTCTCTTGACATTATTAATGACCAAACATACTTACCTATAATCTACTCTCAATAGGTTGGTGTCAGTCATGCCATATGTACGATTGTATGAAAATGAATGCCTTATGTTGTTAATCAAATAAAACCTGTTTGGAATTCATTGTAACATCCAGCTGAGTCCCCGTCGATGACGTCACTTCATAGTGTGCGCGCGCGTCGTGGACCGTGACGCCGCTTCCGCCGCTGTTTCCGCCTTCTACCACAGAATTATGTGAACTGTTCAATCGGACTTAATTTCGTAATAAACTTAAAAGCAAGTAATGTCTTAAATGCCTGGTCGTTAGAACAACTGCACTGTCTTGTCGAATCCAAGTCCTACATTATGAAGAAGGTCAAGAATACTTTAGCTTTGTTTGCTTCACATCATTGGCTAATGCAAGAAACTCTACTACATTATGTATTTGGAACACGAACGTGATCTGTGTCAAATATAGTTTTTATTAAACGATGGTTTGTGTTCGAAGCGAATCATTAAGTTAGCCGTTAGATTGATTAAAACATGAATCATAGCTCGGGGAAGTCAACAGAAAGTCGATACTGGTATTACTTTATAAAACAAGACATTATTGAACCACAAGAAACCAGAGCTGGTCGGGTAGGACAGCCGCGCCTCGCCTGATGTCGTTTCGAGTGACATATTGCCACATGATACCGCATTATCGGATTTCGTCGTGCACTTTAATTAGCGCGTAGAGAAATGCTTGCTTGGGTCGTGATATCACTCCATCTCAGCCATATTTCTGGTCTAAATATGACTGCTAGTAGCTGTGAGTCCTCATTTTGAGATAAACATGGTGTTAGAGAGTGGCATTGTGCACTGTCGTTGCGCATACCTAATTATTAACGGGAAGCTGCAGTGTGAACATGACACTCCAAGAGCTAAGTGCAGCCTAGAATAGACTAATAACGAGGCTAACTGAGGAATCAGAATAAACGCTAATGAGATTACATAATATCTACATACATATATTCTTCTTTCGGTCTTAACAAGCCTGTTAATAGTAAAGGTAGCTGTCGATGACTCATTCGAAGCCGGCAACGTATTGTGTAAAGTTTTACTACGCAAGTTTACTGACCCTTTAAGCGATTATTGCATGGTGTACAATAACCATATAAAAGGCCTGTAGGGGACAAAGGTAAATAATGCCAATGGAAGCCAAAATACGGCTTTACATGACTTAATTCTATACACAGCCAAAAACCGTCGAAATATGAGTACATTTACAGTATTATACCAGTTCCATAAAAATAAGTATTCATCAAATCTTTGGATTTTCGCACGTGGGAACCTACACAACCAACTGTAGTCCAAAATTGCGCTTCATTTCTGTAATAAATATTGCGATAAAAGCTTAGCCTCAGCTCATTTTTTACAATTTATTGTATTTTTAGTCTTCGTTGGCATTTCTTTCTAGCAATCTTTTGTTATTTATTTTCATAGTCATCTGAGCAAAATAAAGTGGTTTTAGGTCGGTTTTGGCAACACCGCTAATGGCGTGCTTCATAACAGACGAATTTATTACAAGAAACAAAGCGGAAAGTTGTTCTACGTAGGAGTTGATTTCCTTATTATGTAATGTTTGATTTTAGAGTTCACGGTTAATTATGTTTGAGTTGCATCACTCTTCATTATCTCTACTTATCGACACCGATAAATTGACAGTCTGAGTCATGGCTTGATGCCATCAAACAGTTCGACGCCAGAGAAAGTGTTGACTGACGATGTGATAGTTTCATGTAACCTTTACGAAACGTGTCGTGCATGTGAATTATTTATTATGCAGCTCGATTTTAATCCGTTTGCCCGATAACGAAATGAATAACATAGGATTTTGAATTAAAGAGGCGTGTGCCAGGGCTGAGGTGAAAGTGTCCCACTCTCAGAACAATCGATTGTCGTTCTTTGAAGTGTCACTAAGATATATGATAGATATCTAAGACTTCCTAGAAGCTTATGTTGCAATGCACACTTTCAACACACCTGGGTACCTCGATCGTCGATCTAAGTCCGACACATCCGAGTATTTACAACTTACATTCTGCGAAAAGAAAACAGATGTAATTATCTTGAATTTAACTGCATCAGATTAAATTCGTGCTGGAGTAAATAAACGTGCAGTGATTGTGGGAGGTGAAAGAATTATGGTAAAAACTTTAAAGTCGACCCAGATTACCGACCATGGCGCCGGTCGCGGACGTTTCCTTGTTTATACGATAATGCCGTTCTACAGCACTCGTTGTGTATGGTCAGACGAATAAAAACTCAGAAGTAATTGGAAAAGACCCCCTTGACTGAGGAATTGGCATGTGTGTGATTATATATTTATCAAAAACAAAAGGAGAATACGTGAAGGGAATGCTTTACAGTTACAATATCTGTTCATCGTAGCTCAAGGCACAACATAAGAACTCATTATCTGCCTTTTACGCGCACATGGTCTCGTCAGGTCGCAAGCTCATTAAAGTTTTACAGTCATTCCTCTGAGAGCTATTTTAAGTTACAACCAAACACGGTGTCCAGGTTTGTATACCGAGCTTCACCTGAAGCATCTAGCGTGTTGAAATAGTTAAAGCGATGCAACAACGTCTATTTTTGTTTCGGGAGCACCGACCCATTGTCGAATACACTTCATTCACAGCTGTGATGATTCACTGCATTGTTCGCGCCCACACTTAACTCTCTAGACTCTCGGCCATGTGTTATCAAAGTTCTTACTTAGCGCCGACACACGCCGACCCACTTGAATGTGCCGAAAGCGATATCGTTTATCTTTTGTACTGCTAAAGAAATGTACACTTTTTCTACTATTTTTTTGTAATGCTTAAATTGTCTGGTGTGAAAAAGGCTCCATTATACCACTTGGAGACACATCGAGTACAGGATCAGTGTGGCACAAATAGCTGACGGAAAAGGCAGTGGCCTGTGTCTGAGGGGCCGGTCTCATTAGTTCCGTTAAGGAGACGTAAGCGTGCCACTGCAACTGTACAGCTGACGCAAATGCACTAAATGTTGCAATTATATATGGGTAGTATTTAAACGCAAATCAAAAAATATCTTTTTTCTATGCAATAAGATTCCGAATTCACATCAAAATTACTGATTGCACAGCAAAATATTCAACTCAAAATATCACTAAACACACTACAATTTATTTTCGCAGCGTACAGCGATTTTTCCTAAAGCAAAAGCTTTTTCATCAATGCACAGCTAACAATCTTAATGCACATTATACATGTTAACTCTTTTTCTTTCAAATATAGCTTCTATTTTTATATTATTTACAGCAGTTTTTCTGAATAAAACAGCATTTTATTAGTCACAGTCATCTTATTATTTATTAATTACCACATAATGAGATCAGCAAAAAAATATATAATTAAATACAAAATTGTGATTCATTGAATTATTAATAAGCGTCCACGCTTCCTTTTTTGCCCAATAGGCACATTTTTAGCTTCTGCCGGTGGCGCCACGTAGGTACTTGAGTCGGATCGCAAGTCCGATGATATGCTTGCACATATAGTTCAAATGGGGCAGGTGCATTTTTAGTAATTGTCAGTACTTCCTTTTGGCATACATTTCATATTAGTAGTCATTAAAAGGCAGCTATCACATTTCAGAATGTTTATAGTCAGAATCATCTTTTGGCATAGTTTTGGAATTTTTATTTTCCTGTAAGAAGCATGCAAACAAGCCTGAAGCATGCAAGCAGGCATGCAGCATGTAAACAGGCATGCAACATGGAAGTAAGCATGCAACATGCAGCAAGCATGGCTTCTGTCACGGCTCCGGCGCTGCGGGGCTCCGGCGGTCCCATGCGAGCTTATCGTCGCAGATGGTTTTCACGCTCACCACCGCAGCTTCGGCTTACTGGCCGGCAGAGCCGGCCAGCCTCAACCGCGGCGGCAAGCGTTAAAACTACCTGCGCCTCAGCTCGCAGGCCGCCTCGCCCCTCCGCGCCTACGCGGTTTTGAATTGCACTCTAGGGGTAGGGCAAACAAGACTACGAGGAGTCGGTTTTGCAGCGATTCGTTTTCGTTACTAGCTTAAATTTTTCAGTTAATTTGTTCTGCTTTTAGAAATAATGAAATGTGACAGGATTTTTTTGTTATAATAATCATTAAATTTGCCGAGCATGGCTTCTTGAAATTTAAGACAAATATGATGAACAGGTTTTGTTGTACTTACTGATTAATATGCGACTGGGATAGTTATTTTGCTATGAAATATGGAAAATTTGCTGTGCAGTCAGTATTTAATGCTTGTATGTAGTATTTTTGTACAAGAATAAATTTAACTGTATTGCATTATAAGGAAAAAAAAGTACGCAATAATTATGACAAAAGGTTAAAAACGCTAAACCCTATAAAAAGCAAAAAATAACTTTTAACACTACGTAAACTAAATTTTGTCGTGTCGGGGGACCGCTCTAATTCATTACTTTAGATAGGTACGTGTTTTTTTTTTAAACGAATGTTGTAATTAGGTAGGTATCATTTGATTTATGTAAGTATTTATGAAGGTAAAAAGCGGTCCCCCGACACGTCAAAATTTAGTTTACGTAGTGTTAAAAGTTATTTTTTGCTTTTTATAGGGTTTAGCGTTTTTAACCTTTTGTCATAATTATTGCGTACTTTTTTTGGGTCGGGGGTTTTTTTAAATTTATAATTTAATTTTATTTCATGCTTTTTAAAGGAGCTCCTTAATTTTTCCTTATTTCATTTAATTTATTTTATCTTAAGATGGGGTCGCTATATGCGATTTCGGCCAAAGGAAGCTGTTTAACAATCCTCATGACAAACTGGCTCTGGGAGAATTGCACAGATTGAGAAACAATAAAGATTAACCTTTGGACATTCTAGATTTTCAGCAAAAATATAAATCGGTTTATCCGTTTCATTCCGGCATTTCAGGGTTTCATCCGCCACATCCCATTTCCAGCATCAGGTTCTCGTCAATCAGAAACATGAAGAGAACTCGTCAAGACAAATTCAACGAGCCCAAACTCGATGGGCTTACTAAAAAGCAGTTCAGGGTTACGTCTCCTACCTTCGTGCCCTAACAGCAGACCAGCTCAGTGGTTCCAAAAGACATTAATGTTTCAAATTTCAGATCCCACATATACTTGCAAGTAAACTGAGCGTGTAACATTCCTATCACATCTAGCAAACGAGCTGATGACCTTGAAGACCTGAACCGATTTCCACCAAACATAGCTAAGAACACTCCCGACTGACATACCTTTTAAACAAAAAAAACCGCATTACAATCGGATCATCCGTTTGGGAGCTACGATGCCACATACACACACACACACACACACACACACACACACAGACACGTCAAACTTATAACACCCCGTCGTTTTTGCGTCGGGGGTTAAAAAAGTAATGTCATATTGATGTATAATTTCGAATTATCTGCAGTTTGAGTTTTGTTAAACATTTAGTTTATTTGTAGTGAAGTAAGTTATTTGATGTAAAAAAGAATATAAATGATGAGTATTTATTGATAGGCGATTATTTATTTGATATGCAATTTATAATATCCCATTATATATTAAATCACCAGTTACCCTGAATCACTGGACGAGCAAATAAAGAATGCCGTTAAATCTTGACGCAGCATTCGTGGCTTTCAAATCGCATATATCAATGTGTTGTTTAACTAAATAGAATATGTCATGCGCTCTCGATATCAATGCAAAGCTCTTAACCGTATACGAAAGCAATAAATAAGGTTATCAATCAAGTTAAATGGTTTTATCTTCATTTGAATAGGTGCTAAGACCGTCTGCTGGACAGACAGCTGAGCCATTAAAGGCAGCCATCTATTTAAGTAGTACATTTAATGATTCATACAAGTACAGTTGGGTGCGTATATTGACGGCACTTATGAGTCGTTCACCGACTTCTAACATCAATTACACCAATTGGTGTTATCTCGGCTGAGTGCATCTGTGGGCGCTTTTCGTTCGTGCAATAAACCAATGTTTCACACTACACACAATACTGAACTGTGAACGATCACTATCTAGAAGTTAAGTAATATAAGCTTACGTCTTGGTTTCCTCGATATACTTACTTTTCTTTGTTTAAACTGTGTATTGCATTGGTGGTGTTAACATTCTTATTGAATAAACTTGGTCAGGTTTAGGTCAATATCCGTAATATTGCGTTGTTGGCCTTGTGTTGATTAGAAGTTAGAACGTATAAATGCGTTTTAGGTATAAACTGGATTACTGGAAATATTTCATCTTATCGCAGTCCATTCAATCTATGTAGTTATTGTTCCGTAAAGTAGATTTCAATGGTATGACCAAAGTCATTCATTTTGATTCGATGATTGACTAGGAAATATCTAGATTCTAGACTGATCGATGATCGTATGAAAGTGACAATATTTCCTCAATATTCAGCAAATCTTTTTCTTTTGCGTAATTTACTTCCGCTGTTCGATTATGTTTTTGTGATCGATATTGGAGACAAATCGCAGTCGGAAATCGAGTTTAGTTTTCTACATTCTAATGTAAAACGTCTTCTGTTATGTGTGCTGTCAGCTGCAACGCCTGCAACATTTATTAATGAATGTTTGAAAATTCTCAATGTAAAATATTTTTTGTTATCAGTAGTAGATTGCAAATCAAATTATGTATTGGAGAGATAAGACTAAACAAAATGTGTTCGTGGTGATAACAAGTCTCTTGTTCTAACAAAAGATATTACAGTGAACAGTCAATTTAACAATATCATTGTTGCGAAATATTCTTTTAATTCCCACAAATGTAAATATATCAGGTGAATCTTAGGCACATGACTGCCTATCAGTTTAAAATCTTGAAAAGAGGCGACTTGATTTTATAGGAAGTCTGGACTAACGAAAATATCCCAAAAAATGTGCTTGACCATTACTATGCCTTGAGCAATGTTCTGCATCTTTTTCTCTGGGCAAACGGTTCTCCTATCTGTCATTTAGTAAATAGGTCCACGATGAAAAGGTGTAACCGTGTACATGTTAGTTTTAACAAAGGTAGAAAGTGACGTTAAACATAGTTTGATATGGGTAGAAACGTAATATAACTTACCTTACCTCTGTCATACTTCACTGTTTCTACAAACAATAGAAGCGTTGGTGAGTTTCATCGCGGCAAATAGCTGTGTACATCATTTTCAGATAGGTACAACATTTTGAGGCTCAGTGAAAACGTTAATGTTGTTTTAATCTTCTGTCTACTGCCTACGCGATTTCAATTACTACTTTCTCTTTTCAGATTTCAGGAGAAAATGTTGTGTTTTTCGATAAGTTTTATTTTCAGGTAACTTGTTTAGGTACTTAATTTATAGACAGATGTGATTTGAACCAACGTAATATGCGATGTAAACTTTAAAACATGATTTGATTTTACGGCACATAATCAACTTACATTGCATGACGAATTATGATTAAATAATGTGACAAGTAATTACACTTGTATTACAGAGGGCAATCACTGTTAGAACATTCAATGGCGTCTTACATCCCGTTAAGTTAGCAGTAATATACGCAATTGTCATTATGAATAATACAATGGTCCAATTTGAATAATTTGTCGCATTTTTGATAAACGCATCTCAGTTAAAAATTTGATAATGTAGGCAGATATTATAATGGTGTTTCTTCAATCCCAACCCGTTATAGTTATGATGCACATTACAAAAAGTTGCCAATAAGCAATGCTACCCGTTAACTTCTGAAACATGTTTGATAACAGTAATTGAATAACTCACGGACAGTAACCCTTTCATTTCATTTGCATACTTAGTTGCACGGAACACCAGTATGTAATCAATTGTGAACATCGTAATAAGCAACCGCAAATATACCACCTATATTTTGTGTAATTTTAATAATTGACACGTTTCGTTTCGGGCCATTGTGAAAGATAATCAACGTGGTGAAACGTTCCAGCAATTATTCGTCGTGTTTAATGGAATCTAGTTACAAAATGGCTAACGATCTCTTGTTTTGATGTGTCCTGTCATGTGGATCGGTATGGCATTAGCGGTTTTATTACGGCCTGTATGGCTAATGAATGACGCACTGGGTAGGGTACTCCGGCACGGTCGTTACTTGGGCACGCCCTACACGTTGCCTACTGCACCTGGCTGCTTATGCGTTATCACCTTATTACTATTCTGTGGCTCGTGTCATGAATTGTGTGCATTCGCACTGTCGATAATATTTACAGTAGCCTTCACAGCTTTTTAATTTCAAAATCTCCAGAATATTAAAGATTCAAAACAATTTTACATTTCAACACCCAAACAACTCGTGACTGAAATGAGAAATTTTTGCTCAACATTAACTTTATTGAAACGCATCCGTTCCACCGTGCGAGATTAATTGGGATAAATACGTTTCGCGCGTTGCAATTCATCAGCAATTCGGAATAGATGGTGGGTGCAACAATCATGCGCCCACGCTTGCTCTGAAACAATGAGTCGTGAATGAGCCTCTAAACGCCGCCATGTATGGCACAACATCCTACGAGTCAATTCTACTAATTTATTGCTTGTATATAAAACACAAACTATGTTCTTTTGTTCAACATTGTGAAATGGAAAGCTTGCAATTTTAGTCAACATTGTATTGTTCAGGCAATTCAAGATTTTATGGTGAAAACTTACCTTTTCAACTATACCTTACGGGATATAAATCCACCAGTCATTTCTATCATTTCTTATATTACTAATGAAGAGTCGGAAGAGGCTATACCTGGCTATACTTGCAGCAACAAAGCGAGCAACACCTTTATGACCCTTTCACCGATCACAGGTGCAACAGTTTCATTGTTCTTACAATTTATGGGACAGCTGCACACCGACCTTTAAATGTCAATGAAGATGACATGTCTGGAGTGAAGATTATCAAGATTATGAGCCTAATTAGATTGCATATAGTCTGTGGAGGCCATATGTGTACGCGCACGTGCGCCGATATTTTGCGTACGTGAGGGGTCGGGCGTTCAATAAGAGGCGATTAGTTTAGAAATAACACGGGACCATTAGGACTAGTTTAGTTGCTGGTATTGCCTGATGCTGTTGCAGTAAATTCTATCCATACGAATAAGATAGTGAATAGATGTGAATCTTGTTCGAACGGATAAGCAAAAAAAGACACCCATGATCCTAAGTATGCCACATGCTATAGGCTCATGAACATTGATAAAAATATGCACAAGTGGTTTATTGTTAGAGTGCACAAAAGGTTGTTAATGAATTCATGTTTAATTAATTCCCTTATGTTTGCTTCATTATGGGAACAGAATAGTTTATTTTGCAAACTCGACGGTTCGAAATGATTGTATTTGCCAATTGCATTGTTCGATTTATTATTGTGATTGGAATATTTGTAAAAACTCACCCAGCGTTTGTCTTGTCAATATTACTTGGTTTTCTTATCTCAGTTTCGAGTGTCGCTATTGTGTAGTCATTATCAATAGTCTTAGTTTAATTGGATTTGAGAAAAACTTATGTAGAATGATTCGAAGTTGGCAATATTCGCTTGTCAGCTATGGGAATTAACTCTCTATTCTATTGCATGCAACTATGTATTCCACTTATTGATTATTCAAACCTACAGTGATTAGTCGATCAATACAATTATTGCCGCGCAATGATTTGATTAGATCCGTGAAGGAAATACTTTAAAATTGGTCCCTTAGCATGCAATTGTGTTTTTTTATTCAATGGCCGCCTGCACCGGTTTGGTTTCACGCACTGTGGCGATTGGGCGGTGCTCAACCACGGTTGGCTGTTCACAGGCATGCGGGCTTTTCCGTATGCGTGCACTAGTTTCCAACTAAAATACATGTATAATTTGATGCTATGAATACGCTTTATCATAGGATTATAAGCTTTAAATATTTTGTGCCCCTGTTGTTTGCTTTTGGGAGAATTATCGAAGCTGCAGATCGATGTAATCAAGATCTTATGTTAAGCATTAACAAGCAATTTTGTTGAACAGTATGAAGAAAAAGTTAGAAATTAATTGAAACGAAACATCATCAAGCGTCTTTGTCTAGAAAAAGCAATATTTTTCCACGATGAAATAGGCTAGTTTCCTAAAAAATAATAATTAGTCCGGCTTGTAGATTGTCCAAAATTAAGCGATACGTATTTTTTCTTTTTTAAATTGGATCAGAACTTATTAAGATATAGCGTATTAAAGTTGAGTGTGACG
Source organism: Helicoverpa zea x Helicoverpa armigera (assembly GCA_033682625.1). Taxonomy (NCBI): domain Eukaryota; kingdom Metazoa; phylum Arthropoda; class Insecta; order Lepidoptera; family Noctuidae; genus Helicoverpa; species Helicoverpa zea x Helicoverpa armigera. The sequence continues at coordinate 3,647,160 of JAWIIS010000038.1, read as the reverse complement.
TCACAAATTGCTACAATTTTCAGGACTCTGTGACGTAACTGCCCCCCACTTCTAATTTTTGAAGCGTTGTCTCTTTGTCATTTTATGTTTGATTAAAATAAGAAAAAATACGTATCCGATATTTTTTGATTATCTAAAAAGCGGACTAAATATTATTTCATTATTTCGACCCTGGACACTACCCTATTGTGCATCACATTCGTTCGAACAATTATCATCGCACACTTTACAGTTACAAAACTGTCTATAATTAAATATATCTGCTAGAATACTTGCTTTCAAAGTCAAAGGTGTGACTAATGTGGCTTATATGCAAATTATGAACTTGAATCGCAAACCACTAGATCTTAAACAAATTCTCAAGGATCCGCGTCATGAGTTGTACCTATTTCTTCATTCAGTGGATTGTACGATCTCCACCGTTCCTTACGAAAACAATTAAGATAAACTATCGTGCTTCACATTCAATCCTCTGTTACCACTGTTACTCTTTCATCAAGAATATCTATTTTAAATCAACTCCGTACAAAAATAATAGACCATGATCTTATAATTTTTTGTTGCTCCATTATTCGACGCTTCTTTTTGTTTGGCTCATTAGCTGTCGCAACAAAAAGATGATGAGGATCATGTACGAGTAGTCGAGTAGCTATCGATAGTGAAATCGGTTGCAACGGATCTCGAGGTCTCATAATATCGAAAATTAACCCTAAAATGGAGCGAGCAAGCCAGAGAGTGAAAGCACGCAACGCTTGATTGGATCACGTTGCTCCTCGCTTGTTTTATTTTGTTTATTGGCAAGTGTCAACAGTTTGTCAACATTGAGTTTAGATACGGTTACTATCGTCGATTCTTCGTGGGTATTTACCAAGTTTAGAGGTTTTTCTTCAATGTTCTGCCATAGCTACTTCAGGTGTGCCTGCGTGAAAATTTAGTTTTTTTATCAGATGTTGATAGTTGAATTCTTTGTTTTAAATACCTACCATAAAACAAAAACGGACACCAAACAACATAATTCAATGTTAGTAGTAAAAATCCCACCCAAAATAAAATAAAATAAAATGATTAAAGCAATTATAATCAAGTGAGGTTTTGTAACAATTTATTTGTTTATTCAACTCCGATTTTATGTTCATCAATCAGCACGCGATTATCTGCAATATTATATTCATTCTGTCTAGATCTTTTCATGCAAGTTATTTCTTTTCTAATTGTATTTATTGTCTATGAACCATACATGTCATATTGGACTGGCTGACGGTAACAGTAGCAAAAGTTAATTATAATAATTCATCAATGATATAAACAATTTTATCATACGCAGAGCCCTCATATAAATTGTTCTGGTCTTGCCCTCCAAAAGAGAGGTCGAATAATTTTGGTCTGCTATTCCATTACTTTTTTATCATGGTCCACACGCTCAGCTATCATACATAAGTTTGTCCTATTTTTTGTACTTGCCATTTGATGACTTACGCTTATTATTAATCGCGTGTTCTAAAATAATTCATGTACACATATCACGCAAAATATGGCATTGCAAATGATACAGTCGTTCCTTATAATAACCGACGTTTTTCATTAAGTGACTCAGCTGTTTCTGCCATTTGTGTACCTTGATCTTTCAAATTGAAATCGCCTGATATTTTGTATTGTTTACTCACTTATAAATCCAATTTGTTTGTGAAGTGGAAGCCAACTTCGTTTATTAAAACCTCTTTGAGTTTAATGTAGAACTTGTACGGCTTGATAAACAACTGTTACAATTTATTGTTACCAACTAGATCCGACTTCAATATTTTATATGTAAGGCAAGATATTGCCATGAATTAATTATTATTTTATGAAACCATATCTTTTGATAAAATTTCCTTTCGCTCAAATCGTGAGTACAAAATTTAAGTGTAGTGTAGCGTAACAATTTGCATACATATGGGCGCGTGCACAAACGCGGTTAACATACCTATTACCTGTAGAAATAGGACAATGAATACGATATTGTACACGATTTCATTTTTTGGTATCTGCCAATTTTAATAATTTACCGGTTGATCGGCCAAACGGTCGGCTTTGCTCCGAAACCTGACTGGCTTGACATCATTACTGTCGTTATGACTGCATTTTGCTATTTCAGCATATATTTCATGTTTTGTCACATACATACACACATTTCTCACAGGTCACATCCTCATTTATCTGCAAACGATTGCGATTTTTTCGGTATTTGTATATTTCGCAAACTACCTGTTAGTTCTATGGCTTCGTCACAATGTTTTCTCAAGTGCAAAATGTTTGTCATTCCGCCTCAGGCTAACTTTTTCTGTTTCTTGCATGAAGAGTTTGTTTTGTATTATCATGCAAATAGTGTCTCCTTACTGTGTCGCGGCTCGGGTTGTTATGCCTTCCATAAAAAGCTTTCTATAGGTACCTTTTATAATAGTTGCCAACAACATGAATAGATTCATATTAATGTGACCTAAATACTGACATTATTTTTTATTTTATTAATGGTACGCATACAGATGACTGATTTCAAGTTTATATTGAATAGATGTCCAGGATAAAACAATACCTTTTGTAACTATTATGACTTTCTACTTAGGCACGTAAACATGTACCTGCACTTGGTTACGAATAAGATTCCAAGAATAATCGTCAATAGCGTTATGGATTCCCCTTCGTAACAATACTTGAATGAATTTTCCCTATTAACAATATGTCCATTTTAATAGAGGTATTTTCGCCATTCATATGATTAATAAAGAACGTGAGTAATTAACATGCAGCGGTTTCAGCGTCTTGCTGCAACGCTTAATGAAGCGGTTGACACACTGCCTCACTAAATGTTTAACTATCTTTCCATCGGCGTTGCATTATCTAAATTAATTATTTTGCTTAAACGTTTAAATATGATTACAGTATAAATTATTTGCCACTATTGCGATTTTGGACAGTTAAAATATATAGATATGAAGTAACTACAGAAAAGTTGCCAACCTCTGCCATTGCAAAGAGATGATTCTAGATTCTAGAAGAACTGAATAACAACTTATTTACTGAAATCATGAAGTAACATAATGATTATGCATTTTACAATAACGTAAAAACGTGGGACTTCCAGTGTTCCAAATAGTAATGTCTCGTTTGTATGCCTTGTGACAAATGTTCTAGATGTGTTTTTGTTCACATTAGACATGTACAGGGAATGGTTTATGTGACATCGAAGTCGTGAGCAATCGTAATCGATGTGAACTGATACCTGCGCCACGTACTAAATAGAAAAGGTTTTGTAATGTATGTAGAAACAGTAAGTATCTATCTTGAACACGTTATTAAGTTTACTCTCGAAAATATTCTTAAAAGAAGTAGGAATAGGGCCATTCCAATGAAGAGATTGTGTGATTGGACACATAATCATAATGTTTGAAATAAAACAATGGGATTTCCAGTCTCTATATTGTACCTACACAAGATTTAATCCTCAAGGGTTTTGTTTTCCGTATTCTATAAAATTTTAGTAAACGCGACCCAAAGAACGCGTAAAGGATGCTATCTTACTTTTTCTTTATCCTTGGGGAACCAAACTTTTTGAAGTTTGATCTTGTCAGTGTTCCGGTAGAAAATCCTTTCTTATGTAATCTTAGATTCTTGAATAAAACTCGTGCTGTCCACCTCAAGGGGATTAGATTATCTTCTTTGCTTAAGACTTCACTAAAGTACTACACGTGAACATAAATATATGAAACTTGTATCTTTCTTTGTATGTTTACCTTCTATCACCTTAATTTCGTACAGAAATAAACGTTGCACTGTCTTCAAAACAAACAGGGCGTGCGTTAATAAAATTAGAACTTAAAATTCCTCAGCGGCCGTAGATTGCCCAAATTTACCGTTGCTGTTAATCTTTCTAATTAAACACCTCAAAATTTCTTTCGCCGTGGGCACAGTAAACGCGCTGTGAATGTGAATATAACAGACGCTTCGTGTAATGTCTTTTTCATACACAATTACGCCTCTATATAACTTTCATAAGTCTTGCAATTATCCCTTTTACCTCTAAGGTTTCACGCGATTTCTTCAACCATTTGCGGTAAGTTAAGATTTTATTGAAAACCTTTATGGTTGATTGATTGGTAATTTATCATCCCGTGGTTTTGGCTTGAATGATGTAAAGTGAAAACTGGGACACGCAGTTTTTGCAGTTATCATGGAAGGGTGAACATCCATCATATAGATACGTAATCGATTTGATCGTATTTGATTCGTTTCTCGTTTACATCACACTTGCGATAACAGTCGTGATACAGTATTGCTACAATAGCGGCAGCTGCGCCAAACAAATATGATAAAGCACGAATTATGCTTGAATTTATTGTATCTCTCATCATTCTTTAGTAACGACAAGACTACAATAGCCGAAATGAACCGACCTTTGTTTTCATCATGATCTGTGAATAAAGAAGTCTTCAATTCTCACCATTATTCATGTTGTATGGTTCATGTATGTCGAACATTTACCAAAAAACGTTCTGTGTATAATTTTCTATGGTATAAAAACGCAGGAAATGTTTCACTCATTAAACGATTACCTAATGAACCGGCCGGATCTCTTATAATAATTTTCCGCTTCATTGTTTAGACTGCCATCCTTGTCCCTATTCACAGACTAAAACTAATCCGTGGTCGTAATAGTAACATTTATTTTAAACTATGCATATTACTCGTCACGTTCGGCGGAGTACGCAGATGTAATAAGTGGTTATAGAAATGATAATAAAAAATATGAACTCGAGAATGGGTCTAACGGTATGATAATACTAGTTGTTATCCATCGCAGCGCATATAGAGCGCCCATCGAGACGAATCTTCTCGTAAATTTTATGAACTTGGAACATCACGTTCAGAGAATTAGAGTATCCAATCATTTAATGCTGCAATGTTTTCCTGATGCCAATAAATACAAAAATACCAACTTTTGTCCAATTATACATGAACAATATCAGGCAAACTTCTCGCAGTATTTCCACAGACTGCAGTCGTTTGTCCTTGTATGGCACCTAGATTGCAAAATTAATCATTATCTAGTTAACTACAATAACATTGTTTAAGGCAATGACAATGCAACAGTTTAAGAATACCTACTTATCTCGTCAGCAAAGATTTGTTGACAAATCTAGTAAAACGTTTCTTACACTTGACCATTTGCGTAATGGCGGACCTCTATTCTGTCAATCATTAGCTGCCTACAGCCTACTGGGACAGTTGATGGATTTGGGAGGTTAAATGGCACGACTGTTTCGTCTTGATTTCAACACGTCTGTTTAGGTTGAAAGACACTGCTTATATCAGCTCATGCAGGTTTTTAATCTTTAAGATTTTTTTGCATGTCCTCAATCTCGAATCTACGTGATTAATCATATTTTTTGTTAAAATACCTCTATGTACTTTAAACAACAATGACGCATTAAAAAAAATACGGGTTTGTTTTTAGTATAGGTATTGTAGATTTTAAGACATTCATTTTATGATATTGAAGATGGAGAAATCTTCCGCTGCCTCGAGCTGCATTGCCGTCGTGATTGTATAAACATTTAGACATCCAACACTGTATGTAATCTAAATACTCATCATTACTCGCATTTATGAAAGTGTCATTATGTTATGTACATTTGCACGCGTCCATAATTTGCATATTGTTACGTCGAGCCGGGTGAAAATAAACAATCGACAGATCCGGCACTAACATCTAATCATGACGACCAGCTTAATGTCATAACACATTAGTGAATTGCCATTATAATAGCACAGCTGTACATGTAGACACGGCCTTGATCTGACGCAATCTTAAAGAAAGTGAAACTAACAAACCGCCAAAACGTAGTGTCATTGAATGAAAAGTCCCTCGATTGTTGCGGTCGTTTGTCAAGTCCGCAGGCCGGCCATTACCGCCACAGCGCGCTTTCTCGACACCGTACCCTGCCATTGTAGATAGCATAACTAGTTTTCGTTAATTGACTAAGAATTATTCAAAACCATAAACTAATACGTAGGTATAGCGGAAACGATTCTGCACAATCCGGGTAACTTTCCTTTCCTAGAGTCCAGCTAACATTGCAGCTCATTGCGAATTCAAAGAGAACGGACTGATATTTTCCAAATTTGGTGCCAGGCACTTGGGTATTGTTGTCCAGCAAAAGTCACACCCTACCTAAATGACAGCGGCTAAATTCTTGTAGTTCGTTCACCTTCCAAATTGATGCTGTAGGTATCCAACGTAGGTAGGTATACCAGCCATGTCTGACGTCAGAGTACTTAAGGCAAAATAAGTTAGGCACGTTTCTAAAACTTATAAACGCTCTTTTGCATACTTATTGCGATCTACAATTCTAAGAACTTAGCAGAATACTGGTTCGGAGTTCAAAATGTCATATTAAATAATTTATTATTCGATTCACAAAGATGACTCATCTGTCTTCCCAGTTGTTCACTTCTGGTTTCAGATGAAGATGAGTGCGTCATTCAGTTATCTAAAATGACTAAACTTATAAGACTGAACGCTTGGATACAAGAGAGCGTAAACCAATGCTTCCGGGTGACATTTTGCCACATGGAAACATTTATTCACAGCTAGACTGGACTCCACTGACAGACAAATAACTGGTAGTATATAGATGCGTGTATTTGGTCACTGGCTTTTGGTAATGTCATAAAATCGTGATGTTGAGTTTTGCCTTAATGTCGAAGTATTTCTTAAAATAAAGTTCTTTCTCAAAGAGCTTGTCCGTATTTGAGGACTGCAGAATTATAATAACAAGTTATCAGGACATGTGTGACTTGACAATATCCACCTCACAAAGGTATCCTTTTTAAGTCACAGAAGTATTCGCCAGACTGTCTACAGATACATAATATTTATCTAAAGTAAGATAAATAAAATAGCATTTCGTACGATAACAATGGTATGTAGCAATATAATGTTGAAATTCAACACTGCTGCATTATCAGCACTTTGGGAACGACATCGACATTCTCTCTGGTATGTAGCATAAGCACTCTTATCAAACTGATAAAGGTTACTAAGTTATTAACAGCTAAGCTGTGTTAAAACCGATGTTGGTTGAAACTTTGCCATACAGATCATAATATGGGAGGGTCCTTTCTCCTATACAAATCTGTTGCTTAACTCTCCCTACATCAGGCGAATGAATAAATACCAGGATTTGGATAAGGGTTGACGTATTGGGGGTTGTCTGGCAGAAAGTGGTTTAGCTTTAGTGAAAATTCCTTCAATTAACCCACATAGCCTTACTGTAATGACTAGAAGTCAATGAGAGTCAACTCGTTGATAGCTTAATCGTGGCATTAATGATAGCCAAGTTTCCAATTTACGTTTGAAAGCGGCAATACCGATTACCAGAGTAGCATCGTAAAGCATTTATCAAGTTATGAAACATTAGATTACTTATAACTACGAGTACTACTTATTTCCCATTAGATAAACGAATGCTGTGCAGCAGTAATTGATGGGAAAAGCGCAGTATAAAACGAAGTCAAAGCAAAAACTTTAGGTCCCTTACTCACTGCTAAATAAAACCAATCCGAGAAACCTGGGAAAACCCTAACTTAATCAGTTTGAAGATAATACAAAAATCTTGTTTCGAGTGTTTAAAGAAGTTTTGGACAAATCATAACAGTGCTATTGCAAAACTTATTATTTTATCAAGATTCGAAACAAGACGTAAAGGTTCTACATTCGGTTGGAAGTAAGATCTATTCAAACAGATTAGGCAATAGGGTTTTTATAATGCAACGGCACACAATGGTCGCGAAGGAAGAGAGTCGTGAATTGTGGACGTTGTGTCCGGGACGCACTCGACCGCGACGCAATTTTACGCTGGGGCGCACGGCGACATTATTTGTGTTCCTTTAAAAAAAACCTCCGCTAATGACTGGTGATTTACTAAATTGCTACAGTATTGTGTGCCATGTTCGTTTTAGGTGGCCAAAGGTAAAATACGCAGGCAAGGATTTCACGTATTGAGTGTTTTGCTATCACGTGGTCACTAGCTATGTAATCGGACAATGCTGAGGTACCTACTCACAAGGCACCAGCTGTCATACAATTAAACTTGAGCAATAATATTAATTAGAATGTGGTTGTTTCCAGACGGGCGGTGCAGACAGCGCCAGCGGCGGCTCAGGTGGTTCGGGCATGGAGTGCCTGCAACTGCGCTCGCCGCCCGGACCCTTCCACTACCTCATCTCGGAGCAGGCTAAGTCCCTCGTCGCTTTACAGGTTAGTATTTCTTTAGTATAATAATATAACTTTTACCGTTTTCTTCTACATCATAATACCTTCCATCAGAATAACAGTTAAAAGCGTGCCCAAATATAGTGGCAGTTTATCAGTAATCGGTATATTATTCATGATTTTTTCCTATTTATTAGGAACTCCAGAATGAAGTCGGTGCTTTACTTGAGTTTCGCGACCTCGTCATCGAGACATTCCCAAACCTGCGCTCCAAAATGGCGCCTTCGACGCCTGCGAGTGGCACACGTCGCGACTGGGAGCCGGGGGTGCGCGTGCGCCGCAAGCTGGCGGCCGGCGCCGGCGACGCCACCCGCGCCAAGCCGCAGCCCTCCGTGCAGGACTCCGGCTTCAGCACCGAGACCTCTTGCGGCAAAGACGCGCACTCGTCCTCGGCCTCCGCCTCTGCCTCCGCCACACGATCTCGCCCACTCGAAGACGAGCTGTGGGCGTTGCTCGATGTCATCCAGAGAAAAGGAATGCGGCTACGGGACGAAGCAGAACAGCTGCGCGGAGAACTCGACGAGCGACAACCCGCCGAAACCGTGGAGGAGTCGTTCGCTCGGGCGCTCAATGACACCGCGTGCGCCGACTGCGCCGACACGGGCCGCCTGCGCGCCGAGCGGGACGCGCTGCTGCTGCGCGCGGCGCAGCTGGAGGCGGCGGCGGCGGCCAGCCCGCCCGCGCCCGCGCCCGCCACGCCGCTGGGCCGCCTGGACTCGGCGCTGGAGACGCCCTCGCGCCCGCCGCGCGTCGCCACGCCTGACTCCAAGAAGTTCGCGGCGATTCTCCTCGAGAGCAATCCTGTCGAACTTCAGAGGCAGTTGCTCACGTCTACCGTTCAAAATCAGGTATGCTGTAATTCTTTTTAAATGTAATTCGTCTTTACAATAACAATCTTGGAACTAATGTGGACAAGTAAAATTAATTAAAGAGACGATTGACTGAAACGAATTGTAAGGAATGATTGGATCCCATCATGTTTTGCGTAGGTTACTTATCTACCTGCATTAGCCTGAGACTATTGTCACTAATTTTATTGTCAATCATATTATTTAGTTTTCTGATTTGATCTTCTCAGACGTGCGTGGATATGATTGCGGTAAGAATTCAATTTAGGAAGTTTCTCGCCTTTTGGGTCGTTAGAAACTTGTGTTGCATTAACAAAAAAGATAAAAAACAGTTAAGGCTGTTAATTGCAGAACGAGTGAGGTAACAAAATACGTGCCAGTCGTTCTTCAAAATTGTCGTTGCACTAACGAGCTGGTGCCGTGACGTAATCTCTGAGATTTCGGCAGAATTACGCAGATCTGTGGAGCTAATGGAGTGTGTCCGAAATCGTGCTGATCCGCCGTAGTTAGACTCCACACTCCCTTTTAGATTAAGTATTTATGTGTCGTGGACTTCGATGTGTTTAGTGGTCATTACCGTCACAATGTGTTACGTCCATATACATTCGCTTCACCCATCACTTGCAAAGCCTATCGCAAAACGCGTCAAATCTGCCATACCCTGTAGCGAAGCATGCGTCATAATCCTTGGCCTATTCTAAATGATTGATAGCAATTGAACCGCTGACTAGTGCGTTTCCTTTTTATGATTTGCTATTTCTTTATGGAGTATGTTTATTTTAATGTCACCTTCACTAGAAGGAAGTCATTCATTATCACTCATTTCATGTAAATAAATCAATAGTGAGTAATTGGTAATTCTGAAGGCTAATTTCATTGCTTCATTAAGATTTATTTAATGTAAACATATCAATTGATACGTATAGAATTAATTTATGTACATAAAGTATTTTATAGACAATCATTGCATTTATGATATCGTTAGTTTACACTGCAAAGATTTTTGCTGGCAAAATATTGATTGCTTTAGTTAGAGCCGTTTCATCAAGTCCAAGTTTCATTATGAAGTCAAATTGCGATATAAAAATTAGTCTATCGTTAATCGCGTTTTAATATTAAGAAATTCATCATTAATATTGTTTTTTTTCATATAAAAGTGTATAATCAAACGCTAATGGATAAATTGCCTTTGATATCGATCGATGCACCAATAATGATAACAATGCTAAGCTTTGTTCGATGACTTGACACTATTTCATTGTTTTGGGGAATGAACTCAAGGTTTTCCATTGTGTTCGGCGAATTATTTATTGTGTTGGTACTTATTGGTGTATAATGTGCATTTCAGGTATTGAGCGAACGCCTGAGACGCGCGGCCGCGCAGCGCTCGCTGTTGTTGGAAAGATTGGAGCGTGCGCAAGATTTCAACGAAGACCTCAAATTCAGAGTGAGTACCCGTTTTTCGTTAAATTTTAAGCAGTCACCGAATTGTGCTGCAGTTGCTTTATTTTGTAAAAATTTTTTCTTCTTTCATTTGAGAATACATATATAATTTGTTATTCAGTGAGAACGCAGTGGCACGAAAAGGGATCGTAAACTTTTATGCTTGAAAATAAGTAGGTAGTACTTACAGAAGTTGGTACCTAAAGGTGCAGCTAAGCATGAATGCATGCTGTGTATGAATAGAAAATATGCAAATAATAACATTTTCTATTCACGTAGGTAGTTCTACGTAATACAACATTAAGCAATGTTTCCTTATCGTTAACTTCATGGTTAGCGGAATCTTCAAGTTTATCAAGTTCTGATTCTGTTGTCTACTTACTCAGAAACGAGACTCGTGATTACGAATTACCTAGTTGTTTTCCTTAAATGTTAAACGAATTTTGCACAATCATGGCAAAATCGTCGGATTTACCCGACTTTTTTTGCATGGTTTACTGACTGCCCAGACGCACAAAGCAAATGACGTAAGTCAAAAATAAGTAATTTTCCTTCACTATTTCTACTGTTAGTTATCAATGATGTTCGTCCTAAATAGTAAGTGCTGTGGTGCCTTTGACGAAGGTGGTTTGGGCAACACTGTTGTTGTTGCATATATTAATGATTTGCTTTCAGATAGATTCTACCTACACTTCCCCCCGACAGAGCGATACATATTCTTCTGATTCCGGCGTCCTAAATCCAATTGGCTTATGTTTAACTCATCACCAGAAATAGTAACAAATAGCAGACAAAAATAGTAAATGATCACCAAAATGAAACTCGCATTTTAATGTAAAATGATAACCAAAGTTTTAACACTTTGCTATCCTATTTAAGTGAAATTACTCCAAAATAAATCATGCGCAAGCCAAAAATAGTAAATGATCACCAAAATTAAACCACCATTTTAAAGTAAAATGATAACCAAAGTTTTTACATTCTGCTATCCTATTTAAGCAAAATGAGTCCAAATAAATCGTTGTTATCCCAAAAGTAGTAAATGATCACCAAAAGTAGTGAATGATCATCAAAATTATACCAGCGTTTTAATATAAAATGATAATCAAAGTTTTTACATCTTGCTATCCTGTTTAAGTAAACTGACTCCAAAAAAATAAGTTCGGCCTGATACAATAAATGTAATAACATTATGGGGACCCTTTTCCTG